>JAUMJL010000357.1:0-596099 GCA_033558185.1 Dromococcyx pavoninus | reverse complement strand
GGGAGGGGTGGGGAGGCGCCTGCACGCGGGCCATGTGCGCCAGCCCCGGCGGGCCTCGCGCCGCGGCGCCTACCAACCCGCGTGGGCCGCGGGGAGGAAGCTCTGCCCAGCCTCAGCTTCTGCCCACCTCCGTCTCCTCCTCCTCCTCTTCCTCCTCCCTGCCCCGCTGAGAGGCGGCTGTCGTCGCCTTCGATGCCCGCTTCGTACTCAGCCAGCGGCGACTGCCGCCCCCTCTCACCCCACAGCCGCCCTGGCTCCCCCCCCATTTTGTGCCTCGCTGTGGTTGAGTCCAAAATGGCGCCTCTTTCCACTCTACCGAGGCGGGGTTGGGCCGAACCATCTTTCGGGAAGCGACAAGCGGAAGGAGCTGTCATATGTAGCTGCGCAGACGCAGCGCGAAGCCTTCCTGCTTTTTCGGCAGCTCAGCGTATTTTCCTGTCCAGCGCTGGGCGGGAGGTGACGGGAGAGCGCGTTGACACGGAACATACCGATACCCCACTACAGACCTCGCACCATGCGCTCGCCCGAAGGGCGGCCGTGCCCGCGCGGGCGCTACCAAGCTCGTGTAGAGGGGAAGGTTCGTTTGTGCTGAGACACGGCGGGCAGTGCCCCCTCCACCCCCTCGCATGGTATGGCCCTGCCGGGCGGCGTGGCGGGCTCGGGGAGCGCGGGGCGAGGCGGGAGTGGGCGGGGTTTGGGTTGGAAGGGACCTTAAAGCCCATCGAGTACCATCCCAACTGCTGTGTGTTGGCTCAGCTCTCACTGGATCAGGATGCTTAAACCCCATCTAACCTGGCCTTGAACATCTTCAGGGATGGGGCATCCATGACTTCTCTGGGCAACCTGTGCCACTGCCTTCCCATCCTGACAGGAAAACATTTCTCGTAACGGCCAATGAAATAAGATTTTTTTTCCAAAAAATTTCTCCTCTTTTAGTTTAAAACCATTAGCCCTTGTCCTATGGCTACAGGCCCTGCTAAAAAGTTTCTCCCCATCTTTTTCATAAGTCCCCTTTAAGTACTGGAAGTCTGCAATAAGGTCTCCTTGGAGTCTTCTCCAAGCTAAACAACCCCAAATCTTGCCTTCTCTCTGGGGTCTCAGACTGATGCAGAAAGAAGTGGGGTGTAATTTTTTCAGTGTGCGTGCTCCTACAATACATTCAGATTGGCAAGTGGAACCTGGAATTTGTGTGGGGTACCATCTTGAGCTTTCAGTGACAGTTTTGGAAGAAAAGGATTTGAACAGTTCTTGAGGAATTGTTCATTTGTGTTCACTTCCAAGATGAACACTTGTATTTTGCATAGTGTATTGGGGTTTTTTTAGCCCAGTGTTTTCAATCAAATAATCAAAGCACACAGAATAAGAGTGTCAGCATAAAAAAATAATCAGAAGAGCAGAACAGATATTGCACTTAGAATTTTAAACTTAGACCCTACCTTGTATTGCAGATCTTCCATGTTTTGATAAAGTCTTGAAATAAGATCTTCAAGAGAGAGACCTTAGAGCAGCTTTCCAGTACTTAAGAAGAGGACTATAGGAAAGCTGGGGAGGGGCTCTTTATCGGGAAGTGCAATAACAGGATTAGAGGGAATGGTTTTAAGCTGAAAGAGGAGAGATTTAGATGAAATATTAGGAAGAAATGTTCTCCGGTGAGGGTGGTGAGGCACTGGCACAGGTTGTCCAGAGAAGTCATGGATGCCTCATCCCTGGAGGTGTTCAAGGCCAGGTTGGATGGGGCTTTGAGCACCCAAATCAATGGGAGGGGTCCCTGTCCATGCCAGGGGTGTTAGAACTGGATGATCTTTAATGTCCCTTCCAACCCAAACCATTCTATTCTATGATTCTAAGACATGAACTCCAGAGCCCGCAGTTCCATAAGTTATCAGCTTGTCACAAGATGGCATCCTAACTCCATCCAAATTCAGTGGGTTGAGCCCATCAATTCTGTATCCCAGCTATGAGTAATGCTGATGAATGGAAACGATGACTGCACTTTCTGCAGTTATTTTTTTCCCTCCTTATATCATGGTTGTTGACCAGAATTTGTCTTCCCATTCTGCAGCAGCATTGACATGGTAAACTGTACAGAGAACGCTGTTGCCTCTCCTGCCATCTCAGCCATATATTTTTCCAAACGTAAGGACATGCTGTGGTTCAATCCATCGTCCCAGCTGGCTCCTTGAGGTTATATGGCTGCCCAGGACCATGTATGTGGTCTTGCTCACCTAGTTTCACTGCTCTCATATTGTCTCTCTTGCTGGAATATGTAATTTTTGCATATTGCCATTCTTCCTTTTTGCAAGCTAACTGCTATTTTTACAATCACTTTGGTTAAACACCAAATCTAACTGTTGGATCCAGCTTTCCTATCTTTGCCTAGTCCCTTACTTTACAGCAACTTTGCATTTATCTTCCTTCCTTCCTTCCCTTTTTCCTTTCCCTCCAGTCCCTGTGTTGCTATCTCACTGCTATTCTTTGTTTTCTAGTCCTTACTCAGCAATCTGAGGGTGACTGGAAAAACTTTTAAAACCAGAGATTTTTGGCACTGGCAGCTGGAGCCTTTTCCTGTAAGCATTCCACGTGCAAAACTCCTAATCAATGAGAAATTTGGGGAAAGAAACCTATCAGGAATGGCTTTTTGTAACACAACTGTTAAACCAGCACTGCCTCATGAATGTTCCTGAGTGCAAGTGATCCGAGAATAGCGGAGCTGACAGCAGTGTTTCCTGAACGGAATTCTGAAAGAGTAAGCAAGCTTTTGTGTTCTGCATGATTTTTTATCTAATACTGATAGGACATGCACAGAATGACACGCAGATCGGCCAGGGCTGCAGGTAGCCACATATTTTTGCTTTACATTTGTTACCTGGAGCCTACTGACACGTGCCCTTTCTTTCTTTCCCTACTGATTATAATTTCTTTGTGCTATAGGTTTTCTAGAAGCTTTTGTTGCATTTGCAGCAAATATAGAAGTGTTCAATAACTTATATCAAGCACAAATTTTCTGGTCCTGTTCAGAAATTATTTCTGCAATTGGATTATTTTTTCATAGTATTTTTCTTCAAGATTCCTCCCATGGATTGTAAAAACAATTTTCAGTTGAAAATGCCTTATTTATACCAAATAAACAGTTATGCTATTAGCTTAAGTACAGACCAATCAAAAATCTATAGCTAAATGAGAACATGTTGATTCCTCCATTCATTTTCTCAAAAAAAATGCTATATAGACGAAAAATTGTGTAGTGCTTAGTTTTCAGAAGTGCTGAGTGTGCAAAACTCTCCACTCGGCTGCTGTATAAACATGATTTGAAGGGCCTCTCAGCTTCAATAATGCCATGCTTTTTTAATTTTACACACAGCTTTAGTCTGCACCACGCTCGTGGGGATCTCAGCTGAAATAGCATGGAGGCGAGAGGCAGGAGGAAAAGGAGAATCACTCATATTATTTGCATGTTCGTAGCAGCATGAAAAGTTTCAAGGGAGAGCTTTATGGCTGTAATAACTTACACCTGAAATAATCCTCACTTCATAACTTTCTGGTTTACTTGTCTATGCATGTAGTGGAGATAACTATTTGTTTTCCCATGATTACTAAATATCAGGAACATTGATTAGCGGATGAATCCAATACTTTGGATATTAAAACCATAAAGCATTATCACAGACTGGTAGCACCTTAACCTGGAGGTCCGGAATCTTTTCGTATTTTTGTGTCTTGCTTACTTAATGGTGTTTTCAGGAAAACCACTGTACAAAACACATGCCTTCTGTTTCACCAGTATCAACCATGTAATTCCCGACTAATAAAGTACAGGAAGTGGGAAAAAAATCAGTAGTAAAATGAGAGGCATTCATACCTGAAATTCTTATTTTTATGCAGTTTATGCATTCCAAATGCTCATATTTCTGTTCTTCCCTGAATAGGTTAATGTTAATTTCTTCTGTATTTACCTTTACTAGTGCATTTCTTCTGATTCATGGCATAAAATCACAGAACCGCTTAGGTTGGAAAAGTCCTTTAAGATCATTGAGTCCAACCCTTAACCTAACACTACCAAGTCCACCACTACACCATGTCCCTGAGCACCATGTCCATATGTCTTTTAAATGCTTTCAGGGGTGGTGACTCAACTGCTTCTCTGGGCAGCCTGTGCCAGTGCTTGACAACCGTTTCAATGAAAACATTTTTCCTAATATCTAGTCTAAACCTCCCATGGCACAACTTGAGGCCGTAACCTCTCATCCTGTCGCTTCTTACTTGGGAGAAGAGACCAACCTTGGTAGAACCTCCTTTCCAGGAGCTGCAGAGAGTGATGAGGTCTCCCCTCAGCCTCCTCTTCTCCAGATTATACAGCCCCAGTTCCCTCAGCGGCTCCCAGAAGCCCCGGGCTCCAGACCCTTCCCCAGCTCCAACTTCAAGTACAGTTTTGACCGCTGCAGTATGGAAAGGACATCAAGGTACTGGAGAGTGTCCAGAGGAGGCCACAAAGCTGGTGAAGGGTCTAGAGAAAACATCATTTGAGGAGCGGCTGAAGTTATAGAATCATAGAATCATAGAATTGTCTGGGTTGGAAGAGACCTCCAAGATCATCAAGTCCAACCCTTAATCCAACACTATCATGATTAGTAGATCATGGCACTAAATGCCACATCCAGTCTTATTTTAAAAACCTCCAGGGATGGTGAATCCACCACCTCTCTGGGTAGGCCATTCCAATGCCTGATTACTCACTCTGTGAAGAACTTTTTTCTGATATCCAGGCGAGTCACCTGGTCTGTTCAGCCTGGAGGAGAGTGAGAGGGGACCTCATACCCGTTTACTGCTTCCTCACAAGGGAAGGAGGAGCAGGCGCAGATCTCTCCTCTCTGGTGACCAGTGACACGACTCAAGGGAATGGCAGGAACGTGTGCCAGGGGAGGGTTGGGTTGGACATTAGGAGAAGGTTCTTCACCCTGAGGGTGGTGGAGCACTGGAACAGCTCCCCAGGGAAGCAGTCCCAGCCTGACAATATTCCAGAAGCATCTGGCCAGCGCCCTCGGACGCACGGTGTGAGTTGGGTGTCCTGTGCAGGGACAGGACTTGGACTCGATGGTTCTTGTGGGTCCCTCCCAACTCGGGCCATTCTGTCATCCTGTTATTTTTCCTGATGTCCATTGGGAGCCTCCCCGGGCGCAGCCTGAGCCCATTTGCTCTCTCCAGTCGCCTGTCCCTCGTGTCGACAGACCGAGGCAGCTCAGCCCCCGGGCGGCCCCGCCCCGACTCGCTGCTGCGGGGGCACCGGGACGCGCGTCCCGCAGCGCGGCCGGCCCGCCCCGGTCCCGCCCCGGCCCGCCCCGCCCGCGCGGCCAGGCGGGCGCTGCGGAGGAAGGGGAGGGCGAGCGGGCGGCGCGGCCTCACATGACTGCGGCGATGGACGGCGAGGCGCCCGCGGGCGGCGCAGGTGCGGGGCGGGGGGCGGCCGTGGCGGCGGGACCGCGAGTCAAGCGGCGGGTGCCGGGCTGTACCTACACCGCGGGGGCTGCCCGCACCGCAGCGCCGCTCGAGGCTTCGCCGCGTCCCCCGGCTTCTGGGGATCGGGGTGCTCCGGGCTCCGTCCCGGGTTCGGGTCGTGCCGCGCTGTCACCGCCGTTCCCGGGCTGGGGCCGGCTCCGCGCTGAGCCCAGTCCGGAGTCGATCCAGCGGGAAAAGGGGCAGCTCCCAGCGCTGGGGTTGGAGAGCAAGGATGGAGAAACTCGCGGCTAAAAAACCGCCCGCGCTTGGGTGGAAAGGGACATGGAGGGAGCTGCGGGGAGAAGGAGGGAAATACCGTGCCAGGCGCGTAACGGTTAGAGGGAGGGAGAGTCCTAGAGGGAAACGGGGTGAACAGTTCTCTAGGGTCCTCTTAAACTGGGCAAAGTGAGGACTCGAGGAGATGTGCCAGGTTGGACATTGGGAAAAGGTTCTTCACCCAGAGGGTAGCGGAGCATTAGAACAGCTCCCCAGGGAAGCAGTCACAGCCTGACAATATTCCAGAAGCATTTGGGCAATGCCCTCAGACACACGGTGTGAGTGCTGGGGGTGTCCTGTGCAGGGACAGGAGTGGGGCTCGGTGGTCCTTGAGGGTCCCTTCCAACTCAGGACATTCTGTGATTCTAAAGTTCCACACTGGCAGTCAGCTCTCTGCACATAGTGTTCTTTTTCTCTCTTTGCAAAGAAAAACTAGTAGAGGTTACAAGTGGTTGAGCTTAACCCAGGGACAAATGGTTTGCTTGGGTTGCATTCAGGAGTCTCTGTGTGTGTGTTTTTGATAGGTTTGTGATGTTCTGATGCAGGTAATGCTCACAAATAAATTATTTTGGAATATTTCTGTCTAGGACTGATGTAAGATGTTGGGATATTGAACAGCAGCCTTTATGGAAAAAAAAATATGTCCTACTGTACCAAAGAGAGAGCTTGTTCAGGTATGTCTGTTATGGATTTACTGTCTGCCTTAGGAGCCTTGCGGAGGTAATGCAGTCATTTCTGAATACAGTGCTCTTGACCTGGTTAACTTCCACACTGGCAGTGCTGTTTCTCTCACTGCCTGAGCTACTCACTGTGGTTTAGAAAACTTTCCTTTCTTTGCGAAAGCTGGTACTGTGAACACTGAGAGAAGGTGTCTAATGGTTTTAGCAAAAGAAAAATAATGTTGTGAAAGCAGGAATATGCTTATTTCTAGCATCATGATGTGGGCACAGTGATCTTGGAAATTTCACATCTGTGTGTAATTCTTTGGAAGTCTGTGAGTATTTTGAGAAGATCCGAATCTCTCAAGTGACGAAGAAAATCCTGACAGGGGCTGTCGATGCCCACCCATGGCAGCACATTCAAATGCTGTCTTTTGCAGAGTTAAAAGTACTTCAACACAATATATAGAGAAAAGAAAAAGTGTAATGACCGATACATTCAAGTCAGTTTTACAGAGTCATTTGCACTGACTTTTGTTTTTTCTTTTGCTCCCACTTGAGCCTGTTTTGCAATGATTGCAGGGAGTTAATCCAGGTGTGTTGGCTGGGCAGGGAGGGAGCTGACTCCTTTTTTTGTAGGGGTAAATCTTTAACTGTGTCTGCAGCCTGGAGGAGGGCTTGGTAGGGACTGCTGTACGAGTTGCAGAGAGTAGAATTTGCACACAACCACTCTGATTTCCACCACAGTCTTCAAGTTTGAGTGAGTTGGTGCAAGTTGAAGGAGAGAAATGCGTCAGTTACAGATGTATGGAGCTGGTACAAAAGGAGGGGAGCATTAATGGTTGCTTTTCAACAGAATTTGAGATGGGAATGAGCTTGCTCTCACTGTAAAATGTGAAAAGAACATTGGGAGACTGCAGCATGTGAAGTGGCAAACAGTTTTCTAATGCTTAAGTACAAAGATCAAGTTTTTCCCCGTCCAATTAAGAGGGCAAGTAACATGCAAGGAAGATGAGAAGCAAAACAAAAAGATAAGCAATTTCTTCTGATGGTGTTTTCTTGGCCTGTATGAAGGATGGTTGTAGAAACTTGGCAGTTTTACAGTTAAGCTAAAATGTCCTTGTAGAATTTTCCTGGAGAGCAGTTATGAGTGTTATTGCTTGTTGGTTTACTTTTTGGGGTCTGAATTTTTGCCCTTCTGTCTTCTTTGTTAGAGCTGTGTGTGAAAAATAATAGTTTAGCAGTCTTCAGTTGTGAGGTATGAAACTTCCCTAGTGAAGATTTGCCCTTTTGTCTCTGTTGTCTTTGGGAACATTTCTCGATGGACTTTTGTGCCCTAATCCTGTTATTTCTCCAATGTGTGTAGCTCCATCTCACGTCATTGTGTTTGCTACAGTTTGGGACTATGGCTCCGTGGCTGACTTGTGAATGGAATGTGTTCATTCTGTTTCCAGACTTGGGGGATCACTTAATTAATCACCTGATGATCTAACAGCAGAGTTAAAAGAATGGGGCACTGGGCTTAACATTAGTTCTTTGTTCTGTGGCACAGAATTACTGTGTGATGTTGAAAGGAGATAACTCGGTGTTGAGCTTGTTTTCCTACCATGATTGTGGTATTTTGAGAAGCAGCTAGAGGCCTTCAGGCATAGGGGAATGCAGAAAGGTTAGTGCTTTTTCATTATTATTAATAAAGCTTGGATAACCTCACCTGACTATTTTTCAGTTGTGCCGTTGCTTCTCTGCTTCATCTTGAAAAGCACCAAGTGCTGAACAGCAATCTGGAATGCGGTGGGGGGAAAAAAGAACCAACCACCCATCCACCAAAAAATCCCCCATCCATAACCACCCCCAGCACCTCAAAAACGAAGGAAATGAACTAAAACCCCCAAACCAAAGTTGGACCAGTCAGCACAGGATGCGTGCTTGATGGCTGCACTGAGAAAGCTGTGGTTTGTTGTTTTTTTTTTTTAAGGAGAAACCAAAATATCAGACTCTGTTCTGCAACATCTAATTGTATGGTAGTACATGCATTATTATATCTTGTGTTTTGGCATTGGATAGCTTGTATTTACAAGTCAGTTGTGGGAGGAAGAAGGAAGGACACTATCGCACCGTCTGTTAATTAGAGTGAAGCTAAATATGATTACTGTTCTTGAACCTAGTGAGAAATGCGGACCTCTCTTCCACATTGAACATAAATCTGTACCAGTTACCTTTTTAGACTGATCCCTTTGTGTTGCTTCTTTCTAAACAAGCATTGCATGGGTTAAATTCCTTAAAAAACACTAAAGGTGCATACAATTGCCTCAAAAATCTGTAAAGCCCTTAATAGAAAGAAAGCTTGGGGTTTTTTTTGTGGAACTTCTGTTTTTCTTTACTTTTTTTAGAGGATTTCAAATTATGTAAGAATTTAAAAAAAAAAAGGCAGAGAACGGAATCTGTTTGCAGTTGTAGTTGAAATCTACACCAGCTTTCTGAGAGGTTGGTGTGGACATTGGATTCTGGAATCACAGAGGAATGTGTTTGACACAATAAGGGGGAAAAGCATTTCCATAATTCCTGAGGCTTTTCATGAGAAGACCGAAAGGAAAGGGAAATGCTGATGAATGATATTTACATTGCTGTATTCCTGGCCCAGGAGTCTATAGTGGAGCCTTCGTTTTTGCCAGGGAGAAATCTGAGTTATCCGTGTACAAAAACAGTCAGTTCTTGTACTGCCCTGTGTTTCCCGTGAGCTGGATCACCTCTGCTCCTCTGTGGCCTGTGACGGTGACATCGTCAGCTGTTTTTCCTAAAGGCTTTACATCCTTTCAGACTCGTTTCTCCTTCTGGAAAATCTGCTACTAATATAAAAAGTAATTCTATGCCACCTTCCACTTAAGTGTGTCTAATAAATTTAGCTGATTAGCAGATGGTATAATAAGGATTTGTTAGTAGGAGCTATCTGTAAAATGGACATAACGCTTTCAAATTTGGTTGACAGAACTTAAACAGGGAAGGAATATTTGTACTGTGATTTACCACAGATGCTTCCAGCCCTGACATTGCCCCTCTCTTCTGTATGTGCTTGCTCACGTGCAAAACCTGCATGCAGCTGATCAGACACTTGAAACTCTACTTTGGGTTTCATAAATGTGTGATTTGAGAAAATTTGAGGAAACTGGTAACTCTGTGGAGGACAGATCGCTGTCTAGTTGTGTGAACAGGAGTAATGAAAGCAGTAACTTTAGTTATTCATGCAACAACTAAAGCATGAGTTGTGTTATAAAGTAGCAGGGCTTTGTGTTTCAGTTGTTCTCTGGATAATTTTCTCAGCTTCTTTCAGTCCAAAGGCTACTTGACTTACTACTGAAAACAAAAGTATTATGCCACGTGTTCTTATTTTTTCTTTTACAAACAGACAATAATTAGGGTTTGCTTCAAATACTGCTTTAGACTTTTATTTCTTGTCATCTTGTTGTTTGCTTGTTTGCATATGTATCCATACATGTATTCTTTTAAACTTTTGTATTAGTTTTCAGTTGTACCAGGTCACTGCTTGATACTTTACTGACAACAGCGAGTCTGCTGTAGCGAAAGGTTAGCCTCCGTGAAAAACTGATTTTGTTTGCTTCTCTGTGTTTCAGGGGACCATTCTATACCTCATTTCAGTATTCACTTGCTGCTCTATGTATATAAACTTTACTAGATAATGATCTGCTGAAACCAAAGGGAATGTTTTCAAAATTAGCTGTTCTCCAGCAGAGAGCGCGTGATGGGAAGCGTTAAGTGTTTTGTTACAATACATGTAAATCCTTTCACTGGTTGAACACAGGAGCTCATACCAATGAGTTCCCACTGTTTTCCACCATTCCTGGCCAGGGCTCTTGAGGCTGTTCCTGAATTGACTCTTCAGTGAGTGGAGTGAAAAATGGGCTGCAGAACAGCTTCAGTATATATTGCACTGCAGGGTTAGTGATGAGTGTATTCTAGAACAGGTTAACAGCTGTTCAAAAGTCATCTTGTGTTCTCAGACCATTGTTGGAGGGTGTAAATTCACCCTGAGTAGCTGTCTTATTGAAATGAAACATGCTGAGATTATTAATTAAGCAGTAATTATTTGAACTTGTTTGTATAGTCATCTGATTTGTAGGAGTTCACACATTTAGACAAGGTTGAGACCTAAAGAAGCTACAGAATATTCCAGGAAGAGTCGTGTGTGTGAACTGCAGATAGAGAGAAGGTATTTCCTGTTGGCGAATTTTAGAAAGCAAATTTAGAGAATAACTTGGTTAAAAACTGGCAAGGTATTACAAGTGAAAGGAGCACCGTGACTGGATTGCCAAAGGAACGCAGGTGAGTTGCATTTTGGCCTTCCCTCTGTGGGAATCTACCGTGCAGCAGTGGCCTCTGAACCATGAGCCAGTGCTTTAGCAACAGAGGGCTGGAATTCTGTGTGCGTGTGTGTGCACTGGAGGAATAATAAAATCTCCTCTGTCATGTTGCATTTCACCGGTGCATCTTGAGCAATTAAAACCAAGAATTACAAGGGCGTGCACCCAGAGAACCGCTGCTCTGGAGAACCAGGCTGTCCTGTCCTTTCCATAGGTCTTTCTGTGTGTATTTTTGATGCTTCCTTAGACAGTGAGATTTATTATCCCTTGCTGCCCCATGAAAGGGCAGGTGGTCAAAGATTTTTCTACACTAGAAAATCTTTTGCCTTGCTATCTATATTTTGAATTTTCTTTCCTTCTCAGTTCAGCATCTGTCTGATGACTATATGGATGTGTTATCATTTCATTCAGCAGAATCACATGTCAACATTGAATTAGCTTGTGTTATCTTGATGTAGATTTCTGGCAGGTAGCTGGAACTTTGTAGAAGCTGCTACGTAGGCGGGGTTAGTAGGTGATACATTTGTCTGTTAAAGCAGAGGTGTTAAGACTTGCTTCTCTGAGTCACAATAGGAGGAATCTGAAGCCTGATGAGACATGTGGGAAAAGGTCATTTGTCCTGGATTTGGTTTGGTTTCCTTATTCCTTAAGACAGCTTAAGGAACAGGGAATGAAGTGTCTTTTCTGAAGCTGTGTGTCTATGGAATCAGAGATTACCTGTTTTTCCCATTTATCACCACCTAGAGCACAGGAAGGAACAGGTAGGAAATCCTTATCAGGAGGAGGTCAGGGCCTTCAAGTTAAGAGTATGAGTTCTTATCTTCCCTGAGTTAATTTCTTGCACAGTTACCAACTTTTTGGACTGTGTGTCACAGCTTCCTGCAATGCGTCTTGTTTCTATAGTGTTACTGTCTTTTTGTGATGTCTAAATTTGAGATGTGTTTAAAAAGGGGTATAGCTTCCACACAACGGCAAGGAAGGGGTGATTAATACTGCCTAGCTTTTCAAGGCAAGTTCTCATCAGTGGATTTGACTTGGTTTGTAAAAGAGCTGGCTTGCAGTATCCCTCTTATACACCAGAGTGGAAGCAACTCATCTGTTCCAGATTGGAGAACAGAACCTGGGTATGGGTTGAATAGATTCCAGGGTTATGTCTACATTTTTCACACTGTTTCTTAAGAAAACATTCTTACAGTCGCATAATATGTGTAGTTATGAAGTCAAGTTGAGATAATGGGCTGCAGTCAGTCATGCGATAGAGAGCACTCTGAATCACCATCCTTGCCCCTTCTTTGATGCAGTTTGTTCTCCAGGGCTGTATTCTCAAGAACCATCTTTGTTTCACTTCTGCATCTAACTGAGAATCAGAATCTTGCTGTCCAGCAGTGATTGAATTCACTGTAAAAAGCTGTTTGTTTTTCAGCTACAAGCAGTTGAACAGGTATATTTGAAAGATTTTGTCAGAGCTTGCTATGATTGAGGAATTGTTGGGTTGGTAGCCCTTTTTAGGAACTTTTTTCCCTGGTCTTGAGCATATTGACATTGTAAATTATTAATTTCTGCCCACTCTAGCATACTATCATAGAGTTTAATAGAATTATATCAAATGAAGTGGCTCCTTTTGAAATTATATGTAAAATTAATGCATTACATTTCTGCAGTGAAGTGAAATAACATATTTTCTTTCCTTCCATGAGTTGTTCTAGGCAGGATTCAAAAGTGCTGAGCTAGGGTTTTGTTCATTTTGGCAGATCCTGCTGTGGTGGGAGCTGGACAGACAGGAAATGCAGGCCTCTCAGCTGATTCACAGAACAAATTTGGCCTGTGATTCTTCGTTTGCTTCGCAGCGATGTCTTTCTGGCTGGGTATAATTGGTGCTGCTCTTGGGTGTTGTAGAGGGAGGTACCAGCGTCTTGAACGTGTGTGAAGTAGCATAGCCTCGTCAGGGAGTGGCTTGACAGTTACTCTGGTTGTCTTGCACCACTGTGGGAGCACCAAGTGAGGGAACAGAATGCTTTAAGGCTATTTCTTTGACTTTATCTTATCGGGTCTACTGGACCATTTTCCCCTTTTTGTCTTTTAGATTTGACAAAGCCTCCAGTAAATGAACCGAGGGAACCGGAACAATTTCTAATGCAGACACCCCAGGGAAATCCACTGCTGCTTTCCCACACCCTACAAGAGCTATTGAGCAAGGATAGTGTGCAGGTGGAGCTTATACCTGAGAAGAAGGGCCTTTTTCTGAAACATGTGGAATACGAGGTTTCCAGCAAGGTAATGTGAACAAGTATTGGTCTTAGTGAGAATGTGTCTTCTTAAGTATGTCTGTGCAGTTGCTGTTGGCAAAATCTTGACTGATTTGATAGATGCGTTGGGTGATGCTGGTTTTGAGTAGGCCAGTTGTGTGGACTTATTTTAAATGCAGTAGCACTATGCTTACTTGACCTGGGCTTCTGCACTAGGGAGCATCTTGTAACTGAGGTCTGATTGATGATCTGCTAGTTTACTCACTTGAAACCTGGGCTCTGTACAAAAGCAGATGTATAACATCGAAAATGGAATGTTTTCATAACAGATTGGTGTAGGCGACTGGGTATTTCAAGCTAGAGAAGAAATTGTATTGGCAGTACTAAACTGAAAGCCTTTACAAACAGAAAAGGTACTGCATATCCTGCAGAGCGTTGGCCACTTCCAGTTTGCTTGCCTCAGTCTTGACCTGTAGGTTCCTCTTGGTGTAAGAGGAGATTGAAGATGATGTATCTTTTCCTCCTTACAAAGTGACCAGTGAAATAGTTGTCTGTGTGTTTTTTCAAGAAGGAAATCTGTCCTCTGCAATGTAGACTGTGAGCAATTTACATCTCCCGGGCCACCACAGCATCAGTTATTGAGTAGCACTCAAACTGTTGTAGTCAGTATTGTACATATTCAGAGACACGTTTTGGGTCACTTGTCTGTAGTGATATTTGGTGTTTGAGATCGATGTCTATAAGTTTGTCAAAGACTGTTGTGAGGGGAAAAGAGCAGACAGTGAATGCTTCTCAATGTTTATTTTACCAGTAATTTCAGGGCACAAGACTGGGTGATGCTGGTGGTCTCTCTAGGTTTGGAATTTAGGAACCCATTACAAACTCCTTTGAGCTGCCATCATCTCTCCACGGCTGTAGCCATAGATACTTCCTCAAAAAGAAGCATAGCTTGGCCTCGAGCTTCATCTAACATCTGCATGCAAATCAACATCAGCTGTCAGAGCAGACAGGAGGCCCTAGGGGCGGTGTCGTACTCAGTTACGTGCCTCGCTGCCTTTATTTTTGAAAATGCATGGTGCCACAGTAAGTGGTGGGTGATGTGCAATGTAAACATAGTGAGGTCTTTCTTATTAACTGCTCCAGTACCTGAATCTGTAGTAATAGTGTGGGGGGGTTGTGGGGAGGTTATTTATTTATTTTTAAAGGATTTCTGCCTGTTGAGTGTCTTGTTCTAGCTGCTACTTTTGCAATGAAAAAAAACAGTTTCTTTGGCCTCTTCTATGTATTGATCTAAG
This sequence comes from Dromococcyx pavoninus, assembly GCA_033558185.1. Classification (NCBI taxonomy): domain Eukaryota; kingdom Metazoa; phylum Chordata; class Aves; order Cuculiformes; family Neomorphidae; genus Dromococcyx; species Dromococcyx pavoninus. Next base: position 581,754 of record JAUMJL010000357.1, on the reverse strand, counting down.
AAATGCGGAGTGAAGGACTAAGGTTTTAAAGGTACTTTCAATCTTTGTTTATAGATCTAACATCAGTGAGAGCTCTCTCTTGTGACGTTCACTTAAAACATCAGTTGTTTGGGCTGGTACTTAACATGATCTAAGACTGTTTTGCCACCTCTGAATTTGAAACTGATTTAGAGAGAGTTCCTAAGAACTGGAGCTCAGGGACTTGCAGTACTTCAAGAAAAGAGCTCTCTAGAGCGCTTCTAGAATGTCAGTGCTACTTCTGAATGTTCTGTCTAATTTGGAAGACCACAGAGTTTGAGGAAGTAATGATATGGAACAACAGCAGATTTAGGGATATTTGTAATTTCTTGGGAAAAATCTTCCTCTCCATTTCGTTGTGTCTCTCATCTTGTGCGTGAATGAAGTCTGAGTTATGTTTTTAACTGAAAATTATTCTCAAAAGGACTGTAGTTAGAAGAATGCCGTCTCTATTCATAATTGGCCTTTGAAGTCTTTTCTCTCCCCTTCCCAGCACAAGGTCTCTAAAGATAAGAAATAAGTCCTTCCTGCACTCTCTGGGTGTGATTTCTTTCTTTTCTTCCTTTTCTTTTTAAGGTAGCCGAGAGAAAAAAAAATTATGGGAATGTTGCTGATTGTCCAGCCTGTGTATTGATTGGTACTTTCCCCCCACGTTCCTCTGTTGCAGAGATTCAAGTGCTCGGTCTATAGGCGATATAATGATTTTGTGGTGTTCCATGAGATGCTGCTGCAGAAGTTCCCGTATCGTATGGTGCCGGCACTTCCACCAAAGAGGATGCTGGGAGGTAAATCTGAGTCTTCCTTTTGACTGGAGGGGTCGCGGTGCAAATGTGGTCGAGGTGATACTGTTGAAAATAAATGTTTAAGAGATCTAAAGTCTCCTGAGCCAAGCATAAGTAAACTCTGAGGCTGTAATGCACAATTTGGAGGTGTGAATTATTGCCAGCCTAGAAATAACCCATATGTAAGCTAATAATGTAAAATTTCATTGTGTTTGGTTTTTATGGTGGAAGTGTAGTGACTTTTCTGGTAAGATTTGAGGTGTATTTGTACACAAGAGCATTGTAGAGTTACAGGTCTTGTTTTTCAGGAAAATAGGTTATGATGATCAGTGCAGAATTACTGTTGAACAGCAGTATGGGTATTGTAGTGAGTTGTCTTGGGAAGTAATATAAAAGATTTGTGGAAATCCCATTGTTTCTCTATAGTGAGAGAAGAGTAAAGATTAAAATAAAAAAATCTCTATTAAGAGGCATAAAACTGCAGAGGAGCCGATTGTGTAAAACCAACAGAAGTGCTTTTGGGGTGAGACCATACTTGATCCTGTTGAGTTGGTGTGAGGTCCTGACCTCATACACACCTCGTGCAGTGAACAGCTTCTGCTCTGCATGTCCCAGTATTGCCTTGCACAGGAGCTGTATGGTGCAGGCCATGGTAATGGCACTTGAGCAGTTTGTGTGCAGAAAAGTGTCTTTCTGGCAGATAAACCAACTGCCTTAAAGTAGCCATCTCACTTTTTTCCTGTTCTAAAACGGAGCTAAAAAAGGTAACCAGGAACTAAAAATTGACACTGAAATCACTGACACTTCATTCAAGTACACTTTAGCTGTTAGAATAGAAACCAGTGAAGTACCCCGAGACTGAAACCGCATCAGAGCTCCTTCAGGTAGATTTTCCACTAATCTGAAATACTGACATTGTTTTTAAACTTCTATTGTTTTAAACTTCACATAACTGTAAGATCCTGTCTTGTTTTCTATTATATCTGCAAAAGAACAAGCTTTTCACTGTCTTGTCTCCTGCTCATGCTGCTAAACTGGACGTGCTTCAATAAATAATTTGTTTCAGCCAAGGGGTCCGTGTGTGGCGACAGTAAAGAGGAACTGGTAGACAGTGAGCAGAGCAGGGTGTGTAATGAACTGGAAGAGCACAAAATAATAGTGCCAAAAAGCTTCGATGGTCATATATTCTTATGATGGGGTGTAAGTTGTGAAGACCTTTCTTCTGAGCTTGCGAAAACCTGTCTGTTGAATTTGGCCTGATTCAGTGTTCCTAGCCAGAGTTTCCAGAATTTCCACTTCATGCAACACCTGTAAACAAAAAGTGACCTTTTTGGACTAATCTCAGTGGAGAGAGGATGCCTGAAAGAAGCTACCAATATATATAATCCATCGGTCAATGTTATTGCCTTGCGTTGCTGATGTGTTGGTATTTATGTGCACTCACTGGTACATTTCTTCCCACAGATATCACATGTTTAAGAAAAAAAGTGATAGGATTAGTTCCCAGACTGTGCTAGGAGTGCAGTCCTAATGCAGTCCAAACTACGTTAAGGGTGATGATTGCCTTTAGTCCAGTGACTCTGCATATAGAGAAGCTGTGTGAGTGGCCTTAAGAGAAACTGCAAAGAGGAAAAAGGAAATGGAATTAATAGTTCTTGCTTCTTAGGTTAATGGACTGACAAACGGAATTGCAGGACACAAGATTTGATGGATTAGTGTGATTCTTGCAACCTCCTTAGTCCAGAGCAGTGCTTTCTTTTTTTTCTTTCTGAGCAGCTGTAATATATTGTGCATTAATTGAAATTTAAATTTTTTGTTCTTGTAGCTGATCGAGAATTCATCGAATCCAGGAGGAGAGCGCTGAAGCGTTTTATAAACCTGGTGGCGCGACATCCCCCTTTCTCAGAAGATGTGCTCTTGAAACTCTTCCTGTCCTTCAGTGGCTCAGTGAGTGCTTCTTAGCAATAGCCTTGAGTCTGCAGATTTTCCTGCATCTGCTTTGCTGGGCAGAGTTCAGAGCTGCTTTTGACTGATGCATTGTTGCTCCCCACGATGAGCAGAATTTTCTCTCAGGTATTTCTGCAGCTGGAAACTGGAAGGTTATTTCGCTCAATGCCAGGAGTACAGTGTTTTGAAAGTGGTAACTGTTCTTAGGGAAATACATATTATGCTACTCCTGAAATTAAACCTAGCCTGGGTAAAGCTGTATTGGTCAAGCAGTGCCTTATTATTGCCACATATCTGAGACCTGTGTAAAATGCCTGTGTATTTCTTCGTTCTTCTATGCTCATTTTATTCTGTGCCTTGTCCAGGATGTACAGAATAAGCTAAGAGAGCTGGTCCAGGGAGTAGGAGATGAATTTATGACCTGCAGATTAGCTACTCAGGCCAAGGTATGTATATGAATTTCTTGCAATGTATTGTGCTGGTTTAAATGGCTCTTCCCTCCAGGTGGATCAGTTATGGCATTTGTTGAGTGGTGGAAGTCTTAGGTAGGAGAGAGTTGTTTCTAAAGTTTGAAGGACTTTTAAACTTGTAACTTTATCGAAAAGATCAAATAAATATTTGACTCTTAAGATATTTCTAGCTAAATGCTGATTCATGAATGTGATAAAGATTAAACACCGACTCCTTCTTGGACCATGTTTCTCAGTAGCGACTTGTCCTTGCATAACAAACAAATGCACGTACTGCTCAAATTCAAAGCTAATACCTAGACTGATGTCTCCCCTGTGTGTTCATGCCCTCATTCTGTCTGTCATCTTCTCCCTGTGGGAGAGTGCCTTGGACTGTTACAGAGAATTTAGTTTTAAGTTCTCCACGTATCCGTTTATCCCAGTGATTAGTGCTATGGCAAGTTTTAAATATACATTCACCGTGTTCATTGAGCAATTTTGAAGCAAGGTCAGGTTGTTCAGGTTTCCTGCAATGTTAGCAGAAGGTTTTGCAACTGGAGCTTAATTCAGGCCTTTACCAGTGATGCACAGGTCAAAAAGAGCTGAACTTTCAGTACATGCTTGACTCTGCCAGGCTGGCAGGACTGGCTGCTAGCAGCTTCAGATCAGAAACTGCAAGCTTGAAACCTCACACACTTCACTGCATAGTAGAATTGCAGGTTTTGCCAACTCTGTCTATACCTGGTATTTGAACCTCTTTCTGCCTCTGAGAATTAGGGGTGTTTGCCTGACATCTGACATGGACACCTAAATTGTGAAGCTCATCTCCTCAGGGTTGTCACAGCGTGGTGTGAGAGAGCGAGCACTGGAGCGAAACCTGTTTCTCCATGCTGACTCTGTGATGTGCCCACATTAACAGGTGTGGACATGCTTCTGATTTGTCCACTAGTAATATCTCTTGCACTTCTTCAGGACTTCCTTCCAGCTGACATACAGGCCCAGTTTGCTGCCAGCAGGGAGCTCATCAGAAATATTTATAATAGCTTTTATAAGCTTCGGGACCGTGCAGAGAGGATAGCTTCTCGAGCCATTGATAATGCCTCAGACCTTCTCATCTTTGGAAAGGAGCTAAGGTAGGTGGGGAGGTTGAGCATTTTCTAATGTGAATGTTTGTACTGTTGTTTCAGAACTCAGAACTGTTGTAAGGTTTACCTGTGAACAGTCTGGTAAGAATGGGCATTTCCATGTGAGCTGTAGGTCATAATAAAATTTTTCCTGCTATAAAAGAAGAAAATGCATGTTTTCCACTAAGATTGTGTTCCACAGAGCAAGAGAAAAGAAAATACAAATACCTTGACATTCAGGTACTGGTATTACTGTCTCTTCTCCCAGTATATACACAGCTCTGCATTTGTGATTGTGCAGTTGTAGCTCAGTGTTGGAAGCTATTTAGACAGATTTGAAACTCTGAACTGCTCTCTGTAAATAAGTATATCTACTTAGTGGAATTTTTCTCCTGCATTTAAATACTACTTATCTTCTAGTGCTTTGGGCTCAGACACCACACCGCTTCCTTCCTGGGCTGCTTTGAATAATAGCACATGGGGGACTCTGAAACAAGCCTTGAAGGGTCTGTCTGTGGAATTTGCACTTCTGGCAGATAAGGCTGTGCAGCAGGTGAGTTCCTCGCTTTTTTTCTTCTCCCCCTGCCCCTTTCTGTAAAATGAAGGAGGTGTGTTGCTCCTTAAGTTTCATCTTGAGCCTGAGCTCTGTTGACATAGGCGCTTAAAGAGTGAAGAGGGCGATTGTTGTCCAAATTGACATCCCCAGCCACTAACTTGCTTGTTCAGACTCTAATGAAAAGCCTGGACTGTGTTTAAATGGGGGAAAAATATAATGGGCAAGGGAAAGAAGGGAAAAGATGGCTTTCTTTTTTAATTTCAAATAGTTCTGGGATGAGTCAAGTTGTATTTCGATAGTGAGCTGTCCACAAGTCCTGCTTTCTTATTAATCTGCTACAGAGAATCCAATAGAACTTATTTCTGTATCAAATTTTGACATTGATGTACTTAAACGTTACATGAGAGTCATTCAGACAGAAGCATCATATTCCTGTGTAGGTGTGTGGTGTGACAGTGACTGTTAGAATAATGTGAGAACATGACAGTCTGGAAGGGAAAAGTAATAGTTTTGTCTTCACCTCTCTTCATCTCGTTGTGTTAAAATACTCAGCATGCTTTCATAGATCAGTCAGACCAGGTCTTTTTCTCCAGAGTTTATGCTCCGGAGAGCTCAATTGATAGAGGAAGAAAAGACAGTATTTAGTAAAATAAAAAAACAAGTAGTTCAATTAGGCTTGATGTCTCATCTTTGCCTTCTGATGCATGAACTATTACAGAGAACATGCGGGTATTTATAGCTTTAATGGATTAGTTATCTTGTTAGAAGGGAAGATGAAAGATTGGAGGAATATGCAAAAGCAAGAAATTCCAGGCAGAGAGAGCTGAAAGGACTGACACACAGGCCTCTGAAACCGACTCCTCTTGTTATAATGATCAGTCAATTGGAAAAGCTGTTCCGGCTCCAGTCAGATCTTTGTTCTGCATACTGAAGTCTAAACACTCCAGTGCCTTCTGAAAGGCTTTTGATGCAGTTGTGTAAGCGTTGATGTGCCCTGGAGAATACAACAGAGGGCCTGCGTGGTGTAAGGTTGTGAAAACTGTGATGGTGGTTCTTGCCAGGCTTACGTAAAATGTACTTTTTTCCTTGTTTTCTAGGGTAAACAGGAAGAGAATGATGTGGTGGAGAAGCTGAACCTTTTCCTGGATTTACTCCAGTCCTATAAAGTGAGCTCTGCTTGTTTTTCTGCCAATGAGAATGTTGTTTAGAGCAAACTTGTGCTTTTCCATCCAACTGGATGGAAAACTGTCTGGGAGGCCAGTTCAGAGGCAAACTGGGCATCTGGCAGAGGGAGGGGAGTGGCTGTTGGCCGTAGCAAGCTCTGTAGCCTTACTGATCAGCTCATCTTATGATGAGAGCTTGCCAAACAGCAAACCCTGCTAGGAGTTTAAACATATGACTGCCTGAACTATATGGCTAGGCTGACTTTTTTCCCGATTTGGCTGCTTTTGAATCAAAGCAGTGAATTAGATGACTACTGGTTTGTTCATGGAGGCATGAGTTCACTTACAAATGAGAGAATTTTTGTTACTCTCTTGATCAAAGGCACCCACTGAAACTGTATGTGGCAGCCTCTCCTGACATTCCCAGGCCTGAACTGGAATAGAAGGACACTGGCAAGCTCTTACCATGGTTAATTGCCAGCACTTAATATTGAGAAGGGCACAAAGATAAGAGGCCCGATAAGATCCAAAACGTTGGCAGAAGTGATGCTCCAGATTGCCTCTTAGGCTTGCTGGCCTGGGTCCAAGCAGTTTTGATTCTTGAATTCTTAGCTGCCAAGGTTCTTTTTGACCCTCTTGAAAACAAAGAATCAAAAATCTGCAGCGTAGAAATTGCCTAAAGCGTGACCATGTGTTTGTGTTCTTGATGTGCTTGGCTTGTGTGCTTGCTGTCTCTTAGCTTTCACCAAGTACCTGTTTCTCCCTTTTCTCCTGAAGGACCTGTGTGAAAGACATGAGAAGGGGGTATTGCACAAGCACCAGCGAGCGTTGCATAAGTACAGCATGATGAAGAAGCAGATGATGAGTGCCACTGTGCAGAACAAAGAGCCAGAGTCGGTGGAGCAGTTGGAGTCTCGGATTGTGGAGGTAGCACAGATGCCTGGGAGAGCAGAGGGTGGAACTGGACTTCTGCAACAGTGCCGCTGTGTAGCTCAGTATGTTTGCAGGAAACCATTAGACTGAAAGGGTAACCAGCACTTTGGGTAATTTGAGCTACCTGCTGTGCTACAAGGAAGATGCATTTGTTTTCCTGAACAGTTATTACTGGCTCTTTGGCAACGTGTCATTTATAGGAGCTGTGGAAAGCAACAGTCTGCATGATGGAAAGTGCAGTTGCTGTCATATCAAATGTGTCCAGGGACTGCTTTTTTAGGTTTTTGGTGTGTTTTGAATTGCTAGTATGGTTGAGGAATGCTGTTTTCTCTGTCTTTTCCTCCTTGGCACCCTCTACCTGGCAATGTATTTCACCGAGTTCCTCTTCTTTCAGCAAGAAAATGCTATCCTAACCATGGAGCTGCGGAATTACTTCTCTCTGTATTGCCTGCATCAGGAGACACAGCTTATCCACATCTATCTGCCTCTCACGTCTCACATTTTGGGGGCCTTTGTCAACTCCCAGATCCAGGGTCACAAAGAGGTGAGTTCTGCACTGTATTCTTTTCCCTACAATATGACTGTGAATTTGAATGTATTTGTTTTCATCCATGGGCCTTCCTCCTTCAACCATCTGTCCAGCTGGGCTTTTCCATGGCCTCTTAAGAAGTCACCTAAGGTCTTCCTGCTTTGGGGCAGGCATCAGGGCTGGCCTCTCACCCCTGTAGGAGACTGTCTTCTTGCAGCAGGTTACTGTGTTTTCTTCTCTCACCTGCAGATGGCCTTAGGTGGCTGAAGAAGACCGAGCTATTAACTAACTGGCTACTCTGTAGTGAATGATGGGTGCTTGCTAGATGAATCTTTTTCTTGTGCTACACAGAAAACATATGACAAGGAACAACTTCCTTGTTTTCCCTCTAAATCAGAGAACTCCCTTTTGTTAACCCCTAAATATCACCTTCAGCATTTCCCATATTCAGACTTTCTGGCATTTGTTATATTAGAAAAGTCTCTCCTCCTTCAGCTCCCTTCCTGCCCAAGGTCTCCCTTCCATCCATGCTCAGTAAAGTGCTCGGAGAGCTGCATCATAGCACCAGTCTATTATAAAATGGACAATCTGGGTCCACTGGACTTCCCTAAAATACTGAGCAAATTTGTGTTGTGGTTTTGAGTGCTCTGAAACTGCTGCTAAAACACAGTGTGATAACATGATTACCTGTCAAGTTGTCACATCTGTTTTCTCTCCTTTTCCACTCACAGATGAGTAAAGTTTGGAATGAATTGAAGCCGAAGTTGAGCTGCCTCTTCGTGGCATCTAGCAATATGCCAACTCCACCATTGTCACCTCCAGAGGGAAACTTCTTCTCCAATTAATGCTCTGAGCATCTAGTGTGGAGCAAGGAGTGCAGTCAACGCAGGGGTGGGACCTCTACCTCCAGATGTTAGAATGGATCCTCCAAACAGCTTTTTTTTTTTCAATACTGCTGCTTTGAGCTGCTCTCTGATTTAGACAGACTGGATGAGGGGCAGAACATACAGATATACATACAATCTCTTAATTTTGAAATGCTCTGGGGCAGAGCTGCTGTTCATTATCCTGTAGACACTTTCCATGGGGTCAGGATGTGTCCTGGTGCAGCAAGTGCTGTGGTGTTGTTGCTGATGCCTCTCTACTCACAGTCCTCCAGCAGAATTTACCTGCACTCGTGCTGACACCTCTTTGCACATCTCTGAAGTGCTGAAATGAACAGGATAACTGAAGCACTTGCCTATAGCAGAGATGGATTGCCTTTTAAGCTTGGGAGGGCCTGTGTTAAGGGTGTATATGTGTAAGGAAAGCAGGAAGGTGTCCCCTGTCCCATTGGTAGGTGTCTGGATTTGATTTCTTACTGCTAGACCTTAGTAAATACACAAATGCAGTGGCTGGATTCCCTGGCCCAGCTGGGCAGGGCTGGTGCTGCTGTGTGGCAGGGATCCCCAGGGGGCTCAGCAGGCTGCCTTGTCACTGCCTTTCAGTTCATGGCTGTAGGGCAGCCTGGGGACTCGCTCATATTGTTCAATTTGGGGCCAAAGATGACTGGGTTTAGGAACTCAGAGGAGTTTGCCTGGCATAAATGGGAAAATAACTGAATAAAACACTCCTTAGTTTTAAACCACTTACACTGTATGAGCAGAACAGCTGTAAGGTAGCTCGTTTGTTTTCTTTCCAAGGTCCTAACATCCATCTGCTGAGGTGCTGCTTAGGACTATTCTGTCCCAAAGGTTGGTGTTTCTTTTGGTCTAAGATCAGATGAAGTATCCTGTTACACCAGCAGGCTGGGACCCAGTGCTGATTAAATTCATTAGCAATAAGTCAGTATTTATCAGGATGTTACTGCCATTCTTTTTTCTGGCTCTGGATAGCATTGGATTGTGTTTGTGGAGGAGAGAAGACAATTAAGTGAGGGTTTTTATCTGTTTAAAAATAGCACAGCCCTTGGTAGTGGGGTTTCCAGAATGGTTTGTGATTGTGATAAAGGGACTAAACTATTCTCCATGTTTCACTTTGAATCTCCAGTGGCTTTCCCTCATGAGGGAGAACTTGGATACCCTGTTACCTTAGGGGAAATTGTGCGTATCCTCCAGAGAGACTGATAAATGAAGAAACTGCAAACGTATGCAGCAAAACTCTACATGAACAGGACTCCCCTGAACCAAACTTCTCTGGGGCCAAAATAGCTACCAAAGGGGAATTTGATGCTTGGCTTCTTAGCATTTCCTTTGAGTGGGTAAAAAGGAAACACATTAACAAGGATCAGTGCTTGCTGTCAAACTGGAACTGTTACAGTATTTTCCCATTGGGGAACTTCCCCGTTAATGGGAAATATATTTAAATCCTCCAATCACAAAAGCTTTTTTATTTTTAATTTAGTAATTCAGTGCAACATCAAGCTCTTTCTAGTCCAGGTGGAAATTATGGGTTAGTTTCTTTAGCTGGGCACAAGGTAATAAATTATTTGCCCAGTTTTGTGAGACTGCCATAACTGTTACACCCCTGAAAATGTGGTAAAGTGAATTTCTTGGGTGCTGGGCCTTAAAGGAGCGTGTAGGGAGTTTTAACAACCTTGCTTAGAATGCATTATCCAGAGATTTTCGTAGCAATTGAAATGTTAGCTCTCTTCTGAGCCTTTCTTCCCATGTACTGGCCTTGTCCAGTGAGACAGATGAACTGCAAATGGCTGTGACAGATTTGTTTCTCTCCTGAAGATTGCCGAAGTGATGCAGAAGAGATTCTGCTCACAGAGCAGACTGGTCGGGGAGGGAAATGCTTTTACAGTACGATAACAAGGAAGATATTTCAAGTAAAGCAGAAAATGTTTTTCTGCTTGACCTTGTCTTGATTAGGAGTCAGTTTGGGGTGACAGCATGGAAATATTAAATGCTTCACTCCTAGCATGTTTAGCCAGTGCTGGCTGGTCGTGGCTGCCATTTGCTTAGTCTGAGTACCCAGCCTCCCTCATTGACCTTTGTTTGTCTGGTAGGGTGGACAGTCAAAGTGAGAGAATACAGCATATTCTGGGGCAAGATCTGCTATCCCTATGGTGGGTCTTGCACATAACGTGTCGGGTTGTGCTCTGTAGGAGTACTTGCAGACTATTGGCCTGAGTGGAGCTTTGCACTTCTCACATTTAGAAAAGCTACAGTTTTGGACTTTATTTAAAAACAAACCCCAAACCCCATAAAACCCAAATACCAAAGCAACATTTGGGCTTTAGTCTAACTCCTCTTTCCTGTTCTCCTTCGAAGGAAGAATTCTGCAGTCCAAGTGCAGAGACTGTAATGATGATAAACACAAACCACATGAGCTATAGAGAAACTGGAATTGTGTTGTTTTGAGAAAAGATCCATCCTTCCACTGTCAGCCCTTCCCTCCTCAGGGAGAGCAGTTCTGGGGTGGGGTTTTCTTGTTTTGGTTTTGCTCTGTTCACCTATTGAGAACAGAGGCCTGGTGTTCTCAAAGCTGATACAGCTAATGGCACTTTCAGAGTTTATTTCATACTGGACTGTCAAACTTCTGCCTCATTCCTAAGCACACACATACACTATTTCATACAGCCCTAAGTCTGCAGACCTTATTTTTGGGAGACTGGTCAGCATGCAAATAGCATTATTCTGTTTACCTCAGTGTGTGAAGGATTTCCTTGCTGTATTTGTCCTGTTTAGTTTAAGGATCTGTCAGACTTGGAGAGGAGCATCCAGCACAGCTTCCTTCCCCTAGAGGAACACAGCAGGGAAGCGTTTGTCTGTCTGTCCCAGTCAATGTAGGGGGAACAGTTCTAGTTACTGCCTTCTGCAGTCAACAGCCTCACAATATGCAGGGGTGCAAACAAGACTTCCTGAAGTTGGTTCCCTTGCTGGTAGCTGGGTAGATTGTAATAAACACTAAATAAACCAGAGGACTAACTGAAGAGCACGTGCTGCCTGTCCAAAAACTGATGCTCCTGTAAGATATAGCGCCAAAGAGTTCATGTGCCTTCTTGAATGGAAGCTTTCTGTGTATTGCTCGAGCTCATGGGGACTTTCATTTGTTCAAATGGTAATGATAGAAAAGGCCTCCAACCTTTCTGTCAGCATCAGATCTGTTGTGGAGGTGCCAGAGTAGTAAATGGCTGAGAACCTGAAACTTTGCTTGAAAGATATTCTATCAAAAGGGCTATATGTTTTTGTCACTCCTAAGGTCTCCTCCGCTTCATTAAGTGGCAATATACAGGCTTTTTGACTGGTATCGTGTTGAAAGGCTTTCCAAACTAATACAACCTTAATCTTTGATCCTTCTTTCCCTCTCCTTCCATCTTCCTTGGAAGTTGCTTCTCCTAAATTGTAACAGGTTTTCAACAGTGCCTTGCTGCACTCCAGTGCTTTTGCTCTTCTACTTTGATCACTCAAGGGTGTAATTCCTGGGATTTGTAACAGGTTAATTTACAATCTTCAATTTCTGCTGTTTCCTAAAAGACAAAGATCACCAGCTGGGGACAGAACTTAAAACAGATCAGTCTCCACCACTGCAGCAGAAGCAATAATGTCACTACTCTCTGACACGAGCCACCTGTTGGTGCTGGTGGAAGCATCATAGAAGGATTGAAGTGAGTGCAGAAGAGAGGACAGCAAACAGAAGCGCAGGCCAGAGCCACGCTTGTTCTCTTCCTACCTAAACTCCCGGAGGAAGAGAACACAATTTGCTCTCTCTCCATGCAGTTTACAGTTTCCACTAAGAAATAAGTCAAGATAACATAACAGGTATTGGCTGCCAGTTACTCCCTTTCCTACCACGCACTAAGGCCTTACATTCTGTTACAAGCTACCTATCCCCTTGTGCTTATTCTCTCTCCCTGCCTTGCCTCAAGCCATTCTCTTCATTAGAACAGCCAGAAATCCTTGCTGCTCTGTCAGAAGCAGAGGTGAATATCAAAACCTCTCTGAGTAACTCTGTGTGCAGCACAAAAAGAAAAGGAAAATTCTAAGGTGTTAACTCTTATCCTCTGTGTCTGAGCTGCGGTTTATTCAGCATATGAAGAAGGGATTTTTGGGTGGTATAAATTATTCAGAACTGCTGGAGGGAGACAAGAAGAAACAATCTTGTTCAGAGGGTGTGAATTTTGCCTGCCTGGAATATCCTGTATCTTTGCTTTGCTCAAATAGCCTTATGTATGAAGCACTTTATCCAAATGCGGGAATTAAAGAACTATTACTACAGCTGGTAGACTGGAAATGTTTACAGATCCTATATCACATTCCAAGATTCTATCTGTAAGTGTTATATGTGTTTGTAAAAGTGTTTAAAACAAAAATCAAAACTTGTGTAAGAAGTTACCTCTGTGATGTGTTATTTCTAGCCCAGTTTGATTAAGCCTCTGCTGCCCAGCAGGCTGTGTTGGAGTGACCCAGGTGCTCCTACTGCCCCATGGCAAAGGTTGCAGCCATGCGTGACAGCAGTTTGCAATGTGGAGTTGCTGAAAGTTGATTTTCTTCAGCATATTTTTACCTAAAATGTTCCAAACACTTCAGGTTCATGGCAGGAGCGACCAGAGTGACAGCAGGGCTCAAACCGTGTTGCTACTTCTGACTCTGTTTTCTAAGCTTCTGTAACCTTACACTCCCTTCAGCGGGAGAATCTTAAAGGGATCCCTACCTAAACTTTGAAAAGGATTTCACAGCACTGGCCAAACCTCACCTTGTCTCAGGAATTAATGCTGACCAGGGAACTATAGAAACTGGCATCGAGAAGATACTTGGTGGATTCTGCTGCATCACAGTCCACTTAATGTTCCTGTGAAAGGAAGCCAGCTCCTCAAAGGCTCTTAAACAGTCTCAAAGCTACCCAGCCATTTACAACAGAACAACACGTGCTTTCACTAGAAAATATTTTTAATCTTGTAAAAACATTCCCAGCCACAAGGGAAAATTTAGCTGCCTGAGAAGAAAAGGGTTAACATGAAGGTTGTAATGGTTGTGACCACATAACCACTGAAGTATAGCACAACCAGGGACTTCACAACTTAGAACATCTTGTTCCTTTTATTTCTGCTCTAGGAAACCCCCATGTTTTCTGTACTTCCCAGTGACCTGGCAAGTAAGTCTACTCTTCTGGAGAATCAAGAAGGATGCCCTTCAAAGTAGTACTGACTGTTCTAGCCCAATGTGGGCAGCAGCACGTGGGCTGAACGCTTCCGTTTTGTTAGACTTCCTCCACTTCTTTCAGTGTGTGCTCTAGGATAGTGTCTTGGCCCTGGAACTTGAAATAGCCACGAAACAACTTTTTCTGAAGCACCAGGGGGAACCAATAGGCATCGTCTGCCCACATGTGATTGAACGGCACCTCATCCAGCTGAAACCACTGCGGACGCATTTCTGGTGGGAGAAAACAGAAGAACTTTACGTGAGGCTTTCTCTTGGGTTTTCACTGCTTAGACTTTGCGTGTCTGTCAACAGGCAGCTTCCCTCAACAGCCCAGCTGCCTCCCTTCTCAGAGGGATTTTGGCATGAATAGTTCTGTGGTTCTTAAGAGCAATACTGTTGCAGAAGAGAATGCACATCCCTCCTTCCCCTCCACTTGCTACTCACCATCACTTTCTGTTGGCTCTCCATGAAAGTGATCTGCTCGGAAAATGTGAACTTCCATGAGTTCAGAGTTGCCTACAAATTCAAAAGTGATCTGACCCATCTTCTGCAAGGTGTCCACAGTCAGTCCACTCTCCTCTAGGAGCTCCCTGCACAAGACCCAAACTTCTTTATAAGAAAATAAGCACTTTGGGAAAACAAAAAAGCAGTCATTAGCTTCACTCATGCATCCAAAACTCTTCAGTGAGCCACAGGTGAAAGCTGTACCTGTAAAACAGAGCAGGGCAAAGCCTGAGTTCTGCCTTGCACCAAACTATTCCCTACTTAGACCACAGTGGAGCCACGTCAGATTCACTCATTACTAAAGGCTGGTAGGAAAACAGTCTATGTTGGAAGGAGAATATTCAGGAAAATTGTATAATTAGTATAATTAATTGTATAATTCACACTCATTGCAACACACTGATCTTTCCTGAGATTGGTTCAAAGTGGACTAACACATTTATTAAGTCTGGCTGTAGCATCAGAACTCCAAGATACACTTTATTTAGACAGGCAAAAGGCTTTGCCAACTTCAAGGAGAAGCTTTGAGAGCTGCAGAGAAGCAGAAAGGAAAGATCAGAACATCTGTACTTGCTACAAAACCAGCTGAGGCGACCTGAAGCTTATGCATGCAGAACGTTAGCCGTTAGCCGTACCCATTGGTCTCCCATTCAAATGCCATGTGAAAAACACAAAGCAATTGTGTAAACTTTCCCTTTCTGATCCCTGGAAGTACGTTTAGCATAACGAGGGGCTAGAAGGCAGGACTTTTAAGAGCACTTTGAGACTTGCCAAGCAGCTCTTTTCCACGCATCACCATGCACAGCTACTTCAGGCACAGCCAATTACTCGCTCTGTTTATGCTACACACTTAGTGCTTATTTTTATTTTTACCTGCCTCTCACAGAACCAGCATAGCTTGAAGTTAAACGTGTTTTTTCTAATGAACAAAAATAAGGAATACTTTGAAACAGTGCATCCTCAGTTAAGGTTAATAATGTAGTTGCTTATTTGGCAGTAACTTAACGATTTTAAAATGTAATGGAAATTATCTTTAAAGCTCCAGTTTTCTTCGGCGTCAATTTAATGGATCCCATCCTTCAGATTATATTCTAACTTAATATCTTGGCTAATTTTAGAGAAATGATCAATGTCCAAAATAGAGGCAGTTTTCCAGCAACAAAGCTAAAAGCCTCATTTTACAGGCTGTGATAATTGAACAAAGCACAACAGTGCTCTGGCTCTCTAAGCAAGTTACCTGCCAGCTGTTTGGCTCTGTGTATAGTGCAGGGAAACATCACAGGTAGTAGACTAGAAATGATGAACTAGCCAAGTGCTCCCTTTATAAGATGAGCCAGTGAAGAGCTCACGGGAATGTGGTGTGCCCAGTGGAGTATGGGAATCTTACTGATGCAGGAAACTTCTGTTTGTGTTTCAGCTTAATATTTGACTGTGCTGTCAGGACACTTTGCACCTTATGCCACTGCAAACCCACATGAGACAGCAGAAGCACAGTATCATTCCTCAACTCCAAATACAGGCAGTGCAAGTTAAGTTTGGGCCACTTGGAAGGAGAGCTGCACCCCGAGGTGGCACTGCAACAGTGCTGTTCCCACCAGGAAATTAAATAATAAGATTTAAATTAAATTAAATAATCAGATTTACACCACAGTCAGTGGCAACGTAAGCCTAGCAAATGACCTGATTAGGTAACAAAACCAATCTCCCTCCCTTGACTCGGAGATGATAAATTACACAAGAAGCCAAGATGTAAGCATCAGGTACGTTAATGCTGTGCACTGCTGGGTGCACATCTGTCCCCTGCATTAGCTCACCACAGAACCCGGGCGGTTGCACTGGCACAGCTGAGGAGACACCTCAGGGCAAAAGCTGTTAGGTAGCTGTTGAGCTCACCAACATCTTCCTGCAGGTGTGAGGACAATTTGGGGCATATATCAGAGTGAGGAGGTAGTAAAATGTGGCTTTGTATCAGCAACATGAATGTGAAGAATGAGGTGCCTTTTTCTAGGGGAGTTTAGGAATTCAGCTGAGAAAGAACTTCAAGAAATTAGTATTAAAATCTTCAAAAATGGTAGTGTACCTTTGCACCGATGGAATTCAATTCCCTAACTCAGCCAACATGCAGTCAAATAATAAATTTATACAGTGCCTTTCATGCAGGACCCCTAAGAATCCCTACTATTTTGTCACATTTTTTCACACAGTACTAAAAACACTACTGGAAGGCAGCGTCTCTTCAACAACTTCAAAATTTCAACAGGAAGAAATACACTGGCACAAGCTATAATTCTGCTATACAGCCAAAATTAAACTCTGCACCTTTCAAAGCAGTGCAAGAACCTCTACCCACCACCTGATCAAGGCTCAGTTTAGATCAGAGTCCAAGAGATGAGAGTGAGGATTACTTGGTAACCTCCAGTTACTCATAGACTGGCCAAGTTGAAGATTTGCAGCTGACAAGCAGCAGGAGCCACCCCGTTTCTGTGCACACATGGATGATTCCCCACCTCCTGCAGAGCCAATGCTTTTGTCTGCTCAGGGACAGCTCTTGACTGCACTCACAGGTACCCGGCCAGCAGCACTGACCCCACCTGCATCCACCCACAGTCTCCCACCTCCACGGCTCAGCCTGTGTTCCAACACTGCTGCTGCCCAGGGCGCTGGTTGAACGGGGACAGGACTCACCTGCGAGCAGCCTCCTCAATGCTCTCCCCTGGCTGCACCTTCCCTCCGAAGCCGTTCCAGAGCCCGGCTCCAAACCCACGTTTCTTCATGCCCAGGAGGACACGGGGCGGCTGCACCACCAGGACGAGGGTGAAGAGCCTGGTGGTGAACATGGCTCCTGGGCGAGACAAAGGAGGACACGCTGCGCCAAGGGTTCCCGGCCCCCCGCACTGATAATCTCACTCCTAGGAAATCAAATGCTAAAAGAAATAATCAGATTACACCACAGTCAGTGGCAATGTAAGCGTAGCAAATGCCGGGTCCCATCATGCCCATCCAAGCCTTCGGTCACTCAGTGCCTCTCCCAATGCCTACTTCACCAGCACTTCCGCTGACTCTTGCTCCACTGCCCCCCCAGCACTCCCCCTCCTCAAATTCTTGTACTCTCAGCGCCCCCCCCCAAATCCTTGACTTCCCCCTCAATCTTGAGCACCCCCTGTCCAAATCCTTAACCCCCCCCAAATCCTTGTCCTCCCAGGGTTTCTTCCCCAAATCCTTGACTTCCCTATGCAGATCCTTGACCATTCCCCCTCCTAGCATCCCTTCCCCAAATTCCTGAACCTCCCAACCCAAAACCCTGTCCTCCCAGAGTCTCCTCCCCAAATCCTTGACCCTCCCACCCCAAATTCTTGTCCTCTGAGGATCACTGCCCCAAATCCTTGACACCCTTACCGCAAATCCTTGTCTTCCCAGGGACGCCTCCCACAATCCTTGACCTCCCTCCCCAAACCCTTGACCTCCCTCCCCAAACCCTTGACGTCCCCTTCCCCGCCCCAAATCCCTGTTCCCTCAAGGTCCCCTCCCTAAATTCTTGAGCTCCCTACACAGACCCCTGCCCCCCGTCTCCCAGCATCCTTTCCCCAAATCCTTACCCCCCCCCCAAGGTCCCGGCTTCCCGGTCCTTCCCGCGCAGCCGCCGCGGTCCCGCCCCGCGCTGTGGGTGCAGGAGGCGGGGCTTGGGCCGCCATGGCGGGGCGGGGCGGCGCTGCGTGGTGCGTGCGGGGCAGCCGGGGGGTGTGCGGTGTCCCCGGGGGGTGTGCGGGGTCGCCTGGGGGTGTGCGATGTCCCTGGGAAGTCTGCGGGGTCCCCGGGGGTGTGCGGTGTCCCCGAGGGGGGTGCGGGGTCTCTGGGGGTGTGCGGTGTCCCTGGGGGGGTGCGGGGTCGCCGAGGGGTGCCCCCATAGTCCCACACTTTAAGCCAGGGATGGGGTGCGGGTGCTCTCTCACTGGAGCGTTTTTGGCTGCGTGGAACGTGGTGCCCGCTGTGCCCGTGGTGCGCTCTGCCCCGTGGAGGAGCCTCCGCGAGATTCCCGGCTCCCTCTGAGGGGCACAGGAAGGCTGGGAGTCTTCCCTCTCTTGGCCAGAGCCATTTGGGATCCACCTGCCATGTGCCCATGGGTCCGGAATGCCAGAGCAGGGGCAAAGGGTGTCCAGGTGTGGGAAGCACTTGGCCAATGCCCTCAGATACATGATGTGAATGTTGGGGTTGTCCTCTGCAGGGACAGGAGTTGGACTTGATGATCCATGTGGGTCCCTTCCAGCTCAGGGCATTCTGTGATTCTGTGACCCTCTTTCCTTCTGGGGTATCCTGCAAGGCTATCCCTCTGGGGTATCCTGCAAAGCTTCCTTCCAAAATACATCTCATTTCATTGAGATGGGAGCAGATAAGTGGAAATGCCAAAGAATCTCAAGTTTGGAGCCTCTTTTTGACCCTGGTGGTAAACGGGAGGAGCTGTCATCGAGGGCAGAATTAGTTGCGGTAGAAATACGTAGTGATTATGCACTAATTGATGAACTATCCTGTCTTCCCCGGCAGCTTTCGGTGCGTGGTGAGCAAATGTCTCCACACCACAGGGGGGTTCAAGAAGAAAACTGGAACTGAGCACTCGTGGTTGCAGCGGCACTTGAAGGACCCCTTTGTCAAGGCAACAAAACGGCAGCATTACCGTTGCAGAAGTGCCTTCAAATTACTGGAGATCGATGACAAACTTCATATCCTTCGTCCAGGATTTTCTGTGCTTGATTGTGGAGCAGCTCCTGGCGCTTGGAGCCAGGTTGCTGTAGAGAGGGTCAATGCCTTAGGTACTGGTAAGTGCACGGGTTTGGCAGGCAAGATGGGGATGATTCTCACCCTAAAGCACGTGAAAAAGCTCGGCTGTGATGGTGGCAGGGTAGGGAAGGGAAGTGAGTACCAGCAAACACCAGTCACTGGTAGAAGTGTGAAGGCATGTGCCTGTATAACAGTGAAAATCTTAATATTGTGTAGAGTAATCATAGTTGGGCAATACAAAGTTACCATGAGGTGCTACTCTAGGTGCATGAAGTGCTCTTATTAACTGTGTTGTGGGGAGGATCCCTTCATCCAGTTCTGGAATTCACGTAGACTCCAGCAGGTAACTTAGCTTTTCTGTATTTTTATTTCCCTTCTTGAAAAATGGTAGTATGTACAGTTTTTGTGGTTTAAGCCATTAGTGTTTACAAGATAAGGTGTTATTGTCTGCACTGCTGTCCGGGATTTCTGGACTGTCAGCCTTGAAAGAGCAGGAAAGAACCAAGAAAAATGCCCGTTGCTTATCCAAAGTAACTGAGTTTTCAGGTCTTGAATGGATTAGCTTTTAGCAAACCATCCACCCAGATGCACGCAGCAAACTGTTTCAGGACAAGAAGAGCAGATGTGGCAGGTGATACATTTTCTGTTTATTGACTAGCACGGAGCTTATTCGCACGCAGGTTGTTAGCAACCATTGTGAGTGTTCAGTGTGTCATTTGTTCTTATAACCTAGATCCTGCTGCCCCCACTGGCTTCGTCCTTGGTGTTGACCTCCTGCGGATTTCTCCTCTGGAAGGAGCAGTCTTCCTATCAGAGGCTGACATTGCAGACCCAAGCACTCTGAGGACGATTCAGAGTCTGCTTCCTGCAGAGAAGGTGGACATTATCTTGAGTGACATGGCACCTAATGCAACAGGCATTAAAGAATTGGATCATCAGAAGCTGATCAATCTATGTTTAGGCCTTCTAAACATCTCCCAAAGTATTTTAAAGCCTAAAGGAACGATGCTCTGTAAATTCTGGGATGGACGTGAGTCCTGTCTTCTGCAAAACAGACTGAAGGAACAGTTCCAAGATGTGAGAACTATAAAGCCTCAGGCCAGCCGGAAAGACTCTGCTGAATCTTATTATTTGGCAAGATTGTACAGAGGAAAGTGAAAGCTGAGGAGTGTGTAGTATCGAACAGGTGATGAGACATGGACTGGAAATCTGAATTTGGCGTGTGCTTAAAGAAAAATGCCACCATTAAGACCCTGGGAAAATCTGCCACAGTTCTTATGAAGTACATCATGCTTTTCAAATACCAAAATAAACCAGTGTGATGTCCTACTGAGTTTATCCATTAATTATACAAGCAGAGACATCCAGACTAGCTTCTCACCTGTGGAGAAAGCAGTGGGGAAGGGAGAGGAGTAATCTGAAAGGCAACCTGTGGAGCTCGAGTAATGGCAATGAAAATAAACCAGTGATTATATGAGTTTTTAATGTGTGCTTGAAAATCATTGCACTATTAATGGTGTCATGTTTGAGGCTAACCATGAAGGCGGTTATCGGAATGAGAGGGAGCAGCAACGACAGTCTGAGCCAATTTATTGCCTCTTCATCTTTCTTAAATCTGGTACAATTTATTAGTGCACATCAAAATAGATAATGTTTTCATGCATATCAGGATCTGCATTGTCACGTATTATCTTCAACACAGCCACTCAGGAGACAAGCCTGGCTCTGGAATATTTAGCTGGATGGCTCTGCTGCGTGTCCTAAAGACACAGGTGGTGTTTAGAGATTATGGCTTTGTAAATCCAGTGTCTGACGGTAGGGCAGGGTCATCGCCACCGAGGATGGTGGCTTCCGTGATGTTTTATGTCTAGCTGATGATGTTTCTTAGGTGAAATGACAAGCCCTTCCCTGGATCCTCGACAGGAGGAATTACTGATTGAATTGCTATGATTCTGTTTGCAAAAATAAGTTTAGCCTTATCTGGAAGTGACAGTGTTTACATTAAATAACACCTTGATAAGGCTGACACTGGCATGAGCTATCGGAAAGACTGGTAGCGCTGTTGTGTTGTAAGGCTTCCTGATCTTTCTCACTACAAACCTCTTGGTTGGGATTGCTTAGGGATTTATCAGTTTTTTTAATTGCCTTGCAACCACCTGATCTGGATCTCCATCCAGAATGGTGTGTGTGAACATGTTATCCCCACAGCCTGACCTAGGATGTTGCTTTGCATGCGTTTGGGAAGGAAAGGAAACAGTATCAGTCTGTTCTTTGTGAAACTCCATGGGAGTTGACCCCTTGTTTTCCTGCTGCTCCTCCAGCTGCAGCCGCGGTGGGGAGGAAGCGTTGTGATTCCAGGCCGGGAATGGGGTGGTTTTGTGGGGGGGTGCTATGCAAAGGGGTGGCTGAGCTGAAAGTGCCTTCGCTCTGTGGCGGGGCTTCTCATGGAGTGTTGTGGTCCAGTTCTGGAATCCCTGACATAAGGATATGGAACTGTTGAACTGGGTCCAGAAGAGGCCATGAAGATCATCCTAGGGCTGGAGCACCTCTGCTATCAGGATAGGCTGAGAGAGTTGGAGTTGTTCAGCCTGGAGAGGAGAAGGCTTTAGGGGGAACCTCATAGTGGCCTTCCAGTACTGAAAGGGCTGCAGGGAAGCTGGGGAGGGACTTTTTACAAGGGCGAGTGCTGACAGGATGAGGGAGAACAGCTTTAAACTGGAAGAGGGGAGCTTTAGATTAGACATTAGAAATTCTTCACAATGAGGGTGGTGAGACTGGCACAGGTTGCTCAGGGGAGCTGTGGCTGCCCTTTTCCTGGAGGTGTTCAGGGCCGGGTTGGATGTGGCCTTGAGCAGCCCGGTCTGGTGGGAGGTGTCCCTGCCCTCGGCAGGGGGTGGGACTGGATGGGCTCTGAGGGCCCTTCCAAGCCGAGCCATTACGGTACGCGGTGCTGCGCGCCTACTGCGGTGCTTACGGCGGCGCGGCCGCTGTTCTCGCGAGAGCCGCGCGCGAGCTCCCGCCAGGTCTCGGCGCCGCCGCGAGGAGGGAGATCCAAGCGGGTGAGTGCGGGGGGCGGCGGCGGCTCCGCTCGCGAGGGCCCCGCGGCGGGAGGCGGCTGCGCGCCTCGGCCTCTGGACGGGCTGGGGCGCCGCTACCGGTGCCTTTTGGCTCCTCAGCCCTGGGCTCGGGACGAGCTGCAGCAGCACCCGCGGGCTCGCTCGAATGTGCTCCGTGTGGTACCGAGGCATTGGTTTGGAATAAATGCCTTCGTGTTGGTGTTGGCTGAGCTGCGGCTGCCCCGCTGCTGCTGTTCTCCTTGTCCTAGTGATGGTCGCACCTCGAGTGCTGTGTCCAGTTCTGGGCCTCTCAGTTTAAGAGAGACGTTGAGGTGCTGGAGAGTGTCCAGAGGAGAGCAACGAGGATGGTGAAGGGGCTGGAGCACAAGCCCTATGAAGAGTGCCTGAGGGAGCTGGGGGTGTTTAGCCCGGAGAAGAGAAGGCTCAGGGGAGACCTTATTGCTCTCTACAACTACCGAAAAGGAGGCTGTAGGCAGGCAGGGGTTGGTCTCTTCTCTCAGGCGACCAGTGACGGAACAAGAGGACATGGTCGCAGGCTTTGTCAGGGGAGGTTTAGGCTTGATATTAGGAAAACGGTAATTCGCCAATGAAATGCACTGCCCAGTGGAGTCATCGTCCCTGGAGGTGTTTAAAGACAGATTGGATGAGGCACTTTAGATGACGAGTGGGTCTTAGTGTTGGGTCATAGGTTGGACTGGATGATCTCAGAGGTCTTTTCCAGCCTTGTGATACTGTGATACCGTGGTCTGAGTTCCAGGTAACAAGTGGCGGGATGAGGGGGATTGGCCTCAAGTTGAGCCAGAGTAGGTTTATATTGGATATAAGGAAAAATTCTTTCACCGAAAGCGTTCTCAGGCACTGGAGCCACTGCCCAGGAACACGGTGGAGTCGCCAGCCCTGGAGCTGTTTGAAAGACGCACAGATGAGGTGCTCAGGGATCTAGTTTACTGGTTGGACTTGATGATCTCAAAGGTCTCTTCCAAACAAAGGATTCAAAGAATAACTCTGTGTTGCTCTGAGAGTGCACGATCCTGAAAGGTCACCTCAAGTCTGTGCCTCTGGTACAAGCCCACGTAAATGAAGAGCAAGGAGTTTGTTAGTGTTATGTGCTGCAGATCTTCATGCCCTACAGTGTTAACTTGTATCCCAGGATCTATCTTGATTATATAGGAAAAGAGAATTCAATTTTGTATAACTTATGACTGCTCTTATTTGTCCCCTTGTGGACTGAGATTCAGAGGAGGATATTTTTGAATAAACCCAAATCATTTCAGGCAGAAAGCTCAGGGAAGAACAGGCTGTCGTGTATCAGTTTTTAATTTTGGAGACCCACAACTTTAGCCTTGTTTGGATAGTGTTTTCTGCTCCAGCAGTTATCCATGGATCCTGGGAGTGATTATCAGATAGGGTTTTGTACCCCATCAATTGGGAGACCTTGCATTTTAGTGTTTCCTCAGGGCAGTGATGTATCTGTTTTTAGTAAAGAAGCCAGTGTACTGTAGGTTGCTCTGAATGCCTTGCTGATGATTTTTTGTGAATTTCCAGAGCCATGGAAGATTTAGAAGAAAATACCACTGTCTTCTCCACTCTGAGATCCCTCAACAACTTTATTTCGCAGCGTATGGAGGGGATGTCTGGGCTGACTACACCAGGATCGACCCAGAGTGGCCTACAGATTCAGTACCAGCAGAGGATGCAGGTGAGGTGTCCTCAGTGTCACTTCAATGTGGTTGTAGACTGCTTTTACTTCCAGGAATTGGAACTGATTTCATTAAGATCTGACCATTGTCTCTAAAATTGATATTCATGCAAGCTCAATAATGGAAGCTTGCTTTTCATCTGCATTCTGGCATCTTAACATTTTTTTAAAGTGTCAGACATATATTTATTTCTGTTTCGCAAAAAAAAATCAGAGAACTCCTTTGCATTTCTTCCCTGCCTGTTGTATCTGTATACCAGCTCAGGAAATTAAATGGTAAGCTGTTTTCATATTGCTGAACAAAGGAGCTTTATATCTCTTCATATTCTTCTATTAAGTCAATTTGTTACCTTTTTTTCACAATCTTCCTTAAAATTTCTTTGCCTGGGCACATGCAAGAGACTTGCATGGTGCTATGGCTTTGATGTGCAACCAGTTGTGCTTTCTTGTCTGCTTCTGTTAGTATCTGTGTGGGGTGACTTTTTCCTATAAGCTCCCTTCTGCTCTTAAAGCATGGAGTAAGTTGACATCTTGGATTATAAGGACTGTTTATTAGGCTGTAATAAAGTTTCTCTATTTTGATATAATTTTTATTTCAGTCTCTAAGTATAAAATAAGCTTTGCATTTGGAATGTTGACAAAAATGTAGGCCTTTATGAGGTACATCTGTGGTTACAGAGGTGGTTAGAGGAGGCTCTGTGAAGTGTATGTTGCTTAGGTGAGGTATTCTGTTAATATTGTCTGTGCTGTAAGGTAATTTGAATTAAAAAATGAAGCCTAATGTTGTAGCAGGTAGGAGGAAAACATGTTGTTTTGCTCAGCAGTTAATTTCATGGGGAGCACAATCTCTGCTTCTTGGTTAGCTCCTGCTACTTTCATGAGACTTGAAGTTTGTAATTAAGCTTTTTTTAGAGGGAGAAGTACATTTTGACAGAGTACCTCAAGAGACTGAGAATTTCTGAATGAAAAACTTGAAATTAACTTATTCCCAACTAACATTGATTTGCTGTGGGTTTCAGAGTGTGTTGTTGAGCTCCTGGTTTCTGCAGCTGATGTCAGAAGAAAAGTACCACAAATGTGGTGGTAGTTTCCTTGTAATTTGTAAAATGAGGTGCAAGCGCCAGCTGAATAGCGCAGGGTGGGAGATAACGATGATATTGCAGTGTGGATAATGGTATCCAATGTTCCTTTTCACACATGAACTGGCCAGTTGGAAGAACAAGCTGGGCAGATTCACTCCAAATCCCAGCTCCTGCAGGTGGAACGAGAGAAGATGCAGATGGAGCTTAGCCACAAACGAGCTCGCATTGAGCTAGAGAAGGCAGCTAATACCAATGCCAGGAACTACGAGGTGAGTGTGATGTTTTCAGGTGGTTTGATATTGTAGGCCTAAGTCTGAACAGATGCAATGCATCTGCAGTGGTGTTTTGGTTTGGATCAGGGATGTGCTCTTGACTTCACCTGTGCTGTGCTTTGGTGTGTAGTGGTGTGTCAGCATGTGTATAGTCAGTGTGTTTTGGATGAAACTAAACTGAAAGATACAGTCCAGGAGCCAGCCTAGTGTTCTCCAGCTGTTAATGAACGCTTAGAGTCTTTAGAGCAAGAATTCGGTGAATCTGTAGTAAATGCTCCTGGAGTGCATTTACTGTGCTTGCATTTACTGCAGAGGTTGTGGTGGTGGTGGTGTGGGTATCAAGTTCCCAGCACCAACTGTTTTTCTCTGCAGACCCCCTCACTGTGCACTGCTCTAACTTGCTAACGTAGACAAGAGTGTGAATATTGCAGGCTTGTGTGGTTGACAAACTGGTCATCACTGAGCTCTGATAGTTTATCAGTGATGCTGTCATGAATAGCCTTAACAAAAAGATTTGTTATTTATTTCTCCCAGAAATATTTAAGCACTTTTCTCCCAGATGAATTTAAACTTCTTGTGGCAGAATTGAAAGCATTTGGTCTGTGTGACTGTAACTAATTGGAATGGCAGCAGTGCCAACCATGCTTTGTCACACAAGAGAGCTTGCACTGATAAAACAGTGATCCTCACTCAGGGACTAATAGCTTTTATTGGTTTCTAGTTTTTGCCTGTGTATGTTTGCCTAACTATGCTACTGCAGTTAGTAGTAGATCTGTGGGATTTGTAGGATAATAAGGGTCGTGTATACGGCTCTTTTTTCTTTAAAAAGAAATCTTTAAAAAATAATAAACATGTTTTGTTGTATTTTACAAGGGTGCTGGGTGACAGATTTAGTGTGTGGCTGTGAAATAGCAAGTCAGTGACTAAATTCCTTGTTGTCTGAAGTCAGGTGATGCAGGATTAAGCCAGGAAGAGTTCAAACTGGAATGTAGCTGAGTCAGTCACAGAAGCCCTTGAAATACTGATACATAAAAAGGGAGCAGCACTAATCCAGTACTGTGGTAATTACCCTGCTCAGATTCTGGGTTTTTTTGAGGCATGTGGATAAAAGTTTCAGGAACCTCAACATTGCTTTGCATAATCCTTGCTTACTATGTAAATCTGTGTCTCGATTTGCTTTGATTAGCAAAGCAATTTATGACATGTTTTTTCAATAAGTGTTAATCAATTTCTGGTGGGAATAAACTGAAATGGTGTATGAAAGGTTGTCAGAGTGCAGAAATATTTATTGTATTCATTGATAATACTGTGCATTTAAACCTGGGTCCTTTTCTATTAAATAACCTCATACAATTTCCAGAAGTTGCAGAGGGAAGTTTGTTTTGTTAACCCAACTGTTGAGCTCTGAGTTTTTGAAAGGCAGTTTGCTATGCATGGGTCAGCTTTAAATTGGAGCATCAAATCTTTTCATCTTTGATCTACTGGAAAGTGTGCAGTGGAGTCTGTGGAGCCTCATCTGTGTTCTAATGTTCGTGTCTCAGTCTAAGATGTTTGGAAGACTCTGTCTTAGTTTTTCCAGGTCCATTGCCTTGGGTGGTTCCTTGACATTGAGCTGCTGCTGGTAAGATTTTTGCCCTGGCCGGTGCACAGGTTAAGGCTGTGGTCTCAGTGATATTGTTTCATGGTGATGTCTTGGTGACTGCAGTCGTGAGAAGTGGAGACAGGAGAGGCAAAAACGGTTTCATCTTTGTGCAACTTTCTTCTTACGTCTCTGCATTTTTTTCTTTGCAAGCGAGAGGCTGACCGTAACCAGGAGCTGCTCACACGCATAAAGCAATATCAGGAAAGGGAAACAGAAGCTGAAAATAAACTGAAAGAACAAATGGAGATGAACAAATCCTACAAGAAGAGCATGGAGACAATGAGTAAGAAGCTGCAAGAGAAGGAGAGCAAATTAGCTGAAGCTAATGAAGTAAGAACAGGGTAATTTTTTAAAGCGTTCATAGCTTGAGGTGACTTTGCAGTTCTTGTGAATTGAAAATGTCCTTTTTGATTTAAAAAAACAAAACAACTGGAATCACTGTGTTCATCACTTGGAAATTAATAAACCCTGGTGGTGTGTGTCTTCGCTGTCAAAGTTTAGAACCTAACAAAGTCAGGACACAGCTGAGCAGGTTGGAAGATGTTGATGTGTTAATTAACAAAGAGAAGAGATTTCTTTGACAGGTTGATATGAAGAAGGAGAAAAGAAGTGCAAAGCAACATAGAGCATCCAGGTTTCGGAGTGAGTTTACATGACATTGACTAAAGAAAGGGAAGCAATGGAGGAGAAAAGATGGAAAGGTGTCCAGAGAAGTAGGGAGAATTGTAGAGAGGATGAGACCAAAGCTATGTACGAAGTACGTCTTCCCGAAGTGCCTTAAATGCCTGTGTTTTCCAGTTCTTTTGGATGAACAGACCATCTTCTCAACCTCAGCCTTTTCAGACATCGTTATAGTTAAGTTCAGCTAGTTCATTTGTACCTTTTCTGTTTAATTTGGTTTCCTGCATCAGCTGTGGGTCAACAACCACCAGGTCCTTACGCCTTAATCCTGTCTGGGTGTCACTGGGAATGTATCAATGTAATAAAGCAGGTAAATGGGTCTAACATACCAGTTAGCAGTGATTTTCTCTGTTAAAGGGGGCTGAGTGGTGGTTATTTGAAAGAAACCTGTGAGTTTTTCTTTAGAGTTAAGATACTTAGAACAAAATTTTAATAGCTACTGGTTTTAAGGAATGCATAATACTTCTAGTATTTGTTTGAAACAAACCCAGACAATTTCAATTTTGAAACCCAGACAAAATATATTTTGAATGATTGTGGGATAATTTTTTTTTAATATATTTACTTGTGTTTTATCATCATCTAGCTTTGAAGCTTAATATTTTTCATGCCAGTTTTAGGTCACCCACTTAATAGGTAATGGAAAAGACAATTGGGGTGACAGATGAAAGCGTGTAAGTGATTTTCTCTTGATTTTGTTTTTGAGATGAGTTTGCAGGTCTGAAGGTTTGCAAGAGAGTGGGCTTGTTTCTAGATTCAGCGCTTGTACTTTTTAGTTGGATATGATTTCTGTCTATCACTATCCGTAATGTCCAGCTTGGAGACTCATAGCCTTGTGTGTTTATTCTTTCTTTCCATTAATTCAGACAATCACTATATTAAAAGGGAAAATATCAGAGCTGCAATGGAATATAATGAATCAGGAGATGCAGATGTCAAGCCAAGACTCTCAGAAGCAGGAGCTGATGGAACAGCTGGATGTTCAACAGAAGTAAGCAGGGGATGAATGACTGTAGGGAGAAAAAGGCAAACAAAACTTCAGTCTTCTGCAGCTGTCATCACTCAGAAAACTTTCAACAGCGTTTGATTTCTGCTCTTCAAAGGGGTTCTTTGATCTGGATGTGCAGGTTGTAACCGTTGTCTTAAACTAGCTCTGAGGTGCAATTTAATTGTACCTTGAGAAGAAAACCGTACTTGATCTTAAAATCTCAGCGATGTCTCATGTTCATGGTGGAGAGTTAACAGAAGGCACGTGGGTGGGAAAGGCTAATCTGAACTTTATAGACAGAACAGAGCAAAAATACCAAGCCATAAATCATAGTTGAAAGACACAAGTGTGTTTTTTCCTTCCTTCCTAACTTCAGCTCTTCGGTTTCAAAGGTGCTGTTTATTTACTCGTGAGGTTTTATTTGTTTCAGAGTGAAGGTGGCTTAATTTTCGGGTATTTCTCAAGATGCATCTTTTTAGTAGAAATGGCTATTTTTATCTCTGAATAAGAGGGAGATGGTGTGAGTTTGAAACCATTTGACAGATGATGTTTTATAACAGTGCCATATACCTTGTTAATGGTGTTTGAAAATGTTTGTCAGAGGTGCTTCTGTGTGTAGGTTGTTTCTGGGATGCGATTCATGAGTGCTAAATGCTTCTTGTGCCTATGTTTAATAGAAAATGGCAAGAGGCTAGTCAGCAAATCCAGACATTGCAAGCAAACCAATCTCTACTGGCAGAATATGAGCAGAAGATTAAGGTAAGAAGCTTTGTGGCCTATATAAAGCTTTGGTTTTTAATTTCTTCCATGGAAGAACAGAACAGTGTTTTTATTTTTTCTTCAATAACTATTGCAGAAATAAAAAGTTAGTTTGTCATATAGGAATCTGATCTAGTGGCCAGCAGAGTTGAAGTTGGCTAAATTCAGTGGGATGGACCAGGCTGCCTACAATTAGTCTTAACATGACACTCTTCACCTTTGTTGTATCAATTGATTGGGAAAAAAGTCCACCCATCCTCTCTCTGTAGATAAGTGATTTATATGCTTATGCAGTGCCCTGGAAGAATGCTCCAGAGCCCACTTGACCTTCTGAGTTCCCTTACAACTTAATTTGAGCCATTGAGTCGAGTTTAAAAAGTGCAATGGAGAAGTGGCTCTTAGGACTTCCAAGTTAATCGGTGCTGTCCTCTTGTGATCCCATACTTTCCAGGACCTGGAACAGAAGTTCTCCCAGCAGGAACATGATGCTCTAATTGTCAAAAACATGAAAGCAGAACTGGCTCGTTTCCCAAAAATGGAGCGGGAATTGTGCCAACTCAGGGAGGAAAATGCCTACTTCAGGTGAAAGAAGTGTTCTGTTCTTGAGAGGGTTATCTTGACTTATTCTGTACATGCTACGATTGCACTGTATGCACTTTGAAATCCCTCTGTTTGGCTTCCATAGGGGAAATCTTAGAAGGAAGTCTAAATATTTCATATAAGTACTGCATATGAATTGAGCAATGTTGTGATGGTTACTAGATGAGAGGATTTGACAAGATGGGGGTAATCTTCCTGAACACAGTGAGAGCATATTGATCGTTGTGGAGGGTGATACCTATTTGTTAGAAGAAAATTCAGTGTTTAAAGATAGTGCTGGACTCTATACAGCTTTGGGGAAGAATTCCCTGCAGAGAGAAGAGACAGCTGAACATTTCTGTAATAACTGGTTTTGCTTAGTAATTGTTACCAGTATTTTAAAGGCCTATTGTTCCTGTGTAACGTTTGGAAAGTTTAGTTTAAATTTCTAAAGCGCTCGGAGAGCACTCTTGGTAGAGTAGACTTTTTGGGTTTTGGAAGTGGCAATTAAATTGAAAAACTAAATTCCTATATATTATGTTTTTTGTGCACAGAAACAGGGTATCAACAGATTAGAGGCCATATTTGTTTTGAAACAGTTTTATCTCACCCTTACACACCTCTGCTAAAGTAAAAATAAGCAGTCTTGGTGCTTGCTCAGCCATCATGGAGTGCTCAAAAAGACCAAGTGTCTTCTGATTGCTGTGTTCCAACCCTGCCTTCAGCCTGACTGAAGATCAGAGTTAGGAGTCTTTGGCTCCCCTTCATGCTGGTTTGCCAGTCGGTGAAGCAGACACAAAACTTGAGGTTGTTTGGACATAATTAGGATGGCATTACTAGGATAAAACCAGTTTAATAAAGCTACATTTTTTTCGTAGCAGTGACTCTGCAGTGAAGGTTAGAGAAGTCAGTCTGCTGAATGTCAGAATGTCTGTTCAATGTCATTTGATTCCCCTGTGTGTCTGGAAGTTTGAGAGTGAATTGAGTTGCCTGGGTCTTTAATCATTGTTTTCCCTTTCATCACAGAGAAATGAAAGAAAACAATGGATTGCTTAAAGAGGAGGTAGAAGGTCTCCAAAGAAAACTGGAACGCTATGAGAAAGTCCAAGCACAGCTGGTGACTGTTGAATTGGAAAACGAGGTGCGGCGCTAGAAGTACTTGGAGGATGAGCAGAACTGGAGTTTCCTTTGTTGCCTGTGCTGTCTTATGCTCTTCCTGTATTGTGTTAGTTGAGCTGCAATACCTGCTTTAATTAATATGTTTGAACTAGACATTCCCAAATGCTTAGATAATGCTATCTGGTATTGACTGAAAGTAAAGAGCTATAGGAGGAACTGGAAGAGGAGAAATGGGCACTCAGCTGCTACAGAACAGGTGTTGAAGATACAGCTTTTCTTCTCTGCTGATGAGTCTGGTTTACCAAGGTAAAGTGATGGTAGCCCGCAGGGTTAGATAATTAGTAGTGCTGAAGTGTAACATGGGTTTCATGTATCATACAGCTGTGGTGACAGATGTTTGTGAGTGCTGGAGAAAGACAACCCAGAAGTGCTAGATAAGGTAATGAAATCCACAGGAAGAAAAGGAGACACTGAGTTTGAATGGAGAGTTTTGAAAAAACTGTGTGAAAAAATATGCTGTTAGAACATTGTCTGTGTCTCTAACTCTTCTTTTGGTTTCTACTGCAGAAACTTATGGGGAAATTAAAAAGCTGGGAGAAACTGGAGCAGAGCACTGGCTTGAATATCAGGTATGTGCTCACAACTCTAGAGGGAGTTAAAACTTTTAAACCACTTTCCTTTCCTCTTAATCATCCGATCTCTGAAGTGTGTTGGTCATGCTTTCCTGCTATCCTTTCTTCGTGTGGAAGCTCTTCCAGTGCTTTTTATTGTATGGGAAAAGAACCATATGATACGAAGTGTTGTAGAGTATCTTTAGGGACTAGTGATTCAGTTTCACCAGTCAGCTTGACCAATGTCTCTGAGGCCAAGGTTCAAAACTGAGTTCTTTGAACTTCCTGCATGTAACTGCATTCATGTTTAGTTAGAGAGTCTGCTAGCTTAATATGTATAATTTTGAAGAATTTTAGGATATGTCCAGAGAAGAGAATGCATGTTACTTGTGGCAAATTGTTGTAAATGTGATTTCTTTGAAAGCTGGATACTAAGAAAACCTGCCAAGTCATGTTGTTGCAACTTCTCTTCTCTAAAGCAGCAGCAGCCAGTTAATTTAGTTATTTTGTCTAAGGAGAAATGGAATAAACTCAGTTTCTTATAAAAGGGGAGGGAAAAAACCCATCTCCAGTGGTGTTTTG
Source organism: Dromococcyx pavoninus (assembly GCA_033558185.1). Taxonomy (NCBI): domain Eukaryota; kingdom Metazoa; phylum Chordata; class Aves; order Cuculiformes; family Neomorphidae; genus Dromococcyx; species Dromococcyx pavoninus. The sequence goes on along the minus strand of JAUMJL010000357.1, from coordinate 549,757 downwards.
TAACACCAACTAGTGTCTTTGTGTACTGATATTTAACAACTCATTCTGACATCTGGAGCATTGAAGCAGCTTTTATAAGGTCTCTGCTATGTACGTGGTATAAAGGAGAGCTGGAAATGGTGCATTTGCTGATAATTTTCTTCCACTGCAGCAGGTTTTCTCTGTAGCTGCTATGTTTGAGTTGTCACTCGAGAAGGAGAGGTGCTTCTTTGTAAACAACTGTCTTGATATGAGCATTATAGTACAGGTCACCTTTCATGTGGGATCAAGGCTAAGCCGCAACATGAACTGCAAAGCCTAATTTTACCAATTATTTCTTTATTCCATTGATTACGTGTGCCCAGCAATGAGCTGTGGCTGCACACTGCTGGGATTGTTTGGAAGCAGGAGTCTTTGGATATGCACAGATGGTTTGGGCAGATTACTACTTCATGTAAAAGATACTTGTGTTCAACCTGGGAAATCCCTCAATTTTCTGAGTGTTTAATGAGGATAATGAACCTTTTTCTAGAGGCATGCTAGTAGGTAGCACATTTGAGATTCTTTCCTGTGTCTGCTGAGGTTACGTGCATTTGTATAAACTTAGAATTGTGCAAAATCTATGGCAAGGTATGGACTTGAAATAATATGAAGCCTTTTCACAAAACTTGGTCTATCAGACAATAGATAAAAGCTTTTACTTACCTCAAGCTGTTAAAGATTTAATGAGGTGGTTTCACAGTGGGAGAGAAATGGAACCAAGTGATTCTGCCTGTTGAGGTCTAACTCCTTCATTTAAAATCAGAATATTCACTGTAAAGTGTTCGGTTTTTGATTGGGCCGTATTTTTTAGTGCTGTTAAATTGTGCCTCCTTATACAGAAAGGGAATTGCTCTTGAGAAAAATCATCTTTAGCGTGCAGTTGTAGCAAGTGGAACTGGATGATTCCCTCTCCCTCCTTTTTTTGCTATGTTGCTCAGACTTCTTACAGCATGAGTTGCGTTCATTGTCAGTCAGGAACATGAAGGTGGGGAGAGATCATTGTCTTAGATTCTTGAAATATGCTGTTGGTGAGAGTTTGAGAAGAGTTAATTATTCATCTCACAGTAGAAGAAAATAGGAACAAGTGGGATGGTTGTCCCAAAGAGCCAGAGCAATGTGCTGTTTGCTAATAACTAGATAAGCAAGGAAAAAGGGAGTGCATTAGGATTTGATGTCTTTTCTTATCGGATACTAAATTGGTACAGAGAGTGCAAGGGAAGTGCACACAGCGTGGGGTGGTTTAGGAGAGGATGGTTTCTCCTTTCCTCCAGCTCTTCCACAGGGCTTGTTCTGTGTCTGCTCTTGGTGGTTTCTGTTCACTGATTGCGTGGTCCCTGCAGGCTCTTTGTCAGATTGGTTTATGACCAGACCTGTGAGTGTAATTTCGAGTATAATTTTATGTAATAATACTCGGAAAGGAGGTGCCTTTAGGAGTGTAGTGGTAATTCTGCTGTTTTAGTACTGGGCTCTTTTTGGTAACAGTGAAAGAGCCAAGTGTTTATAATGCTTCACCATTTGGAGGGAAAACAAGTTCATTAATAGTTTACTCAAAGACTGATCTTATGTTTGTGGGTTCTGGATTCTACTTGTAAGCTCCTGGGTTTTCCTCTTGCTCTCAAACTATAGAAACAAAGATAGCTTTAGCTCTAGAGTGTGTTGGTGTGTTTGAGTTGCTGTTGTGCAGTGTTCTTTCTGGAATTTGCCCTTGGAATCAATGCTTGTCTGATACAAACATTGTATGATATACTTGTAAGCTGCTCTATACCCTGATAATAAAATAATTCACACCGTAGTTGGGCATCATTCATGTATACACATTATGAATCTACGTAATCTTTTTTGTGTTCAGTTATGTGTCCTTTTGGTATCTTGAGGTTTTACTGCTTACTTTCTGGTAGAGTTGGCTCTGTCATTTATCTTGAATGTAATTTTGTCTTGTATTTTTTGTATGTTATTGTTACGCTGCTAGGAATTTTCATATATTCATCACGTGTGTCTCTGACTTGACATTCCTCCTGCAGGAGGTTTCAACTGTAAAAAACACAGCATTTTGGAATTCTTGCTTTGCAAGGAGGAAGTCTTATATTTTGGAGTTTACTGTCTTTCAGAAGGATATTAATGTATGGCTATTGTAGGGACTTCTTATTAGGAAAGGGTTGTGTTGAGAAAACAAGCTTCTTGCACTCTGTCTCTCTGGGATGTGCTGATGTAGTTGCTTTTCTTCAAAATCCAGTATTTGTGTAATTGAATTGTTGACCATCTTCACTGAAGAACGCGAATCATGTTTTTTCAGAGTTGGACTGCTAGTTCAGGTAGTTTCTTGATTGTTATTAAACAACATGTATTTAACAGCAGAATATTTCTGGAAGGTTGTGTGTGTGAGAAGGTGGTTGGTTTCTTTGGGTGGCAGTATGCAAAATCATCCAGGAGATGGCATCCTTTCTCCTGCTGCTGGGGAAACTGGTGTTCTGCTCCAGCCTGCAGTCTCGGCCTGAAGTAAAAAACATCAGCTGGGCACCTTCAGGAGGACCAGGTAGTCTAAGGAAAGCTGTTCATTATTGCTATCAAATCTTTTAAAATCTGTTCAGTGCTACACACATGCAATCACTGTCTTCTTGGCCAGTGTTTAGGGCACTAACATGATCTGAAAAAGACTCGTACATGTTTCTGTAATGACATACAGAGTAGAGTCTTTTTCAGTCAACTCTGTAAACTTTAAATTTACACCACACATAATTCATGATTCTTTTCTCCCCAGCCTGAGCCGTAGAATTGCATCCTTAAGAGCAGCATTGTTACTGTGCTGACTTTCCCTTCGGCATGCAGAAGATGCCCAAATACAAAATGAGGGGTTTTATTCCATGAGCTTTTACTCTAAATAAGCCTTTTTTTGTTGCCGCTTGTCTCTGGCTGGTGCTGCCTTTGTCCTTTCATGAATTCAAGGTGATATTGCTGTCCATAAAGAGATAAACCCTGGAGTACTGGATGACGCAAAATGATGTTCATTGGGTATGTTTTAAAGATGAGGCAGTTAGTAAGTCAGAGACTGAAGATACTGATAGCCATAGATAGCAGCTGACAAGGGTTGATGCAGAATTTGTCTTTGTAATTATCCATAACTGGCAGAAGGTGGCAGGACTGCAAGTTTTGAAGTTTTGCTGAAAACTTATGCAAATTTGTGAAGGTTGACAGGTGGGCCACAAGCAACAGCTTCAGAGGAGTGTTAGTACCAGCATTTTTTTTTTGAGAGACTAAATAGTATTAAGTGTTTGGTTGTTGGGGGTTTTTGTTTATTTGTGGTGTTGAGTTTTTAATTGGAAGCACTGACTGTGAAATTTTTACATTTTTACCTGCTAGGTTCAACAATCTTTCTGTACACAGCAGAATTATTTTATATCAGTGATAGAATCTTGATGTTACAGTAATCAGAGATCAGAAAGTCATCAAATAGACTGATAATGACCTATTTAAATAGATCTTTCCTTTTTGGGGGGCACCATTTTCTGCTGCAGATAGTACTGTCAGCTCAGGCTCAGTGTTTGTGTGTGGAAGATACAGCAAAGGAGTTTGTTTGTATTGCTTTTCAGAACCATTTTCCTGGTTTCCATGCCCATCCCAGGGAAGTAATGGAGAGATCAGCTGTCCTTTTCTGAAGGGCAATTGAAAATAGTATGAAAATTAAAGGTGAGGCCTGTGTATCAGAAAGTGAAGTGGTGTTCATCGGTGTTACTCAGAGACTCCAGTCACGGTCTTGGATGTTCTTGAGTTTCATGCAGTTGCAGTTATACTGGAAGGCAGGTCTGACCCCCTGGTACCTGCAGTGTAAGACTCACCTGGAGGGATTCTTGGGTTTAATGAGGTGTGGGTTTGGGCAGTGCCTATAGTCATCCTTAATTTTAGTTGGCTTCCATGATGATATCTCGTTACGCCGGTGTGGGGGTTTGCACGCTTCCTGTCCAGGCCTGGAAGGAGAAGTGCGGATCTGACAGGAATTCAGACCAGTGCTTGAGGACTGTTTTCACTCGGTGGAGCCTGCCAGCTGCAGACAGCAGACATGGATCTGCTGACCTGTCGCCTAGAGCTAAAGAAGTGAACCTGGTAATGCTGACCTGGTTTTCTTTCAGAAACATCTGTGGGCTGGCTGGCTGACAAATCTTGGGGACTAACTTCCTGCAATGTCTGAGACCAATTAAGAGGAGGAGATGGTGTGAATGTGTATGCATTTCCTCTCTAAGAAAGGGTTTAATTAAGTGGCAAGCATCTCTATTTAGTACCATGGTTAGCACAGTTGTAATTTGTAATTACACAGGTGCTACACTAGTACGGGAAGTCCTTCTATGCAGATTCTGCTTTTGGAGTTGGGGGCAAGGGAGGAGAGAGGGAGGGAAAAGGGAATCAGAATTCTTGATTCTGCATTTAGTGGTGGATTAGTGCTCTTTTTTTTCAGTGAATAGAAGAGAAGGGAGAATATTGGAGTTCTCTCCTTTCCTTTTTGAATCTTGATTGACTATGCTTAGCTACTCTGCACTCTCTTCCATCCAAGGCATTGAATATCTTTGCAGGAGTGAATGAAGCTCATAATCTTCTCCTTTCTCACAAGGTAGTAATTTACCTTTCTCTGAATGTCCATTATGAATAAGTGGTTGCTGGTTTAAAAAAAAAATCTCTTGACAGATATACAAAGCAGTGTGTGCTGAAATAATTTGAATTGCTCATATGCATTTCTGGATACTTAATTAACTGCAACCAATCAAGACAAGACTGGGGGTTGCTGTTGCTGGTTCCAGTAATGCTGTAATTCTGGCGTGATCTCTTCATAGTTGAGCAAATGTTTTTATTGGCATAGCCTATTGGAACCCTCTGGTCTTCTGTCACCAAGCAAGAAATTGATCTAATTAAGTGTTTGATGCTGGCTGCTGCCCGTGGCTGTGCCATTGACCTGAACTGAAGTGCTTATTTCTGAGTTTGGGAAGGTGAGGGGTGGGTTTGCATGGGCTGGCCAATGGTGGCCCTCTACTTTACAGCTAAGTCTCCAACTGGTGAAGAACGTTAGAATTAGTGTAGTATGAAGGTACTGAAACTTCATTTGGACGTCTAGGTTTTATGTAAATAAATGTAATTTATGGTCTGTGAACATACTAAAAATTCTGTGACTGCTGTTCATGAGATTCCCAGTGTGAAACAAACTGTCACACCACAGTGGGAATTCCCAGAGTGCCAAAAAGGGAGATAAACAGTAGTTAAAAAAAATCCTGCAAACAACAACAACGAAAAAAAAACTAAAAAAAAAGTTATGCTTATTAGAGAAGCTTTTATAGTTTTGAGGTCTCAGTTTACCTCATGGAAAGAGTATCTGCTGTTGTCCTGTATAGGCACAGTCCCACATTTTACAGTTACTTTTAAGAGCTTAATTTTGTCATCAAAAAATTTGCCTTCCATTGAAGCTGAAGGTTTGATAAATGTTAAAGAACTCACACTGTGAAGAGGGGCCAATGCTTGCAGGTCGCTAATATAAGATAGAGCTTTCTGCTGGCTTCTGCACGAGGATTAAGTGTGAATTTCTCTTGCATAACCACGTTCTTCTTCACTTTAGGCAGTTCTGCTATTCCTGTCACGTGGGGCTTCCAGCTCGAGTGGAACTCAAAGCGTTGGTTTAGAAGCGTTTAAACTCTTCTTGAGGGAGAAGTGCCTGAGCAGTTCCAAAGGGGACCTTTGTCTTTAGAGTGAGGTAGGAGTTTCAGGAGAAGACTAAGTGTAGTTGTACAATAATTGTGCACGTACTGAAGCCACCATTGTTTACATAGAGAAGTCCTGGAGGAAGTTGTCATCTATTAGATGTGTCATGCAGCATATGCTGGAGTATATGGAGCTCATAAAATATATTCTGGAGCTCTGAGCTCTTCTGTTCTTCGTTATCCTATTATCTTCACTTTCCACAGTGCTTTAGGTTTTAGCTTTCCTTGACAGAATGTGGTGAGGAGAAACTGTTCTTTTGTCATCTTAAAATCTGAAACTCCATTTTTAAGAGAAGTCAGAATGCAGTTTGGGGAGACTTCAGGCCGTGTTTGGGTGTTGGAAAGGAGCAATGTATTTAAATGTGATGTTTGGAAGCCTGATGTCAAATCTGTGCTTTAGCCAGAGTTCAGTCTTCTCCCATTCTCATGGTGTTGATCCACTTAATTTTAATACAGCAACCATCTGTGCCTCTTTTCATAGATTTCTTAAAATATTGTAGGTCTGTTCCTGCCAGTACTTTGTGCAATGCTGGGCAAGGCTTCCTGCCATGTTTTTGTATTTGATATTTATTTTCCCCCAAAATGCTGTACTTATCTCTGATGTTCAAAAATATTAGTGTTCTTTCTCCTTTGCCATTAATGCTTTTATTTCCATTTGAATATATCAGAGTAATAATAAGTCTTGAGGCTAAGGGAAAGATAGGAAAAGTGTAAAACATAATGGATGAGGACCTGACATCCAGGCAGACTGAGGCTGTAATGTATGATCAGAGAACCAGAATAAGAAGTAAGCAAGCTCACATCAAAAGTATGTCTGTCCTTGCTTTGCATTTCAAAGCTCTGGCAACAGTTAAAGAAACTGTCTTTCCAGGATCACAGATCCAGCATTCTGGAGACAAATGATTCAACAGTAGCTTAGCACCCTATCCATCATCTTTGTTGAAGAAGAGTTTGAGGAACTTTGGTAGTTCACCTACATGAACTGTGTGGAGAATGATGGCATCAAAGAAAAGATGGACCATTCTTACTAGGGACATGAGAAATTTATTTTGGAAGTGAAGATACCAGTGGACCCTTTTCTAATGGGAAATACCACTTTTTATTCCATTGCCCCTTTTTATCAGAATATAGAGCATTGTCCCAGCTTTAATATAGTGGCCATTTCCCAAACCAGTGTACTTAATGCTCTTTTTCCTCTAGGAACAGGAGTGGTTATAGAAATCTGTGCTGGTGTTTCCTTCTGCATAGCAGGTGATTCTTTGCCATGGGGGACTCCCCAATCAGACACTTAATTTTGCATTGTTGCCATATTTTTGCAAGTAGTGTTTGAGATGCTCTTGAAAAACAGTTGGGTAAAAAGTAGCTTTCTTCTAGTGTGTAGTGACCCCTGTTATGTGTAAATGACTTGAACTTAGGTGCTCACTCTGCTGTGAAGGAGAAGCTTTCAAAAATACAGACACTTCTGTAAAGAGCCACTTGCCTTACATTAAGCAGTTCTGTTTACCTTAAAGTGAAATTATCATTTAAATAGCAGAGACTAATCAGCAAGGGGATGGTTTGCTACTGTCAGAGAGCTCAGATCACTCCTGCTTCGTTTTTTTTCAGCCTCTCGTGGTCATTTCCACAAACCCAATACCCACTGTAGCTCTGGCTAATTTTTAATTTTACCTTTCTTTTTTCATTCAGTATTCCCATTCTAAATTTTCTGCTGGGGCTGTTGATGTGCTGTGCCTTTCCTTTCCTGTAGATGTGCAGTATATTGCACCTTATTTGTCCCCAAAGTTTTGTTTTTACAGGGAAATTTTTAAACCAAAATGTCAAAGTGGATCCTGTACGTGCTTTATTGAGGATGATTTTCTTTCAGCATAGAAAGACCTTTCTTAAAACCCTTCTCAAAATGCAGAGACCTTTTCTGCACCGAAGCAAATCAAAATTCTTCAGTTAAGTACTCAATCTTGTATTGAACTACTCCCTTTTGCTGGTGGGCATGGCCTTTACCTACAGGGCAAGGAATCTCCCTCCTTCATTGGATCAAGGACTACCAAGATAGATTGTGCCAGACTTATGCAACAACTTTCTTTGTCTAGAGAATTGATTTTCTTACCAAATAAAACACAATAGATCTTATTTATTTGAACTTCAGTGAAACATTTGATCAAGAGACTCAAGGAAAGTATAAACCATGTGGGAGAAGATGGAAATTATTAGAGGAATCTTAGGGTGTATAAGAAATTGTTTAAGCAGGGATAGATTTAATATAATTGAAAGGAAAATGTGAGGATAAATAGAATTCCTCAAAGATTAGCCTTAGGATCTGCTTTATTTAATATTTCTATTAGTGGTTTTGGTGCAAAAATTTGTTGTCCTGCTAAAACTTGACTAATGGTGCCAAGTTCAGAGGATTCATAAATACACAAAAGCTGGATATGCAAAACTGAATGAACTTAAGGATTAGAGTCAAGTAGTGGGACAAAATTCAGTGGAACAAAGAACAGGATATCACGGAATTGGGAGCTGAATACAAACTGCCTTTGTAAAATGCAGCACGTGCAGTGGACAGGACCAGAAGGAAGGCTGTGTACCTGTTTTACAAGAGGATGGCTGTTAATTCTCAGACATAGGGTGCACCATGCAGTTGAAGTGTTCAAGTGCCACTGTAGATGGCCTGGGAGTCATTTGTCTAAATTCTGGTCACCTGCTGTGGAGGAAAATTGTGGAAGCTAAATGCAGAAAAGGGTTCCTGGTAGAGCCTGAGAGCCCCCTGAATCAGTGGTGCATGGAAGGACTGGCCTCCTCTAGGAAAGACTGGCAGGAGATGTAATTGCTGCCAAGAAATATGTGGATGGAGGGGAGGAGAAGGAAGGGGGGTCAATACTAGTGAGAAAAAGAACCATCTATACTAAAGACTACCATCGGCATTTAAATCAAATCCTTGTAACCCTGCCAGGAATACAGCTAGAAGGAGGTTCTAGAGAAAGCCTAAGTTCTGAATGCAGCTTCCAGAGGAGTCAAGAGTACACAGATTGCTGTTTCTAAGTTGAAGCTCCACAAGGTTATTGAGGAGATGACTTGAGTTCATAACAGCAAGTGACTAGACAGGACCTCAACTAAAAAGTCCTTCTCAATCCCACTTTTGTGTGAATGCTACGTACTGGTCTGTGAGCAAAGGAATGGGCTCAAGAATAGGAAGAGTGGGACAGTATTTCTTTAAATTGGAATAGCAGGCATTGTTTCATTGCTCTGAAAAATGCAGGTGGGAAAGAGGGGGAGGGTTTAGTGAATAAAAGTAGACCATGTCCATCTTTCTGCCCACACAGAACAACAACTGTGAACAGGAACGTAAAACTGAGAACAACTGACCTTTGTTCATGTGGAAAAATAAGCAGTTTGCTGCAAAATGCAGTGAACTGTCAAGAAGAGTTTATCTGCCAGTGTAGATAAGACCAAAATATGATTTGTATCATCTGAGAAGCTTTTCTGAGTGTATTTGGCACAGGTTATCTTGATGGCGTTTTGAAAATGATTCACTCCTGATTAGTGCTGACCCTCATCGATGCTTAGAGCAGGGATTCATACTCCTGGTGGTGCTATTTTAATAGTTTAATAGTTTGTTTCAGTTCTTGAGCATCTTTTAAAATACTACTAGTGCCAACAAAGTAGCTAAAACACTTTGTGATATTGTTATGTAAGCCTTGTCCTTAACCTTTGATCTTTCCTCTCCTGGAACCTCTTTGTCTGGGAATGTTTTTGACCAAAGCATGTTTTTAGCTGGGCCGTATTCTCTTTCCTCACAAACTACATTAGTAAAGGGAATATGCTTGTAAGCATAGCTCTGTGTATGTATTGTTTGGAGAGAAGAAATTAATGTGGCTTGTAGTAGCAAAAGCATTACACAACATTTTCAAACATTTCTTAGAGGTCATAGTGAACTTGAAATGTTAGTGAGTTAGAATGTTAATGTGAGAAGTGCCTCAAGGTTCTCTTGATCTAGCTGTGATTGCGTAAGTGTTATTTTAAAATAACTTACAGCACAGATATTGCCATGTTGCCTTGGATTATTTACTAATCCATCTCTGGTCCAGTGTCAGAGAACGTTATCCTGGTTGAGATAGGAAATTTCAGAGTAAAATGCAAGATGTGATGAAAGTAATGTTTCTTAACTCTCATCAGCATAGATTTTACTTAAGCATAAGGAATCTGATTGAGTGTCCTCTCAACTTTCTAAAAGTAAAAACTCCTGCAAGTAAGAGATATTATATGTAGAATAAACAGAAAAATGTTTTGCTTTGATACTCTTGCAGTTACAGTCTGTCTTATTTGAAACTAAATGAGCAAGTTGTAAAGTATTGGAGAGAAGTGAGATTCTTAAATTGCTGCTGTTTCTATAAATTATGCCTTTTTATCTTGCAGTTCTGTTTGAGGACAGAAAATGAGAAGTATTTTTGTCTTAACTTTGTGATTTGATTTTTATTATGAGGCTGCTCCTTCCTCCATGTACTGTTCCGTGTGCTGTGTGGGCTTGTTGGTGTCTGTGTTTATTCTCCCTGAACTGATGAGGAAGATCTGTAAACTAGAAGGTCCAGCCTGGAGTGAACTGCCTGAATGAGAGCAGGCAGTGCACCAGGCTGTCAGAAGAATTGCCTGGGATAATTGGAAAATTCCCATTTTGAAAGCAAAGAAGGGAACTCAGGGCTCCTGTTTCGAAATGAAACATTCTGTGGGGTTAGGATAGTGTGTAGGGAATGGATCCAGGTCTTTTCAGGATGCCCAACTACTCCCTATAGCCAAGGCAGTTAAGAGGTGGAGGGGCATGGAACATTCTTTCCCTCCCTCTCCACTTCTGCAAAATGCAAGGAGTGCACTGGCAAAACTTATATTTTCAAATTATGGTGGTTTCCCCCCTTCCTCCCAGGCTGCTAATGCATTAAAATGTGAGCTGCACATATTTTGCTCATCACCTGGCAGCAAAATGTGTCTTGTAAGGAAGTAGTGTCTGTTGCAGAATGACATTCTTGTAAGAGGATGATAGGTTTGGAATAGTATGTTAGAAACCTCTGTGCATGGAAGTAGCTCTCAACTATTACTGTCTCTTGCTGTAAACAGAAATAGGATCTGTCAGAGCGCCCAATCATCCAGTGTAGGTGCAGCTTTGGCTTTTCTAGACAAGTATTTACTTGAGATCTTGAGCACCTCTTTTCTCCTTTCTAGTACCACTTTGACTCAGTCCTTACCCACTCCCTTTCTCTATGTTATTCTCAACCTTCTTGTCAGCTGTGCCTCTCTGTAGGGAGTAATAGGCAATGACTGCAAGAACCATTCTCTAGCACAAGTTGTTCCTGGGGGAATTGCTTTTGAATTCTCATTACTTTTTTAAATGCTCTTCCAGAGATATTCTGATATGAACAGCATAGTGGAAGGAAGATGAATCTTTTGGGTAGGAAGCAATATGAAATTCTGAATTTTCTCGAGTTATACCCTGCTGACCAAGTTAATTTCTTCTCTGTTTTAATGAAACAATCATTCTCTTTCTGTGCTACTCATGGAGTTGTTCAGTGAGGGATTGAAATCCTACTAACTTTTCTAAGAAGGACAGAAATTGAGTATCTGGCTTTGAGAATGTGTTCAGTATTGGTATCCTCAAAAAGAGAAGTCAGTGGTTCATCATCTTCTTAGGTTGTATAGTTTTGATGGTATTTAACAGCTCTGCTTTTGGCCCAGTTCAGAAGATGATGCTTTAACTTAGTTATGATTTTTTTTTACTCAGTTTTGATAGTGCGTTTGGCAATAACATTTCTGTCTTTATGATCTTTCTATTCCCAGAGTTAAAGCTTTGTGGCTTCAGGTGGTTTTCTCTAGGCTTAGCAGCCAAGGTGGATGGCATCAAGCCTATTTTGTGACAAGCCTTTCATTTAGGTGTGATGGTTTCCAGTGTGACTTTGGCAAAAACATCATCTACCTTCTGGATTGCTGGCCCACTTGTCAAGGTGACAGAACACCTATCGGCTCGGCTGTCTGCAAGTACCTGGCAAGGGGAAATGCAATTGGCACTTTGTAATAACTGATATATTTGGAAGGCTGGTGGAGAGGAAGAGTGAGAAAGCACTCTGAATTTGTTGGGGTTTTTTTTCTTTCCAACAGGGTAGACATAAGTCTTGGAAAATGCGTGTGCTTGTGTCTATATGGCTTGTGATAGCTGCTACAGGTAAACCATGCTATTTCTCAATGTCAGTATTCTGACTGTAGTTAGATATTTAAAATAGCTTTTTTCTAAAGTATGTCTGTTTCTTGTATCTTACACTGTTCCTTTCAACAACAGTGTGTCTCGTTTGATAGAGTTTCACAGAATCATAAAATACAAGGTTGGAAGGGACCTAAAGGACCATCCAATTCAACCCTTTATGGCAAAAGCATGGTCTAGACAAGAGGGCCCAGCACCCTGTCTGGCTGAACCCTAAGTGTCCAATATTGATGAAGATTTTGGAGGATACAAATTAAACCCTTAACTTTGCTTTAGTCAGCCATTCTTTTTTATGTTTTTCACCATGTATGTTGGTTAAGTGTTTGCCAGAAGTGCCTTCCATGGTCAGTTGCTGGTTCTGTGTGATGTTAGTGGTTAAATGTCAGACAAATCTTGGTAATTTACAGCATTAGAAGAACTGCAGTTTTGTGTCTAAGATTGGAAGGGCTACAAAATAAATATTTCGCCCATCAGAAGGGCAGTTGCCAAAGTTTTAGGATCCGCAGCAGTCCATGGCTTTTGTCAAGGAGAATGAATGTTTTTGGTGTTAAGTTGGGGTTCAGATCTGTGGTAGAGGGAGTAAATCCCTATGTGGAATTTGATGGAATTGTATGCTAAGAATCTTGCTAATGGCCTCAGAGTGAACGTGGGTTTTCATAGTTCTTAGGACCTGTCTCTCACTTGGCTGTTTCTTACCCTTGTCTGTGCTTCATAATTTGGAATTGTTAGGTTTGTATGTGCTGTCCCCTGCACTCCCCCTCTTGCTGTGCTAGGGGTGTTCAAGGGACTTAGCTGAAACAAGGAGGAAACAACTGCCTTCTCAAAGTGCTGCGTTTGTCAGAGGCAGCTTGAGGGCCCAGGTTGTCTTGGTGTGGTGGAAAAGCTTCAGTTCCCTTCTGTCTGAACAATAAGCTTTGTATCTGTTTGTACAGTAGTGAACTGCTTTTGTTTCCTTCAGAAACGTGTTCTGCTGTCTGGAGTGTTTCCATTTACAGACAACCCTTGCCAAATTAATTTTATTTAATTATCTCCCAAGGCTAAGCTTGAATACATTTTGTGTTAAATTCACCGTTTCTCCCTCTTCTGAACGAAATGGACTTAATATTCTTGTTAAAATCTGATTAAAACTAAAATTGAGTTTTTTGAAGTCTGATTATCCCATGAAATGGAATTTTTAAACCTAATTATGAATGGATTTGCATACATTTTTAGCACCATTGAAAAGAAAGTTGGAATAAATTTATTAATGAAATCCCTTTCTGTCTCTTTGGGCCATGATGATTGCAGGAGAGTGGAGAGGGAGGAGGGAAGGCAAGGATAAGACCCCTCCCTCTCTTGAAATGTACTCCCCCCTCCCCAATTAATTCCAGAACTGGTCTGACCCTCTCTCATTTTCATTCCTCTCGGCCATACAGCCTGATTTAGGTAACTGATGGCCTTTCAGGGGTAACTACACATTGGAGCTGGTTTCATGTATTTAAAGCCCTTGTGATTTCTGAAGGGAGGACAGGGGGGCAACATTTGTTTCAACTGTTCTGTTCTCCTTCTTTTCCTGATATACAGTCAATAGGCAGCTCTCATTTCTCCTCTCCTAGAAGCTGTATGTCTGAGCTTTTATTTTAAGCTTGATAAAAAATGGATGGTTTTACAGACTGTGGTGAATGGACACCCGGGATTTGTGATTGTTTATGTACTTCCCTGGGCTTTGGAGCTAAAAGTTTTTGTAGGGTATGTTTGAACCTCTTGCTACAGTAATTGTGACTGTTCCCTCAGGATTTTGAAAGTGGAACTCTATGGAAAAAGCAGTGCCAGTGTGTGACTTCAGGTTTTTGAAATGGTTGTAGAGGACAGTGAGATGCCTGGGCAGAGGGGAATTGATTTCACATGGAAGCTTGTACCATTCTGTTTCTCACACTGAAAAGTTAATCTACTTACATGAAAGGTAGAACTTGAAAAAGACGTGATGGCTTGATGGCTTTTCTAATTTTTATTGGTCAGTCATCCTCTTAGCCAGGGTTACAAAGAGCTCTTTGCTCTACATAAGCATTAGTTGCAACATCTTAAAAGTGTCTTCTCTCTGCTGTATGCTGTGTGCAGATATCTTTTTTTTTTTTGACCAAAGAATTATAGTAAATGTGGTAGAAGAAAGGTTGTTTTGGCAATTCAGAAATCCTGGACTTGATGCATGACTCTGCAAAGAACAAATGCTCAGCCTGTGGCCAAGTGTTGCGTAAGCGTTTGCATTTGCAAAGTTTGCTTTTGAGCAGTGGGACTTGTGTTCCATATGCCTTTGTGTTTTTGTTTTAATCCTGTCTTTGCAAAGGTGGCGTACGAAACAGTGGAGGTATCAAGTTTTGTCAGGGAAGCTGTGGTTCAGCAGAGGAAGGAGGCTTGAGCTGAGAGTGGGGAATGCTTTCAGCTGGCAGATGCTCAAGTTATGAACTAGAGTGGTTAAAGTAAATTAAAAAACTTCTGAGTAATGGAACAGGAAAACTTGAGAATTCACACAGGCTTAGGAGGAAAGAAGCTAATGGAAGTAGCTCCGCACTGGTCACTTTAAACTGGTTTCTTGGTTCAATGGCTTTCATTTGTGCTTGCTCACAGGAACTGCTGTCCGAAGTAGACACCTTTAGCACTGGGGTTATGTGATACTTACTGTGTAAATAAGGCTCCTCTTTACATGTAGGTTATGAATGCTTTGCAGTATCTTCCCAGTCAAGTCCAGGTGGGATCTGAGGAGTCAGGAATATCTGATGGACCTTTCCTCAAGCCTTGGGCTGTTATCAGAACTCCAGTCACACCGGCAAGGGAAACTGCAGATCCTGGAGGAGGGAGGGGGAGATGACCTCCAGTGGGGTGGACATTGTGAAGACTTCCAAAAGGGTGGGGTTTGACTCTTTGTCATTCTAGTTGGTTCTGTACCATCCATTTGCCAAAGAAAAAGAAACTGGTTGAGGGTAGTCCTGTATGCTGTATCATACAGTGTGGTGAGAGAAGATCTTGAAGATAAATGTGCGTGCAAGGAAAGAGGCAAAAGTGGTGTTGGAACAGGAATGTCTTTCTTTCAATGGAGAGAACAGGAGCTCTTCTGTGAATACATTTCAAATTTCAGAAGCTATTTATCATCTGATTATATTAGTGCCTCCCCTGGTAGCTTCAGGCATTGAAAATGACCTAAAACTTGATGAGAGCAGTAAGCCAAGATGGTTTCGAAATGCTTGTGACACCAATCCAGTCCTTATCTTAATCCCAGCCACAGGAGCCTGTGACAAAGACACAGGGAAGCCATAATTGTTTTTGGCTGCTCTGAACCCTGTGCTGGATGCAGGCAGCTGAGCTGATGTATGGGCTTGAGAGAGTGAGTTGGCAAAAGGAGAACAGTAATTGCTGAAATGCCACTGTTTACATCTTTAATGCGATTACACTGTAGCCGTGAGACTTTCTATGAACAAGTCTTTAAGTCTGCTTCTATTTCCTTCTGACGTGAATTATTCATTATTTATGGGTGATGGTGATTGGGGTTCGGCTTTCACAGGCATCCTTATTATATCCACTTAGCACTGACTGCTTTGGCATGCTCTAACATTCAGTTATTTTTCCAGCATTTTTTCTTAATGTTCATTATTCTTCTGGATGTTAAAAATCTGACTATGGTTGGGGGAATGAGAGGCTGAAGGAGTGGGTTGAGTTGGTTTTTTTGCTTTTTTGGGGAAGCATAGGAAGAGGTTTTTATTTAAATCTGTGCTTATTGCTGAGACTGAGGGCAACTGTTTATTGTCACAATGTCAGAGGACTTGGATATGAGGCACTTTGTATGTGCAGCTTGGGAGGGAGATTTGGGTGTTAAGGGAGGAAAGTAGAATTTCAAAGTGAGGTGGCATTGATGTGCTCTGCCCTTGAGGGAAGTGGTTCTGAGGGCTAATGAGTTGGGGATTTTGTGGTGTCTTTCTGTAGCACTGGGGTGCCAGCACCAAGGACACTCCTTGGGTTCCTCTGTTCTAATGATGTGTGTCACTGGTTTGTACTGGGACTGCAATGTGTAGGTCTTTGTCTCATGGCTGTTAGTAAATCCCTAGAGGTGATGTGTTAATGGGCTGCCATAAAACTTTTGGTCTGAAGTCTTATTTGTCCTTCACTTTGAATATTAAATTTTTAGAAACTTTTTTTTTTAAAAAAAAAGAGAAGCATGAGGGAGAATTATTGCATTTGTTTAAAGTTCTGAAAGCTTTTTTTAGCTCAACAGTTCAAAGAGCGCATCTCGCTAATCAGAGGAATATTTTTTGCGTCCCTGGGGTGGTCACAGTGTTTTAATTGGAACTCGGGCTTCTTTGAAGTCCTTTTTAATCCTCCCTGAGCTGGGGGAGAGGGTTTGAAGGCAGTGCTGTAAATCTGAAATGTCTTGGTTTTATTTACATGTGTCTTGGGATAGGTGTAATTCCTTTCCCTGAAGTTAAGCTCACTCACCATCTTCTGGACAGCTGAGTGAGAAATGTGCTTCATTAAATGGGGTGGCCTGAGACAGAGGGGGGGGTTACAGACAGTGAGCTCACGTGCTTATGGGTTTGTTAAAACCAGTAACTGAGCAACAGGCTCTGAGTGGTAAATGGACTCAGTGGGGAATGATGGGATAGCTCAATGTGAGGCTAGACTAAGCAAAAAGCTAGGATTTAAACTCATGTTTTAGGATTAGCGTATTAGATGGTGTTGCATACTGATATTTGACTGCTTTACCAGTTAAGAAACAAAAGATTTAAGGTACAGCTCTTGTGGTTGATAGCTTCAGTCATCCTTTAAATCAATATGGGTTAAATTATCTTACGCTGGAGTTGAATTACAGATATTTCTTGGTCTCCTAGGAAGACCAAGTCAAATTGTTTAAACTCTTTGTGCCTCAGATTGCAAAATTAAGGCCCTGCTTTCGTCTGCTTTCCAGAGAAATGTAGTCTTACCCCAAGTGCATTACACACTTGATGTATCCTCCATGCATGGAGCCTTAGGGTAGCTGATGCCTTTTGTGCCATCTTCATACAAATAACTTGTAGAAATGTGCTGCTCCTGACAAAACAAGCATTTTCCTTAGGCATTTTCTACTTTATTTGTTCCACTATTGATTTTCGTGATAAATATGATCATTTATCAGCTGTGTGTTTTCTGTAATTTAATAAGGTTTTTAGCCTCCCACGTTTGCTGAAACTAGAATGTTTTACTTTCTGCTTCTGCCAGAGGTGAGACATCTGCTGTGAAAAGCTTTGAAATAGTCTTTGCTTGAGTTTGAATAGTTTTTAATTAATTGGAGGAACAGCCTTAACTTCAGTTTTGTCTGAGAGAAAACCGTAGTATTCTAGCTGAATGTATAAGCAGTCTGCTTATCATTCGTTCTCGAATTGTCATCATAAATTTACCTGTGGCTGATTTTATTGGATGATATTAAAAAAAGGTTAAACTTTTACTGTAGCTTGAAGTTGCAGTTTAAAATGTCCATTCCTGCCGTGAGATTGAGGAGGTAGGTATGTGATTGTAATCAGAAGTAAATAAGAATAATATATTGGATATCAAATCACTTTATATAAAAGTAGGTGAAAATATGGTCCAGACTCTTGGTAGGACCTGTAGGCAGTCATTAATAGTATTTCCTCTTGCTCAAGATTAGGGGGTTTGTGTTACTGCTGGCTCGTATTTTCAGCTGATAAGAGTCTGGGAAAACAATGTGTCAGGAAAGATGTTGAAAACAATACAAAAACTTAGGTAAATTAATATTCCTCAAGGATTATCTCAGACAGGTGTCAAAAGAACAAGACTTTCAATTTAGTGAAATCTGTAAAAGTCAACAGTCATACACTGTCAGAACCTGCAGTATTGGCTCCTTATCAGACAGAAGCCCTGGTTATCTGTACAAGTGATGTGTCTGTGCTCGTAATTTCCATGGGGGTAGAAGTTGTGCCAGAAGGCTCTGGTGGATTGTTGGGCACGAGTTGTGGGGGTTGGTTTGTGTATTTGCTGTGTTCCCATCACCCCTTGGACATTGTGTGGTTTCTAGGTTAGTTCTGAGTTTCTTCAATGAACCAGCAGAAGTTCAGGCTTACTACCTCAGTCTGTTTATTTGCATAAATGTTCTGCCTAATTTGAAAGCTAAGGAGTTCATTTTTTCCTTCAAGATCCTTCCACTGTTCCCAGCCATCCCTGCTGGCCCCCAGCTTCCTGCGGAGCAAATTCCTGCACTGGAGTTTATTTGTTGACATGAGATTTAGAAAGAGAAGCTTCTACCTGATCTTCTGGAGGTTAAATTTATTGTCTTTATTTTGGCTGTTGGGACAATTTCTCAGCTTCCTGTAATCCCAGTAATTGGCCTGGAATGGTTTTCAGGGTTTCTGATGATCCTCTGTTGAAAGATACATCATCTGCCTATGCCAACTTTGTTTCTATGAGCATCTCTTTGTATTTCAGTCTGGTTTATGATTACTTACAATTATTACTTACAATAATCTTAGGATGCCCACATAGTTAGAATAAATAATGGGTATTTTGATGCCATTCTGTTTGTTAGATCAGTTTGATTTACTCCCAACTCACCAACCCCCTTCTGAAGCCCTAATTTTTCCCAGCAAATAGATCACACTTTCCTTGCTGCCCAACACTGGATCACTGTGATTCTTTCAGCTCTATTAGCAAATGGAAACTATGGGAAAAACTCCCATTATGACTCCCTAAAATAATTTTTTTATTCATTTCATGGCATTATTTCCCTTTTTTCCCTCAAATTAAGTTCATGATGGGGTGAAAGACTAAAAATAGCTTCTGCTACAGTAAAACAAAATGTTGCTTTATTAAATGTATTTACATTTTGTGTTTGAATTCTTAAGGAGAGTAGGTACGGAATTCTATGCACAATAATTTCCTTTCAGCAGCATCATTAATATAGAATTACATTCACTAAATTAAATTGCAAATTAAGAAAAAACCTTTGGATTTTAACTGTAAAGATTGTGCTGATACCTACTCCAGTATGTGAGCAGCAACAGAAATTTTTGAAAATGCTTTATGATGACTTCCAACTTCAGTACTTGTGTATTACTGCTGGTAAATAGCTAAAAGATGCTTTAGAAGTTTGTTATTTTTTATTCCTGATCTCTAATCCCTGTTGGCTTTTTTGGGGAAGTTAAGCAAAAAGAACTGTTACCGACAGATGTCATCTTGGAGCCTTGAATAGCACAGGACTATAACTGATTTAGGATTTCAAACTGACTGTGACTGAAACCTTAATTTAGTGCCCTCCTTCACATGGGACCTTTTTTTCTTTTTTGTTTAAATAAGAGATGGAGCAATGATAAGATACAGTCAAAAATAGAGAAGGGTGGGATGGAGACTGCAGTGCTGTGGGAAGGATGGTGGTACTGTTGTGGGAAGTGTCTGTTGCTAGAGACCAAGGATTTTCCTTGCATCAGACAATGGTTTGAAAGCATTTCAAAGACACTGGTTCTTATGGGTTAGTAAGCATCATAGGTTGTTTAGCTTCCTTAGTAACCTGAAAAAAAGAGCTTTTCTTATGTTGGAGAAACATAGGATACAGAATATTTAGTAGCTTTGCAGATATACTCCATGTTTCTTAAGTTGTATCTTAAATGACTTATTGTTGCCTTTATAAACTGTTCCATTTTATGCAACTGAGTTTGAGCCAAGTTGGAATTCTTCTGTGTTGCAGAATGATTGAAGTATGTGGACTATCTCATTTTTTTTTTCTGTGGGATGAGGCAAAGCAGTGAATGCTGCAAGAAGGAATTGATTTCTTCTGTATCATAATACCAAAAAGATTGGTTTCTTGGTTTTGTCAAAAAGTCAAGAACAGGGCAAGGCGAAAGTATGCTTTGATTGTTTTGAAAATGTCAAGCATAAGAAAGAGTTTGAGTCAATACATTTTTTTGTGTCCTTATTTGTGCTGCAAATCATTAGGTTTTGTGCCAAACAAAATGAAGAGTGGCAGCTGAGCAGAGTGGAGAGCCAGGCGTGTTTTGCTCTGGTCGTACCAAGCGGTAATGTGAAACAGCAGAGCAATTAAAGGTCATCCCTGTGGGTTTTGCAGCAGTACAAACTGAACTTGTGTGGGGATGTACTTGTCATCTGCAAGAGCTCAAGATAGTCTATTCTGTTTTTCTAGTTGGGTCTCTTGTTTCCCTTGCTGCTTATGCACTTTCTCTGGCAGTACATCTTTCTGTTTAAAGCACAGGTTAGTTTGACTCTTGAAGTCTAATCTTGACAGTGCTAAAACAAATCCAAGAGCCTGCGCTTATTCATCCACCCCCAAAACTGAAATGGTGACATGATGGTGGATCTCTTGCAGTATTGTCAGCCTGACTTCTCACCAGTTTTTGAGACCAAACTGATGGTTCTGCTGTCTCACCCTTGAGCCCCTGATTGCTCTTTCCACATGGCTGGTGTTACCTTACTCAGTGTAGTGCTGTAAGCTCAGAGGGAGCTTGAGGATATGTTTTGATGAGGAGGCAGCTGAGCTAGTTAACAGCTTTTCATTGAGAGGGTGAATTTCAGCAAGCTGTGGCAGAAAACTCACCAAGCAAAGCCAGTGACTGCCACTAGCAGACAATTAGGTTTGCTCCGCTGTTCTCATGGAATTGCACCCAGAGAAAAGAAGCCTGGCAGTCTAGTGATGATTTGTGTGAGCTGGATCCTTTTTGGAAAGGCAGTGCTTTCTGGTCTTGCTGTGTAAAAAGCTCACCTGTGTACATTAGCAGTTTTTTAATCAAAATATAGAAAATTGCTTTTGTTTCACCATGACCCCTGAAAGCTCTAAATTGCATATCAGGTGTTTCACCATGCAATGGTCTGACTTCTGGGTGAAGATTAAAAAAATGCTATTTTTATCTCACTTTTCATATCAGCCAGTTTGATAGTAGCATATATAACATTCCAGCTCCTCGAGGTCTGTTAAAACCTTTTGCTTGTAAGGTTACATTCAGCCACAGTGTGTGTGCTTATGAAGCTGCAGTGGTTTGTTCTGTGCTTGCTGTTAGAGCAATGGTAGGGATAGAAAAGAAGTTTGGAATGTTAGAATGCCCACCATATGATTTGGGGTGTTTTTCAAAAGTAAGATTAATTTTATCTTTGAGCACTTAAATATAGCTTTGAAGTAGAAATGCAACTTGAAAGATTTGCTGTTATGGTGCCGTATCGTTAACTTTGAGCTGAAAAAAACCTTTTTTAATTGAAACCCAAAAAATCTATTGACTTGACTCCGAGATAGCTTTCTTCCTTTTCTTTTCTCTCATCTTCAAATTAGGGCTTGATTGGCTTCATTGCTAGTTTTGCAGTTGCTTCAAAAGAGACATATCAATTGTCTTTAGAATTGTCAAGACACTTAAGCATTTAAAATGCTTTCTTACAAATAAGTTATTCTGCTTTAAGTGGTTAATGGGGACATTTGCTTTGGTAAAGCAAAGTTGGATCTGTTGCTTCTGTCTGTACACAAATATGAGATTTATTTTCAGAATGAAGGAAGCCTCGGAAGCTGAAGTTGCTTTCAGTTTACACCTCAGAGTTCCTTTGTTCACTTTGTACGTAGAATATTGTCTGCACGTTATTGAAGAAAGAGTGTAAGGTATACTTTGCTTTTCTGACAGCTGTTAGCACCTTCATTTGATTGAATAAAGGTGATTGCTTTTCAAAACATTTTAATGTGTTACAAAACGCTACTTGTGTCTAAACTTTTAGAATATGTTTTTGGAAACAATGTGTGTAGCAGATTCCTTACCATTTGGTTTAGTCAGTGTAGTTAGAAATGGAAAAGGGAGGGTGTAGACACGAAGACATCAACAAACAGGGGTAACTTCCTTGACAGCAGCTTGAAGGGGCTTTTTTTGCAAGAGGAGTGCTGTTGTTGGAACTTGTCTCTCAGAACTTCCGGGCCTGGACAGCGGATTTTCGTGGCAAAGATTTCCTTCGTTCTGGTGAGGGGAACCTCAGGTATTCACACAGGAAAGTGTTTCTTATTTCAAGGGGAAAGGGACCTTGAGCAAGTTGTAATTTTCTGATGCAAAGTATGCGTTACTGTGACAATATTAAACTGAAGGACTTTGTGTTGCTGTGTTTTGGGATGTCTGCACGTGCTGTTGTGATTATTATTTGCTTTATGTTCTTGAAGGGCAGAACTGAGATACTTTTGGACTTGCTGGTGAAGCTTTAGAAATAAGCAGGAGTGCTGTAAAGCAGAGACTGAGGAGTTAAAGCAATTGTAGAGCTCAAATATACAAAAAGGATGTGTGAGGACTCCCTGCAACATACAGGAAGAGACTGTTACCAACGTTCCACAACCTTCTAATCACACAGATATATTTAAACAACTAAAATGCTGTGCATGAAATTTTGTGTTGTTGTCATGTTATCCTTCCGTGTTTGTTCTTCAGATGCTGTTGTTTTCCTAGGAAGAAGATTAAATTCTTGTTCAAAAGTAGAAAAGATCCTTCTTGGAGAGGGGCGAAATTAAAAACCTTCTTGTGTTTCTTATACATAATATAAAACCAGATAAGGAACAAAATGCCTCTTTTATACTTTTTGAAGATTGCTTTTAAAAAAAAAACCTCAAATTTTTTGATTGAAGAGAAAAAAAGGGCGTTTGCCCTCCCTTTCTGTGCCCTATTCTCTTAACAAACATTTTAACTGACAAAGACCAGAGACAGAAGTCTTTACTTATTATGTTTAAGTGTAAAAGAGTTTATGGATCCACCAAAATCCTGGGAATGTTCCATTTCAATCTGAGTTAGTTGAGACAACCCAATCTGTGTCGTTGTGTATTCACACTGAGTTAAAACTATGGATGGAAATGTCAGTTCAATAGACTTCCAAAACAAAGTAACTCTGAGTAATTTAGTGTAAGTGTGCGATTAGTTTGATAGTTTCAAACAAATTTAATTTAAAATTGTAGTGAAGAGCTTTGTCCTCCAAACAGCTGACTAAATACCTGTTTTTTCTATTTAGTTTTACTTTTGTCTTACACTCCCATAGTTAAAATTTAATGTCAGATACCGAGCTACAATCAAACCCATTCCTTTGCTGTGAATTTTGAAACATTTTATAGAAGTAAGAATGAGTTGACATTCTAATAAATTATAAATTAAAAAATATTCCAATTTTTGCTTTAGCATCTTCATCTGCTTATAGAGTCTTGGTTTAATGCGACTTTAACAGCTAGTTCTCCCTGTGTAACTGTCATAGTTTATACTGAAATGGTAATAGATCCTTAACTAAGGCAGTTCAGCAGAACTTACCAGCAAATGTCTCTGAAATGCCAGTGGTGTGCATTTAAAAAAAAAAAGGCATTAAAATATTGCATAAGCCATTTCCATGTTGGAAGTTAAAACAGTGCCAGTGGGTGCTTGAAAGTAATTGAGTGACTTGGATGGGCATCCCATTAAGTTAATTTTTCACTTCATTTGAACAGTTTTAGGTTTTTATCATTCTTAAATTGCTCCTTTTCAAATTATCTGCACTTCAAAGGAAGTCAAAGAAGATGGTGAACAGCAATTTTGTCCCTCTCCTGCCTGACTGTGCTACTGAGCTGTGCTGAACTGATTTCCTCATTCAGGGCAAAACATCTTGTTTCCAAATTGGGCTTAAATCCTACCATTTGTTTGCTTTTTTGTTTGTTTTTCCAATTTCTGTTTAAATGTTATTGGAGAAAGAAATGTGGTCTGAGGGTGGGATGGTGGGGCGGGAGAACATTCCAGCTTCTGACTCCCTGTGCCTTACCCAGAAGGAAGGAACTGAAGGTGGTGCTTTAATCTGCACCTGCATTTTGGAAGCCACTTCTTGTCACTTGTTCTTCATATTATCTTTATTGTTACAGAGCATATGTTTTTTTTCATGCATCTGTGGGCTTTTTTTTCTGTGTGTGTTTTTCGTGTGTGTGTTTTTCATGGATCTATGGGCTTGTGGCTTACACGGGGAAGGAATCTGTCTGCCAGCCTGCAGGACAAATAGTGACAGTGCTGAAAGGGGATTCTGAGTGTCTTTATGTGAGGATAGAGTTTCCAACTTGATTCAATAGTGTTGATAAATGGTATTGCAGACATTCTTCTAAAGCAGGCTTCTTAGCTTTTTAATACTGTTTTTGATATCAACTCCTCCATAGGGAATGGACAGAGCTTCAGCAAAAATTATATGCAGCTATCTCCTCAGAAAAAGGCTCTCAAGGCCAGAACTTAAGTGTGTGTTGGGATGCTGACAAATTTCCCCCTTTATGTGGTGTTGTTTTCAGAAACTTGTGAAGTGAGAGGCAGTTCACAAGTAACAAGGGCTGGTTGGTATTTGCAGTGCTTTGGGCTTGACTGATTGAAAGCTCTTCTGATTTAATGACATTGTGCATGCAGTGTCGTTCTTCTACTTGGACTGTGTAAATCTGGCTTTTGCCAAATTGTGTTTGATTGGGATGGGTTGTAGACTTCAGAAATGGGCTTTGAACCCTCTCAATAAAGGTATTTGACAGAGTGTGTGCAAGGGATGTCTGTCTCTGATCATCTGACATGACTTACGATAACAGAAGGCAAACACTTCTTAAGAGGAGGGTTAATACTCATTGACTTTCTTTTCTGTTATATTTCTGTGCTGCTCCACTTAAAAAAAAAAGTCTAATGCCAATGAAACATTCTCTAGAAATAAGTGTAAACCTAAAGCTGCCAATTGCTGAAACTGAGTTTGGAAGCTGATTGTTGGTTTTGAATTGCCAAACAGATGAGCGTGATTGTTTTTTATTGGAAACCTGTCAGTGTCCATCATTACTAGAAATCTGTGGGTTTTATAATCCCATCTCATTTTACTGTTGGATTAATTTCAGTTCTCTGTCTCAGTCCTAATACATTATGGTTTGGATTTCTGAGAAAATTAGAAAAAAGCTAAGGCAAATATACTTTTTTTGCCCATTTAGAAAAATCTGTGCAATTATTTCATTGATGCAGGAACAGAACACTGGTGTTGGGAGCTGGCACCGACATGGCAAGAGAGATGCCTGATGCTGACTATCTTTGTGACAGATCTGCTATATTTAGTTGAATTATTAGAGGCTTAGAACTGCATTTTTCAGAGCCTTGTTGAGTTGGCATTAAATTTTATAAAGACTGTCCATGTTGAAATTGATGTGTCTGCTTACAGCTTCTTTTTTGCCAAACAGACTATGCATACTCAGCCCATTTTGTCTGGTGTTTTCTGTTTCTTAGCTGCTGATGGCTCTATTAGGTGAAAGATGGTGAAGTGGAGAGGGAAGCATAATTGTAATTTTTTTTTCTCATCAGCACTAATACAAAGATGCCTTTATCCTTAACTTATCTCTAGATTATCTAGTTAGAAGCTACTGTGGAAAGAGAACATCTGCTTCCTTAATTCATGGAAAAAATCTGAGTCAGAGGCCCGCTTCCTGCAGATAGAAGCTGGTAAACCTGTGTTAAAATCAGTTTGTAGCTTTATCAACTCCTGTTGTAGGTTTTTTGCTGTTATTTTTTCCCCCCACAGAGCATGCCTTCCACTCTCTGGAGTGTGTTATTATTTAGTTATCCATTTATAAACCAGTGAAACCTGAGTCCTCCAACTTGGAAAACAGAATTAGAGCAGTGTTAGATTTGAGCTCCTCAGAGCTGAGGTTCCAAGAAAACAGTGTTGTTTTACCCTTGCTCTTGGGTTTTGTGGAGCTGTGGTTTGCATCAGACTGGCTTGAATTAGTTCTCAGTTACTTGCAGTGGCGTCCAGCCGTTAAGTATTTCTTAGTAAAGAGATGGGAAATTGATGTAATTAAGAATCCCTTCAGGCTCAGCTATAGGAGTGTGAAGCGTGTTATACGGTGCTGCAACACATGTGGAAATCCAGGTGTATAATGGCTTAAAATTGACTTGTCTCTGCTACCAAAATTTGAATTTTAGATGTTTTAATCAAGCCATCTCCAACTGGGTGTCTTGGTTTCTTTTCATAGCTTCTTGTCCATTGAGTATGATGTCTTTGAAAGACAGTGTGTTATCCTGTTCTGACAGATTTCTTTAACTGCCCCGAGGTGTGCCTCTGTTGTCTGAGGAAGACCATGTCCATCTGTTATATTATATATCAGCTGTTAAGATTTGCATGTAATGCAAGTGGTATTACAGGCTGCAAATCACTCCTGTGATCATGCTCTGCCGAGGCTCCCTAATTGAGTAGCAATTAGAGTAATGCAGAGTGTGCTCAACTTTATATTTGTGCTGAGCACCAGGATGGGGAAGAGGTTGTGAATATCTGTTCTTATGTATGTTAAAACAAGTATAAGCTGTCTGTTCACCTGTATGAACATTTGTCCAGGCTGCTTGCTTGAAGAATTTGGTCTTGCTGGCTTCTCCAGCTTTAGAGTTAGTTTGTGGGTTGCAGTGGGTGAAGCTGGGCAGGGTGCAGCTCTGTTTTAAGGGACTGCAGCGGCTTTGGCCTGGTGAAATTGCCTTCTCTGCTTTTGGCGAGACCTTTCTATGGTTATGTATGGAACATAATTTTTCAACCAATGATTTGTTTAAAGTTTCTATTTTGTTTTAATTGTGTAGGACACCTGATGATCTCTCCAGGCAAATTGTGGCCTTGCAGCAAAGGGAGCTCACACTGAAAGAGCAGAACTCAACCATCACGAACAGGTGAGTGATACCAGTAGTGGATGCTGGTAGCAAGACACTGTTCTATTAAAGGCTATAGAGAGAAAACAGAGACTGCAGACTGAGAGAAAGGCTCTTCAGATTTCCTTGCTGTTCCATGGAGCCTTCTGTGCTATCTTATTCTTTCCCCATCAATGAACGGTTTTTTGCTTACTTAAATCATTGCGGGAAGAATAAGATGAAGAAGTGTGGGTGGATGCAGTGAAGAGTATATCCAGCTTTATTTTGTGAGCTGAAGTGTTTGCAAAGGGAAGTGAGCTGCTTTCCCAAGACCTTCTCGTCTGGAAAGGGGACATCATAACAAAATGTGCAAAGTAGTCATCTGGGTATGGGAAAGGGAGTCAAGAGCCCTGGACTGCGGTTTGACTGCTTAGAGGATCAGTTTGTGTAGACGGTGGTGGGAAAGTATGTTTGCAGTTTGGTGCATTGATTACACAAAGCACTTCTTCACATGGTTCCATAGTGTGCCAGAAAGCACTTCTCATCCTTGATGCACATATTCTTGCTGCTTTGTTTCCTCACATTAGGAACCTGTTGTCTGTTCTTGTTAAAAACAATACCTCTGTCTTTCAGAAAGGTTCTAGGACTGTTTGCATTGCCAAGGTGTTGGCTGACTTCTCTAAACAACAGGAGAATTTCAGCCTTTGGTGTAAACCTGTTGGATGTAGAGCAGTCAAATCTGTGTAATTGAGCACTAGGCAAGCACTCTTGGTTTGTGCTGGGCTGCATTTGCTAATGTGTCTCCTGAGGTGTGGGGTGGGTTTTGGTTCAAGAAGTGATTTTGTTGTGGACTCCGCCTTACTAATGATGGGCAGGATTCAAGCTGGGCCTTAAAAGCTTCCTGTGTTGCTGCTGTTAAGGAAACTGTTTAGTCAGTTATAAAATTGTTAGCTGAGTGTAAATTCCCATGAGAGCAGCCAGCCAAATTATGTTGTGGGTTTTTTTTTTTGCTAAGAAGTTTAAAGGGGGAAAAACTCACCAGTATAAAAAAAACGTTTCGTATATTAAAAATAAACCAAGCAAACTCTCAAATCTACAATTGATCAAATGATCAAGTAAAGGAAGGGTGATAATGTTTGAGTTACTGATTTTTTTTTTCCAGGCTGCTTCTCACAGCTTGTCAGAGAAATGCTTTTTCTAAATTTATTAATGGCCAAGGGGAATCATCTGTTGAAAAAGCAGCCTTTCAGTAGTGCCTCTTCGTGCTGGATGTAATTGTGCCAATTTAGTTTAAAAATAAAAACATGATTAAGATTAGTTTTTGATTTTGAGTGAAATGGGCTGTAAAGCTGCTTAAATTAAAATTCTAACATTTTCTTGATGCAATGCTGTGTGCCACTTCCAAACCTGATAATTTCAGCTTTCTTCTGCCACATACCTTATTCTGTCTTAAAATGCAGGCAATAAGATACATTTTTAAAAACCTTTCATTACGGATGATTTGAAAGTTCCCTGGAGGAGGTCTTGAGTCTTTGGAAATAAAGCCTTGTTAAGGGAGCAAATCTAATTTTCTCTTTTCCCTGAATGACATCCAGATTTAACTGATGGTCTTGTCCTTTATTTGTTTCATAATTGTGTTCAGAATGATCTGTGTATTACTGTAACTTAATATGTGA
This sequence comes from Dromococcyx pavoninus, assembly GCA_033558185.1. Classification (NCBI taxonomy): domain Eukaryota; kingdom Metazoa; phylum Chordata; class Aves; order Cuculiformes; family Neomorphidae; genus Dromococcyx; species Dromococcyx pavoninus. Next base: position 521,487 of record JAUMJL010000357.1, on the reverse strand, counting down.
TCATGACTCCCTCTAGTGATTGAGTCCAGCACTCATTCAGCTTCCTATTGTTTTTTCAGCTACAAGTTTTTGCCCTTAGTTGAAATGTGTTGTTCTGTACTGATGTGCTAAGTTTGACTTAAAGTCCGTGATTATGCGTGTGTAGAGCAATGTGCAGTGCCAAGAAAAGAATTTTTGCCTACCCTGAGAAGCTTTGATTAATTTTCTCCATTAAAATAAATGATTTGGCAGATGCTTAAGAAAATGTCATTAGAAATTGGCACTAAATTTATTTTTTGGCAGTGGAGAATTGCAGATAGTCCTGACTTTCCTCGTGCTACTGTGCAAAATCCAGTTTGGTCAAAGGGGTCTGAGTGTTGTGTTAAAGCTGGAGGTATTGCCCTCTTCCCTAAGGGGCTGGCACTGAGTCCATGTGTGGTGAGTGTGTGTTTGGTCATCACAGAGCTTTTGAATAGGAATGCCTGGGAGGGGATTTTTTGCAAGCTCAGTATTTTTTCTCTCAGTCTTTACACTGCAGTTGTCTCATTGTTTTCTATTCCCAGTGCTGGTACCTTTTCCATGGTGGCCAGTGACTGCGATAGCCGCTTGCCAGCGACCGTTTGTCCTGCAGCCTGACCAATAGTCCCCAGTTTCTTTTTGGTAAGAGAAGATGCTTGGTAGGGAAGTTAATTGTCAATGTAGCAGAATATAAGCAGGATTTGATTTCAGAAGACAAACCAGGCATGGAAACGGTATCACAGAGGAATGATTTGCTATGCAGGGTCCCATCCATTTCTGTAAAGCTGGAGACAGTTCTAGTTCAAGTGCTTCTCCGTGCCCCTTAGATCTAGAATGGAGAGTTATGGTATATAAACACCCTGATAACCATGTTTTCCAAATGCCATATGGCTTCACTAAACAGACTAAATTTATTTTGCCTGGTCCTTCCATTCTGCAACTGTTTTCCTATTATTATTGTGTATTTCTTTAGGGCTGGTATTTCTCATGTTAAAAAAGCAATAGAGGTCATCACACCACAACAAGGCTACACCATTTCAAACCAACCTTCGTGCTGATATTCCCCTTGCCTTTGGCTTGGGGATCTGAAGTGCAATCTGTTTGTGTAACCTGTGCAGTTGCCAGTGTCCCAGGGCCTCCTTGAGCTCAAATAATGGTGTACATCATCTTTGCAGCATCAGTCAGATTGGATGCTTTTAGGCACATAACCACAGGACTGAATTTCCTGAACAGTGGGTTTAAATCAATTTCTTTTAACAGTGTTTCTTTACATGTTTGAGTTGTGTAAGCTCCCTTGGAGCTTGCTGGGTTTGCTGAGGAGGAAAACCTTCCTGTGGTGCTCGCACGGGGAGCAGGAGAGGATCACTCTTTCACTGAAGACATGAGGAGGAGCTCACTCCTGCTTCACAACTTCAAGATTACTGAGTAATGTAAGTGTCATTAGTAGCGTGTGATGGGATCTCACTGCTGCTCTGGAATGTGTTGCTACGAGTTGTGTAAATACAGTAAATTATACTTTCAGCAGGAACAGCAGGAAGTATCGTGGAGCTCTGTAACTGCAGAACAAAGACAACAATCCAGAGGTTTAAAGGCTTAGAAGAAAATTGCTTAGGGCCACTTTGATTGCATGAAGTGCATCTGCTCTGCTGTTTAGGAAGAGATTATGAAAGAAAGGTGTTTAAGTCTTGGGTCAGTTTAACCATGCAGCCAGCGTTAGTTTACACACATTTTGCCCCCAGAGTGTGAGTGCTATAGATGTGGTAAGTTGAAATGGATTATTTTTTTGGAGGAGTTGATAGTGGTAGGTTGTGATATGGGAAGTCAGCTGGGCGGTGATGTAGCAGTTACACTAATTTTTTTAAGTGAGAAAAGCTGCATATTTATTTTCCAGCATCCTATCTGTGTATTTGGAATCTCTCTCTCGATTTCATGAAACGATCCTAGCAAAGCGTTCTAAAATTTGACATTTAGAGGAAAACTTCCCTTCTCATCAGCATTGTCCTCTGAAATGCTTAAGCATGAAGGAATGACACTGCTTGCAGTTAATCTTCAATTCTGAAAGACAGACTATGAAAATTTACTTTTTTGCTTACTTGAGGTCTCTCCCAAAGCGATAAATTCTCTTTTACTTTTTCTCTGATCGTCTAAGTGTAGTGTTGACTTTGGACCATTGAGGTATCTTGTAGAAAGTCAAATACAGGGAAACACATAGGTGAAGTTAGTACTGAGCAGGATGAAGGACACAAAGAAAAACGGGAGAGCAATAAATCTTTGGTTCTGCTGTTGGGATCCTGGAGCTGATGGCTTGTTCTCATCACCCAGTGTCAGAAACCAGCCATGTGTTTTGACATCTAGTTTCATATGTGAAAAGGGCTACACAGAATGTGTTTGAAAAAATATTTTCCTTCTCCAAGTGCTCACAGATCTCTGTTGAGAGATGTGGTTGTTTACAACCTTTATTCATATAAATCACTAAAGCTGTTTTACCCAAACAACCTGCTGCGTGTGCCGTTGCTTGAAAGTAAAATAGAACACTAACCCATCGGAGACTGGGGAACATAGACTGCAAACTGAACAGAAAATGCTTTTGAGTTGGGCAGCAGGGCTTTGTTTTAATAAAAACCCCAATGAATGAGTGATGATAAGCTCGGAACCGTCCATCTCCATAAGTGCTGTTAGCTCAGAAGTGTGTTGTAAATCTGTTGCCAGTCTCTTTTCCTTGGATGTCCCAAGGAGTGTCAGTCACAAACATAAATAGAGCCTGTCAGACTTCCTCCCCTCATCTTCTGGAAGGTTGGACAGAAGTTTAATTACAGTGAAATGTCTTTTATCTGACAGAGAGAGAAGTGCTAGCTTTTTGATACACTTTATGAGTTATTTTGTGATCAAAAGAAGCACTTAATGTCTAATATAGGACAAGGTAGGGATTTTTTTCTTTTGTTCATCTATATGGCACATTGTGCCTTGATTTATACACACAGTGTGTGTGTGCCTAATGCCAGACAAATGTTTATTCCCAGTACTTCGGGGCAATATTAAATGCTGGCAGGTTCTACATACATTTATAGAGTAATATTATGAAGAAATGATGGGTAGGTATTGCTTTTTCTTTTCTCCAAAATGGATTTTTCATCCATTTTTATACCAGAAGGTAGCTGAAACCGTCCTATTAAGTGACCAATCTACTCTCTCCAAATAGGCATGTTCAAATAGTAAGCTTCCAGAGCAACATCTGTTTATTCATGACTCTGAATTGGTTGATACAAGGCTTTTCCAGTTTTTTTCTATAGTATAGTTAATACCTTGCAGAAAATAGGAAGGCAAAAAATGATTTAACCAAGGCATTGGCTACTTCTTCCAATTCTAAAAACATGGGGTTTTGCCCAGACCTTTGCTTTTCACATTTTTAGTGGGTTTTTTACTGGTTTTTTTTTTTACTGTTTAGTTTAGGTTTTTCACTGGTTTTAACTGGACTTCCTGAGGAAGTGAGGCTTAGTACTGTTCTTTGTGTCTGTATGGAGATGGGATCATGCCTACTCTGCACTTTTGAACTTGCTGGTTGTTTTCTGTTGAGTTTGGCAGATGGTGGAGGTCTCGAAGTCCGTAAAGTGTAAGGAAAGCAGGTCTGCAACTTCAGGAGAGATTTTCTGCTGGAGGTCATTCACTGTCAGGTACCAGAGCCCTGCAAGCAGAACACTCTTAAAAGTCCCATTGAGGGTGAGGCTGCTGTTGGAGCTGTGCCTGCTCAGCTGCTGCTTGTTCGACCTTGAGAGTGGCAGTGAGTGAGCACTGGCCTGGTATTGCTGTAGCACCATAATCTCTGCTGCATCAAGTTCTCTGAGGCTCGTGGCGTTCGAGAGTGCTGTGGTAATGTCTACTCGAGTCAATATTCACCTTTAGAGAGAGAAAGAAATCCGTAGGAAGCCAGGCAACTTTGTCTTTTGAAGCTCATGGAATGAGTCTCTTCTTCTGCTTAAAAGAAAATGTATAGAAAAAGCCTGAAGAGCTGCCTACAGGGGACAGAGCTGTAGTGGTAACATCTCATCAGCCTGGAGCTCTGTGGAAACTGCATGGTGTCAAACTAGTAAAAATATTAGTTTCTTACCTTCTATTTGACTGTGCTTCTTGGGGAGCATTCAGGGAGAGTTTGTGGAATGAGTCTATTCAGTGCTCTGATCACTTGTAATGATTAAAAAAATGGAGAAGTTATTTAACACTGTCCTTAGTTTTTTTTTCCTTGTTCCAGGATTGTGTTTGACCCTTGTGGTTCCTGCTAGCATCCCTGGTATTTGTGCATCTTTCTTACTGTAATGATCAACAGCTTTCGTCTGTTAGTGCTCCTTTGGAGGTGCTGGTGCAGCATTCCCTTGGGTGTTCTGTATTATTAACTAGAAAAATGTGTAAAAAAAGGAGTTATTTTGCTAGGAGGCACAGACTGTTCTTGGTGTTGCGTTGTGCAGCAGACACTCTGTGTTTTACAGTGCAGGTCCATGTTGAAAGTTATGGAAGGAGGTCTGCTTAATGTTTCTTCCGCACTACAGAGCTTTCACTTCTGCAAGACTAAAATTCCTAAAACTCAAAGATGAAGTGAATATATGTCCATACTGGTCTAGAGTTCTTGGAAATTGGAATGAAATTTTGGTATTATTGAAGTAATTTGAAGTCAAAACTTAATATCTATTTTCATTATTCATATTCTTTTCCTTTTAGCAGAGGTGCTATGATCAATATAATCATTTATATGAGGCTGATGGGCCAAAGGAAGAAGTGCTCCATGTCTGTTGTATTTGTGATAGGAATACAAAGGGAGAAATTACATTCTTAGCTACAATGTAGGCAGCAGTGCAAAAATATTCTACTTTGAAACAAGTACTATTATATAAAATCTTGAATTCAGCCTGTTGCCAAGCTTTGCGTAGAGCTCTGGGAACCAGAGTGATTGAAGGTTTCCAGTGCTTATGGATTTGTCTTTTATTGTATGAATTGGAAAAGAGTAGGGCCCTTCAGTTTGGCAATATCTTTGGAATCAGTCTTGAAATCATGGGAATGGTCCCATGAATAAGGTGGGAGAATGTGGCCAGAGAAGCCTGGATTTAGTTTCTGGAGGAGCTTTGTGTTCTGCTGAGTCACTTAATTCAGTGACCCGAGATCCAGACCACAGGAATGAAAACAAACATCTCTACTCCAACGTCCTGTCTACTCTGCACCTAGTTTTATTTAAAACAAATGAAATGCCTTAATTCCTGTCTGTCTGTACCTGATAAGGCTTTTTTGTTCCTTTCTCCTCCCAGAGCACATGATACCCATTTGTTTCTTCCCGTCTTGTAGTACTGACCGTGGCTCTTGAGCTGTTTCTTTGAAGTCTCTTGTAAGTCATCAACAGTCAAACAAGGTTGTGTATAACCGTTTTGTCTCTTAATTTGTGATGCTAGAACTGCATTATAGCTTTCCTGAGCAGTCATGAGAAGCCAGAGGAAGACTGGTGACAGAATGCAGAAGGAATTTTCTGTGTGGTTATGCTCATGTACCCAAACACCTCCTGTAGTTGCCATAATAACAGGGGTATCAAAGACTGGATTTTTCTAAAGTGTTTTGGGGTACTATTTATATTGTTTATTTTAAACAGATCGATGCTTTTCCTGTGCTTTGAGGAGAGTGAGGACAGCCAGAATACAGAGGCATTTTACCAAGGGAAATGTGAATTCTGTGGGATTTTGTAATGGCTGTGAAGCAGTGTCGCTTCAAATACTGCACCAAACGTGGTTATGTCTGAAAAATGGATTGTCTTGGCTGTCTCATCAGTTGATCATACCTGCACGTAAGCTTTATTCAGCTCTGTAGCTATTCCCTTGTTTAAGTTTCTCATCTGAATCACATCAATTTCATCAACACAATGACTTCTTCAGCATGCAATTATTGGTATTTTCCCTATGTGTTTACATTTTAATATTCTCTGTTTCCGCTTGTATGCACGTGTCAATATATAGAGACCGTGGTGCCATATAGTAAATGGAGGAAATACTGTAAGTATAGAGTTGCTGGTTGGGGAAGGGCATTATGGTTTGTTATAAGTATTTTCCTAGTGTCAGAGTTCTATCATCTGTACGAAACACACACTGCTTGCGAAGTTTAATCAAACAAAGTATGTTGCCTTGTCTTTTTTAGCTGTGTAGGGCAAAAAAATCTTGTCATAAATTGCAGTCACCACCCCCCCCCCAAACCCCCAAAGCAGCTTTCTTTTGCTGCTCTGAAAGTTAAATGACTAATGTGCATAATTTATTTGAGCATCTGTGCTAAAAACTTGCATACTAAGTTTTAGTTCAGTGTGATCAACAATGGCGAAAATTAGGATTTATCATGGAAATGCTGACGGATGTGAACATGTGTAGGCTAAACCGGTGCCTGACAAACCTTCTTATTGTGCAATGCTAATGGTGAAACACATTTTTTTTCCTGCTGTAATTGCATTTTTTCTCCCCCCCCCCCATCTGCTTAATTTTCTCCTTTTCAGATTTGGTGGGTTTAGTTGCCCTTCATATTTGCATTTCTGCTTTATTTTGAAGTCTGCATAAAACCTCCTAAGCTGTCACGTGATGTTTCCAAGTGTAAGGTGCCCTGAGCTTTCTGGGTGAGGATCAGCATCCTGAGGTCTAACTGTGCTTTGCAGTAACGTGCTCAGAACAGAAGATGGTGCCGGCAGCCTTGGCAGCTGCTCTGGCTTCCCTCCCCTCCTCCTCCTTTTCCTTGCACAGCCAGGGTGCTGTCACCAGGATTATAAATTCTGGAGCCAATTAGCTAAAAAATGTTGCAAGTGAAAGGAAAGAAAGGAAAATCTTGATATGAATGTGCCTATCTCAGAAACTCCTCCTGTGGAGAGCTCAGATGGAGCCTTTTGCTACAGCTCTGGTGCAGCTTTTGGTGAAGCATCGGGTGCTGTTGAGGCATATGGGTAAGGAAGGAGGAGTTGGCTTGGAGCAGTCAAGCACAGGGAAGCAAGGCAAGGCCTTCTTAGGAAAATGCTGGTAATATTTTCTGTTAAACGTTGGAAAGATCCTGAAGGTGTTTGTGCCTTGACAGTGTTTCTTCTTTTCTCCATCCTTGTTGAAGCAAATTTCAAAGTCAAACTGGTTGCTTAGTTCTTGCATGGGCATCACAGAGGAGAAATGTGTTCACAGACAGCTCCTCTCTCTGCTAAGCCAGTGTGTTTTCTGGCGATAGTGGCGCAGCCACACTCTGTAGCTTAGAAGAAATTCTAATGATGTCTCAGTGCCATCATTCTTTTGCAGGAACGTATCCCTCCTTAAGAAAGGAGGTGGGGTAGAGTTGGAGGTGGGCTCAGGAGCAACTGGTCCAGTTATTTTCGTTAACTTTGGTTCATACAAGAACAAACAGTAGAATCTGACATTTGGAGGGCCCTTCGGGGCAGGACGCTTGGTCAGAAGACTTTGGTGTTGTACTCTGTTAGAGTTAAGAACGGTGTTCTAGCAAAATGTAATTTCCTTTCTGTCATATTTTATGTATAGACTTTTTTTACATATTTTCAATATTTAAAACAATGTTCACATTTTCATAAGCTTTAAAATATGTTCTCACTGTTAAGAGATGGAAATCAGTAAAAAAAACTCCACAAAACATCACAACAATAAACCCACAACAGCCTCCCCCCTCCAGCTTTCCTTTTATTCAAGCAACAGAAATCAAATTCTTATGAGTGATATAACTACTGAAGAGGCTTTCTGTTTCTCATCCACAAAAAAGCTTTTGAAATATTTATGGAAATAAACCAAAATATGTCCCTTTCTGGCTGTACAAATAAGGGATTATCAGATCTAGCCTATGGCACTTACAGTACAGAGAGTCCAAAGTATCTACTGCTAATAAAAGAGAGTGTATGCTTTAAAAAAAAGCTGTGAGATTTTTTTTAATGGGATTTTACTGGCAAACTATCACATATTCATGGGTTATTTTAATGAAAAAAATCCCTCCTCTTGCACCTTGCATTAGAGGTAAAAGTTGTTGACCAAGGCAATGCGTGAATTGACTCTTGGAAACCAAATGTGTCATTTGTGTTGATGCATCTTTATCTCTTTAAAGAGCAAGACTGAAGACACTGCCTGGCCCTTTCTCTTGTAGCTGGGAGTGTGGAGCAGTGCTGCTTACATCCTCTCCAGCTGGAAGAACCCAAATCCCATGCCACCAAGGGTATAATTGCAACACAGGTTGTCTGGCCGTGTCACACTCTCGATTTATTGAGTGAACTTGCTCCTCTGGGCCTTATGGCTTAGTTTTCATTCCACACATCTTGCAGTAGTGTAAGAATTGGATTGTGTTGAAGTCAGAGTGCATTTTGATCATTCACAGAAGAATCAGCAAAGCAAGGTTTGAAGGGAGAAGTAATACCTTTTATTAGACCAAGTGATAGGATTAGAAGACAGACTTGTGTTTGGGCACACAGCCAACGCTCAGATCTGATAGAGAAGCAAAAGCCTTCGGGCTAAGTGCAGGCTGAGAACAATTGCTCTGAGTTTAACTTGATTAATCAATTAGACAAGTTGAGAGAGAAGGTAGTGAGCATGTGTGGAATGGGGGCAAGTGTTGGACAGAGAGGTTGAAGGGCTGTTACTGTTTGAGAGAGACTTGGTCTAAGTTGTTCTGATACATGACCAAGGTTTGGATACTTTGATAAGACAAACAATTAGTTATATGAACTTTCTCCATACAGAAGGAGCTTGGCAGCAGATGGACGATTCTTGTGTTTTTGCTGGCACTGTGTTCCAGTAAATACTGTGTTTCACTGACTCAGCACTGGCATGTCAGACTTGCAGTTAAGGGGCTATAACTTCAATTTTATGTTAACAAAAAATATTATTTTCTATACTGGCAATAAAATTATTTTATCATTTTGTTTGACTTATCTCCTCTGGGCACCCAGCTGCAGCAGCAGGTCTGAACTTGCCTTTACAATGACCATTGAATGAGTTTTGCTCATTTGTCCACACACGTTCTAGGATGAAGCGTGTTTCCTGAGATGTGGTATTTCTGCCTCTGCCCCTTGTGAGTCCTGTGGGCTGCACTGGTGCTGGGAAGGGCCAGCTCTGGGCACGCACTGGGGTGTTGGTGCTCATGGCAAAGTCTGTTGTCAATTTTGAGTAACCATTGGGACTTCATAGGACAGCACAGTGTGGCTTGTTTTTTTTCTTTTTTAACCTGTGTCCTATTTAATGAAAGTGCCCTGGCTGCTGTGTTGCCTGCTATCACTGTGCACGGTGCAGTGCACATCTGTGGATGCTGAGTCTCTAACTCGTCTATTTGACAGTAATGGAATATCTTTTATTGGATTTTGTCTTTTCTGATTACATCCAAAAGGGGAAAAAATGCTGATAATAAGAACTGTGATTATAAAGAACAAGCAACAGTAAAATAACTTGGGGCAAACTGGTGCCTAAAAATACTTGCTGTTTTCAAGCTAATTACGTTTTATATTACCAGTGACCTTTTGGAAGACTTTCATTTGCATGGAATGTAGATGCCTCCAAAGAAAGGCTTTTATGCAAAGAGGAAAACGTACTTCATTTGTCTCCTCAAACCCAGAATGCAGGTCTGCTGTCTGTAGAATGTGCCCTTTTTCAGAAGGATTTTGTGGCTGCCCCCTCCCTGGAGGTGTTCAAGGCCAGGTTGGATGGGGCTTTGAGCAGCCTGGTCTAGTGGAATGTGTCCTTGCCCGTGGCAGGGGGTTGGAACTGAGTGATCTTTAAGGTCCCTTCCAACCCAAATCATTCTGTGATTCTGTGAATTTGCCTGTTGTGAGCTGGAGGAAGAGCTTCACCTGGTAGAGAAGATGAGCGCCCAGGCTGTGTCATCCTACGAGGCTGCTTTTTGAAAGTGGGTTCTGTGTATAAACAGTGACATGAGGACATTCTTAAACTTACAGAGAAAGTATTCGTTAATGTTTAAAGTCAGAGGAAACTTGAAATCATGCTGACTCCCTTGGGAAATTTGTGGCTCAGTGGAAAACTTGTGAATGATGAAATACAGACCTTGTTTTCAAATGAATCTGCCAAGTATAAGGCAGAAATTCGTCAGTTTTGCAAGCTTTTTAAATTTTGTCTTGAAGTAGTTACTTCACCTGTTCCCTGAATGAATGCTGAAGGTCTTGAACTGAACATAGGAGAGTGAGGCTGGATGAAGTTTTAGTAGTTTCTCTTTCCCCGTCCTCTGGAGACTGTTATCTAATTCTTGAATGAGAACTGAGCAAGAGAGAGAAGGGAGGTTGCAGCTCTCATGGATAATGCAGCTGTCATTGAGGCTGACAGAAGTTACAGCATCCTTCTCCTTGTAAACCTGGCAGTCCTGGTCAGGCAGCCTCAACCTTCATTGGTTTTGATGTTTTAGAAATAAAGTGAGTGATGTCTTTTGTTAATGTGTACAGACTTCAAAGAAGTTCCTCATGTCCTTAAGGAATTGCATCAAGCCAAGGAGTCAGTGCAGATGCTACCACGTTTGGTCAGTCAGGCTAGTTTTTAATTCACTTTTTCCACAGCACTTTTAAAGAGTAAACTGCTTCTCCAGGTACCTTTTGTCAAAGTAGTGTAAGACCATCATTATCTCTGATGCAAGAGGTGGGCATGTTTCTAGAATAGCTTCCTTTTGGAACTCAGGGATTAGAATTCCAAAAGAGGAGGTTTTTTATTAACCATGTCTTGAAATATCAAACTTCATTGTAGGAAAGCCAGTTACTGAAGTAAGGCTGACTGTTTCCAATGAAATTCCTTCTCTGTGGTTCAAAACCAAGTAAATATTTCCAACAACCACCTGAATTGCTGTCTGTCAGAAAAAAGGTGTGGTGTTGTGATATTTAAAAGAGAGAAGAACTGGAGACTTCATAAACCCCACAGCACTGCTGCTATAGAAGTAATTTATTTATTCCACACAGGGAGTTATGCCACCATATACTCATCACTGTGTCAGAAGAGGCTGATACGAAGGTCAGGTGGGACGCAGGAAACTTGAGAGACCAACAGAGGTCCTACAGCAGAGACAAAACAGGACTTGTAAAAACATTTTTTCCTAGAAGGAGGCTGCTGCTGAGGGATGTATGTCTGCTGTGTATTTATACCTGGCCTAGACTGGATCCTGTCTGAAATACAGTAAATATGATCTGTGTTCTTTCTAAGTGTGCACGCATACTTCCGAAGTATACAAGGATATGTGTTGCTGCTTATGGTCTATAATGTAGTGCTTCTGTAAAGCATTAAAGCTGCTGAAGGTAGCCAGGGTGAGGGAGAAGCTGTATGGAAATTGAGAGACTTGTATGACTGGACTGCAGAAATATTCAAAACTCAACGGACCTTTGGAAGTGATTTTGTTTCCAGCTCTCGTTCTGACCCAGGATTTGAGTGATGTTGAGCAAGTCAGTGATCTGTCCTCTGGCTTGTGGAAGGGATAGTTAACAAGGCTTATGACAAAATTCACTAAAGCATATCTTTGTCAGTGCTGGTGCAGGGCTTTCCCAAAGCACAATTCATGTCACCTGCGATTCCTAAAGCTTTTGCTGATGCCCCAAATGGATTTTTCGAATTCTGCTTAATATAAAACAGTTATAAAGCCGATGGATTTTGTTTTGCTTCAGTTGGTTTTGTATCTCTTTCATTAAATAGCATCCTATTAAGGGGACTGTGGGAACCCTCCTAAGGAGAGGAGGAAGCTGGCAGTATTTTGTGGTTCTGGAGTAAACTACTGTGCAAAGAGACCCTACTTTAGTCTACAGTACAGGAATGACAGAGGGATAGGAACAGTTCAGAACAGCTTTATTTTAGCACTACGACAGGAATTTGTTATGACAGTCAAAGTTCTCCTTCAGTGTGAATTCACTGGTTTGCCTTAAATGTTGTAATGGTACATATTGAGTGAATGAAGGAGTATGTAAGGTAGGGAGAAATAGAGAACAGTCTAAAATTCATACATTCAAACTCCATCTTCTGCAGAAGAGGGGTGGAGTGTGAAGTGAAGAGAGCAAGTACGTCATTACTGCAAACCCAGCTGCAACTGAGCAAAACTGAGTGTGAGAGATGAGTAAATCATCAATATTTCAGATCAGTATTTTCATAGACAAATTTTAAAAAGTGAGAGTGAAACCTGAGGAGACAATGCAGAAGAGCGAGTCTGTGTGTGTTAATGTCCCTAGAGCCCCTAGCAGGCAGGAGAAAAGGTTGTTTGAATTTTAAATTGATTTAAATTCCTTTTGATTTTGCAGTCTGTGCCTGTTCTGTGTATATTGTCCCTGGAAAGTGAGCAGAGGATGTTTCAGACTCCCTTATTTTTATGCTTGGCTAATTTTATTGTCCTCCCGTATTTTCTAGCTGTAAATGTTGCAGACTTTATTCATTTAAACTGGTTTTAATATAGTAGGTCATAAAAAATCTAAGAAACGAGGGGTGGTGTTCACTGTAGTGATGTTTTTAGTGCAGAGAGGATGCTTGCAAGTTGCTGAAAGGCTTGAACTGAAACTGTAGGATCATCTGCTTAGTGCAGACAGTTCAGAAATAAAAAAAAAAAACCCTGTCACAGCTGAGAATGAATTTCATTGTTAAAAAATTCCTCCTTTTCCTTTCATCTGAGGAGCTGGTTTACGCTTTGAGGCATCAATCCAAATGTGAGGAGAGAAGGGAGGATCTCTTTCCTTCCTTTTCATGAAAAGGTTCAGCAAGTTTATGTATATATATAGCTATAGAGTGTGCATTGTATATAAAGCTATTATACAGTGTAGCTGAGACCCTTCATAGCTGACTGCTCATTTTTGACCAAGAGCTATGAAAGGACCTGCCTTTTTAACTTCTGAGCTAAGATAGATGTATGCATATACTGGTGCTATTCCTGCAAGCTCCGAGCCTTAAGTAAGGTAGTTTTGCTTTTGCAAATTGAGCTGAATAATGAAAACCATTGGAAAATTGTTTGTACCTTCCTGTGTGGCTCCTTAAACAAGGACCCTTGATAGAGGAGGAGTAAGCAAGCCATCTCTGTAGGGATTCTCTGCCCAGCACCGGGCTGGGTTACAAATGTAGAGATGAGGAACAGTTCTAATTTTTGTACTAATTGTAATTATGCTTTCTACAACTCACAAGTGTTGAAAAATAAGACTTTATACATCTGTGTTAGGAGGTCAATTACTCCTGCTGCATTTAAAAGCTGAAATAGCTTGGGCAGATAAGCAGTTACTGGAGGATGATTCTGTGGATATATTTGACATTTCTTAACTGTTGAGTTGAAACTTCCTTCAGAGAGTGGCCAGGCTGGTCTTTGTCATCTCCACATGGGTTGGAACTTCGTTTAAACCCTTTTGACGTGAAAGTGTTTTGAGAACCGGTGCCTGTGGTGTTGTCCCTTAGCTCTGCTTTCATCACAGCCTAACAGGCAGTGAATGTTCCTGTAAAATGTGATGATTTCTTCCATTCCCAAGTCACAAACTTCTCTCTTTTAGCAACCACTTTATACAGAGTTCTGCATTCAGCACAAACTGAGAGTCAGGGAGGAAAGAACCTGAGCAAGCTTTCTTGGAGTCTTTATCATATTGGAACAGGGGCTATTGGTTTTGCTGCTTCTTTTTGAAAAAACAAAACCCCCTTAATCCATCAGAATTATTAAACCAGTGCCTGTTTGTCTAAGGTGTCACAAATGGGGAATGGCTTAAAACACAATGTCTAACTGAGGCACAGTGCATGTGTCAGTGTCCTCTGTCCTCTGACCTGAATCCTCAATGTAAGATTTAATGACTTTACAGGCTGTCAGTAACGTCCATGATAAATAAGTCCACTTTTTATTTGTGCAAATGATTTAATGGTTGTAGAACTTGGACACAGAACGGCATTAAATAAAATTATTTTAATAATTGATTTTTGTATCCATTCAATCATTGTGGGAGCCAACACAGATTTGTTGTGGAGGATGCAAGATGGGTATCTCATCACTCATTCAGATTTGCCTGCATCTATACAAGTATCTGAATAGCTAACCTTTTTCTTTTAAACCTGCATTATTTTCCCACTGATCCTTGATTTCTACAGCAGTAAAAAAGAAAATTAGAAAGCCTTGACTGTGTGCATTCCTGTGTAAATTCTACATCATGTTGCATTTAAGTTCTTATACCTTTAACTGTTGTTTTGAAGATAATGGGAAGGAGAAGGGGGCCAATTTGCTGCTCTTTAAAACCTCAAAATTTCTGTTCTAAAAGCTTGCATCTTTTTATTTTTAAAAAACTATGCAGGTTGTGCCTCCCATATTTATTGAAGACCGTGTGTGAAAAATCAGTAAATTTATGATGTAGCTTAAAAATAGATGAGACTTCAACAATTTGGGGTTTTGGCCTGATTATACCTGTTCTCCAGTGCGTGTTGGTATGATAGATCACAACTTAATGGAGGTGGAAAGAAACCTGTCTGTATTACAAGGGAGCCTTTCATCTCTTCGGGACTGACATTCTGCCCAACAGAGTGGCTGATGCTGCATCTCAGGAACACAAACCCAATCAACCCTCCTGCTTTCTAAAGTCAACAAATCTTTTCTTTCATTTTTGTCGATACTGCTGTTTTGTTAAGGTTCTTCTCTGTAAGTATGGAGGTCGTAACTTCCTATGAAAATTGGTTCTGAAGTGATGAAAATCCCCATCCAGGAACTGGTAACTTAGAGAAACTGTCAAGTATTGTAACACTTGTGATAACAATAGCCAACTTATTCTGTGTAGCTTTTTCCTTTAAATGACTGTGCTATGGTTTCTTGGAAAAAAACATTTAACTTTTTGATAGTATCTCAAGCATTCTTACATGTACAAGTGTTGTAAAGGTTTCTAGTCTTACATTTGAGGTACTTTTGTGAGAGGGTTTCAGGCTTAAGTGGCTGGGTAGACCTGTCTCTGTAGAGTTTCATAGCCTAGAAAAAAAAATCCTCTCGTTTGGGTAATTTGTCCTTGGGAATGAGGGAACAAAAGAAAGTCCAAGCTTTTTCTGGTGCCTGATGAGTTTTAATTTCTAAGCAGTGACTTATCCAGGCAGCTGTGAGCTGTGAGGTCTGGTGTTTTCCCACCTTGCCCAACTGGGTCTCTGGCACATCTCCGAGTGCAATGGTAGGCTCTGCTGAGGAGTCACAAATCTTCATCTGGGAATCAATCCAGAGCTTGGATTCTTACCTTTTTATCTTCCTGGTGCTCCCAACATTGTCCACTGGAAAAAATGGGATTTAGTTAAACCCAGGTATGTGTAACAAGCACTAAAGCAACATATTTTGCAGAATGCATTTTGGCAAGATGAGTTTGTATTTTACTACTCCACAGTGTAAGTTGCAGCTTTAAATGAGGCTCTTTTCATCTTTGCACTAAGGCTCTTTTCATCTGTCTTTAAATTGTGTTCACAATTTAATTTTTTCTCTTTTTTAATTCCTTTCTTTTTGTCCTTTTTGGAGTTTGTAGCCCTTCATCAATCCAGTACAACCTGAAGATCTGCAATACCTTATAAAATCTCCTTGAAATAAAGTGCGTCTCACGTAGGAATCACCAGCAGGGACCACTGGATGCCAGGTAGCATTCTTTTCTCTGCTGCACTGGGTAATGATTTCCAGGAGCAGGAGATTAAAATTCTGGTGAGAGGATTTGCCCCCTTCCTCACTCAGCAAGGCCCCTGTGCCAGGGCTCAATCACTTCCTCAGCAGCAGCAGGAGCAGAGGCACTGTGATACTGTGGTCATTCAATCAGAGGTAGAAATGCTTTAATCTCTTCTATTCTGTCTGATAAATGCTTTCTTCTTTGTTCTGAATTCAGATCTCTAGTGTTCCTATTGTTGCAGAGATTGGGGGAGAAGAGAGATCATCCTGTCCAGTTAAGTGTTCAGTGATGATGCCTGCTTTTGTTCTCAGAGGGACTCTGAGTTAGAAAAGTGGAATTGTGGGAAGGGCAGAAAAAGCATAGGAAAGAAGGTGGGACTCTCCGGTAAATCTCACCACAGTTTGTCATTTTCCTAAACAAGGACAGCTTGTGTTGTGGGTCACTTTTATCTGCAAATGCACAGCAGAGATCAGAGCAGCTTCTTCAGCGTGTGGTCACTGCTTGGAATATTCAGGATGCTCCGTATTAGTTTGGCAGATGAACTTCTGACCTATGCAGCCACTTCCTTTGTTGTGTGTGAGCCACGGGAAAGTGATGCTCTGGTCACATCCGATGCCAAGCGGCGCTGGAGGGTTGGGGCAGCTCCCTGTGGCATCTCTGATTTTGACCTTTCTCTTCCTCTTCATTGCAGCAGTTGCACAAAAATGTCATGGATGGGTATCGACTTTGCTGCTTTATTTTGCTCTCTTTGCTATATTGGCATGAGTTAATAGGGCAGAAGCAGAAGACAGGCTCGGTACAAAGTGGAAAGAGATTTTATGTCAATAGGGATTGCAAGATAAGAAATACAGCATTAAGGATGAACACACCAGAGAGTTAATAGCTAACCAAACCTCTCTGAGCCTGCAGGAGAAACACAGTAACCCAGAGCCATAAACTCTTTTTTGATAGAAATATGTTTTCTTGTATTCTGTGATACCAGTCATTGGATTTTTCCTGGTGCTATCAAATTGCTGAAAGACTGGCGTTGCTATGTTTTGTACTGGTGCTATAATGTTTCATAATGTTAGCTTTACGAGTTTTTTGTTTGATTAGTTGATCATATTATTAAAGGTGAGAGCCTCCATTTTTAATCATTATATTGGGTTCTTATGCTCCCTTGATTTGGCCGTATTAAAAGTGGAAATGAGTGTGTTAAGTGAAATTTAAGCTTGAAGGTGATTGGAAGTGGAAGGCAGAACAAATTCAGATTGAGTAATAATAGTCCATGCAGACCCAAAAAGCTTGTAGCTCATTTAAGCTACTTATTAAACGAAGTGTGTATTCAAGAATTTTAAACCAGTTTTTAGTGAGTAAAGAGCCCATTGGAATGATACTCTGGCTTTATCTTACTCTTCTGATGAAGAAAAACCATAGTAGGTGTTCTTGTGTTCAGTGGTTCAAAAAAACCCCATTCTGATATGTAGCTTTAGTTTGAAAGGCTGAAGAAATACTCTCATTGGTATCAGGAAATGATTTGAACGTCTTAAAATAAGTGATATAGTGCCTTTGTACAGTGCACTGTTGGATCCTTAGAATGTGACTGAATTATAGAAAGGAGACTGCCAGGGGCAAGAAGCAGCCAGGGATAACAAATTGCAGCAGGTATTTGGAAATTAGCTAAATTTATGTTCACTGGGCAATGGAAGGAGACTCCTAGTATCTCTTATAATTATGAGAGATGAGTTGTACTGCTGGCAAAGTTATTTAGATGGGTTTTCCACTGAAAAACGAATAGTTTAGTTCAATATTGGAAACATGAATGACTGTGCTTAGATCAAGTTCAGCTACACATGGATGTGTGCTATAGGTATGGGGCAAAAACTAAGGGGTAGGGAAGGGCCTCTTCATTTGAATTAGCATTTGTTTGAGAGCAGTTTTTTAATGGGAAAGATGTTCTGTAATTTTCAGCTGAATAGTATTTGTGGCATTTTAACGTTCGTTCAAAATGAGCATCTGCACTCATTTCTAAAGGGGCCCTGCCTAGTTTGGCTCATAAAGCTCTTCTGATTTTGCAGTTGCTTTGTAGGTCTGTTGGCTAAAGACATGCTGGAAGTGACATTCTGCTGTTAGGTACCTGGGTAAGTAAGCTGCCAGTCGTGGTGAAGTTAAAGCGGGACATTTAACTACGAAGAGCTTTTCTAGCCTTTTGTTATTTCACATGGACTGTTCACCTCTCTCATCTTCTCATCACAAAAAGTCACGCTGCGTGTTCCATGGGCATCTCCGTCTGCCTTTAATATGTCATGCTGAGATGAGCATCTCTCTTTGGAGATAACAGGAGATCTGAGCTTTGTTAACTCTCAGGCCTGGGTCTGTAGGTGACAAGGTTTGAAACTTTGTTTAAAATGAGTAATTATGTTTTGGTTATTTTTGGACTGTTTAGGTTGGAAAAGACCTGTGAGATCATTGAGTCCAACCATAGACCTCATAGCGCCAAATTCTAACGCCACTTTTGCCAACAGACACAGAGATGTTGGGGTGTTTGCACTGAACAGACTGTGTTCTTGTGGGACTCTTTTCAAGGCAGCCAGACCACCTTCTTTATTTAAAAATAGAAGAAAAATTGGGGTTTGGACTGGCTTTGTGTGCTGTAAAGTTTATGGTGTTTGGTCTGTAACTCTCCCTTGTCAATGTCTTGGCCAACTTGCTCAGACTGGAGAGACGGGCAGGTCCTTCAAAGCCAGGAAGCTTTGTGCAAACCAATAAGGGAGGCAACAAAGCAGCAAGTACATTGCTTTCACTCAAGCGAAATGCAGACAGCTGGCTCGTTCTGTTTAGTTTAACAGTGGCAAGAACAAGTGTGTGCTCTTTAGCCCACATGTTCAAAAGTCATAGAGAATTTGGAGAGAGAGTGTGGGAAGGTGGGGGAAGAGGAAGCACGGGCAGTGTAGAACTGTTGAGGGCGATGTGGGAGGACGTTTGATTTATTACCTTGTTGGAAGAATAAGTAGATGTACAACAAAGAGCCTAAGGAAATTAGACTTTACTAGTTTTTTTTTTCACTAGTGGCTTTGTGGACTCAGAAGTATCTGATGTTGTGTGTGTGCATAATTTCAGATGGGCAGAGCAGGCTGCCTGTAAGGTGACTTGCTTAATAACAACTGTTTAAAGAGTTGTATTTTTCTCCTGACGTGCATTTTATGACTGAGCAGGTTAAGAGCGTAATTGATTTTCTTAAACCATCTCTTTCCTAATAACTAGGCAGCTAAAGAGAGACATTTCGGTATGGAGAATTTCATTTTGTGTCTTCCAAAGTTGAATGCATTGATTTTTCTGAGGATTAACAGGCTTGGTGGTGTGCTAATTGTAAAGAACTTTGTGGCAGAAAATTGCAAAAGAGAGACTTATTGCAATGGGAGGGACTCAGACATACTATGTATTTTTGAACTAAATTCCTTTGGCTTTAACTCATATTCTAAATGTTGAGTTCCTTTCTCCTTGGCTCTAAATTGCCAAATCAGACGTGGGCCAAAATATTTGCACAGCTTCCTTCACCTCATTGGATTGTGGTCTCAGTAGGACATTCAGACGTTTGCTGTCTATTCCAAGCAAGAGCATTAGAAACGTCAAGAAAGGACCCATACATGAACAGAATTGAGAGGGGGAAAGTTCAGGCACTGAAAAAATGAAAGGTTCAATCCTTCATACATGCCTGCCATTGGGATTGAATGGGTTTGATTTCAGTTTAGTAAATGAATTCTTGTGCTGCCTCTCCTGAACCTTCCTCTTTCTAATTTTCAGTCACTATTCCCTCCTCTTTGGCACACTCCCTCCTGCTCTTTTGCATCCCCTGTGTGTGTCTTGTTTCTCTGGGGCAGTTAAAGAGTTTCTCTTTTCCTTTGTGGTGGCCTCAGTGCTGCCTCTGCCATTGGGATCTTCTTGCTCCATGCAGCTGAAAGGGAAGCTAAAGTGACTGGAAATTAGAGCTGAGCTAAGTGCCAGCAGCCAAAAATAACCTCCAGTTTTAACTGTTGACTTTTAAAAATCAGTCTTTTCCCTTAAAAGTATAATTCTGATTATTCTGTTGGAAAATTTCTGGAGGAGGATAGATAGAATTTTGTCTATTAATTGCTTCTACCCAGAATAGCAATATATGAAATGTAGTAATAACTTTAGATCCATCCCCAAAACAGTAAGTTGTATTCCTTGAAGTGATGCCTGGGGCAAACACAGAATCCTTGGAAACCAGTAAGTAAAATGTCATCGACACAGATATGTCCTTTATTTACTAGAAGATGCCTGGGTCCATGCGTGCAGACCTTTCTTGCTTAGCTCTAACAAGAGAGGTTTTCCAATTAAATGGACTATTTCTGGAAAATAGGCTTATGAAACCATTTTTTGTGTGAAAATGTTATGCTATTCAATCACTGCAGTAGGCGTGCTGTAAGACTGACATTCAAACAGTGCTCCCACTGGTGAGATGGATTTTCTTTGCTCTCATGTAAGTATTCACATGTAATTTGTTTCAGGAAGGTGGGAGTGGAATGAGTTTGCTCAAGCTGTTTAGCCAAAGTAGCTGAATACTTTTATGTTCTTCCTGAACATACAAGTTGTGTTGTATTGACCCATGAAAGATGATAAATATGAAACGTTTGTGGTTTTCTGCATGAGAGCTTGTTGAAATGATGTTGGGTACCTCATACCTCTTGGAAGACTTGTATCTGCCTTAATTATCACCCTTTCCTTTCATTGGAAAAATCCTTGGTTCCACAAAATAAGGAAAGGCACCCTACATCCTGTGGCCATGTGCTGGCTCTCGGCTCTACTGGAGCTGGTTTTCCTGACTCGTGTTGCACATCTAGACATTAAACATCATCTCTGGGGTAGGCTGAGTTACTGTTTGGCTTCTTATTACCCCACGTCCACCAGAGACAAGAGGCATCTCATTGTTTCTGTTGTTTAACAAAAACACAAAGTGGTTATTATCTTAATTAGTTTGGAATGTAATTGAATTCAAGATGTAACAAGTGGGTATCAAACCAGGGAAAACAGGAAGGACAGATAAGCCTCACTAAGTAGGCTATGGTAAGTATATGTAGATGCTTTTTAGTTGTTGAACTGTTCTGAGTGTTGAAATCCCTTATCTGGCAAAAGCTCTTTTATAGACAGAGTTTAGATAGAGTAAAATAAGCTGGGCTTAGAGCTTTGACCAAGCTGTACTGATTTTCTTTCATTTTGTGTCGCAGAACGGTACAGTTCTTAATAAGGTGCTCAGTAAACATTGACGTATTTTTTTTATAGGTATCCCTTCCCCTTGGGTTGAAAGGGATGATATCAGAAGCAAGGGCTAAATTCAGATTCAGTCATTCTTCTCTGGAAAGTTGTTGCTTCATGTCTTTTGCTTTGTAATGGGCTTTTGTTTATGCTGGTGTCTTGAGCTGAGTTTTTGCCCCTCTTCTGAGCCCAAGGTGCAACTCCCAAGAGACTGCTGGATTTCACTAATCCTATATAGTTAATTCAGGTTATTTTTATTGCTTTTTAATCTCTCTCACAGGATTGAAGTCCAAAACTGTTTCCTTGCCAAATGATTCTAAAGCTGGTTTACGATAAAAGAACAATTTGCTTTTTCTCCTTTCTTTTCCCTTCAAAGGTTGTACCTTACCTTGGCAGATCTGAAAGCCTTGTACAAAATTAAGCCTCTATTTCTGTTTTTGGGTAAATAACAATACAGGAGGTGTGTATTTAATGGCTTTGTGTATTCCCTAGATGTTTGCAGTCGCTTGACTGCATCAAAAACTGGCATTTAGCAGACCGGGTCCCGTGTAGATTGGATCAATGCAGTGCAGAAGTGAAGTTGCTGGAGTTGGATGTAAATATTGCTTCTCTCTGTAACAATTAAAAGTGCATTTATTTTTCTAAAGATCTGGATTGCAACCACACTTAAATACTGGGTCTGTTGGTTGTCGGCTGTGCAGTGCTTGGAGCAGATTGGTGCAAGTTAACTTTTCTCCAGTGATGAAGTAGTTTTAATCAAACCTTTCAGATGCAAGTTGCACAGTGTTGCTGTGTCTGTGTCCCTCATGCCTTTGAGTAATGTTTGTTTATATCTGATGTTTTCTTGTTTGCGTACAGGGCTGGCACATTATTGCTGCACAAAGACGTCAGCCTCACCCCCGGTTTCTTTCTTTAATGGAGTGCGACTGCTACCATTGGCTCTTCAATCCTTGACCGTTAACATCAGACACTGAGGAAAACTTGGGGTGTTGTCTAGTGTTGAGTCTCATTTGTTTATTGCAGAGTTGTAAACAGATTTGCTTCCTGTGTGGGAGCAGAGCGAGGCGCTGCCTTGATTGATTTGTTACTTGCAGGGACACAGAACCAGGGGATCTATCGATTCCCCACAGCTCGCTGAACCCAGCTTGTAATATACTTAATTGCTCTTTAACAGACTTCACTTTCCCCAGACTTTGGAAAGAAGGTTCTGGGTTTGCAGCAGTCTTTAAGATGTGTGTCTTCTGGCAGACTGATTGCTAGCTTTAACTGTTCCCGAGCTGAAGCAGGCAGTAACGCTGTGCCGGCTCTCCACGTCATCCATTTGTCCTTCTGATATTCCTGTCTTCGGATTCCAGGTGGTTCCTTCAGACTGGCCTTTCCAGCCTGAACTGCACCATTTTCCCTGCTCTGACATCTTGTGAACAGGCTGCTGTTTGTTCTCGTTCTTTGATTTGTGTGTGTGATGTCTGTGTACACCCATCTGCTACAGACTGAGCTGTTTTTATCAAGTCACTTTTGGCCAAGTCCCGGATTAGCAGTGTCCGCCTTGTCCCGTGTTGTTGATGACGTTTGGGATTATCTCTTTCTTCTTATTTTTCTGGAGATTTAAGGTACCTTGTATGGAAACTCATTAGATCTAATTTGGGTAAGCACTCACTGTGCTTAGCCTTAGATCTTAATTTTTTCAGAGGTAGGATTTTGCCTAATAAATATCCTGGACAGGCTGTAAATAAACATCTTTGTGTACTTCATGTACCACCTTGTGAAAAGCATATAAATAAGGTCTAAAAAATGGTAACTTCTCTGCTACTTGACCAACAGCCCTCACCCTTCAGTCCACCCTACATTAAAAAATCATGTTTCTGGGTTTAGTGAAGAACTTCAGTACAATAAACTCTCATAATGCCGAAGGAATACTGAATGTTTACAGAAACAAAGAACGTTGCTTTGTGTGTCAGCTTTGTGCCTGAGTGGAATAATTAACACAGTATCTGGAGTTTAAACTGTATTATAATCTTCTTGTAATGACTCAACATAGTGATCTGGTAATTTAAAAATGTTATTAACAGATGACTGTTAGAGGAATTGCTTTAAAAGTTTGTCTAATTACTTGTTCAGTGCCTTGTGGAGTCAGCTGAGTTGCTGCCGTTCCCTTGCTGCCTCCCGTCTGGCATGATGACACTCTGAATTGTTCCTTCCGGGTCTGCAATGACTTCATGACTGTGGCCTCAGTTTTTCTCATGTCATAGTTTCCCTCCTTGCTCAACTCCAAGCCCTTCATGGCAGCAAGGATCTGCTTCAAAGGTATATTTTTAAAAAAATGAAAAAAAAAGAAATCCCAATTAACAATTTTTTCAATCATCTTGAGAACTGTTTTTGTCAACTGTTTTTTCTTTTTTTACCACATTTACCTGGTATTATTTTCCATTTTCTAGTCCTTTAGACAAGCACAGAGTAGGCTGTTGGGATTGATTGGGACTATGGGTTGCTGCTCCTTTCTCCCACCCCTCAGTGCAATATGACCCAGGGATCTATTATTTTATCCTTGACTGTGTGCATCCTTTGTGCTGGTGCCAGTTGATGGAATAAAGTAGTTTTAGATAAAATTCTACCTTTTTATCTGCCAAACTCAATCCAACCTTGGGCATTATGGATATACAGTAGTTTGGAAAACAGGAAGAGGTGTGCTTTCCTCTCTCGGAAAGGCTCCTGCTGAGGTTGGTAGAAGGGCATTCTAACAATAGTCTGTTCTGTAGGAGGTGAATTTGTGTTATGCTATCTATATTTTAGTAGAGACAGAATTGAATAGTCATAAGACTAAAATGCATTGTAGAAAGATCCATTAGTTAGAAATAGACTTTGAAGCACGCAGCATCTGACAGAGAGGCCGTGCTAGAAGCCAGTGAAATAGCTGCAGCTTCTCATCCATTTATTTTCATGTGGAAACGCAGCGATTTGGAAACATCTCATTTCTTTTACTTGGAAAACTGACATGTCCACCAGCATCTTGGCTCCTCCTGGCTGTGCTGCGATCCCATCTCGATGCATCCCACTTGAGATGCAGTCCTCCAGGAGGAGAACGTCTTAGCAGTAAATGAATTTGTTAATGAGCTTTCTTTCCAAAACAGCGAAGAGGTGCCAAGCGACGTGTTGGGAAGTGCCAAGCAGGAGGGAAATGGCTCTGCTGTGCCAACTGTTGTAAACAGGATGGGGTTTGTTTACAGTCCTTGCTCGATCTCTGTAGTCCCCCTGTCAGGGCTGTGCATGGATGAGGCTCCCGCAATGGCCTGGAGAAACACGACGTTTCTGAGCCAATATCAAATATTGTGTCAGAGGAGGAAGTGGCTTCGGGCGAAGGAGCAAACAAAATTAAGCAGTGTATCTCGGATTCTTGTGTGTTCTTCTGGGGTGTTCGTCGCTCTGCCTGTGCGGTTGTGTTGCAGTTGACTGCAGAGCAGAGGGAATTTAATTAACTGTGAGGATGACTGTGGGGTGACTAATTTTAAGAGGAGATGCACTGAAAAGCCTTTGTAGTTGGCATAGTTTTGCAATAGTGATGACAGTTTAAGAGGTACTTTAGAAGAATCTTGCAAATTGTTAAAAGAATAGAATAATTCAGTGGGAAGGGACCTATGACGATTGTCTAGTCCAACTGCCAAGGACACAGCTTAATTTTTGACCCTATCACCCCCAAAAGTCCAAATAAAATCCTTGGCTTTGGCTGGACAGGCTCTTATCACTATCCTGAAGGGATTCTGTTGACCATCTCCCGTCTCTCTGGTACCTTTCCTGTCCAGGTATAGCATAGGTTTAGTGTTTGAAAGCAAGATCAGAGCTGTGGCATGAAAAGCAAAGGACCTTTGGCTCTTGCCACTGCCACTCTTGGCATTTATGACTTCTGAACTCCTGTACCATAGAATACCCCATGTGCAGTAATGTGGTGATGGTCTGCTGTTGTTATGGAGTGATAGAGAATGAATACACCTGAGGCTCAGTGGCTGTCGATATGGCATGTGCTTCTCTGTAGGAAAGACATTGTGAACAATCTAATTAGGCCAAGTTTTATTCTCTTAGGCTTACCTGCCAATAAAAGTTCCTCGCTAGAAAAATAAAATTGAGCTGTAGCCCAGAGTAATGTGATTTGCATTAGAGCAGATTGTGAACATAAGGTAAATTTTTTAGTATCAAAGTTATTTGGAGACCAGAGTTTTACAGAAATGTTGTTGATAGTTAAACATTTCGGGGCTCTCTTTCGTAGTTTTCTAAGAAAAGGCTCTGTTGATGGGGAATTGACGTTCACTGTTTTGCCACATATGTGGATCTCCTGTATGTGCCCTTATACAACATGAATAATTCAGTGCTTGTAAATAGACAAGAGTCCTGGGGTTCTTTGACAGTCATGTATTTTAGTTGATGAGGTGTCAAAAAAAATAAATGAAGTGAAGGTAACAGTGTTTGCACCATCTCGGAAGCATGCGTGTTCACTTGTTTATCTGCTCCTCTTGAATACTTCATTGTGCTTTAAAATCAGTTCCTTAATTCCTTCTCACTAAGTTCCCAGCTCAAGTTTATCCGAAGGGCTTAGGGACCTGTAGGCTACGTTGTCTTTGTTGGGGTTGCGAAGACTGCTAACATTCCCTGCAAGCAGCTTGTGTTTTCAGACAGTTTCCTCCTGCTTTGGGTGCTTTTGGTAGTGCATTAGAATTCAGAGTTTTCTGTTTGGCACCCGTGAAGCTGCCAACTGAAAAGGCTAATTGGGATAAGGTGTGGGGAAAAAGGGAAAATATCAAAACTCAGACAATAAATTAAATGAATTTGTTTGTATGAGTCGTGTTGGGAAATGAGGTTCTTTGTGTACCAGTTCTCATTTGGAAATCAAGAAACAACTTGCTTTCAGAATAGGAATAAATCACTCAGAGTTTAGATAACTCCCAGTGGCTGCAGACTGTGTTAAGTGTTTGCAGAGGGAGTTGGAGCTGTGGCCTGGATCGCTGCACTTGTCTGACAGAGGAAATGAGAACTGATGACTGTAGCTGCCATACATTGGTATGACTTTATTTTTTTAAGTTGCTGCTCATTATTGAGGAAAATGGGGTGAAGGTTCCCTTTTTATATCTCTTGTGGTAGTAAAAATCAGATGTCATTTACAATCTGAGGTTACAATACAGGATTGGTAAATATTTCAGGAGGCAAAGTCATGACTTAATAGACACTGAAGAGTTCTAATAGGAACTGAAAGGGTGATTGTAGGAAGCCAGGGCTTCCTAATCTCACAAGAACAAATTGGTGTTGTGTTTAACCCTTAAACTTGTGAATTTGAATGTATTTGTGTTTACTGTTCTACCTTGCTATTGTGCTTTCCCCTCCTCATCTGGAGGAAAAGATGTGGTTTGATAGAGGAGTTACTACAAAATAAAACCCTGCAGAAGTGAAACCATCAGCCCAGCATGAGGCAATCCTTGTTTGCACAAACACCATTTAGCCTTAAGAAATACAAAATTCACCTCTTCGTCCAGGAAAATGTACGGGATTGCAGTCTGTGGAGGGGAATATGAATCCAGCTGTTAGTGCTGTGTTTATAATTTTATTTTTATTATAGACTGTTCATGTTTAAGGAGTGCAGCCAAGCTGAGGAATGGGTGTGCGTTGTGTTGGAAAATCCTGTTGGGTACTTCATCCTAGGCAGAAGGAAGGTGACACACATACTAATGGAAAAAAGGGAAAAACTAAAGGGAATGAGAAATATTTTCCCAGCAGCATTCAGGAAGGTAGAACTTGATGTGTTCTCAAAACTTTTTTCTAGCACACTAAAATTTTAAGGGCTTCTCGTTCTTTCATTTTTAAGATGCTGTATTTATAAAATGTGAGGTATAAAAGACCAGGCTGATCGGGAAGTGTCGGGAGATCCAGGAACTATTGTCATCGATATATTCTGGAAATAAGTTTCATTGACTTATTAATAAAGTGTGTGTGGGAGAAGGTGGGAGGTGTCTCTGAAATAAAAATGCTGTGTTCTGCAGCTCCTCGGAGCAGAGTATGGGAGCTCTCAAAGCCCATCTGCTGCGGTCCCGTGTCTGTACCCTGTGTGTGGTCCTACTGAGGCACCAGTGTGCTGTGTCCAGTTCCTGTGTGCTCTTCTATTCGTGGTGCACCAGGGACCTGACATTCCTCAAGCATCCAAACTACTCACATGTGGTACACAGCACACCTTGCCTTGATTGTCTGTATCTCATGAGTCTCTGGGAGTGGAACACTATGAAGAGCAGCCTCACCTGGTCTGTTGCTTTTCCTCCAAGTGCTGTTTCAGACACAGACAAAGAGCTGGAGGAATTGCTGCAGATGTGGCATCTTGCTTTTCAGCCTTTCTCAGGAGCTTGTAGGTTCTTTCTGGGATGTATTTTGATCCTGTTATGTGAAGGTAGAGCAGCCCACATAGAAAAGAGGTGCTCTGAGAGCTGTCTGCTGCTGTCAGGAGACCTCATTCAGCCCAGGCACTATCATGGGGGATGTGGGATGATGTAGGATTTGTCTGGGCAGATTTAACATCTCCCAAGGGGCTGCTTATACAGGGATGGGGAACGTGGAGGTACAAACTTCACTTGTACCTCCTGAAATGACCCTACTTGCAATTCCTATGATTGTATGACCTGGAAATGTGCATTTCAAGCAAATGTACAAGTCCATGATATTATTCAACATGAAGTCAATGGAGACGAGTGGAGGCAGCTCTCCTCCACGCTGGTTTGATCTTACCTTTGTGATTTGTACCTTTAAGGGATTAAGCAGTTTCTTCTCTTAAATGACTTCTGCTCTGGAGTCATGAAAGTTTTTTAGCATTGTCAGAGATGAAACATCACAACTTTACACCCTGTGAGCATCTGAGATCCCTTGGTCCTTGATGAAAAGAGTATTCTGGAAGCCCTCCCAGAATACTGGGAAGGTTTTGGACACTGATGAGGGCCTGAAAGTTTTTAAAGATGCCGACAAGCAAAAACCAGCCCATAGCAGTGCTTACTCCATCATCCTTATTAGACATAGGAATTAAGGTTACTTCAAGTGAGAAACATCTTTAATGTGGACAGTCCAGAGAACACTGAGGTAATCCATGTGAGAAGAAGATGTAATCAGATTCTCCCCATACACCTCAACTTTAGACACTAAAAGTGGCTTCTGGAAATTAAGATTTTAACTCTACTATGGAACTGAGGGCATTCCTTATGGTGCTGCTGCTGAGTTACCTGGAAAATGGCCAGGTAGGAAGGCAACGGATGGTGCAACACCTGGGCTGGATGTGCGCGCTTTCTCATGGTATGAGTGTGTGCCTTTCAAAGCTTGTCAAATTTTCTGTTTCTACAGTATTTCCAGGTTGGATTTTTTTGTTAGTGTTCTGTTACGTGGTGGTTTTGCATAGTTTCACATTGATAGGTTGGGATTTTTCTTTTTGTGTTGCATTTTCAGTTTTGAGAAAGTAAATACTAGTTTTGTGGAACTCTTTGATACATTTTTCATGATGGCTTAATAATAGCTCTACCATGAAAGCAGGCTTCCCAACAGCATAGTGTGATTTCCATATAACAGGGTGTGAGGAACCCCAAACATTGATGTTTCATTAAAATTTAAAGAAATAGTATGCGAAATTCTCCTTGGTATTTCTAGAAGAGACTTTTTTTTAACTGACATTGTACTCTTAGCTTTTTTAAAAAAGCTTTATAAATCACTAGACCACTGCTCTGCTCAGCAGATCCTGATGGAGACACCAGCAGGCCTGGCCAAGCTGGGTGACTCCCACAGGAGATGCAATTTTAGCATTCTTCTGGACATGAAGTCTTTGCACCTGTGCTTTCCCTTTCATGCAAGAATCTTCCTCCTTTCTATAGTTGGGGTTTTGCAGAGCACAATGTTTGGTTACATACAGGGAGAGGTAGCTCAGCAACTTGTGGCTTGGCCGTGACTGCCATGGAAATGAAGGAACCTGAAAGAACCTCTTGGATTCTAGACCAGACCTTAAATTTCTAGGGATCATGTTGTATGCTTTTAATTGCCTTATTGGGATTTTGAATGTTGTATTTCATCCTCTGATCTGTATTTGGGGAAAAGACCAATATGGCCGTGTCACAGTCCATGACACATTTAGCTTTCAATCTATCCCCAAATGCCTACAGAGATGTTTTCTCTGGAATAGAACAGCTGGCCTATTGTTGATTTGATTTGATTACCTATAATGAAAGCTTCAGTAAAATACTTACAAGTTATACACATAGTGCTGTAGCCAAGAACTGACTTGCAGGGTAGTTTCTGCCAGATCCTGCAATTTTTATCCTAGGCAGCTTTAACATAAATTCTGTTTAGTTGTAGAATTTTCTCTCAGTTCTGCTACTTGTGTTTTACTTCAACATTGTCTTCTGCCAATCCCAGCTAAAAATATCCAATGCCAAAATATTTTGCTTTATAATTTAATGTCTTCCTCTTTTTTTTATCTTCTCATATTCTGTAATGTTGTACCTGAAACTGCTGAATTTTGGAGCTCTTAGGAAATACTTGTTACTGTGTGAGGGGCTGCAGTGGGATCACTTTTAATAACAGTGGCTGCAAATTACCCAAATGTGGTACTTTGTTTGCTTGCAGTACACCTGACTTCTCCCTAATCTTTTCTGTTACCTATTCAATACCTGGCTTCACCTCCTGATGTTTCTGGAAGATTGATTGCTCACACAGGTGGTATTCTCCTTTATCTCCCTCATATACAAGTAAAGCACTCTGTGCCTGTATAAAGAAGTAGTTTTTTCATCCCTGGTAAAATTACCATTATAAACACAACTGTTTCTTTTATCCCATCTCTGTATGCTGTATGTTTTCAATGTTTTCTGAAGAGAACTGTTGATCTTATCTTTTTTTTATTCTGTTTTTTCTCTTCTTACTAAAGTCACCAGTCCTCTGCATTCCCATTTTCTGTGCACTGAGCGAGCTTTGCTCTGTACTGTTCTTTACCTCCTGTTCTGTACCTCCCTACGTAGCTTCAACAATTTATTGTGCCATTTTAGCATGTTTGATTTTACACCAAGGAAGGCTGATTTGTAGCCTCCCCAGCTGTATGTTAAAAGCTCCTCACGTGCTTACATTTGTTTTACCATGAGTCTCGGGCAAGTTGTCTTTTAAGAGTAAGCTTAAAATTCCTATTTGAAGCCCATATTTGCATGACTTCTGTGTACCTTCTGTGCATACCCATGTGGTCTCTTGCCTAAATTGCAAATTCATTAATTCTTCAGCAGCCAAACTTGGATGCCTTTTGATTTTTATGAAATTAATAAAATGGATGGTTCACTTGGCACTTGTGACCCAGATGTGGCAGCTGATGCTTTTTGCGTCTTGATGAACCTTCAGATGTGGGTGGGAGTGACTTGCAAGCCGTGTGAATTCTCTCAGCAGGGCACTCCCAACATCTTTTTTCCTGGGCTTCACGAGGGCTCTTGGCTGTCCCATGTTGGACCCCTGTTCTCTCATCTGACGGGTGTGTGCGTGGGCTCTTACCGTGTAACGGCGGATGCTGGGGGGCGATGGCTACTCTGTGGCTCTGCCATGAGGCGTCTGTCCTGTAGTGCTCTGCACGTCTGTCCAGGGTGTGACAAGGAGTCGTTGGTGCCTATTTCTGGTGCAAACATGACAGACAGGCACTTCCAACCTTTGGGTGCTTTGTAGAAGGTTACCAGGGCTTGTGCTTGCTGAGACACTGATTCAAAATAAGTGCTGTTGTAATGTTGGTCAGGGAAGTCCAAAACCCGACCTTCTGGGAGGGGTGGTCAGAGGCACAGCTGTATGGCCTGGTGTCCCAGCTCAGAGAGCCCTTGGTGGAGGTGTAATGAAGTGAAGGGGACTGGCTGGAAAGACTTGATGTGGTTTAACAGCATAAATGCTTGACCCTCTCAAAAAGCACAGACACAAGATAAGAATATGGAGCTATCATTGATGGTAACTTAGCATCTCTGATTTGAATGACAGTGCTGCAAGGTAAACTCTTGCTTTTTCTGAGGTTTGAGATCTGATTATTTTAGTGACATTGTTTTGCCTGTGTTCTTATGGTTTTATTTTGGACCATATGCTGAGTTTGATTATATGTATGAAAAGAAAACAAATGTTTTTAGATAACTTGGATGGCTTGGGTTTAATTATGGAAAATAACTTTTTCAAAAGCAGGTGGCTTTAAAGCTGTTTGTATTCTAACTGCATGGGATGGGCATAAATGAAAAAAAATAAGTAAACCCACAGATTTTGGCCTCTTTTCTAAGCCTGGAGCCTCATATGTTGTTTATAAGGTTTGAACACTAAACATGATGGTGATGCTGAAGATAAGTTCTAACTCCCAAGTTACAGTAGCGTGAAATAAACAGACTTTTTTTACTGGCATTCAATGAATATATATTTTTGTGTGTTAAATCTGATTTATTTGAAGGTAAACCTGAAATGAGCTTCTCCTTGATCAGCTTCTGCTGCTTTTACACCGTTCCTCAGTATAAAGGACAAGTGATGTCAAATACTGTCTCCAAGGAGTGTAGGTTTCTGTCCAGAGAAGAACTGAACCACTTGTATGTTCGGGTTTGATAGGTAGAGTGGTTGAGCATTTGCTAGAATATCTCCAAACTCAGGGCCTGAGATTTCCCTGTCCTCTTAAAAATCAGCTTTAGAGTTAAATATATCAAATAACGAACAGACCTGCTAGCAGCTCTTTTCAGAAAGACCAAACAAATAGTTTCATGAGCAATGAAAAAGCCTTAATTTCCTATTGATTTCTCAGTCTTGGTTAATTAGCTTTCTTTAAACTGAGTTATGCTTAATTTTTCTGTTGGTTCTTCATTAGCCTGGAAAACCACCATCCTTTTCTCCCCCTTGCTCTTTTCCTGCAGAGATTTTGGAGAGCAGCATGTGAGCTGTTGTATCCAACACCAGATATGAGACTGGAGACTAAAGAATTCAGGGTGAATTGGTGAATTCTCAATTGTCCCCTCACCAGCTGCTTAGTTTCCACAAAACTTGTAGGAAGAGAGTTATCCTTGAGATGTCTGTCTGCCATATCTAGGTGGAATTTGCAAACAGGTATTATAGGGGAGGAAAAAGATGCACAAAATAATTGTCTAACCTTGGTTTTAAATAATAATGATTAACACCCTCTCCCCCCCCCAAAAAAGGGGGTTGTGTCCAGAGGTACTTATAGTTATGTTACAGTTTTTATGAACACAATTTCTAACTTACAGCCTTTGCATACAAAGTCAAACAGAAACATTTAATGCTCTTTTCCTTTCAGCAGATAAAAGCACGTGTTCTGTGTATGTGTCTGCTTGGAGGAATTTGCATTGTGATTTCCAAAGCCATGTCATATTTTGATGAAGCATTGTTTAACTGATTATTACTCTATTAAAAGGACACCAGTATTTTTAGTGAATGCTATGTCTGAATTTGTATTAATGATTTTTCATTACACTGACTTTGACCAAAACCTTTTACATGATCTTTTGAATCAGTTTGAGAATGAATTACATAGAGTGCATTTGGGTATTATCCTTCAGTCACCTGTAATGAATTAAGAGCCACAGTGATATTATAGAAGTCCTTCTTGCTGCTATGACTGGATGCACCTTTGAATCAGTCATCATTATTATGCATTCTGAATAGTAAATCCTAATTCCCTAATTACACATTTGCCTGCTACTCTAAATTCTCTCCTATTTACCTGATGCCATGTAATTAGGAAATTACAGAATTTATACAATAGGTGTTTTAGTGTTTCCTAGTTGGGAAAAATATAACAGGAAATGGATTGAAAGGTATATTTAAATTTCCAAAGTGTTTTCACCAGTAATCACTTTAGAAAGCTTATCTAGTGTTTAATAAAGGGGATTCCACTTGTGCATTTATTTCCTCACAAGAACTGTGAAATGGGGAGTGCAGCACTAACAAAGTGAATGTTAAAACTGAAAGTCTGGGCAGATACTTGGGCCTCCTCACTGAGCCTTTTCCTAAGTGTGGAACAATATTTGGTTAAATAATCCTTATTAAATGACTCTTAGCTGACAGCCTCATTTTCTGTAGCTTCGTTGAACCTAAATATTAATTAAAACAGTGTATCTATAATACTCTGTTTGTCGAGGAACTTACCAGTACTAGAGAGGACTCATCCGACCACAGCATTCAAGACTGGTTGATTTGATGACAATTAAAATATGATGCTGATTACTTGTGGTTTTCTTTAATGAGGATTTGTGCTTGTAACGGGAGAAGGGGAAAAAAATTGTTTGGAAGTGGCCGTTTGGAAAACCCTCTTGTCTTATTTACCTTGAATGCAAGAAGCCCATGCAATTAGTAAAACATTTGTTGCTTTTGTTGTTTGACATCTGAGAAGTGATGCAATTTTTTTCCTTTAAAAGAGAACCTAGAGCAAAACCACCCCTAGATTACTATGAAAGCCAGGCCTTTCCTGGTAATCAAGTGTTTACAGAAAGATGCTTTGTTCAAACCTTTTCTGTGCCTCTGTATGCTTAAACAAAGGGCTTTTAGACTTAAACACAGCTGTTCATTTGGAAATGAAAAATCAAATTAAGCAGAACCAGCTTTTGAAAGTTAATGTTGTATAGCAACTGAGACAAAAGAAGAAAATACTGTGTTTTACGTTTCACTTAAATAACTTTTTTAACATAAAGTTTTCGACTAGAAAGTGCGGTTTCAAAGCTGCTCATCTCTTGCTGTGTCCCGCAATAGAACATCTGCGTTCATTCTGACGCGGATGAATGACATGAATTAAACTAAAACCGTTGAAGTGCTCTTTTTAACATAATTACACCTTGTTCATTTTGGAGACACAATGCAGGGATGAAATGCCAATTAAGCCTGGTATGTTAATGAGATTGAGGCTGAATAGGGGATTAGAGCGGACACAAATCCCAGTGGAATTGATTGATATAATCCCTCAAGTTTGTTCTGTTTTCAAATGTACAATAACATTTCTATTAAACTTCCAGGCATAGAATAAAAACAAAAAAATCCCCAAACATGTTTGATTTGGGGTTATGGTTAAAGAAGCTGTAGACTGGGTCTCACTTTGGTAATCTTGGTTTTATTGTCCATGCTCATGTCAGATTGAAAGACAACTTTGTAGTTGTTTTGATTACTTTATCATCTTGGAGTTCTTTTGCGTGTCCACGCCATGTGTCTGTCATGGAGTTCCACAATATATTAATATGGCTTTAGTATGGATCCCCCAGGCTTGTGGGAGCAGACTGTGGGGCATGTGGAACTCATGATGTAAATTTATGTATATGTAAATATGTTTACATATTAAATAAACAATATATTATTATATAAACATCATCTATTTTTAAGGTTTTATAATATAGTGGATGTATAAAAATAGAACCCCAACAACAAACAAATAGATGCCTTCCCTTTATGAAGACCCACTCTAATATTTAACACCATTGCACTTAAATTGTGTTCTTTCAAGGATCATCCAAAACAGTGCATCGGCCAGAGGGTGAATGAGTACTGGAATTTTAGGCTGACAGTTCAAGAACTCATGCTGTCAGGATGTGAAGGTCAGTGGGCTCCTTAGCCAGGATCTGAATCGGTGAGACTTGAAGTCAGAGCGCTTCAGATGGACTTTGATCCTAAGTAGGAAACTAGAGAAGTTCCCCCTAAAATACTGTGTGGAGGTCCTTGTTGCTCACTGACGCACATTATGACAAGGTGTTGCCCCTTTTTTTCAGATTACCAGTAATGAATCCAACTCTGTGTTAGATTTATTTTCTCTGTCATACAAGTACAAATTTTTTGTCTGCATGACCGAGGACTTACTGTGTTGTCAGCCACAGCCACCCAGGGTAGTTTTATAGAGGGAAGGTTCACAGACTTACTAGAAAAGAAAAGAGAAAATTCTTTTCTATTCCTCCTGTTAAGTTTAATTTATTCTTGTATTACTCATAGGTGGAAGCCCTTGGGCCTTTTTTTATTTGTCCTATATTATAAGATGTATTAAAGTCTGGGTTCTCTTGGTGGCAGGGAGTGCAGTTGTTTAAACAAGTATTCTTGTCTTTTGAGGGTGTTTGGAGTTTTTTAATGGAATTTTGGAAATGTTAAACGCTAACTATTGCCCTGTTTTGACCCTGTATGATTAGCTGACCTCTACAGATCAGAAAGGCCATATGCAGAGGAATAACTGCTTGATTTAATCAAAATACTGCCTTTCAGTTGCGGATTGGACCTCTTGGAGAATGGCTTGTGTTCATTATGCATGTTTTTCTTTTGCTGTTTATGGCAGCACCATTTTCTTCAATCTGCCTCCACATTTGCCTCAAAGCAACTCTTGGGTTAACAGCTAATATTAAAATGAATTATTAATATTGCTAGAGCTAATGCTGACTTGCAGATGTAAGTATTTGGGAAGAGTCTGGAGTGATGGTACAGCCTCCTGTGAATGTCAGGCTGATTTTACCCTCAGCAATTTTCCTGGTCTGTTTGTTTAAGCCAGAATTCTCTGTTTCAGTCTTGGTAAGCATTGTGTTCTGCCTTGTGTTGGGGCTAAGAGGCTGGATTGTGACTGGCTGGAGGGCAACCTGTCACCATGCATAGGAGCCTCTGTAATGGCTTGACTGGGCTAGAATATGCAGCAATTTACTGAAGATTACTGGGATTACAAAATGCAGCAGTCTCAGGCTCATCTGCATGGTATGTGGCAAAGAGATCAAATCTACTGTTAAATCTTTGTACTCACCTCCCAGAGAAACCGAAGGTCTCAGTGGTTTTGTTCTCTGCTCTAATTATCAGTGTCTGGGATATCTGAAAGGCTTCTTGTAATGACATCTCAGCTCTTCATGTAGAACAAAACTTTCTTAGGTTTAAAATCACTTTGAAGAGGTACTGTTTTCTCCAGGCTGTTAAAAAAAATTAAACTCTTTATGGATCTAAACCCACCATGTATTTAGCTCCTCCTTTCTCAGCTGCATGTATGTTTTGTCATTACACTCTGTAATTAAAATAACTTCTGTTTCAAATAGTTTAAAAAATGGACAATGAATTAAAACTGCTTGCAGCTTTGGGACTGGAAAGGAGGAAGGAAACCCATAAGCTGTGTGTCCTATCAGAGCTGTAATGCTGTTGTTGTGGAACACACGCAGTACGAAGGTGATAGTGTAGGTGTGAGAACCCAGGTGGAATATGTTTCTCCAGGGGGAGAATCATAGCTGTTACTCAATGCTGTGTGCACTGCTGTGAAATGTGCTGGCCACTGGGCCATCGAGCTGGATCTAATTCAAAGCAGGATTAATCTTTTCACTTACAAGTCATTCTGACTTCATTTCTCACAGATTAGGTTAAAACTGTTTCTATTTGGGTAGGAAAGCATCAAAGTGTTGCAGCCTGTGGCTGCGTCGTGTGCCTATGGGTGGGATAAGGGAGGAGTCCCAGTTCTGGTTACTGATTCCCCATAATGCTCCAGAAATTGGGACCTTCCAGCAGCTGTATCCACTTACATTAAAACAACCCAAACCAACAAATCCCCAAAACCAAAGAGAACACTGCTGGTTCTTGTCTGGTTTTTCTGATCATGTATAGCCAACCAGATGTGGATTCATCTGAGATCTGGAACTTGTCTTTTATGTTAAATATGTTGGGAGTGCTGGAATTAAAAGTATGAGAGTAAATCAATGACTTTTTAAAGTTGAGAACTTACCAGGTATGAAGTCATTTACAGAGTCAATTGGCTTAACAGAGCTGCCTGGCTGTAAGGTATGAGTGGAGCTTTCTTCCTGACATTCATGTATTTTGTGTAAAGCTCTTTCAAGAGAGAAATCATGGCTGAAATGATTCCGTGGCTGCCCCCTCCCTGGAGATGTTCAAGCTCAGGTTGGATGGGGCTTTGAGCACCCTGATCCAGTGGGAGGTGTCCCTGCCCATGGCAGGGGGGTTGGAACTGGATGATTTCTAAGGTCCTTTCCAACTCAAACCATTCTGTGATTCCAGTTTAGCTGTTTCAGTTGTCCTGTCCTCTTAGGACTAAATTTGAACTTTGCGCCTCTCTTCGTTTGGCTGCTCATGCCTTGGTTACTCACCCCTGCCTTGTGTTACAGCTCTTCTTACTTTCTACTCACTTTTTCCAGCAGTACTTCAATGTAAATCTTGGTTTTTTTTTCATTAGATGAAGAAAATGAATGGTATTTTATTAACAAGAAGAATCTTTTCAAGACTTGTGTTGCTGCTGCTGTGCTTTGCATGCTCGGACACCGTTATCACTTCTGCCGTTCTTCCCACGTTCACTTAAAATGAGGAGTGATCCATATTTGTTCAATACAGTGTTCCTGTAATCAGACTTCAGTGGCTGTGATAACAGATACTGCCTATCACACAGCTGGGCAGTGAATCTCTGATCATTACTTATCTGAGTGTAGATATTTTGCCCCAGGCAGCTGGTTAGATAAATTCTTGTCTTTATCTTTTCATTTTCTAGATGTTAGCAGCGTGCTCCTTTCTCTATGATACTTGTCTTGGAAGCTTTTGCTCCGAAGATTGTCTGTAGTTGTTCCTTACTCTCGCATAATATCAGCCAAGGGATCTAGAAGGGATCTGCAGTTTGACTTCTGTTGGATGCTGCTGCAGCTACTGCTGCAACTTAACAGTGTGCATGAGTGAGATGTTGTCGGTGTTTTCAGTTTTTGAGGGCAAGCAAGAGTGAGACTGAAATTAGCAGCGTCCTTGGCCTTTTAGCGTTTTTCCTGCTCGTGCACAGTAGTTTCTCACAGTCAAGGCACTGCCTAAAAACCCATTTTGGTAGCACATTCCTTTTATTAACAATTTACCATCCTGGCAGCTGCTTAGGAAGCCTGTTGTATGTATTAACTCTGCCAGAATGTGTAATTACAGGTGGTTTCACCCATGAACTGTCTCACATTTGTTCAGTTCAGAGGACGAGTTAGCTACCTTCAGCTCAGGGAGGGAGGAGAGGTGTGAAGCCACCTGAATGTGCAGGTTTGTTATAATCAGCTACTTTGAAAGTGCTCAATAACTGCAGCAGGGCAAGCGACTTATCCCATCATGACTGGAATGTTTGGTGTTAACTTCTACAAGACTGGTTGGAGCAGTGGGTGGTTGTGGGGGTCATTAATGCCTCAGTGCTACTGATGTTGTGTAGCATGTAGCATCACAGCACCAACCTTCTTGTAAATGTATAATTGAGGATTCTGAGACAGTAAGCTAAAAAAAAAAAATGCTTCATATTACAAATAAAACTACTTGGCAAAATAAAAAGGTAAAGTTTCTGTCTAGCTTAGAAAACAATAAAGGCTTTTCCTAATAATTTTATTCAGATCACCAGTAATTTACAGAAATGGGGCTGTTTACTTGTTTGCTTTAACCATATTCCTTTGGTTTTGTCATTAATAATGTATTGTGAATATCAGTTAAAAGCTAAGCAGAAATTCAGACTTTTCTTGCAGCCAATTGAAAATGAAACATAGTTTCAATGGAATATTTCCCTAATTTAAGTGGAAAAAAAGCCCAGCGATTCGAAGTTGGTGTGTGAGAAATCTTGATAATTAGAAAATGATTCTTCCAGCTCACAGCTGACAGGGATGGTAAATCTCACGCATAGAGAAGAAAGAAGAGAAAGGAGTGGGAAGCAAATTGGTAGCCCCTGTTCCTTCACTGATGGGAAAAGCTGGCAATGAGGTGATTTCTCTCATCTTCTGACGTGTAAATGAGAACCAATTAATAGTGGACCTGGAACACGAATGGTAAAAATGGAAATGCTGCCAAAAAAATCAACTGGTCTGAATGTGAAGGTAAGTCTTTGGGCACTGCTCAAAGTCAAACACTTGTACAGAACTCGGCTTGAAGCGGTGAGGCCAAGTCAGTGCTGCCTTGTCAGAAACCACCCCGCAGGTCGCTGAGGTGGGGATGGCAGTGAGAAGCGTTTATTTAGTGCAGCCTCTCAGATCAGCTCATGGTTTTGTGGCTGGAGGATGTGCATGTCTGGTTTAGGGTGAAGCCAAAACAAAGGATCAGCTCTTCGCTTGCTTTGTGACAGAAAGTTGTGCCACGGTGGGGTTGTCGCTGGCACCCAGTCTGTACCCAGTGCTGGTGGGGGCATCTGCCTGTCCCTGCTGCTGTGGGCACTGAAGGGCACTCTGTGCAGCACTTGGAGGGGTGACAGATGTCTCTAAAGTCCCCCTCCTGAGATAGCCAACTTATCCTGGGTAGAAGGCCTCACTCTTTTTCCAGATAGTGGAGCTGAGCCCAGATTCTGTTGCCTTTGGGTAGAACAGGATGGTGTAGGAGCAACTATGGGCACGCTGAAGTGACCTTGCAGCTGGGATGTAGAATAACACACACATCCTACTAATTGTTGTTTAACCTTATGTGCCTGATACATAGAACCTCTGTGTTTAGATAACGTAGACCTGTGAAAGAGATTCCAGTTCTGCCGAGAAAGGCTCTGCTCTCCCTTGATAAACGGGGGAAAAGTAGCAGTTCACTTTCATGCTTTCTAGCAAGGACCAAGCTCTGTGGTGCCTGCGTTCTCGGTTGCGTTCCTTCTGCGCAGGTGCTGTTTCGGAGTTGCCCTGCATTGTAAGGTAATGGGAATAAATTAATTCTTTTCATTTTCTCTGTGGCTTTGTGGTTGTTCCTTTGCTTTGCCTGCGTTCGGCTATGTCAATAATCCAGAAGCATTTGGAGAATGTCTTCAGACAGAGAGTGTGAAAGTTGGGGGCGTCCTGTGCGGAGATAAGAGCTTGACTCCATGATCCTTGTGGGCCCCTTCCAACTGAGGTCATTCTATGATTCTGTGACTTTTCCTGGTGGGTTTGGCTGTTGTTGGCTAGCAATAAGAATTTGTGACTGTGTATCTTAAGCACTTGCTTTGTTTTTCTTAACAAAACAAAAGCAAGTTGATACATCCTGATAGCCAGCACCCTGCTTCTCAGTGAAAAATACTTCCCCTGGGTGCTTCTGCTTCCGTTTTGTCTGTCAGTGCTGGTGAGGGGCCGTGGACCACTGTGGAGCTGCTCCCAGCTCAGTGTGTGCCTTGCTTCCATAGAG
Organism: Dromococcyx pavoninus; assembly: GCA_033558185.1. Taxonomy (NCBI): domain Eukaryota; kingdom Metazoa; phylum Chordata; class Aves; order Cuculiformes; family Neomorphidae; genus Dromococcyx; species Dromococcyx pavoninus. Next base: position 481,571 of record JAUMJL010000357.1, on the reverse strand, counting down.
CAGGTATCGTCAGCTCGAGGACTGGTGGGTTTTAATCAGGCCTTTCCTTTTCCTGTTTGCACTCTGCTCCATTTTCCTATTAAATGGTGACTGCACATTGTTGAAGAAGGCAGTGAAGTGTAAATTTCATTTTTTGCTTCAGCTAATGTTGCTGTTAGAGGTGGCTTTGCACATCTGTGAATATTCCCTGAAGGAGGAGGAGGAAAATCAATAGATGGAGCTAAAACGTTCAAAAACAAACAAAAGTGGTAGTGGGGGAAGATTTGGATGCAAAGGAAACCGTTTTGTTTTGGTACTGGAACTTTCTGGTTTCATCTGCTTGTACTGGCTTCCCATCACTGTGCTCTGAGTTTTTTAGAGCAAAGGGAAACGGTCTGAGTTTTTTCTTCAGTGAATTCAGAGGTGGAAAGCAGAAGACACTTTCTTTTGAGGAATCTGAGTGGGAATGAAAACTTTCTTTGTATCTTTTATCTGGATTCATATTTAAGTAAATGAGAGGGAATGCTTTCAGGTTGGGGTGAAGCTGCTTCTCTCCTTTGGCCCGGGAACGCACGCTGTGTTTGTGCTGGGGATGCTACAGGAGGCGTCAGCGCCTTCTGCCAAAGCAAGATCATTCCCTGTTGTAGGTTCCTGAGTCTCCCTTCATAATGCTGCAGAAGAAACCAGGTACCCCTTCCTTCCATTGCTGTGGGGGAAGGGTTTTTACGCAGCAGGAAGCAGCAGGTGTGCGTTGTCTTTCCTTTTCTGGTCGCCCTAAAAGCACATTCCTGTAACCCTCATGAATTCAAAGGGACTTTTCATTATTCAAAGGGATTCTGTAACTTCTCAGCTGCAGCATTGCTTCTTCCCTAGCTCTCAGTTTTCAGTAGAAACTGTTGGTTTGGTTTTTTAACATATATTTCACTGGTGGCTAGTTTCATTTTATTATCACCTTTTCATTTCCCCTGAAGTCTTTGAGCTGCTCATATTGCTGAGATTCTTCTTGCCATCCTTTTACACACAAAAATCTTATTCTTGTAGTCCCTTCTGTTTGTCATTTGTCTTCCTTGCTTAAAGTCCAGGTGCTGGGTAGTTTTTGGCTGCTTTACAGCTGCAACCCTCAGCCTGCCTTTTAAGCCATAAGCATGACTAAGGACAACAACACAGTATTTATTTTCCTTGTTCCTTCCATTGTGTTTATATTCATTTATTCTCCTGCCTTTTAAATGAAAGGTGTTCTCTGCAGCTGCTGTCTCTTTCCTCTGTCTCATAAAACTTCTCTGATACTTGAGGCTATAAAAAACTAGTTGTAATTTGGTTTGGGATTTTCTTTAGAGATTTGTTATCTGTGTGCTGCCAGTAAAAATGTGTTGGAACAATTTAATTTATAGGGTATTTTTGTTCATTTCTATGCAGTAGTTCCTGCAGCTAGGTAGAATATCTGCTTAGTGAAGAACTGTCTGTCTCTTCACAATGTGGATGTGCATCTTTATCACCTCAGATTCTTTGCATGCTTTCCTGTTACTGTCTAATTGTGTTCAGGATAACTCACAGTTTTCTGTAATGCTGGAGTGCCTGTCTGCTCTGTGGGAACTTGAGACCAGCAAATATAATTTGTTGGCTTAAACCAGCACAGTCACTTGGAGTGGTGATGAAACTTTGGGGTTACCATGCTGCAGGGTGTTATGGAAGTTCAAAAAGGGAGTAAAACTAGATTGGATCTGGGTGGTCTTTAAGGTCCTTCCAACCCAAACCATTCTATGATTCTATGAAAATGTTAAAGGAAGAAAAATACATTTGGGTCTATAATTGCAAAGGTACTGCACTTGATTCAGAAAGTGTCTGAGCTATAAGTTGCTGGAGACATGGAGAATATTCTGCAGAAGTTTTGCTATGCCTTTGTCCTGCTCTTTTGTTTTTCCAAAGGCATCTGCCTCGGCTGCCGTTGAAGACAGAGCTCTGGGCTAGATTGGATTTGGTCTGACCCCGTGTGACTGCTATTCCCCCAAAACCACTACTCACAGCAACAATCTTTACAAATGGAATATGTGTGTACGTGGTGCAAAGTGTGACAGGGTATACAGGTTAATAATAATTTAGATGGGTGTGCAGCAAATCCATCTTTTGCATGACAAGAGACTTAAACAAGATTCTGTATGCCAGGAATATTCAAATAAATTGCAAATTATCGACGGAGCAAACTCACTGTACTTGGGAACCAGCTGGGTTTGAATCTCTAAGTCACCTTACCATTCACAACATGAATGTGGGTTTAATTCAGTAACTGTTTAAATATGTCACTCTTCACGAAGAAACTTTAGCATTCAAAGCCTTGTGCATGTTAGATTTTCATGGAATGTCTTCAATTAAAATGAAGCTTTTGGAGCTCGCACTGTTTATATGCAAAAGCCGGTTATCGTCATAAAAATCCCAGGAGGGGAGCAGAAAAATGCAATAAAATTCCACACTGTTTAATGTTCATCACCCTCGGGTATCTAGTAGATTTCCACTAACTAAATGTGAATATGAATTCCATTTGCTTTAGTAGCTGAATCTGCTTTATCAGCCAACCTGCTTGTGCTGCAGCTCATGGAGAGTCTATTATGAGTATCTTCTTTTGAAATGCATTTGTATTTGGTCAGATTTCTCTCTTTACTTAACTGGGCTGAGTTTCTTTAAAGTGATTTATTTCCAGTGACATGCCTGAACATCTTCCATTGGTTCATTTTATCAGTTCTTGGCTGCCTTTCCTCCTTATCTCTTGACAGAAGTTGCTTTGTGGGAGGTCTGTAAGGAAGCAGAAGTGTAGTTCTTTGCTTTGCATTCCCTCCTCATCTCTACTGGACTGTTACATCACAGCCATATATTATGAAATCTAATATATGGGTCAGCTACATAAAGAAATCTGTTTTATCTGATAAAATACACTAAATGCCATTACCTGCTGTCCTTGACCACAGGTTACTGAAAGTGCTAAGTTTATCAGAAAGCTGCTGATTTTTATTTTTCTCTTTGTCATCACGGTTCAAAATTTGGCCCCTTCTCAGTGTCCTGGACTCCTCTGCCTGGGCCGTGTCCAGGTTTCCCTTTGCAAAGAAATCGATTCAGCAGGACAGGCAGAAAATCAAAATGCTTCTCTTGAAGGTATCGCTGTGCTGTCCACTGAAACCCTTTGGAAACAACAGGCATTATGAGATGCCTCTAGCACGACTCCTTCTGGAACGACAAGGAACTGCTGATTTCCCCCTCCATAACGCTGGAGCAGAGCCAGCTGGGTTTGTCTCTTCGTTTCTTTTTGGTTATATGAAATTTAGGTGGCCCTTCCCTCTGAGCTGTCCACATCTCAGACCTGTATCTCATTTATTGTGCTCTTGCACTGGGGCTGCTGGTGCTGAGAGAGAGCTTTGCGACTTTGTCTTTCTTCTGACAGTTCTTTTATGACAATTCCTGGGCATTTGGGAGATGTGAGGTTTTTTACTTTCTCTTAGAGAGAAGATATTATTTGTGCCCTGGACGTTCTCTTGAAAAGCGTTTGGGTTGTGCATGTTGTGCGAGTGTGTAGGTACCCACAGAGATCCTTGTGCCAGATTTTTTTGCATGTTTAATATATAAGCTCCTTTCATAAAGAAGCATTGTGCCATTCTTACTAAATACAGTATCATACAGATGAGTTACAGAGGTGCAGGGGAGGTTAAATGAATTGCCCAAGGTTAAGCTGAAAGCCTGAGGCTCAATGAAGCTTTGAACTTAGATCTGCTGAATCCTGGATAAGGTTCCTAACCTGTTAATTTTCCTTCTTACATGTGTTGCTGCTGCAATTAATTTATAACTATATCATGAAATGCAAAATATTTCAGTGGCTGCACACAAAAGAGTTGTTTTATCAGTCTTGGATGGAATTTACTTTTAAGAACTGGACAACCACTAATAAATATCTTCAAAGTATTATGGAAAGTGGGAAATAAATTGCTTTTAAGTCTTAACTCTGCCTTCAGGCTAAAGGTCTCCCTGTTTGTAACTGTGTACATGCAGTTACCTGGGAGATTTTATATAGTGTTTTGATTTCTCGAGACCGAAGGTGACCACTTTGCAGAGACCTCTCTCCCATGGTGACTGTTGTGAAAGCCTGTTATATCTGCTGAATTTTCTTTGGTCAAAATATGTGAGAGGTTTTTCTAAGAAGGAATAAACCACTAATACTATTGTTCAGCACTTTAGTTTTCTGAGGTGATTTTCTCCTCAAAATTGTTTGTGGTTTTTTTTCTTAATTTAAAAAAGAACAGATTTCTTTGCTTCCCAGGTGTAACTCTGGTGTTAATCACTTATCTCCTGAAGGCTGGTGCAACAGGCAGTTGGCCAAGACTTAGCTCTAAAAGCCCGTAGCTCAACGTGTACTGAAGTGAAGTGTCTTCTCATGGGGAAAAAACACTGAAAATATGCATATAAATGTGCTCTCTCATAACTTTTTAAGCTCTTTGTCACAATGCTTTCAAAGATATGAAGTGCTCCACTGTGTGTCCCTCTTCAGGCTGCTGGGCTTCCAGCCTCGTGAAAGAAGGGCAGCATCAGCTCTCAGACTTGTTGCTGTTCATTCAGTGCCAGAGAAGTCTTTCTGGAATAAAGTCATATTGGGAAAAGTATCAGTGAGGATACCAACCCTGTGATCTTACGAGAGTGAAATTATTGTAATGTTGTTGTTCTAAGTATATAAAAAGGTTTGTTTGCAGCGTCAGTGTCTCTTCTTAGAGCATTTAATAATCCTGGTAAAGCCAGACAAGCTTTCAGATGTTGCAAAAAGGCTGAGATGTCTGAAGGGTTGTCCCCTTCCCAGACGTGTATCAAAGATGTCACAAATTTTACTTTCTCTTCTGGGGAATGTTTACTCTTTGGCCATGGAATTGCTTTGCAACCCAGCTCAGTAGCATCACCGAACACTATAGGCACTGAATTGAAGTCTTGGGATCATGAAAGGGGGTATCTGGGACTGCACTTTGAGAATGATATTTCTTAAAACAAGTCACCTGTGTTGGTGTTTTGAATTCAGGGCATTTGGTTATGAAATGTTGAACACATTTGTTGTCTTTTTTTAGAAGACGTGCGTGACTTTTGCCCATACTTGAAGCTGACCAGAACCCATCTGAATACCACAGGGAGACTCCTCAACATACCATGCCCTGCTGAGATGCAAGGTGTCCCAGTCTTAGTCTTGTAACAGCCACCAGATAACTTCTTAGTTAGCTCAGAGTGCCTGTGAAATGCCTCTTGGTCTGACTTCAGATACTATAGGAGAATTCCCCATGTTTTGTAATGTTGGGAGTTCTGGTATTAATATTTCAATATTCAGAACAAAATTATGCACTAGAGTGATGCTGGAGGCTTAAATTTCTGAATGTAATATAAGAACTGTAGAGGTTATTTAACTTTATCCAGCATTTCTGTTCTCACTCTGTCACCAGTCTGCCAGTACCTTTCCAGTTAAGGAAGTGACAGTGGAATTATGTATCTTATTGCTTATGTTTGGTAGAGGATGAAGTTCTTCAGCCTTTGATAAGTTTGGGGACCTTCAGAGGTGCCGTGGTCTGGAGCAAGAGAATTTGCAGCTGGGTTTTGTTAGAAATGAGTGCTGGCTGGAATGACTCTGGATTGTGATACCCTTGCAACTTCGCTCCCTGCATGGAAATAATGTGCTGTTTCACAAAGATGAAAGAACAAGAAAATGGTTTGGTAATGTTTCTGCAAGAGGAAATTCTCCTTGAAAAATGAGATGAGGAATTGATGACAATGAAGAGCTTTTAGTGTTCCAGCACAGAATGGCTTTTTGCCTCATTTCAGTGGGGCTACATCTACTGCTGTCTTTGACCATGAGAAAAGTAAAAAGAGGATTCTTGACTGTATATGTTGTAAAGTTTTATTTCAAACCTGGTTCTGTGTTCATTTAGATAAAGTATGAATATTGGTTTTTTAAGTGCTAAGTGTTGTTTTTGGTCTGTTTCTCACAGATTAAATATGGCATGACAAGGACCTGCAAAAGTATGGAGTTAAAAACCTTCAGTTTCAATTTCCTCATAGTTTCTCATGTACATAAACAATAATTCAAGGAAAAAAGTTAAGGGAAGAATGGACAGAATATACCAAGTGTGAAGGTATTGCCAAGAAAGCATTAGGCAGAGCTAACAGAGAGTTGTGTGTCTTAGTGTCCTGGCACTTGCAAACCCTGACAGCAGGATTTGCCCAGCAGACTGTGTGGTGGCCACTGGTCACCTGTTGCTCATGGGAGAGTCATGCTTCACACAGCATCTTTTTCTCCCCCAGAAACTCTTCACTTTCTTAGATTGGTGCAGCATTACAGGGGATTAGCACTGTTCTTGCCAGATCTGGTAAAGCCCTTTAGTCATGAACTGCAGGGCTTTGAAATTAATTGTCAAGAAATGCACTTTCCTTCATGATCCAATGGCTGCTGGTGTGTCTGTTCAGAAAAGGCATCGTCTATTTTCAGAGAGAAATTACCATGTACAGAGGGCAAAACACAGCCAGAGACACTCTAAATGTGATGGTAAGAACCTAAGCACTCACCAGACCAGAAAAAGTATGGTGCAGTGTAGGTGTAAGACAGTTTCCTCTTTCACACTAGTTTTTCCATCTCCAAACAATTTCGCACTGATAGGGCTCAAAGGGTCACCATCTAATTCTTTTAATTAATGTGATTCAGAGGCAGCTTTGGAAGTGTCTTCTACACGTAGCGCTCTGTGATGCTATTTTTGCTTTCCAGGCTTAATGTATCCTGAATAGAAGCAATGCAGAAATGTTTATATTATTTTCTTTAATGTTTGTGCACAACTGTCTGTGGGTGAATGCCATCAGTGTATGGAGCAGTGATGTTTAACTAAGTGCTAGTGCAGGCTTATGGGTGATTTAAAACTTAAATATTCTCTTTCCTAAGCTGTGCTGTTATCCATAAGGGTCATATATCATGACTTCATGTGCATATGGACACACATGCACCCACACACTTTGGATCATAGAGTAAAATGCATAATTGCTGGTAAGTTAACAGTAAGTGCTTCAGCCACTTGCTCAGCCAGCAGTGTGCATGTCCTAGCTGGGCTGAGCCAGTTATTGTGGTAGTTTTTCTCAAGTGGTCCATTTCCCTGCTGCGTGTGGCTTAGGGAATGAATACAGTTGGGGAATATTCAGAATAGAGCCTGGAATTTGCCCAGTTCTCAAATTCCAGGCACAACCCAGTTTCAGGACAGCTGGATGTTTCCACTGAAATTATCTATTATGAAATTAATTTCCATCTCTCTGGTTAATTATCACTACTATCCACAGCAAACATGAAATGAATAGGGAATTTTCACTCTTGTTTTCATGCTGTCTCTGCAGGCTGTGTAGAACAGCACAAATCCTGTGCTTGTCAGGGGACCCTCCCAGGCACATGAGCTCTGCGTTTAATGGGCTCAAAATGCTTTAAGAAGAGTCATGGCTGGATGAGAATTGTCAGTGTCTCCTGCAAAGCAGTTTGGGCTGAAACTTCATTGGAATTGTTCAGAGAAAAGGCAGACCACCCCAGCCCATCTCCTGTACACAACGCAAAAAAAAAAAGAGTGGAAGAAGCCTACTACTTGAGATACGACCTTTGCTGGAAGATGAGAATAGAAACGAAGCTGTTCAGCTGTTCTTTAAGAGCAGACTAAGCTTTATATTTACACAGTCACAGTTTATGGGACCCAGAGGAGAGCAAACAAGAAGCTTAGAACCTACCTTTAAAAATAAATTAGGTGTTCCTAAAGGCAAGACATTTACAACTATTACAGTCACATATTTATTTGTAGTCTCTCTTCCCTTGCATTTACATTTAGATGATCTACTGTGCTGTAAAATGTAATCATGAGGTGTTTTTACCTTAGTTTTTTGGAGGCGTTGAGTTTTCAGATTGGTTTTTAAAAATGCAGAGCTACCAGTAAGAGCCTTGTGGTTGATTACACTGGATATTTCAGATTGTTTTTAAAAATCAATGGACACTGAATCTTGTGCAAAACCACACTAATTTCTTGTAATGAAACTGGAAGTCTGGCACCTCCAATCTTCTCAGCAATCCAGATTTTTGCCTTCTGTGGTCAGAATGCAGCGTTGGTAACTTGTGCCTCCTAGGATTTCTGTCTCGCTCTTGCTTAGAAAGGTGTTGAGAATAACCACAATTAGTTGATGTCAAATTGATCTGGGATTTCAAGATTCAGCAGGGAGTCTCATGAAGGCAAGCGAAGATCGTTCAGGCGGCTGTATGGATTAGTTAATGCTTCTCTTCAGCGCTCTCTCCAGGCTGAAAGATTTGTCTTGGGATGTCAGTGAAAACAGGCATTGTAATTAGCATTATATAAATAGATTTGATGTTATTTAACACGATTGCTTATGATGTTTTTATAGAACTTGGAGGAAAAGTGGAATGAGTACTGGAAACGGTTTGAATATTCAATATTAGTGCTCTGCCTTTTGATATTTTTAATGGAGTGAACACCAGCGCATCCGCATCGCTTCCCTGCTGTGCACCAGCACCTGGCAGTGCAAACGTGTGCAAAGTGCTAAAAGCATTATTTTCTACTTAACAACTTGTGTAAGACTTCGTGGGAAGCTTATATGTGTGTGTTCAAACCAAATTGCCAGCACTTTCTTAGGGGATAAAAACACTTTTTCAAAAAAAAACCCTCCACCAAACCCAAAAATATAACTTGAGAACGTGCCAACCTGGGCTGTAAAGGCTGCAAATGGAATTTGTGCCCCACATTTAAAATAAACACTGAGAACTTGGTTAAATTTAGTGTTCAGTTTTGGGCAAAACTGGAGTAATTTCTCTTAGACGCCTTAGGTTGAAGCAGTTGCATTTTCTGGCTTTGGAGTAAATAAATGCTGGTTGCTGAAATGAGCAGTGGTTCCCTGTGCTGAAGCAGGCTCGGAACACTGAGAGCTGATAACCAAAGGAAAATCATGTGTATTTGGTAGTGTACAAATGTTTTACGAATTGCTGCTATTTCACGAGGCATTGTTCTGAAAACTGGATGTTCCTTCACGCGCTCGGTCGCGGTTGGAATTAGAATTCTGTGTTTCTCTGGAATTCTGGGTGTCATGTGGTTCCCTTGGGAAAGAGTATGTTTTTAGTTTCAGGTGCAGTGTTTTATTTCAGCTTAATAGTTTAATTCAGCCTTAAAATAGACACTCTGAGGAGCTGACAGACCAAATCTTTCTGCTCAACCTTTGTTCCATTGATGATGGTGGCAGAAAACCAACTGTAAGTTTCTCATCTGGTTTAAAAATATCAGCTCATGCAGATAATGTTTGCAGGAACTCACTGTGCTGTAGTCAGTATTGGGGGGGTTCAAAGTTCAGTGCAACATGAATGTTGGATTGTACCTTAATTCTTGTTAATTCTGATGCAATGCTTTTTCTCATATACTGCACCACAGATTAAATGAACTGTTTTGTAATTGGTCAACGTGTGAACTCATGGTGTTGTTCTGCAAACACTGCTGGTAAACTACAAACACTGAAGGAAGAGGATCCTTTAATAGCTTAAAATTAATAGAAATGCTTCCATATATTTTTATTAAACCACGAAACAGTTGTTTCACTGACTGTCCTGCCTTCATAGAATCCCAAATATTGGAACACCGGGATCCTGAAATCAAGAGCATGAACAGCCTTGAAATGAATTGATTATCATTGTTGAGATTTAGACAAGTATCAGAAAAGCATTAATTAAATCAGCTAGATCGGGCTTTTAAAATACTCCTACATGAAGTTTGTAACAAGAAATTACAGGCTTTTGGATTTTTAAATTATTATTACGTTGTTAAAAAAATACATGTGCTATGACTACCTGATAGTTGGAGCTACAGATCCAGTAATCTCTAATAGATTAAGGAATTAATTTGAGATTGATTGACAGTTTGTTAAACTGATTTAAGTAATTCCAGGTAGAATTCTCAATATGTGCTCATTTTGAGTTATGAAAAATGTCATAAAAGTAGCTACAGATCAGGAAATATTTCCTTAGGCATGTACGCCGTTATAGCGTGGTACTGTGCAGCGTACCTGGAAACTTATGGAAATGGATTTTTTCTATTTACTGTTTTTATTCAATTTGAGAATAGCTTTGAACAGCGATAACATCAAAGAAAAACCTTTCCTAGGTTAGCAGTCTGTCAGTTCAGTCAGTGCACACTGAACAACCTCCTTAAAATCCTGATGAGCTGCAGTGTGACTTTAGTATTCCGTCCTGGTTTATTTATCTTGTTTTGTTTTCTTGGTTGGTTGGCTGCTTTTTATTATTAATTTTATTTTCTGGGTTTTTTTAACCTTTTAACAAGAATGATGGCCATATATCATTGCTGTGCAAGTTCTCTTTTATATATAATCTCATCTTTATGTAGCAATTTAGAAAGCCTGTGAAGCACTTCGCAGCTGACTCTGGCCTATAATGGAGTACCTGTGATTCCTCTTTGGTTTGGAACAGCACTTCCAGCCAGTACAGTTGGTACAACTGCTCTTTCAAAAAAGAGAATAGGAAAATTCCCTCTCTGACTTAAGGGAATCTCTCCTGAAGGTTCAATCTAGAAGCCTCCATGTAAGGAGTATTTAAACAAGCAGCGCCTGAACTCATGTAAGTCACAAGTGTTACACAGACCAGTGTCTTCCCTCTTTATTGCCTTTCCAAAGATCTAACAGACTCTTGAATAAAGAATGCAAAATTCTTTCTTCTTTTACATCTAGTGCTTCATCTTTCTTGTTTCATTCAAAGATATTTTCTGATCTGCGTTCATGTAATCATTTGCTCCTGTAGGAGTGATTGGATTGTGCCAAAGCATAGAGAGCAGAGTCCTTGAAACAACTGAAGGGGGAAGATGACTTACTACAAGAAAAATGCCCTGGGACATGAATTGCTTTAATTAAAACCTTCAGGCAAAAGTTAGAAGTCTCAAAGTACATCTCATGTAAATGAGATGGCAGTTTCTTACTGCATTTTACTGTTGTTTGATGTGTCTTAGAGTCAAGCAAATCTGTTTTGGAGTAGTTATACACCTACTATATAAATTTGTATTTTCTTGTTTTCATATTGCCGTATGGATGTTAAGAAGCCTTTTTGTGCACAAGAATTACATTTCCAAATCCAGTATTCTGTGCATGAAAGCAACAGTTGGAGGCTAAACTCTGTTAAATTGACCATTAAAAAGAAGTGATTTTACAGTAACTTTGAAAGTGGGAGTCTCTCTCATGTGTTACAGCAGGGAACAGGTTTCTCTGAAGCCTCCAGTGATTTATATGTGTAGGAAAAGCCCTGTTGGGGAGATCAGTCAGTATTTAAAAAAATTAATCCTACTGCTTTTCTCTTTTGTGATGCTATGTTGGATAAAACAGCCCAGGTATTCTTTTTTAATATGGATTGATAAGTACTGTGTGTTGGTGTCTGTACACACACAAGTATAAATACACATATATTTTCTAAGCCTCTGTTAGCGGTGAGATAGCAATCTCTCATTGGAGAGTTTGCACTCGATATCCCACCAACGCTGTGGTTCTCTGTCACGCCTCCAGTTGCACCAGAGAGCAAAATACTGCTCCCTGTCTCTTCTCCCCCACTAATTTTTCTCGAGGCTTGCTGCCTGATACTAAACCTCAGCAATAACGACAGAAATGAGTCATTATTAATAAGTTAACCTTCACTACCTAGGGCTTGACTTCTTGTGTCTGCCTTGCTGAGTTTGATGTGTACTTCCCTTACAGAGAAAAATAAAAAGGAAATTCTGCACAGCATAGCCACAGGGTGCTCTTTATAAAATGTCTGCTTCTGCTTAAGTGGCTGATGGTAGATTGGAAGCATTTCTTTGCTGCTGATGGCAAAGTGATGCTTCATACTCCACTGGTGATTTTTGAACTCCATCAGTCCCTTACTGCTGGGAGTCAGCAAAGCGTGGGAGATGAAGACCAAGACTAGAAATAAAATATAATTTAAAAAGAATTCAAATTTTGACCCTAACTCTGATATTTCTGCCAGGCAATAAAAAGCTTGCTCACCTTCTGCATGAGCGTTTTGCCATTATCGAAATGGCTACGACTGCCTTCCTCACAGAGAGAAAAACAGGTGAATACTTTTTCAGTATTTGGGAAAAATGAAGTGTAATTTGAATATTTTGCTTTAATGTACAGGTGTAGGCACAGGCCTTCCTGTCAGCGGGGCACTTTGTGTCTTCAAATGATGTTCAACTAAGTGTCATTATTAGCACTCAGGCAAACTAAACTTATTTGTCTCCAGTGTATCCCATACCCATTAACATCCCAGAGATTTGCTTGTGAATGTGCTTTATCAAAACTCTCCTGCTGCCACAGAATCCTTTGGTTGCCTTTCTTTGGACATCTGGTGGTATTAATTGTGCAGCAGACCTCAGACAAGAATATTCTGCCCACTTACATTTCTGGCTACTGGTGTGGCAGTAAGTATTATTAGGAGTTATTGTTGTGCATGGATTTGCATTTTCATTGAAGACCATTAATGAGCCATGTAGTGATTAGTTTCTTTTTCAGCAGCTTCAGCAGGGGTGGATGTAAGCGAAGTCACAACAACCAGCTACACGTCCCAGAATAGGAGTCCTGGTATCTTGCCATGCTCCGCTGGCCATGGGCCTGCTTGGCTGTTGCGTACTCTGGGCTGGTGGAGTGATTTAGGTACAAGTTAGTGGGTGAACTTCATGTTGTTGTGCCTGCACTGCTTCCATGTGATGGAAGATCAGGTGTCTTGAGGTTGTGAATATTGGTGTAGTGTATTTATTCTGTGTATTTATAAGGTCGTTGGTTTATGGCTGTAACTTAGTCTTCCCCTTTTGGTATAGACAAGTTAGGTCACCAGGTTCCACGTTCTCCAGTGTTGTGAGTCTTGTGGCTGATGGAACACGGTGTTCTTCTTGCCTCTGGGGAGAAAGGGGTGTTTGCATAGGAGATTTGTTCCATGCCTTGCTGTGCTGTGTAAGCAAAGAATCCTTCTATCAATTCATACAAGAACTAACCCTGCCTTTTTAAAGGTCATTTCTGTCTCAGTCAGCTCTTAAAGTTCAAGAGGAAATAAACTGCTTAGAGTTGGCATTTTTCAAGTCAAGTGTCAACTTTCCAAGCCCCCAAGCCAGTGAATGTGGAGGAAGGAGAGATTAATAAATGAGCAGCTTGGTTGATACAGTGATAGTGCAGAAACATTCCCTTTTTTCTTTCCTCTTTATGGGACTTGGAAGAAAATGGAACATCGTTGAAATATCTCACTTTCTGCTTTTCACTTTGCAATGCAAAAGTGTCCAAAGCTCTTCAGAAGTGCTTCTTTTCTCATTAGTCCACTGACAGCAAGCAGGGAGTTTGTCGGCTCCAGTGAAGTAGGACACAAGGAACATTTTATGACAATGCCAATACCTAAAAGCTCCTTTAACCACAGAATCTTATTATTCAGTGAGAATAAAACACACTTTCAGAAAGTAGTTGAAGGGTGAAGGCTCCAAGCAAGTGCTTGCCCTTAACTGCATCGATGCCTTTTCCCATGCAGGAGACAGTGGATCAATGAGGAAATAAACAGTAAGAATGGGCTTTATTAATGAGGTACAACGGAGGCAGCAGGGGAGATGATAATGGAAGGCAGGTGGCAATCGAAGGGCATGCTGAGCATAGAGCATCTATTGGCTGCCAAAGTGCCTGTATTGACCGTGGGAGACGTAGGCTGTGGAGGGACCAGCGCTGCTGATTGTGGTGTTGGGTGGCTCCGGAGAGAGCGAGCAGTGCGTCCTTGTTATTGTGTTGGGGTTTTAGTTTCCATCCTAGAAACTTTCCATTTGTGTATTTGTTTTGCTGGCTCATAAAAGCTCTCATTGAAGGTTTTCTACCTAGCAATTTCTTCTGTCCTTCATGAAGGAGGTTTCAAAAATAAACACATCAGCAGCGTTATCTTTCTTGCTTTGCTTTCAAATAAAAAGAGTGCTGTGGTACAAACTATTTTTTAAAGTGATACCTAAATCAAGCTTGCCAAGTATCTCTGCATTTTCCCATTCTGTGTTCTTAACTTTCTTGCTTTGGCTGGCACAGCCATGAATTCTCAGTGTAGGAATGCTCTGCTTGCCCATTGTATTATGAAAAATGGTGGTCATGGTGTGTTAAGGGCTGCATTTCCAAATGGCTTTAAAATAGGAATAATTTTCTATTTTTCTTTATATACAGGTGGCCACTTGATGTGAAATAACACACGCTGGTATTTTTTGTGCCATTTGGGTTTTTTATGTAGTCCATGTCTCGTTTTTCTAGAGATATATAAGAACAGTTCTTTGGAAAATTTGCGTCTTTGAAATTTTTCTTTGGTGGTCCTACTTGTTACTGTCACCTGAGATTGCTGGAAATGAGCATTTTATGTCTGTTAACCAGAGAGAACATAAGCCCATCTCTTCTTACAGGAGAAGTGGGTTCATGGGCCATTTAATTCCTGTTTGCATTGGCCCTGCGAAGAGCCCTGGCTGGCGAGGCAGGGCAAGGTGCGGATCCGCCCGATTGTTCTGGTCTGTAACATCTGCTGCTCCAGTCACCTCTTTTTGTATCTGTTGAACAGTGCAGATTATGCACCTCAGCCTTATCTTTATCTGTGTCTGTGGGATGCTGGTGACCTGCAGCCACTTTTTATCTCCTCTTTGGTGCATGATCCTCTTTTGCTGTTTCGGATAGCAAAGCCATCATCTAGTTGAAGCTGTGTTGTGCCGTGGCCTGAAAGGGATGGAGCAGTCTCTATAGACGTGTCTTGTCTATTCCAAACACTGAGAAAATCAGAGCACAAGTATGGTCAACTACAGGCAATAAGGTGTTGGCAGTTCTTGATCCTTTTCTTTTTCATGGGATGCTTATGGTAGTAGAGATGGATCAGCTGGAGCGCTTGCTGCCGCAGCCAAGAGCTGGCAAACTGCACCTGTGAGAATGGAAACTTTTGTCCCTGTTACTAATTTAGTTTGGAAATTGAATCTGAATCATGTATGAAAGGGATCGTATGACAACATATTCACATAAGGAAATGCAACAAATATGTGAACCTGAGTAAAATTTAAGCTAGATGAGATCTGTTGGTGTGCATTAAAAATAAGCAAATCCTCTTTTTTAGTTATTCTCCCCAGATTAGCAATCAGATCAAAAATCAACCTCAACAAATGAATCAATGCCAGAAGCTTTGGGAAAGTCTAATAAAGGAGCAAATGTGCTCCTTCTCAGGTTTGTGAGCAAATGTGCTCCTCACGTTTTCCTCAGTTTGAAGCTTAAAGTTTTCTTGAGCTGAAGGTCATAATCTTTTTTTTGTGTTTAATAGCCCATGATGAATTTTCCTCCATTAATTTGTTTAGCTCTTCTGTTGCAAAAGGCAGTGAGCAATTGCTCCTTCTTCACCTCCTGCCACTCATGGTTTTGCAGACTCATGATTGTTTTTATTCTCAGATTGCTGTAGAAAAATATAGTGCAGCCAGACATCTGATTTTCTGTGTCGAATCAGTTTTTCCTGGTTATGGAACACATCCAGAGTAATATCTGACAGGGGCATGAGGGTTTGGGTGGTAAAGATTTATTAGGGTCAGTCTTTATTATCCTCTGTTAAATGGAGAGGGGAGGAATGATGCCAGTGTGGTCAAGTGAGTATTAGAAGGCGGAATAGGAACAAAAATGATTGTGGTGTAAGAAATGCATGCCCAGAGCACCATGGGCTTGAGCTGGGAAGCAGATGAAGCAGAACTGATCCTGGTGTGACTGGAGGGTCTGACAAGATGCTATCCCTTCTTGGGAATGATGCAACACTTGGTATCACTTTGCACTGTGGGAAGCAATGTTTGCAAACAGCACTGGTATCACACAAAGTAGCTGTGTGATTGTGTTGGTTTTGCTACAGGTGGACTCCTACAAAGGTTAAAAAAGGCTGCACTTCTTCCATTCCCCAGGAAAGAGAGAGATGAGGAGGCTGAATGAAACACTGCTTCCAAAGATGTCTCATAAGCAATTCCCCAGGCGACTGAGGCAAATTAACCCAAAAGGAGTTTTCATGCAGCCCAAATTAGTGGCTGTTGTGTGGCTTCAGTTGTGCTGATGTTTGACTTGGAAAGGAATAGTTGTGCATTGGTCCAGATACAGACATGGTGCTGCAGATGTAGATGCTATGAGCTGTTACAAACCCTCCAGGTCAGACACTGCTTGTCCAAGTGCTTCTGCTGTGTTTTAATCCCATGTAAAACTGCTGGGTTAAAAGCACCACGGGAATAATCTGAGCGCTTTTGTGATGAATTGTGGTGCTGCAGTGGTGAGGGCAGAAAGTCTTCACACCAAACCTGCCAGATCCACACTGGACCACCCTCCCTTCCCTCTAAGCATTTTAGTGTTGGCACGTGGAGCTGGTTGATGCATGATTTGTGATCCCAATGGGCTGAAACCAAATTGCATTGAACGGAGTGGTTCTTTATTGAGCAGTACAGAAACAAAACAACTCGATTGCTGTGTCTTTAAATTCATTCCCCTATTACAGCTTCACCCCAAAATAAAGCATCTGACCTCTCTGCTCATCTAGTGATTTTGAAACCTGCAACTGCTGCATGTTTACTTGTCCACCTGACTGGTTGCTGTATAAAGTATTCATTATGTAAAGATTGCATAGCATGTAGTATTGTTTTATTAAATATTTAAAAATATTGATGCAGGAGAATTGATGTAACAGGGCTATAAATGTAGTTGTTCTGGCAGTTCTCCTTCCCCCATGACAGCTTTATTCCTCTTGCCTTATATTAGTTTGAGGGTTCTTTGAGCTAATGTGGGGGATGGAAATGAGAGGAAAGTAGATCTGTGCCCTGCAGGTAAATCCTAATGGTGTCAGCAGTCCAGACGCAAACAGTGCTGTGGGTTTCTGGGTGGAAACAGGAAAAACAACCACGGAATGTTTCAGGAATAAGGTTAACAGGACTTCATTAGTATGTCTGATCTGGCATATCCTTTTTATGGGGAGAAATCCATGCTTGGAAGCTGTGTGTGAGGGAGCAGTTTGCCTCCTCTCGGCTGCCCACACAGCCCGGCTGAGCTGAGGGAGCGTGCGGTTGAACAGTGTTTCTTGGGCTTACAGAGAGTGGGGCTGCAGAGCCACTGCCAGAGGAATGGGAAATATCCATGGTGTGAGTCTGGCCCAGAACGATCCCAGTCTCTTTAGTCTCATTATCTGACAACAGACACCAGCTCTTCTCTGCTATGTGGGTCTGTGTTTGCTTGTATATGTGCCCCAGATGGAACTGTATGAGAATGGACGGTAATTTAACTGGGATGAAGCTTACCCTACACTGGGTGTTTTGGGGGCAGCTTCAGCTACCTCTACTGTTTTCCTCATTCTTTTCCTTAAATATATATTCTTCTTATGGATTTTTTTTTCAATTTTAAAGTAATAATTGCCCTCTATGCAAAACAGGAACCTGGAAGGCAACATTGGGATTGCAAGGAGAAGCTCTTGGAGGGTGGGAAATACCAGCAATAAAGTCACCCGACACATCCTCTGTCCTGTTTCCTATACCATGCAGAATTCCTTGGCAGAGATGATGGATTTTGGTGACTTAACAAGCAGCTATTTGTGATTTTCTACATAAACCCCTTGATTTGTTAGTTATTTCTTATGCTAGCCCTGTTATACCAGATACAAACCAAGGACAAAGTGTGGCCTGATTCTGGGGATGCCATTCTGGAATATGTAGAACTTGTTCTTGCAAAACATTACCCGAGGCTTCATATGTCATGAGTGACTGCTATTGATTTCAGCAGTGGTGTTGGTGCTCAGCATGAAGGGCTGCCTGATGACTAAGCAGCAAGGAGTGCCTTTGAGCAGTTCATGGTATCACTAGGAGCCCTGACAAAGGCAAGAATTGGAACCAATGTTTTTGCAAGACTTCCAGTTGCCTTAATATGAGACCATTCTCTTTAAGCAATTACTGTGCTTCATTAATCTTCCAAATTCTGCAGCAAATGAGGCAGAGATCCTGCAGAAAACAGATGCAGTTAGCAGCGAATCCTGATGTGTTGTTAGAGCGTGGTAGACCACGTCGCGGTGTTTGTGCCCAAAGAGACGGTAGCGCCTGGAAATTCGTGGTTATGGGGCAGGTTATTTGGTCATGGAATTTTTAAGACCTTTACAGGTCTTAATATGCTTCCATAGTTTGGATTTAACGATTAGCAGGTCTGTTGCAATGCTCTGCCTAATATGGCTTGGAACATGGTAGACTGCTTCCACGTATGTTGAGTCAAAGCAGGTGGGAGGTGGATATGAACTGAGGTTAAATTGGTGCTTGTGAGAAAGAAAAGCCAAGAACAGCAGTCTGTCGAGTGCTTGTCAGTGCGCCTTCTCAGCCATTCCTTTGATTTATCTGTACCAGTACCCCATGGGTAAGTGCCAGGGGTTAGTACTTAATGGTTTGGGTTTATTTGTTGTCAACAAGTATCCCTTAGGAATTCTGAGTCCCCATTGAAAACCTAGACAGGTTTTCATCACATACCCTTGAGGGGTTTTCACTGACAAAAGCCTGATGCTGAAATGCTGAGCTGTAGCTTTGAATTTTGGTGATAATTATAGTAGGGGTCCATCATTGAATTGTTCTGCAAGAAATATTTTAGACAATTTTGCTGCTGTACGTTCATTCAGGTAGTCTTATGTTCAGATATTTAAAAAAAGACACTCAACACTAATATACCATACTCATTTCAGTACTCATTTCACTGTGGATTATAGTAATGCACATTGGAAATGAAGTCTCATTGGAAAAGGTCATTTCAAACAGATCCACGGAACCTTCACGAAGCTGTAATGAGTCACGAGTCTGTGAGGGCTGGCTTGTTATATTGCATTGGAGGGTTTAATGTTTTGTTTTTCTCATCTAAATACTTTGGTCCTCTTTATTTTGTTAAGGTAAGCTATTATCTAGCTGTCAAGAGTCCAGAATTTGAGCGGATTTGTTTGCTGACGAGTTGGTTCAGCACAGCCATTGTCCTACTCGCTTCCTTCCCTACTTCAACTATATTTCCCTTTTTTCATTCCTCTCTCTGTCCTTTATCCTTCACAGCTCCTTGGCTCTCACACTGCTTATTCCCAAATGACTCTTCTGCTCTCATGATAAGTGTTGGTTTGAATGTATAACAGAACTTGGAAATATTTGTAGTAACTCATGATGTTCACGTCCCCAGTTGTCTCTGCTGTGTTGCTGTACTTCACACCAGTGCTGGAGAGTTTGGCTTGGGACTTGGAAGCTTTCTGGGAGGAAGAATTCTTCTCGAATTTAGAGCATTCACAGGAGATTTTTTACAATGCACATGGTACTGAATTGGGTTGAGAAAATAACCATGCAATGCCTTCATCCCACTTCCTGCTTTTGACTGGGCAGAAATTGAAACCCTTCAGACTCTGGCTGGGAGTGAGTGGGATTCCTAGGGAAGGAAAAAGGCAGGGGCTGCGTTGTGAGGGAGAAGCAGAAAAAGATTGGTGAGAACTTTTGGCTTTCTTCATCATATTTAGGCATGGCCGTGAGTTCCTCCAGCCCACAAATGTGATTATAGATTGGTAATTGATGGGGCCAACTGCATTATTCATTATGGTTCCAATTGAAATGAAATCATGGAGGGCAATTTTCTGTCTCACACTTCAAGGTCAGATGAGAGTATTTATTATTCCCTCTCTGTTTATCTGTGAATGCAAATTGAATTTAGTGATTCAAATTGATGAAATGTTAGAAATCTAAAACTCATCAGAGCCGACACGAAGACAAATTACTGGGTAGAGCTGGCCAGTGACTTCACCATTCCGTGTTCAGGCCTCTGCTTTGATTGGTAATTATTTCAATCTTTGGGTTTTCTCATTCCCAGTTTTGTTTCAGTTGTTGTCATTTTTGTTTTCAAAGAAAAAAGTGTAATAACACTTTCAGGCATTTAGAATTTGAATTAGATGATGTAAATAAAGCCAGCTGCAGAGAAGATGCATGGGATCCTGGCTGGAGAAAAGTTTTACTTTAAATATTCTTCCTTGGGGTTGTTTTTTGGGGGCTTTTTTGTTTGCTTACATGTTTTCCTCCCTCTTGTGACAGTTCCCTTTCTCCAGTGCTTGGCTCCCTTGTGTGGTGATGGGGAGGGGAGCAGCCTTTTGCCGACTGTTGGTGCTGAAGTGCCACGTGTTTCCTTCTTCACATATCACCCCTAGGCCAACCTTCCCCACCAGCCCATGGTGTTAGGAGAGCACAAAGAAGGACCTGCAAAGGGCAACAAATGAGCATGGCTGTCATCTTGAAATAATTGGAATGGAGGTGTTTTCTTCTCACCTCACTGTAATGCATTTTGAATAACTGAGTGAGCAGCTTGGTTCGGTTTGGTGTCTCTGTCTGTGGTCCAGTGGCATCACCGTAGTGTGCGTCCTGTTCTCTGCAGGGTTGGAAAGACACTTTTAACTTGTGCGGGGGGGATTATTCTTGTATCAGAGTGGAGGTGGAAAATCCGTATCAGTGTGAGTGCTCTTTAAAAATAGGCAGCCCTCTGTAATTGCCAAATGCCACAGACTAAATGATGATACAGAGATAGATGATACATGCTGTACAGGCTGTGGTAATAATCATAGAAGACTGGGTTTTAACTTCTGCTTTTTAATTACTTGCATTTTATTAAGAATGTTTAGTGTTTGCAAGCACTGCAAAGGGAACCAGTTTGCTCAGGATGCAAGTGTGTCTGACTTCTTGTTTCAGAACAAGAGCCATAGGCATTTGGCCATACCGAAAGCCCTTGATAGATTTGTTTACATAAGCTGTTATAAATCACTTTTTGTGTTCAACAATCAGCTTGATTTCTCCTGTTGCCTGTTTTACTGAAGACAGCAGCATTTTCAAGCATAGAATGAGCGATGTGAGTTCAGTGGTTTTTAAGTACCAGTAAAAGTTTTATTCACTAAATAAATGCCCTTAATAGAAGCTTTGGCCTTATGAACACTTCAGGTTTGGAGGCTTAGAAAAAGACCATTTGTGCCTGTAGTTATCTCACCCTGGAAATATTTTACATTCCATAAGTCAGAGATGAGTGGATTTCGCAAACTATTCACATTTCAACTTAAAACCAAACCACAGAAGTCTGCCATTTGTTTAAGACCTTACTTTCATTCTCATCTCGATGGTGGATGTGGAAAGCACACTCATTAGTAAATCTCCTGCCAAGTGGGTGATTAGAGATCCTTTCAGGTAGAGCCACGCTGGCCTTTGCGTTTGTCAGTGTTGCTGGGTTTGGTTCCTCTGGGTTGTTGCGGTCAGCAAAGCCGCGCGCGTTGCAGCGAGCGTGCTGACCCCGTAATGAAAGGAAGCAGAGGGTGCCTGATGTGAATTTCTTCTAGTAAATCCTAACTCCTGCCAGTCAATTATGGCTGTTGTACAGGGGCTGGGACGTAAGATTTGTGTTACTTTGGTAACTGTTCATTTTGAAGGAGCTGTATTTCAAAGCCTGATACGTGTGCTGCTGGTTAGGGAGTAAAATTAAGTACTGTCTCAAGGATAAAACATATTTCAGTGTACTAGGAAATCTCCAAATGGTTCTCTGCTTCTTACTTTTTTCATTTGTCCACACTAGCCAAGTAATTCTCTTTCTTTTGTTCCCTCATTATAAATTCAGTAGGATTCTTTGTTTGTGGAGCAGCAATGTGATGTGTGAACTGCTTATTTTTGAATGATTTGCGATTTATGGAAGCCTGATGATGAGTTATAGAAAAGGCCTTGGAGAAAAGACAAAGTGTGAACCAAGAGAAATTGTGCAGATGTAGCTGAAGACTTAGGAGGCATAAGCAGCAAGAAGAAAGCTGGTTTGCCTACTGACTCTCTGTAGATTGTTTCATGCAGTGTTTTCTGTAGATATACTTCATATAGTTAAAGTTAAAGCTTTAAATAAAATATAACCCATGTATTAGCTTCCACTGAAGATGTTAGTATTTTGTATCATGGCTCCTTCTAAAAGTAGTAGCCAAATACCCACTAGTGTGGAAATTTTGGCCCCCACAGCTCCCACTTTGTGCAAGTTGCTGTAGCAGTGTGGTGTCTGCGAGCAGGGGTGGATGTTGCTGCTTCAGGGGATTCACGCTTCTGTATGTGAAGAAGAAAGGAAGGGGAATAAGATGCCAAACAGCTTTAATGAAAGTTAGCAGGCAAACCTTTGACTTCTGGGCTGAAATACTTGTACCACTAAAATAGCCTCCTTCCTGATGTTTGTTTGTCTCTTTACCTGCCCTCAATTTATTAGTTCGGGCAGCTTTATTCAGCAGTGTTCTCACATCTCCCATCTGTCTTCAGAGGCATTTTGTAATGGATCAATTTTTTTCCTTTTTAACATGAGGTGGATTTTTTTCTTTTTTTGCCAAGCCTTACCTTTTCTTTCCCTTATCCTGTCCCTTTTAAAGTCAGGCAATTTTTGTCATCGTTTTCTCCCTTCTATTTTTCCTCTTTAATTTCTGTCCCATCTGACAGTGGTTCCTGTTGAGGCAAGTTTGGCAGAGGCTGAGGCAGGGAAGAAGTCTGTGCCGGAGAGCCTGAGGGAGGCCACGGACAGGGACGTTCTGCTACTGTCTGCTGGGCAATATGAAGACATGCTGATGTTACCCTGTTACTGCTTATGCCTTCATCTTGTTTTTTAAAACCTGGGGGAGAGGAACTGGAATGAAAAATCGCATCTTTGTTCAAGCTCTCTGTTTATCCATTTCCAGGGTGGTTTATGTCTTTGTGCATTGCCCATGAATCGGTGGATATGTTGAGAAGGATGCAAGTTGTCAAGCCTCGGGAACAGGCGTGCTTGTCTCCATCCAAACATCCTGCTACAAAACAATTTCCCTTGCTCCTTTGTGCCTCATTAGCTTGTGTGCTAACCTTTTTATTTTGGACTCTGTCACGAAGATGTTGAGCGTTGCAGCGTGTTTCTCTTTTCTGTTCTATCTGTGCAGTAGCACTGTCATCGTGTTTTCCCTCTGTGCACTTCAATGTTCTTCCCATCCGCGCGCTCTGGTTCTCAGTGCTTTCTCTTTGATGTGATCCTTGTTTCTGACAGATGGCCCTGCTACGTGCAAGTGTCTCATCGTTCCCTGAGTTGCAACGTAACCCAGACAGCGTTGCTCTTCTAATTGTCTCTGTACCACCGTGGACCTCTTGTTCTCCTCTCAGGTTGATACGCAGAGCAGTTTTGGCATCCTGTTTGCTTTCCCTGTTATTTTTTAGTATCTCTGATGTGGTAACTTGGCTACTGAGAGGGAGGAATGGTTTAAAATAATGTTTTTGGATCATTGTGGGGGGAAGCTGTCAGCTGCTTTTGTAATTTTTTGCAGGAGATTATTAAAATGTATCTCATAGCTTCAGTATTCACTCTCTGCCGTCATTGTTCTCAGTCTTTCAAAGAACATTCTGGAAAATGAAGTTTTATCATTAAGATTACATTAAAGTGGATTACAGAAGGGGAGAGCAAAATCTGAAGAGTCTCGACAGCTCAGAGCAGAAAGATGTTGGCATCTCATTCACTGGGATATGGAAGAGGGAACGTTAATAGGCTGATAAACAGAAATGACTTTTTCTCTTTAAGCCTTAAAAGGTTTGCTTTGAACTTGTAAAGATTTTTTTAAAAAATGCCTATTCTCCTAGTGTGTGTTGAGCAGAGAACTTGGGGCCTATTCTATTTCAGTTTTTTTAATGCTCATTTTGAGTGAACGATTGCTTTTGAAAAGCCAGAGGTGTCATCAGTGAGGAAGAAGAGTGCCCACATCTAACTTTAACAGCATTTGCTGCTGGGCACCTACTTTCAAATCTTGTTTTGTGTCAATAAGGAATAGCTTTCTTTTGGGATAGTTTTCTTATAGAGACAGTTTGTTGTATTTGATGCAGTTTCGGGAAGAATTATCAATCTGGCCTAAGATAGGAAGAAAGGGTCTCAATAATTTGCTTTGGCATGGTGTGGAGAGTTGCAAGAAAGCTGAATTTCACGCTTCCTATAGCAAGGAAACCTATGGTATCAGTCAGTTCAGAGAGTTTAAGTATTGTTTCTGATGGGGAAGGGAGCCTCCAGTGCAAAGCTGGTGCTGCTTCATATTCCTTTGCTATTAGATACTGCTCTTGGGCACAGGTTCCCTTTTTAAATGATTAATTAAAACAGAACCAAGGAAGTAGTGTTGCCCTGGTAAAGAAATTACCCATTTTCAAATGCAGATTTGAAGCACTCTTGATGAACCTTCCCACCTGACTACAACCATGAAGAGATAATTTCACAGTCCCTTATTATTAAATTGGTGTGAATGGTGCCAAATTGAACTGGAGCTTTCAAGGGGCTTCTAATTCAGCCAGTGGTTTATAATGCATATTTTCCTTCAATGAGGAGGATTTTCAGGTAGGGAGTCGACTGCTTTGACACCTCAGTGAATTCTTGCTTAAATTCCCCAAGAAGTACCATTTGTTGACCTGGCAGTGCAGGATGTACTTGATTTATGCTGAGTGTCTTTTAAGGCAGTGTTCCCTTTGAGATCCATCTAATCAGTACCTTATCAATAGCACTGTTTTATTTAAAAGCATTTTTATTTATTTTCTTTTAATTGTAATGATTAAATACCCCTCTGAAGACACATAGATTTTTTAGCATCAGAAAAACGAAGATCATCTGTTCCTGACTAAGCTAAAGATGTTGGTTCTCATCTTTCCAGCTTGCTTGAGGGGTTTTGACTTGTGTGCAGTATTTTTTTCGTGTCCTGCTCACTCTTTAAATACTTAAAGCTAGTGCAGTCTTGGATACTTGTCATACTTAAATTATGAGCTGACTCTTAACAATCACAAGAATTATTTCACTCTTATTTTGGTATTGATCACGTACTTCGCCAACACTTGATCAGTGATGAGCTGCTTGATGAGCGCGTTGGAGCAGCTGTCCGTTAGTGTCCCAGCAGCAGACTGAGTGCCTGGAGGGCGTGTGTGAAGAACATCACCAGGAATTCATGGATAATTGTGCATCCCTACGTCATGCTGCAGAGAGCTGAGAAGAAGAGGGACCAAGTTATTCTGGCTTAATTGAGAATCGTGTCTGTGTTGCAAAAGAAGTGCTAATCACCTGGCCTCAGAAGACATTTCTCTTCCAATATCGGTTGCTGGCAAGAGCAATGTGCAGGTGGTGGCTATAATTACTTGCTGAGTGTTATCTGTCTATCAAAGCATATCATATTAAACCTCGGGTTTACTTCTACTTTGTTACAAAAAGATTAAAAGATACAGTAAAACCTGAGTTCGTGCGTCATTTGTTGAAAACAAGGCATCTTCTCAAAAGCAAACTGGTTGATTTTGAAATAGATAAGCAATTATTTAAATGCTTTGTATATGTGAGGTGCCAGTAATTGTCTTGTGCTGAATAAGAAGGCTGTCACTGCGATGGTTCTTCTCTCTCATCTATTTCTGATAATGAGACTGCCGCTACTTGGTTTCCAGTGGTGCAGCTGTAAGATGAGATGGCACCAGCCCTGATGTCCTGCTATCGTGGTGATGTTTCTCCTCTCAGATTTTTCTCATCTGACGAACGGGCAGTGGTCAAGATTTCACAGGTCTCTATTATCTTTTTTAGTGCCCGAATTCTGGAGAAGGCCCGGCAGCAGCTACAGGAAGAAATACTACGGATTCAGAGCCAGCTCTTGGATGAGAAGAAGAAGCGTGAGCAGCACGAAGCACTGGTCAGACGGCTGCAGAAACGTGTGCTGCTGCTCACTAAGGTGAGTTTCTAGATAGTGTTTGTAAAGCCCGTGTCCTTATTTCTTTCCTCCAGGCGCAGTCCTTGCTATTTCTTCTCTGTTCACCTCTGTAACTGGTTTTGCAAAGTTGTTGTGAGGTCTTCGCGTAACAGGTGCTGTAAGAGACATGAAACTTGTCTTGAGGGCGGTGTTAGAATAAAAGTGCTAGTACATCCTAAGGCTTTGCCCTTTTTGTTCCGCTCATCTGGGCTCATGCTGTGTTGGCGATACGTGACTTCGTCTCAGGCCTGACATTTGTGTGAGGGTAGAGAATTGAATCATGTTGTCACTAGAGTATTTTGAGCCACTGGAGGGAATTTATAATGGCTTTGGCTGCATTGCCTCCTTTCCTAAAGAGAACGAAACGACAGCACCTTGTCAACTGTTCCTGTGGAAAAACAATTTACAGAGAGTAAGAGATTCGCCTGCCTCTTATGCTGAAAGTCTGTTTGAATGTAATGGTAGTCACTAGACCAGTAAATTGAAAATACGTTTTAAGATTCTTTCTATAGGATATATCAAAGAAGTCTGCATTATCCTATATCAGGTGTGCTCTCATGATGAAATCCTATACAATAATTTTGAAGTCTGTAGAGCATTGAAAACTTTATATTAAATTCTGAGAGCGCTCTTTACCCAAAGGGAATAATAATTCTTTATAGTCAGAATGATAGGTACTTCACTTTCCAAGAACACTCCTCGCAGAACTTGACTCATCTGAGCAATCTCCCTGATGTTGTGAAGCAGCTCACGTAGGTAAGCTTGGGTGTGTGTGTAAGGTCAGACTCCAGTGGTCGGAGTGAGTGAGAGGGAGCCAGGCACATCCCTGTGTACAGGGACGAAGGATGCTGGTGTGGGAGTGCCTGAACAAGAGGGAAAGGAGCTGTTCTGTTGCTTGTGCTTCAGGCTTTAATTTTCAATGTTAACTAAAGCATTTTGATCGGTTTAATTGTGTTGCATACAATTCTGTGTAATTCCATGTCATTGTTAAGCCAAAGAGTCTGTGATGGATGGTGCAGTAAGCAGGGCTTCTTGAAGCACAAAGTGACTGCTTTACAAGAGGATATTCCTTCACATCTGGCTGCAGCATTTGATGCCACAGAGAGTCACGTAAGTGAGAAGAGCAACATCAGTTCTTTTTGCTTTACACTGAGGCAGGCTCTGCACTTGGGGTGGATGGACCAAACTTTCTCCATGGAAACAGAAAAGGCACCTTTTCTCGGCCTTTCTGGTACCCCAGCAGCAGCCAGCCCTCCGTGCTGTTCTAGTTTCACAGTATCACAAGGTTGGAAAAGACCTCTGAGATCATCCAGTCCAACCTATGACCCAACACCAACACCTTCTCGTCATCTAAACCATGGCATTAAGCGCCTCATCCCATCTGTTTTTAAACACCTCCTGGGACGATGACTCCACCACCTCCCTGGGCAGTTCATTCCATTGGCCAATCACCCTTTCAGTGAAGAATTTTTTCCTAATATCAAGTCTAAACCTCCCCTGATGAAGCTTGAGACCATGTCCTCTTGTTCTGTCACTGGTTGCCCGAGAGAAGAGACCAACCCCTGCCTGCCTACAGCCTCCTTTTAGGTAGTTATAGAGAGCAATAAGGTCTCCCCTGAGCCTTCTCTTCTCCGGGCTAAACACCCCCAGCTCCCTCAGGCACTCTTCATAGGGTTTGTGCTCCAGCCCCTTCACCATCTTCGTTGCTCTCCATGGCTGGATGTGACACAGGTGGATACTGAACGTGATGATAATCCTTCCTTTACAACCTTCTCAGCTGCTCAGCGTTGTGCTGGGCCTCTCAGCCCTGAAGGAAGCTTGGAAATGTCCTTCATCCGGCTATGGCAAATAACTTGTGTTTTGACAGTGGAACTTTTCAGTGTGCTGGATGATTCCTCAACTTACCCTTTTTAAAGGAATAAAGACTTTGCTGTTCTCTGAAAATTTATATTCCATTCAGAGAATGCAAGGGGCCCTTTGGGAAGAAGTACATGCATTGTAGCACTTGGGCAATCTGTCCTTAACTCTCTTTCTCCCGCTGGTTGCTCTTCTCATGCAAAATCAGAAGGAGGAATGTCATTCAGTTGAAAAAGTATGATATTATGATTTAAAATGAGATTGAGCAAATATACTGCCTGTTAAAAATAATTATTTTACATTGAAAGCATATCACCTAGAATGGTATTTAATAATCTAATTAGTGATGTCAGTAAGACAGTATGCTTCGATGTAATTTGAGAATGGAAAGAAGATCTCTCTCTATTGAATCTTGGTCTTGTTAAATAGGACTGTGAAAATCTAATTTAGGGGAGACAATCGTATATATGATTGAATTGCTATTGCTTTTGATAGTGTGATTTTTGCATTTATGTATATATGACCCTCCAGGAGGGCAGTGAGGCTGTTCCTGTATGATAGGCAAGTAAGGACTGGAAGGCATCAGACGTGTTTAACGGCGCAAGTTTAGTGCGGTAACTGCTGTCTTTTCTTTGGGCTCAGCTTGTAACCTGGAAGTCTCAGATCTTGAGTATGTTTTAAAAGATCACGAGAAAAGGATAAGCTGTTCTTCACTTGATAACAGAAGTACCTAATATTTTAATAGTAAAGATCTCTTCCGGATATACTTGCTTTGCCAATCTATCTGATTCCTTCTCAACTTAATTTTCGGGCTGTTCAGTTTTTTTCCTCAAGATTCAAGCGATACCTTTTGGCTTTCACAGATGAACTGTCTCACTTGTTCAGACTCATTCTACTTGCCACAGTCTATCTTTCTCGGTTACTCTTGTATTTCCATTTCAGTGCATTTAACTTCTCCCTCCATTGCCTGCTTCCTTGCCTCATTTATTCTTTTGGGCTTTCTTGACCTTATTTGGGCCTTTCCAGTTGGTTTACTGTTTGGAATTGGCACAATTGTCAGTCTAAGATACATGAGCCACTACAAATCTCTCTTTCTGGCAGACTTGAAGAAGAACATTCTCAGTCTTTGACATCCTAGTGCAGTAGTCCAGTCCAATGGATTCCCCCTCTGACAGTGGGCTGGCGTAGGAGTTATGTCCTGATTATTCCTCTTGACAAATTGCTGTTTAGAACGTGTTAGTTGATAATTTTTTCCCATCTGTCCTTGTAAATCAGGGCAGTTCTTAAGTTTTCTGATCTGCATGGTTGCAGTGAAATACAAGATGAGATTTGGACACCCTGGAGTTTTTCAGGCACTGATGACTTGGAGGTATCTCCTGGAGCGTGTGTGTATTCACTTAAGGTGAAGGAAAAGAAATTGATGTTTGAAGGGATGTTTTCATTGCTTTATTAGAAATCTACTTGGCTGGAGTCCGTCTGTTGTGCTCTCTTTTTGCTTTGGCTTTGCTTGGTGTTTCAGTGAAATCTTTAATCTTTGCTTTGTTACCCAAGGTAGTTCTGATCCAGCAGCAGTGGGAAATACCCAAAATGCTGGGGAAAAACCTAGTCCACCGCTGCCCTTTTTCCTGTTTTACTGCTGTATTGGCTTTGAATGCCATGTTTGCCTACACAGTTTTGTGTTTGACTTTTGTGTTATTATTAAGCTTGTGAGTATTTCTCTTTTCTGAGAGCTTCGCAGACAACTCCTGGTCTTTGTTTGTGAAGTCTACTTATTAAAAGCAGTCAATTCTGCTACTGAACTGCTAAAATTTGAATCTTTCAGGAAATTTTGTCTGACATGTAGGTCTCCCAAAATGAAAAACCCTTTCTGAAAATCCTTACCTGAGTGCAAACAGCTGATTGACGAAGTGTTGAATAGAAACGATGCTGTTGTCTATTTGTTTTTGGAGGGCAGCTTTCAGGATGCACAAGTGGACCTTATGCAGAAGTGAGGTTGGAGAGAAGCAGTAAAGGTGTGGTGAAGGATCCCCAAAACCATCTGATGTGGAGGGTCACAACTTGGCTTGCATGAATCTTCATAGGGTTTTCACCCCCACCTCTCCTCATCTGAATTTACTTGGCTCAGTCAGCCCTTAGCGATATTCGTTGTTTAGCTACTGTTTTGGTTTGGACCTGCAGCCTCCCTCCTGCATGCTTGCAGCTCAGTGACTCCTTAAAACAGTTATTGCATGCACAGAGCTGATGGACATAACTGCATGAAGCTTCAGAGTGTGTAGGGACCGGCTATAGTGCCTGCAGTGGGTTTGACCAGAGACCCGATGCGCAGCTTGCTTGCAGCCAGGATGTGATCCTGTGCGGGAAGCTCTTGCCTATTTGCATGCACAAGTACTCAAAATATGAAGCCCAGTTTCAGTTACTTCTTTTAACTCATCTCAAACGAGTTCAATTTCCTTCTCAATTTGTACCCTTAGTGAATGCACACTGTCCTAGCTGCATCCCTTGCTCTCGTATAAGGCATAACACAGCAAATGAATTAATCTGACTGCACTGGATGCTGTTGTTTTGCTGTCTTTATTTCCCGTCTGTGCATTTCACTGCCTTTGGGGACTCTGCTGCCCGAGCCTGAAAAATTCTATTCTGTTTTCTGAGCTTTCAGCCAGATCATGTGACCTGATAGAAAATCTGTTTCTATTGAGACATAATTCAAGCCATCACCATAAGAGTTGGAGATTAAACAAGTATTGATTAACCAGCTTCAGCTGACTGTTCATACCACATGTTCCTGGAGATATCTTTGCAAGAGTCAGTGCGAAGTATGAGAGTCTCAGAGCCAAGGATGGCAGAGATGCGTCAGAAATGGGATGAAGTAATTAAACTGTTCATTAAGCATGGCAGCTGCGGAGTTCATGACTTGATTTGCCATCTGCTTTGTTTTGTAATCAGTAAAGATTTAAAATAATACTGGCGGTTTCTCTGTCATATTGGGTCCTATATTGTTTTTTCTTGGGAGGTAGATGATTTTAAAGCACAGGGAAGGCTCTTAAACTTCTAGGGGTTATCTTGTCCTGGGATATGTAAAAAAATTAGCTTTAAATATTGCACTCAATATTGTACTCAGTAGCAATAAACCCAACTACTCTGACAAACAGATGCTTCGCAACAGAGCTTCTTTTGTGTACCATACCCTGTGCTCAACATCCAGGTAGCATGGACAGTTTTGGGGCAGAACTGGGCTCTTCTCTGTTATGAGTGGTATCGCATGCTTTTCCCTGGCTGTTATGATGGTTCTCCCTTCCTTCCATCCACTTCATAGCTCCATGTGTATCATTTAAGCAGCACCATTACTCATGCGTGACCAGCCGTGCTGCCTTTCTACGTGCAGTGTGTAGCTGCTGCCAGCCAGACCCTTACCAATCCTTTCCCTCTCCTCACATCTCCCCTTAGTAGATCTGTATACACCCATGAAAGTTATCTTTCTTTTTATGCCTGCAAATAAACACATTTTAAGCAATTCCACTCCTGTTGGGTAAGGCCGTGCTCACTGGATCATCCTGTGTGCTTGAGGAGAGAGGCACTCTGTTTTTGAAAGAGACTCAACAGCCTTTAGATTGAGCATAGTTCCCTGGAATATCAACTTGATTGTATTAATCAGTTAAATAATTTTGGAAAAAAAGGTGTTGGTAGTTATGGGCAGAGGGGGATGAGAGCCAGGGAAGAGAGAAGATCATTGACTGCTGGTAGACAGAGATAAAGAGGTAATTGCTGCTTGTGGAGTGTAGGGGGATTGAACAGGTCTCTGCTGAATTGTAATTTGTGGTATCCAGTAACATCATGAATTTTAATTCCTGGACTCCTCTTGTCACAGAATTGTTTAGGTTGGAAAAGACCTTTAAGATCATCAAGCCCAACCCTTAACCTAACACTGCCAAGTTCACCACTAAACCATGTCCCTAAGCACCACATCTTTTAGGTCTTTTAGATACCTCCAGGGATGGTGAGTTTTGTAGATGAGGACCAACAGTTCAGAGATGAGCTAGATGCTTTTATGAAAAATCTCCCTCTCTGCCCTGTTAGCTGGGGTTCTCTTGGTCCTGCGTTGTCTGACACAGGGTGGTAGCTGGGCTTTGTGTTTGTGGTTTACATAGGAGTATCTGGGTTACTGGATAATATATGCTAAGTTTTGTGATGGGAAAGTGGAATTTGGGGGGTTGATCTCTGGTGCTGTAGACATTATTTGTTGGGGTTGAAGAAATACCATGTTTTGTGGTTGCTTCTATTGATCTCTGACAGCCTGGTGTCTTCTGAGGTGGAGGCACTTCAGGGGAAAAAAAATTCTAGGAGGGTTCTTTTAACAGTAGGGGCTTTTCCCCTTGTAAACCCTGAATTTGTTGTGAATTTTTGAGTTAATTCTTCCAGTTATTTCCTGTGTCATGTTTTAGTCTGGCTCCCCCTAACCACCTTTTGGAGCTTGGGCAGCTGCCTCCCAGACCTAGCAGCGTTGGAGTTAATTTGTTGTACCACTCTTTGCCTGCAATGGGTGCTCCACTAAGAGATCCTGCAAATATTTATTTTGACAACACTTTTCCTCTTTGTTTTTTTTTTTTTCTAAAAAAAGTTTGTCACTGGCTGACTTCACCTTTCTTAGTCATCTTGCAGTCTGCCTTGTGAGCACCTTTAACCATGCTCTCCCCTGCCATATGCAACAGTTTTCTAGGATCTATTGACCTGATTTCAAGTATCTCTAGACCTCAGAGTTTGAGAGTGCTTTTCCTTCTTTGTCTGTATCCTCTAATTTGTCTGCTTCTGGGCTTTATTTTGCTTGTCATGGAATGGTCTGACACTGACTTTCATGACAGTTGCTACACAAAATACAAAAGAACAAATATAAATTTTATGAGCCTCACCACAGTTACTCGAGTCACTCAGCTTTACAACTATACAAACACAACAGTTTTGGAGGCTTCACCCTGCCTCTCTCATGAACCAGTCATAACATGTAATGAAATGGTTTTGTCTGCAGTGCCCGCGCTGATCCCACAGTACTCGAAGGGCAGGTTTTGCAGAGGTTTGTACAGTGCCAGCCTAACTTTGTGCTGATTTATACTTGATGCTTCGTGATATTCATTACAAGATCTTATTTGTATGCTTGACATTTAAAAATATTGTGTTTGGAATGTGTTATTTATTTTGAGACCTTTATTAGGCAACCTCAGTCTAAGGGTTTAATTGTTACTGATAGCTAAGAGTATAATTACCTCGGTAAAATATCATGACTATATTAAGCAAATGGAAATTGTCTTCCAGAATAAAGTGAGTGCAAGCCATTTTACTTTGAAACAGGCTGTTCCATGAGGCCTGCTGATACCATTTGCTAATAAAATTGCTGAGGCTCTCTATAACGAATGAATAAGGAGAGTTGAAATTGATGTTTTTGGTGAAGAGACTGGCTTTAGCAGTTTTAGAGAACCATGCAAAGACCATGGGTAAGGAAGCAGTAGCTTTGCTTTAAAACCCAAAGCAGAAAATATTACTATTTCTCAAGGGAGATTTGCAGATTCAGAAAGACAGGAGCAGTGGGTGTTTGCTGGCATGGGCTCCCAGGCAAGGACATGCTTTTTTTTTGTTGGTCTTCTTCATGTGACATTGGCTTCCTCACTTTGCCTCATTAGTCATAGGTTTACAACTCACTCTTTTACTCAACGAAGGAAGTAGCAGATTTGTGGAGTGTTCACTTCCTTATCCTGCTCCAAACTGACTTCTCAAAGCCTAAGAGTTCCCTTGGTTTCCAATTTGTCAGCCTGCATCTGTGGCAGGGATCTCTGGATGGAGATGACAGTTGTTCTCTGCTGTGGGCACTGCAGGCGTTTGGGAGTGTGGTCCGCCCTTACCTTCTTGTTTTCCATTGGATCCTCTGTAGTGAGATCTTTTGCTCTTGATCTGGTGTTGCCCTGATTCTTCATTGCTGGTGGATAAGTTTGACTTTGGATATTTTACCTTTTTGTGTGCCTGCGTGGGTGCTGACAGGAGTTTGTCCCATGGAGGATGAAGATGATACGCTTTGTTAGAGCAGAGCTTGGTCACCTGAGGGCTTTCAACATGGAAATGGTGAGCATTAGCTTCAAATGATCAGCCTGGAAGCAGAAGATTACTTGGCTGCTGGGCCTTGCTTCCCTTTCCCTTTTAAAAGCATGAAAGAGCTCATAAAAATTAACTTATTTGGGAATTAATTCTGTCTGATTCTTTCTGTGGCTTTTTATGTAGCTGGTAAACCTTGCAATGACAAAAATATGGACTTCATTGCTATCTTCATATGTGATGCTTTTGAGGTGGAGGCACAAGGATGGCCTCTGTATTCTAACTGAAGTTGTGTCTGACATAATTTCTATTTAAGCAAGGTGTTTAGAGAGTTTTAAAAAAATGACACCAATTCAAAGTATGCAGCAAAGTTAAATTTATGTGTTATTTTATGGGGTATTTTTGAAGGGCTATAGAAATTCCACCTTTTCTCCCAGAATACTGCCTGAAATCTGCTTTGTCCTACCACCACTAGCTACTAATGCTCAGTGCTAGGAGGTTAGATTATGAAAATTAGAAATATACCCATAAAAGAATGTATTTGACCTTCAGTTCTCATATTTCTCTGGGAGAAAGAGCTGTAGGATTTCTAAAGGTAAAGTATTCAATAAAAAGAAATTAGGTTAATCCAATGTTATGGCTGAGAATTTCAACTCACCCGGGTCAGGTAATTCAAAGTTATAGTTCCCTTGATGCGTGTGCTGTAACATTTATTCCTTAGCTCCTCAGCCCTGAATGATGAAGGATGGGCGAGTGAATGTGGCAGAGAAGCACGTGGGAAGATGGATGGGTGGAACGAGGGAGTTGCTGTCAAGGGAAGTTGGGCAGAACAAACCTCACTTCTGTGCCTCACCAGCAAGGGAAAGGTGAACAGCAAGGGATGGCCGAGTGAGGCAGCTGGGGATGGGCTTGGGTGGCATCGAAGGACAGGGGAAAGGGCTTAGGACTTCTCGACAGCAGGCGCAGAAATAATAGGATAAGCTGTACAAAAAGGGGTTTTTTTCCCATTTCTTTGTTCCTCAAATACTTATGGTTTGAAGGCATTAATATCTGTGCCTCTAAGAGCAGTGGTATCACCACAAGAACTGCAGCTTTGAATCTCTGACTTCTCTCTGTTTTAATTCTAAAACTGGATTAACTGGGTTTGCTTCAAGTTGAATTGCGGTGGATTTTTTTTTTAAAGGATAGGAGAGAGAGATAATTAAGTAATTGCACAGTAGCTTATTGCAACGAGCCTCTGGTAAGAGCAGCTGCACCACTCAGACACCAGTCACTCAGAACACCCTTTCAAATGAAGACCCAAAATCTTTGTAAAACTGAAGGACTGTCTGGAGAACTAAGGAGTTTGGGATTGCTCCTGGCATGGTATCAGGCACCACTAACTGTTTTGTTCAATGCATCCTCACAACATCCTGGGTCAAGCATTGCTTAAATTGATGAATGTATTAGAAGTCAAATGAGTTTTTTTTCAAAGTGTTGTGGAAATGATCTTTGACCCGTGATTTGTTGCATATTATGAGCACATTTGCTGGGTAGTATTTCAGATTGAGACAAAGGCATTATTTAATAGAAACATTATTTGGAGAAATGATCTAGTTTTACTTAATCAGTTCTGATTGGTGTCATGAGATGATTATATTGCAAGTTTGTCAATATATGGACATCTGCTGTTTTTTAATGTTGGAGGGGCATCTAGAACAGAACCTATGAAGAACCATAAATTTTCCTGTTCAAGCGGAAGCAGCTGGGGACAGTTGGGGGAGAGAGGCTTCACTTTCCCTGTGTAATTCCAGAGCTTCAGGATTTCCCCAGTAATATCACTACCTTTTCTTTTTTAAATCCCATTAAACATGTGATTAAGTTGAAGATAAACATGGATGTGAATAACATCTCTTTCAGCATCTGCACACAACACCGAGCTACGTGGTTCTACAGGACATGTGCAAGATGAATGTGCAGTTCTCAACATGCTCCGGTGTCTGAATTAGCAATTCATGCAATTTAAGTGTTCTCACCAGCTGCTGTTTTTTTCAGACATGTATATGAGCTGCAGAAATTTTATGTTGTGCTCTTACAGTGAGGTAAATAGCATTTCCAGTTTTACAGATAAGGTAACACTTTTCTGGCTTTAAAATAAATAATTTACTCTTGATAACGCAATACCTTTGGAGACGAACTTTTCAGGTTGACATTTCTATGATATTAATTACAAAAGAAGAAAAGCCCTGCTTGTTTTGTCATTGGAAAATGCCATTTGCAAAGTTATTGGAAAACTGACCTTGTCAGAAGCATTATTGCATTATCCCTCCGTGGGAGCCGCCGCGACTGAATGGCAAGACAAAAATGCAGGGAGGAAAAAGCAATTTCGGGAAATATAATGAAATCGAAACAAAATGTCTTTTATCCCTCTCCAGCGTGAAGATGTTTATTAAGATAGCATATGTAAGAGTTTGGTGCTGGGGGGAAAAATGCTTGTGAACCACTCTAGGTTGTTTTTGAAAAATAAAAACCACTGTGTGAGAGAATTTCTGACCTTTTGCATGAAGGGAACATGAGCAGGTGGCACTACTTAATCTAGTGACATCTCTCCCTGATTTAACCCGCTGTAACCCCAAGTATCATCCTTCTCCCCTCTTCCCCATTCTACACACAAGGCTAGAGGGGCTCAGCCTGCACAGACCAAAATCCCCACGGAAGTGCTGGGGCAGGTTCACCTCTGCCACCATGGAGCTTGGAGGATCTCCCTGGAAGCAGTTTCTTTCCTACCTCCAGTTCACTCTGCCAGTAAGTAAATCTCATTTCTTGTGTTTGCTTCTAGATAAATATCAAGCAACTCATCTGTTTGGGTTTTTCCCTCCCAGTTTAAAGCCACAAAGCTGTTAATTCACTCAGAGCCATCACTTGTCCTCCGTAAACACCAGGGAACAGCACTGTTTGCACGTTCCTCCTGCTCTGCCTCAGTGTCCCAGCCAGCCAGAGCTTTGCTGAGCAGCCATGCTGATTGCCTTCCACAAGAGAGGTGGCTGCTTTCATATGCCTCTAAATAACCCTCTCCACTCCTGAACAGAAAAGTACCACTTGGTGTAATGACCATTTCTTCTCTGAACGTGTGAACTACGAACGAGATGAGTGTCTGAGCCTGCTCGTCCCTGTGCTTTCTCCCTGTGGTGTAACTGCCACAGAGGTGCAGTTCATGAGGAGCTCCGTGAGCTGTTCGTAGTGGGGCGTGTTTGTCACACTTTAAAGGCTTTAAATGAAATCTTTTCTACCAAAGGAATGATTAAAAAAACTGAGAAAAGCTATTTAACCCACCCCCTCCTTTTATACAGGCCAATGTGTTTCTTATGTAACGTCTATCCACATGAATTTGTCATGTGTGGAGTTAACCTGAGGCTGTGTTTGCATTCCTTGCATTCCAATATTGGCTTTTTACTTGCATAAAAGAGAAGAAAAAAGAAAACTGCTGAATCCCTTGGAAATTTCCTAAATAGTATGCTGAATAGCTGTAAATAATAGCTAGGTTTATAGTTTAACTCTCTAGAGGCTTATGCAAGCTGAAGGATGTGAAACATATGTTTTAAATCTGATGTTTTCATTCAGATAACACAAGTGAACCAGAAATACAGAGTAATTAAACGTGTGTGTGCACACCTTCTCTGCCTCACTTTCCTCCCTGCCTCAACGTGGATTTGTAAGTTCTGAGGCACTGAAGGTCCTTCTGCTACAGCTGCTGGCACATACTCTGCATCTTGAACGACGATCTCTGTTGGAGTTTGCTCCCTAGCATTAGGAACAATTTGATCCTTCTAAGGGAGCAGCTCAAGCTGACTCTTCTGAATCTTACCAAAAATGCTCTTGACTTTTTACATTTCACCTAGCGAGGGTGAGTTTGGGGTTTTCTTAGTCAGTGTTTATGCACTCACTACATCTCCCTATGCAGAGGTAGTTTTTTGTGATTAACTTTCCTTCAAGGAGAGGGAGCAGGGATGTG
Source organism: Dromococcyx pavoninus (assembly GCA_033558185.1). NCBI lineage: Eukaryota > Metazoa > Chordata > Aves > Cuculiformes > Neomorphidae > Dromococcyx > Dromococcyx pavoninus. The sequence goes on along the minus strand of JAUMJL010000357.1, from coordinate 443,856 downwards.
GAATTGTTGCCCCTCATCAGGCAGCAGTTACACAGGCTTAGTTTTAATATTGGACTGCTCCACTAAAGGAACTGCATCTCATAACTGCAGCCAGAACATCAAAGTAAGCATTTCCAGTTGAATTAGCCAGAATGGTGGATAAAGGACTTACTGCTGACCCTGGCTTGGTAGGCACGGGGTCACCCTTTGTTTGCTTTGTGGAGAATTCACTGTTTTGGACGTTCTTCAGCTGGCAGAAACTGCAAGTTTTCCTCCTCTGTTGTAGTTCTGCACATGGATCGTGGTTGGGCCTCCATGTGAATGAACGGACACCCAAGGATCTGCATCAAAAGTTTTGATTTGTAATTAACTTTTAACCTGCATTCTTCATACAAATACAACTTAAGAAAAATGGTATCTTCTCATTTTGCTGCATCATTGTTAAGATGTGACAAGAAGATTGCTGCTCTCCCGTGGGAGCGCTTTGGGACTTACAAGGTTATTCATCCAGAAGAATCAGTTCTATTTTCCTTGCAAATTTTCCCCCTAGAAAGTATCGATAAGAAGCTGGGGTGGGGGGAGGAATCTTCGTGTTACACTGGCTGTTCTTTTTCTTGTTTGTCTTTGGACTTGGTCTACAGTTCGATGTGTTATAAATCTCTGAATATCAATGCTTGGTAGACTTACAAGAGCTGTTAACAGCTAATGAAGGTTAAATGGTGTCTATTTTGGGAACCTGAGTGACGCTGTCAGTCGTATTTTGCAGTACTCAGTGATTAGAGTTGCATTTTTCCATCTGTCATTCCTGCGAGATAGAGAAGTGCCATTATCTCAGTTATGAAAGAGGATGGAGAACTGAGTGGCTCAGATGAACTGGCAGAAGATGTGAGCCCAAGTCAAACAGGAGTTCTGTGGAAGAGCTGTTAAATCTTTATTGCATCTCATTCTGAGAATATTTGTTTTTATGGAGTCGCACAATGCAGACTGCAGTTTTCTGTGCTTTTACCGGTGTGACAACGACCTTCCTGCAGGTAGCAAGTCCTTTGCTGTAGCCTGTGTGTGTGTATGCCCTGACACTGCCTGCTTCACTGTGTTAGCATCAGCATTTCACTGATTTGCTCCATCTGCCGACTCTTGTCCTGTGCTGGAAGCATCTGGTATCGTTTCGGTGCACCTGTATTAGGGGATCTGATTTTCTCCTGGAGCCACATGGCTGAAATGGGTTTGTTTGTGGAGGTTGTGGCCCGGTTTATAGGCACGGACTGGAGTCCTGCCCTCCTCTCTGCAGGCCGTGTCTGGCTGGCCCATTCATAGTGATGTCAGAGCTCCGAAGGGTGTCCAGATCAAATACCTGGGAGATGGTGATTTAGAAGCTGCCTGCGTGCACGCTGCTTTAAATCTAATATGTTTTTCCTTCCACTTTGCATTAACTCACGTGTGTGCTCTCAGTCTGCTTATCAGCCTTTGCTCTTCCCTCATTATTAGTTTTTTAGGTTCTCCACAATGCCTCCCCCTTGTCTGCAGACTCTGCTAACATTAATCTTTTATGTTGTCAGCACACATCTTCCTATTTGCCCCTGGTTTTCACACTAATAAGTATCTTGAAGGAAACTTGTGGCTCTAATCCCTGCTGCTAATTGCGTGCTGTGGCGAGGAGGAACCGTGTGCTCCTCCATTAGCCGGCTTCTGCCGACTCTCACGTAATGATTCAACTGAGGGATGCTCACTAACCTATCTAGGCTTTCAAAACTCTGCATTCACTAGTTTGCTCTCCTGTGAGTTCTCTCAAAACGTTGTTAACTAGTTCAGTTTAAATTACTTGAACAAAAGCTAATGCTTATCTGCCTCTGTTTTATCTTGTTACACTGAAGAAGACACCTTGCGATTCTGAACCATCTCAACTAATTTTCTTAATGTTCAGGTGAAACTTCCTTGCCAATTACTCTAATTTCCCAGAACAACCTTATCTCCTTTCAAAACAGATAGGAGGATGTCTGCTGTCTAGTATCTCCAATACAATAACCATTTTTAATGATAAATCATTTTATTCCTTTTGTCTGTTAACACCTTTGTTAGTTTGGTCTCTCTGCCTTTGAGATTGTTGTTGTTATATCTTCTCCTTAGTGCGGTTTAATTTTTTGAAGTGTTTAGTTGCCTCTGTCAGTTCTCTGGTTAAAAGAACCACAGCTCTCTGGTTTAAATATAGCAGAGGACCTGTGTTCATTCTTTTTAGAGCCTGTGTCTTTGCTGGGTCAGAGAGTGCCGCTGCGGTCACTCGTGCTTCTGACTTCTGATAGACTTGAAGAACTGCCCTGTGTACACAGCCTTCCATCTCAGTTTGGTGGGGGGGTTTAAGTTTTCAGATGTTTATTATTGCTGGGGCTTTTACTTACTTGCAATTCTCCATTATGTTTTGCATTTGCATGACCTTTCCTCACTTTATACAAGCATCATGACTCTCTGCTTTGATGTTTGTCTTTATTTCCATCTTTATGAAACTGGTCATGTAAAAATCTATGATGATTGCTAGATTTATTTTCTTTCAAATTTTAATAAAGTCTTGAGATACTCTTACAAATTCATGTACTGCAATTTCTGAAATGTTCATAGTCTTCTCCCTCTTTGATTGATTGAATATCCCGAGAGTTAACACTGTTGTAATGAGTAAACAAATCACTATGTTCCCAGGCAAAGAGAAGTGTAACTGATTCATTCCTGAAGATGAATCAGTCTGCTGATTTGTGTGCCTGTGTGCAGTGGATGGAGCTAGGTCTTGTTCCCTATGATCAGACTGAGATTTCAAACCTGTTATACCTTACCTGGGGTATTACTTTGTGGGTTTTTTTTCCCTTTCTTTCCCTTTTTAGAAATGTTTTTTATTTGATTTGATTTTTTAAAAAGAAACTATGTGGTTGGTGGTTGCATATTTATTTCAAATGAAGCAATCAGATGACAGATAAGCTGAGAAGCCACAGTCCAGAGTGTTATTAGTACCATGTATTCTTGCCAGATGGCCAAAGTGCCATCTTTTAACTGTGAACTTATTCCAATTTATCTTTTATTTCTCTTCATATCAGTTAAGTGCACTTTTTATGGTGTTTCTTTCTACTGGAAAATTTAGATCAGATTAGAACATGACTCCTTGGAGCTGCGGGAGCTGGTGCATAGTCTGAAGATGATTAGTGATCAGTGTGTTTAAGGACTGTTCTGTGTAAGGTAATTCTTGGGAGCACCACCTGCATCTTTAGTAATTTATCTGTCAGTAGAGATTTCCTTCTTACTCCAACTGGAATCTGTTGTGTTAAAGGTCATTTTATTGAAATTCATGCTTATGTATTCATAAATGTGTACGTTCTTCTGAGCATTATCAGTCACCATAGTTTTGAAGTTGCCATGCTGGGTATTTTCTGTATCTTTGAGCACTGGAATCTGGTACGATGAATATAGTGAAATCTGCTCTTGATGTTACAGCATTAAAAATGTTAGGAAGGGGGATTGTGATGCCTTACAGTCTTTATACTTTGTGTGGTTCAGCTGGCAGGAGAACAGGAAATTATAGGAATTGGAGAACTAGTTAATGGTCTTTGGGAAGTGGGTCTCTAGGTAGTTCCAGGCTGGCTGCGTATCTTGCATTGGGTTTGAAGCCTTAGCCAGGGAGCAGGCTACTAATGTCATTCCCTCCTGCATCCCCCTGGCTTTTCAGGCCCTTTGTGCTGGTGGCTTTGTGTTATAGCTAGGACTTTCCCTGATTAACCTGTTGGACTTCAATGTTAGGAGTTCTGCTCTTCCTCTTTCTGCTCCAAAGAAACCCAGGGGACTGAGAGCCAACTCCTTGCATTTCTGGCCAGCGTGTGCTCCGAAGCTGCTCCCAGTCACCCTGCAGGGAACTCAGTTTTTGTTCAGCTCTCTGGTGAATTGTACAGGTCAGCTCTCTGAGCCATAAGGGGCCTCAAAGTGGTCACTCCAAGGCACAGCTGGAACCCGTGACCTTTCTGTAAGCTTTGTACCAGGTTCCATCAACCAGCAGGATACCAATCCAGAGCTAAATCTAACCTGCTAGGTAAGAATTATTTGAAAATCTTGTGTTGCCAGAGTCTCTGGCACTGCATCTCCTTCCACTTATCCTTAGATTTTTTTCCCCCACCAAAATGTGTTTGAAATTTCCTCTAATAGAGGGTTATGAGTAACACTTGTCACATTTGGAAAATGTAAGTCATTGAGGAGTGATTTCAGCTTACTCTTTTACAGTCTGCCAGCCTTTTTGCTGTTGAGGATTTGAAGGACTGTGTGCTACTCCAGAGCTGTTTCATCACGTTTTCTGACAATGAAATTGCTTTGCTCTTCAACCTTGAGGATTTTGTGTTTACTACAGGCTGAGAATATGTGGGCCAGAGGGCAGAGATGAATATAGCATGGGTAGCATTGGGAGCTAGAGGAGGCTGCTCGATGTGGGGATGTGTACAGCAGTGTGTGTGAGCTCTGGCACGCTTACCCCGGGCGCGAGGGCTTGGCTGTCAGACGGGCGTGAAGCGCGCTAGCGTCTTGCTTATGGCATCTCTTTGTTTCCCATCCAGAGTCGGCCTAATGACAGCTCTGATAATGCCAGATGGCAGTCACCAGTCATCATTTAATAGCAGAAAAATGTCTAAATATTGTCTCCAAAATGGGTTTGTTCATTCTTTGTCCTCGTTCTAGCCTGGCAGTGATCCGGAGGCAGCACTTAGGGACCTCCTCAGAAGATCCTGTGTAGAAAACTGTCAGAACAGATTGCTGTATGGATTTTCAGAGGATTAAAGTTAATTAAAGAGCTCTTCCTTGCTTTCATTTCCTCCTATCTGCCAGCTATTTACATGCTAATGTAGGGTCTGCCAGGGAGAATAGGAGAAGTGTCAGCATTGGGCATGTTATCACACGTGGAAACAGCAGAAAATAATGAGATGAGCAATATATATGTGTGTGTGTGTAGCTTGACAAGCGAAAGCAGCTCTCCTTTTTGCATATTTTCAGTAGTGTGTGATCTTACTGAATATAATTCACTCTATTACATCTCGTACCGCATAATTTAATACTTCATTCACTATAGTATCTTTACATAAGCAGTTTTATAAATAGATTTAAGTATTCTTTTTGTCTGCCTTGTTCTAAAGAGGAAACTTCTTTTCTGCAGAAGTTAATGAGTGATTTTACTAAGAGTACAAACCCAGAGCTTGTGGTGGGGACTGGCAGCTACCGTCACCTTCTCTTGGAAAGATGAAGCAGAGTAGGTGCTCGGCGTGTGAGCAAACTGAGTGGATGTGATAGTTTTCTGCTCCAGTTGCATTATTAGTTGCCCATTCCATTTTCACATTATTTCAGAGGATTATTTTCCCGTGTAGCTTTTCAATATCTTCCATTTTAACACTTTCTAAAAAACAACTACGCAACAGATGAAATAGAATTGATCCCAGGTTACATTTCAAGAGGGAGTTTAATACTTGAGGAAAACGAGAAGCCTTGCTGTCTGTGTTTTCAAACAAAACTATCAACGACAACTGTACGGTTGAGCCTGGGTAAAGCTGTCTTTCTGCTACTGAAGACAGTCCAGGTAGTTGGAGGGTGCTGAAAGTAATTAAGCTGCTAAGGACCAAGGGCAGTCAAAGACAGATTGTTTTTCTGCAGCATTTTGTTCCCCAGTGTGCAGGTGAAATAAGAGGTGACTGGCTTAGCAAAACAAGATATACTTTTACCAAGGGCTGCCGGTGAGGCCGGAGTCCCTGCGTTTCGCGTGACCTTTGCGAAACATCTATTTGGCGTTAGTCTTTATCTTCACTTTAGTCTTTTGTGGTTTTCCTAGTGGAAAACACGATGGTCTTACCTTAAGACGTCAGATGGCTGTTCTTTGGCCTTGAAAATCAATGTGACATTTTGTGAGAGAGTTAAAGATGAGGGAGAGGGAAATACCTGTAGGAGACTTAGTTGAGGGCAGGCAGGGGAGCAGGGCATCCGCACTGAAAAGTCACGAGTGATCCCCTGCACGCTTACGGCTTTGTAGCACAGCTTTCTAAACAGATGCTGTGAAAGGGATGACAAGCGAGAGGTGCTCTGGGATTTTGGTGTTTGAGGTTTTTTCTTGTACTTGATACTCCAAATCCTCTCCTTCGTGAGCCTGGTGGGGCTGACCAAGATGAAATGCTGATGTGCAATAAGCCTAAGGCTGGATCTCTCCCTATTGTGGTTCTGCTAACATGAGCTGAGCTACACCAGGGAAAATGTTCTCCCTGGTGTCTGGATGTTGCTAAAGGCTTGTTACCCAGGCACGCAGAGGTCTGAATAATTCAGAGTGATGTGTTGTGCTTGGTTCCTCATAGCAAAGGAAACCAATATTGTTTCAATCTCTCTGCTGACTAAATCCTGTTGCTGAGTGTGGTTGAGGGAATGTGATATGGTTGCCAGCAGAAAAGATGCTGAGCATTCAGAATTTATTAAAGATAGGAGATGATTTGTGTGGTGGTCGAAAAGAAAGGAGCCACACATGGGAAAGATAACTTGTACAATTCCTGCCTGGGCTGCCGCTCCCTGCCAGCACCAGCATGATGCTGCTTTCAGGGGCTCTGTCAAATGAAAATGACAACTGATGCTTAAAAAAAAAAAGGAGTATTTTAATTTGTAAAGCTCATCTATCTTGCACAAGTGGTAAGAACCCTGGTTTTGGTGTGTGCAGTATTGGGTTTGAGCAAACATGAAAGCATTTAACAAAAGCAGAGGATTTCTCTCAAGTTTTTCCCAACACTAATATGTGTCTCTGTGCACTTTTTCTCCCTTTTATCTATGTTGTACTTCTTAGGAGGAAGATTTTGTGTATCCTGTGGAATTCTTCAGTTGTATTTTGCCAGGTACTCAAAGGAAAACTTTTTTCTCAGTGTTACATTGTTGTAGAAGGAGATCCAGACCTGTTTGCTGTCTAACAGACGGTCTCTTTCTTCGGTCAAAGTTGGTCTATTTTGAGGCTGTAAGGGAACCACATCCCCTGGTGCACTCTTGTCTTACTAAAGAATTCAGTTTGGAGCTGCTGCTAGGACAGTGATAGCCCCTTGGGGTAGGTGTAGTCACCAGGACTTGGGAGCTGAGTCTCTTCACCTCCGGATCTGTAAGGTCACATGATACAGAAGTGCTCTCCAAGGAGGGATTAAGACATCAACTCTGCTGTAATTGATTGGGATGGATGGTGCTTGAAAAAAATCAGAGTAATTTTCTGGGTGGCTGCAAAGAGGAGAGAGTGGGAGGGAAAACTTTGGCCTTTGGCCAAGGCCTCCAAAATATTAGCAATAAACCCCTCTTAGAAATCTTAAAATAAGATGTTTTTCGAAGAGGAGTGAACTCAGCCTTTGGAGACACAGCCCTTGTATGTACCTTCTGTTAAATACACCTGCATTTTCCCTTCCCATGTCTTTCACCTTCTCCACCTGGCGCAGCCTCTGGGCCGCTGGAGTGGATGCACTGCACTGACCTGCTGTGGGTGGGAGATTTTCAAACCTGACATCTGACATAACCAGCAAACTTTTTTTGGTGTTTGTAAGCATTGATTTTTACCACCTTCCTAAGACTTAAGTTGTGTCTAGTGGAGCTTTAATTTTTTTTAAGTGAAATTTGATTTTTCATCAGTCTATTAACATTTTTCTGTAACACATCTGCGATTTTACTTGAATTAACAAGCAGAAATATGCTAAAGTGGGTGAGAAAAATTAGAAACCCAATCAAGACCCTTTCAGCACAAAAAAGGCAATAGTTTAATAGGTTACATGTGCTTGAGAATCCATACATTTTTAGTGGTGATGAATAGTGGAGGTCAGATTTTTCTAGGGAAAATAAAATTATTTTTCAGTTTCTCAGGTATTACATGCATATTTTGCAACTTTCTGCAATAACCCTTTTATATATGGATCTCTCTGAAATATTTAGTTGCAGTGCAACAATTGCTTTGCCACTGGGAGGAGAACATAAATCTTTTCTGAGAACTAAAATTCTCCAGTGCCAGTATTCTTCTGATTTGTGGGTCACAGGCGCTTCATTCTGCATGCTTCCCTTCAGACTTTCTGATGCTTGGTGATGTATGTGGATTTTGGGAGCAGGAGGTGATTTTACAAATACAGATAAAAGGAAGAGTTTCAAATAGTGAGGAAAAAAATTTCTGTCAGTACATTGGCTTTTTTTTTTTTAATTAAAATTTTATGTTAGTTTGATTTCTGGAACTTAAGTAGAGCAAACCAGGCAGCACGGCAAGACTCCTAATAATGAAGTAAGATATTTGGTTTTCATTTTGGTTTTCTCTCAATATAGGCAGCAGAGGAGCAGCTTAGAGCAGTAAAGAACATGAATATTTCAAAAGCAGCCTGTTTTTCTATATGCTCCCATCCTAGATGACCCCTGCACAGAAAAGGATGATTTTCTAAAGTCAAAGGATTAATTTCCAAATGAGACGTACTTTGAATGCTGTGAAATACAAGGTAAATCCTGATGCTTGAGAGAAATTTCCAGCAGTTTTTTCTTCCCTCATAGAAGCCTCTGTGTACTGGTTGAAGGCGATTGCTGGCAATAGTAGTGTTGGGGGGGAAGAAGTGATGCTTGGTGCTTAGAGTCTAATATTTATACATAAAATCATCAAATGAAGGCACTAAAGAGGTCTGGTTCAACAAGACAGCGTTTTCTGTATATTTGTGTTCTGAATGGCTGTGAAGATAGAAAACAGAGGTTATAAGTTCTGTCCTTTCATCTGTGAACAGCACAAAGAAAGCTCAGATGCTCACAGCACCTTTCCCATTAATGTGTTTTCCTGTCTTCAGCACAAATGACCCCTGGATATGTGATAGCTCTTAATACATTTTGAAACCCTCTCTCCCATAATTAACTTCTGATAGAATAAAGCACAAGGCTGGGGGGGTTATACATTCAAAGAGACTGTTCAACAGGTATTGAAAATGCTATGTTCAGCACAGGAAAGACATGGACCTGTTGGAGTGGGTCCAGAGGAGGTCACAAATATGATCGGATGCCTGGAACACCTTCCCTATGAAAAGAGACTGAGAGACTTGGGGTTGTTCAGCTTGGAGAAGAGAGGACTCTGAGGAGACCTTATTGTGGCCTTTCAGTACTTAAAGGAGGCTTATAAGAAAGATGAGGAAAAAGCTTTTTGCTGGGCCTGTAGCAATAGGATAGGGGGAAATAGATTTACACTAAAAGAGAAGTTTAGACTGGGTATTAGGAAGAAATTATTTATGCTGAGGATGGTGAAACGCTGTAACACGTTGCCTAGAGAGGTGGTGGATGCTCCACCCCTGGAAACATTAAAGGTCAGCAACCTGATCTAGTGGAAGATGCTCCTGCTCACTTCAGGGGGTTGGACTGGAGGACCTTCACGGTCCCTTCCACTCCAAAGCATTCTGTGATTCGATGTAGAAGCCTTTCTGCCATTCATGTAGTTAAGCTTAATTATTTTGAATTAATTAGAAAGTCTTGAGCGCAGATATGTAACAAACCCTATGTTGTCCCTCAACAACAGCAACTTCTTGATGCCCTCTTCAGTCAGATCCTAGCCCAGCACAGCATTCCCATTTCCTGTGTGTTTGGCAGTGGGGCTGGTACCAGCCTATGGGGTGTTGCAGCCTCCGCATGTTTTCCATCAGAGCCATTCCTATCCCCATCATCAGAGAAAGACTGATGGCACTAAAACCTCTTGCTCAGTCAACGTGCTGCCTGTCAGCATCAGATTAACCTTTCCAGCCCTGTGAAGTTTAAACAAAATCTGTCTGCTCTCCCCACCCTCTCCTCTACCTCCAGCCTTCTCGTGCCACTGATGCGAAGAGCAGAACTCGCGGTGACAATAAAGTTCATCTGCAGAATGCCTGAGAGGCACAGGTTTTGACTGTAATTAATAATTCCAGTCTTGTGCAATGAATAGTCTAATGACAAGTCAGTCTGTGCAGAAAACTCTTGGTAGACTTTGAAGCGAGCATGCAGAAATATCCTATTTTCAGCTGTACATATTTTTTTCCCAGAATTACTTCACCATGGCACTGCTCTAAATATGTCTTGTGAGATAAGCTTTAAATCCTACTTGGGCAAAGTTTATTAAAAATTAACATTTGCATGGGGAGTTATAAAAAAGAATAGAACCTTCATTAGCTTAAAATCATCCAAAGTACAAACTAATATTGAATTGCTCTCCACTGGTCCAGACCAGGAAAACTCTTCCTGCCTGCCAAATCCTGAAGCACAGAAATAGTCAGCATCAATAACATCCAGTAAGGTACATTTCAAACTGCACCTCTGTCCCTGGAGGTCCAAGACAACGAGCTGTTACCAACAGGCTCAATGGCCTGAAGTCATTGGCCTGGGACAGGAGCTGCCACACCTCTTCAGATACCACGTAGGTTGTGTCATGTTCCTTAAGTCAGGGACTGGTTTGTGTAGGGATTCACGGTTTGGTCTCAAATGGCTTCTTGGTTTTTCCCTAAACTGGGCTCAAGCTCCTGCACCTCTGACTTGAATTTGGTAATACTTAGACTGGAGCACACTGGTATCGATGTGGGTGGAAAGCAGAGCCCAGGCTGCACGTGTGCTTTACCTGGGATGTGTGTGCAGAGCAGAGAGTACGTGAACTGCGTTGCTCGGTGGCTGGTGAATGCTGGACACCTCTGAGGGAGTCCTGTACATCACAGCACTGCTCTGCTCTTCAGTGGGGGAAACTGTGCGTGTCCATTAGACACAAGGCCCCAGACTACCTGCTCTGGTGGTTCATGACGTTTGGAAGAGAAATGTCAGTGTAGATGTCAGTGTTTGTTATCATAGAATGGTTTGGATTGGAAGGGGCCTTAAAGATCATTCAGTTCCAACCCTGCTGCCGTTGGCAGGGACATCTTTCACTGGATCGGGTTGCTCAGATCTTCATCCAACCTGGCCTTGAACACCGGATTCCAAGGTGGTTTTGCTTTGTGGAAGTTCACACTTGGAGTCAAGTAACCCTTGGGCCAGATAATGCTGGCTTAGCCTGACTAAGGATGTATCCACTGACAGTGGCTCTGATCCTCCAGCCTTTACAGATCCTAGAGGAAAGTGGACTAACAGTAAAGATGCTGAAATACAAGTGAGATGAGAAAGATGAATTGTACAGTCTCCAAGGAGAACATCGATTTTCGTATAAATCTAGGACAGATGAGGAACACATCCTTTCCCATATTCCTTTTTTGTTGGGTCTGCATGTTGCTTGCCTGTAATCTGTTGGGATTCCCTCAAATGCCTGTCTCTCCATTGTATTCACCTTCCCTTGGGCTGCAAGTCACCAGCATGTGTGTCTTTGTGTTAATTTGTCCCAGTTCACAGGCGTAGCATCATTAGTGAAATGACGCTGCTGCTGTAATTACTGTGGGATTTGTGCACAGCAGTGAGCTGTTGCAGCATGGTGTACCTACTCTTTAATCTACTTGGGCCATCTGCTTCACTTCTTAACTAAAAGTTGTTTTGTTTCTGCTTTGGAAAAGTGGATGTGGTGCTCCTAATCTTCTCTGTGTAGAAGAACATTGCAGCCAGGCTAAATTAAATCCCTGTTCGATAGATCGTGCTCAGTTTTTAAGATTTCTTCTAGGTCGTGCCCTGTAGTTTTGCTGTGCACAAGTTTTTGCTCTCCTCTGTGGCAGCGGGGACGTTCAGGTCAGAGTTGTGGTAGGACCACTCCATAATCTAGAGAACCCTGACTGCTCTAAGTCTGACAAGTTCAAACACAGCGCAGAGCCTGGCTCTTGGCTCTGTGGTGGAGATACCCCGATGCTATTGACAGATGTTCCTGGCTGATTATCCCACGACAGCTCTCCAAGTAATGACCTTTTAAAACCCTATTGAAGTAAGAGTTCTATGTTGTGGGACAAAACACTTTGACTTCTAAGTAAGAAGTCTTGTGTATCTTTAACTGCTGCTTATCTGATGAAAAGTAGTGAATTGTTGGAGTGATCAGGTCAAAGACCTGAGTTTCTCTAAATCTGCGCGGGCTGTTTTCTCCCATTTTGCCCCTGTCTTCCCAGGATCTCTCCAGGATTAAAGGCATCAGCTCTCTGTTATGAGCTGGTTCCCTAAGGCTGGGCAGTCATCAGGCACAGAAGGAGATTGTTTAAGTGGAATGGAGCATTGACATTGCTGTTAGAGAAAGCTTTCTTTTATTTCCCATAAAAACTTGTCCGTTAGATAATGATTTTGAGGTATTCTTTGGAGTGGTCAAACTGGACAATTTTGAATGCTTTAGAGGCATTAAAATAAGATTGTAGAATAAGAGCAGTGGGGATGTGGCAGCATGTGTCACTTCTCTGGTCTTTTGAAAGAATTTATTGCCTATTTTTACCGTAAAGTGGGTTTTGTTGTCGTCTTGCATGCCTTTTAAAAATATTCTTGTTGTCAATAAAGAAGATGAAGGCTAGAGTGATCCATACCTCAAAGAATATAAAATGAGATAAATACACTTTCTTAGGTCTTTTGACAATTTATTTTTCGTGTAATGGGAACATTATTTCTATGAAAGCCTATCTCTCCTTACTACTAGAAGTTGTTGCATTCAGTTCTGAGACAGTGAAATAGCAGCATCAAACCAGGCAGTTTGCATCTTGGTTTTGTTAAAGGAATAGAAAAAAATAACATTATTTCTCCTAAGACGTTTTGGAGTAGAGTAATCATTTAGAAAATGAAAAGATCCTTTGTCTAGGAGGCTCTCCTGTTTCGTTCTTTAATCTAAGCAGCTGTCTTTCTCCTTCCCTGTGGGAAGTTGTGGTGGGTAAATAACATGGAAATTCATTTGATGATGGAGACATTAGAGGTTGGCATGGACAATTAATTTGTTATTAGACAGAATTAATTTTATTTGATCCTTACATGGTTCTGTTGCTGCATATAAATTCAGCAAGTCAGTGATTTACCCTGTAAACGTAGCTCTGTTCAGTGGTGCTGAAGGATGGCTTTTTACAGCTGTGAGATCAGGAGTGGCTTCTTTCCTCACCTACGTGTGAAGTGCAGATTACAGGGAAGTCTCTGGCTTTGTGCTGCTGGAAGTAATTAGGTCGTGGCCTAAAACTTGTGCTTTTTGCTTTGATAAGTGGTCTGTTTGGCAGCACTAAGCCATCCAGGATGTCACTGAAAGAGATGGTCCCTCTTCCCTTCCCTTCCCTTCCCAAACTAAATGCTCCGGTCATTTTTTTTTTCTCAGAACTGGTTTGAAAATGAAGCTTCTGAAGCTAGAACAGCAGAAAGCCAACTCTAGAAAAAAGTGAGAGGCTGTTTGCTTGTGAATGGTGTCTTTATATGAGCTCCTTTGCTTATATGAGGGACAGGACAAAGTATCAGTGGCTACAGGTAGGATTATTGATTTTTATCTCCAGAGAGGTCATCTCCTTGCAGTGTCACAAAGCAGCACCATCATAGTTACTCTTTTAGTCCCATGATTCAAAGCCATATTTTGGTTGATTCTGGGAGGTGCTGATCATTTCTTGTGCAAAATTAGTTCTAAAGGAATTAGACCTCCCTCCATCTTTCCTGACTTCAGAATTTGAAGCACGTGTAACGAGAACACTTTGGGAACGTTCAGACTTGTTACCATCTCTCTTTTCACTGTTTCTGGTTTTGCCTTTCTCTGGTGTGACTTCAGGAAAGGCAGCGTCTTGGAAGTGGCTGCACAATGGTGGGAATCCTCTCCTAAACAGAGCTGGTGCATGGTTGATAACCACTTTTTTGTTTTGCTTTAATAAGAATGACCTAATCACTGGGAATGTTCCCAGACAGGGACTTGAAAGAGGTCTGTGTTTTAGCCCAGTTCTTCCAAGCTGCCGAATGACCACTTCATCTTGTGGAGCATCAGTTTCACTTTCTTGGAAGGTTGAGGTGGTGATGCTGAACTTCCATAATAGACTGCTTTTAAGATTGACTGCTAAAAAGTGCAGCACAGACACCTAAAGGTGGTCCTACACTTCTGTACTGTTAAGTGGAACCATTCCATGAACCAGTTACTTATAGCAGTGTCCTCGTGAGACATCTGCATTTGCATATATTATACTGTATTTTCTCTTCTGCTTCTCTCCAGTCTTAATTGTCTCTGCTCCAGTTTTCCCCAGACTGAAGAGTCTCTTGCTTGTGCTAGATTGGCAAACTAAAGATAAAAGTTTTTGAAAATGAGACCAAGGACAAAAGCAGGTAGTGTGTTCAACTTGGAACTGTAAAGGAATATGTAAAGGTGCTAAAAAGGGTACCAAATTCAATTATTTTTGTTAACTGGTGAGATCAGAAGAGGAATCAGTTATAACATCCAGATATCTTTCTTTGTGAGCTGCATGGTGAAAACTTCAATTGCATTTCCTTTCTAAAGCTGACGTGCCAGGAGACAGCATTGTTTCAGTAGGTGCTAACAAGGAAAAGAATAATGTCATCTGTTAGTGGCAGGGAAATATGAAACTTGCACCTCTTGGCACTAATCTTTTCCATTTAGAAAGCAAATTGGAGAAATGCAGTTTAACTATTCCCACAATAAGGGAAAAAGCAGGAGAAGCTAAGAGAGAAAATCCTGCCTCTTGAAGAAATTCAAGGTTAGCCTTGGCGTGCGTTGTTGGAGATGATTTAGCAGTAATTAAATTGGTTCTAACATAGTGGGTAAGACTGCAGATGAGAAGAGGAGGAAAAAGCCCCCCTCCAGGATATCCATTAGCATGCCAGACCGTTAGCAGGCTTGGTAGGAGAGCGGCGTGAAAGCAAGCACTAGTGATGAGTAACTGTCCCCCCCTTCCAGTGAGCTCCAGGTACGCGCTGAGCAAGCGCTCCGAGATTGCGTTAACCCCCCAGCACAGACAGCCTCACGGCTGTTTGAAATGCCTGGAAACAGCCACCGTAGAGACCACATGAATTTTCTTGACGTAGGATGCAGATATAAGCCCTGCTCCTATGTGTTTCCTATCTCCCACTGTACCTCTGGGGCTCTCACCTATTTACGCTTCATAGAAATGTTAAGGTTGGAAAAGACCTCTAAGATCATCAAATCCAACTGTCAGTCCAACACCATGATTCTGTTGTCTACGACTACCCGAAAGGAGGTTGTGGTGAAGTGGATGTTGGCCTCTTCTCCCAAGTGACAGGTGATGGGGTGAGAGGAAATGGCCACAAGTTGCACCAGGGTAGATTCAGACTGGACATTGGAAAAAATTTCTTCACTGAAAGGGTGGTCAGGCACTGAAATAAACTGCCCAGGGAGGTGGCTGAGTCGCCATCCCTGGAGGTGTTTAAAACATGGGTAGATGAGTTTCTGAGAGACATGGTTTAGTAAGTGGACAGGTACAGTTGGACTCGATGATCTCAGAGGTCTTTTCCAGCCAGATGATGCTATGGTTCTGTGACCACCGTGCCTGCTAAACCACGGCCCGAAGTGCCACATCTACACGTTTTTTGAACTCCTCCAGGGATGGTGGCTCCACCACTGCCCTGGGCAGCCTCTTCAGGTGCTTCACCACTCTTTCAGTAAATAATTTTTTTCCAATATCCAGTCTAAACCTGCCTTGGCACCACTTCCTCCTGTCCTATCACTTGTTACTTGGGAGAAGAGTCCAGCACCCACTTTCTGAGCCCTGTGCCTGCAATGCCCGCGGAGCCGCGTGCCCATCCCAGTGTTGTGGTTCCTGCCAGCCACCAGCCTCTGCTACCAGACCTCACCCGTGTGCCCAGGTTGGTGCAAACGTTGCAGAAGAACTTTCCTCACAGGCAGCATTTGCCGAGGGACCCTCGCAGGCTGCACTGCTGTGGGAAACAACAGAATGCATATAAATACCACCAAGTTATTTATAACACGCTCCTGTGGGGTTACAAATAACAGACATATTAATCACATACCCTTCATTCAAACCTTGGAATTTAAAACCACTTCAGACCCCCTGTTTCTTCGTGTGGCTTAGCAGAAAAGGGATTGCTGTTTGGAGCAAGGAAGGAGTAGCTTTGCTTTTCTCTTTGCTGTTTGTATCGGTGGGGTAAATATTCTAATAACTTTAATTCTAGGCTTGTGAAGTATTTTTTATTGTAAAAAGTATTCTTTCAGTATGAAATATATATGTCTGAAGTGCACGAATGCTGAATTTAGAGAAGAATGATAGTGTTCGACTCAATTCGGTGGCTGATATTAAAGAGGCAATTACATATGATTTGTGGAATAGAGAGCAGCCTCTGCAGAGGGTGATACCTGCAGGGTTGAACAGCACACTCTCTGATCTGAGCTAATAAGAACGATATCTAATATTAGAGTTTTCCTTGTCAGAAAACCCATTAGTGTGCCAGTGTGAGAACGGTGCGTGTGGAACACAGAGGGAGCAGCTGTTTGCCTTTCGGTACCACAGGAGGAGGCAGGGAGATGCGCTCTGAAAAGTTCATTTCTTGCACTGCTCTTTTGTTGTTTATAGTATCAAACTGTTGATAAAGAAAAAGGTGTTTGAATAGTTGTGTCCTTTTAGAAGCACGCAGTCATCAGCTGGAAATTAATTCCATTATTTATTTTTGTCCCTCTTTAAAGTTTTGTGTACAGTTGTCTTTTCTTTTTCTTCTGAGATTAAAACTTCATAGCTCCCTGGTTTTCAAGGTATTTATTCTTTTCATGTCTTCCTCCCTAGAGAAAAGGAGGCTGAGGCGAGACCTTGTCACTGTGTACAACTACCTCAAAGGAGGGTGTAGTGAGGCAGGTGCTGGGCTCTTCTTCCGAGCAACAGGACAAGAAGAAATGGTCTCAAGTTGCACCAGAGGAGGCTCAGATTAGCTATCAGGAAAAATTTCTTCACTGAAGGGCCCATCAAGCACTGGAACCACTGCCCAGGGAAGTGGCTGAGTCACCTTCCCTGGAGGTGTTTAAAACACGGGTAGATGAGGTGCTCAGAGATGTGGTTTAGTGGTGGACAGGTATGGTTGGACTCAATTCCAAAGGTCTTTTCCAACCAAATGATTCTACCATTTCCTTCATGCACGTTGAACTGATAGGTTTTTTTTTCATTCCTTCCTTTTCCACACATCTGAAACTTAAATAAAATTACAGTTTCCATTCAATGTCCCACGAACAACGGAATTTCCACTGTCCCTGCCACAGCCTTGATGAGAAGGGATTTTCAGTTAGTACCATGTTTTATTTAAAGTTCAAAGCTTCTAGGGCTCAGTGTTACAATTAGGTATATGGGGTAGCCCTTGGGATATGTAAGTTCAGAATATCCATAAAATGTGGGGCCTGAGCCAGTGTTAGACACAGACATTTCTTCTCTGCGTTGAGTTTTAGTGTGGCTTTGTGAGTCTCCTGTGTTTTTCTTCATGGTGACTGGCCATGAGTTTTCAATTACAGAGCAATTTCTTGTCCTTAATCCCTGTCTCATTCATTTCTGGCTCTCCTTCCAGTCAGGTCTGGACGGCTGTGTGTGGATACCACAGTGGTTCTCCTCAGTTTCTGAAAAGAAATGGATATTTATTAACCATCTAGAAAAATTGGAAAAAGTAAGCGGAAAGTGTGAAGGATTACACAAGCCAATACTGTGGAGAAACATCTCCTGTAAGAAACATGTAAAAGACTGCTGTAGAGAAAAAAGATCATACGTTTTTGCTTCCTGTTGTGCTTATAGGCTTAGGAGATTTTTTTCTAGGAGACATTTTCTGATCTTCTCATGCTTCCAGGGCACTGCCCCGGCAGCTCAGAGTGCAGACAGGACTGTGCTTTGCCCTCTGCTCCCTTTGTGACCATAGATCCTTGCTGTCCTGCTGCCTTGGAGCGAGGGGAAATCCAAGTGATAGAGCCTGTGAGTCCACCTGAGGTGGGTGGGGTTGGTGCCTCTCTGAATGAAGCTCTCCGTTGGAGCTCGGTGTACGTGGTCGGTGAGACACAGGCTTTGTGAGACTTGGCGTATTTAGAATCATAGAATGCTTTGGGTTGGGAGGTACTTTTACCAGTCACCCAGTCCACCCCCCCTGCAGAAGCAGGGACATCTTTAACTGGATCAAGTTGCTCAGAGCCTCACCCAACCTGACCTTGAATATTTCCAGGAATGGGGCCTCCACTACCTTTCTGGGCAACTTGTGCCAGTGTTTCACCAACCTCAGCGTGAAAAATTTCTTCCCTATATCCAGTGTAAATCTACCCTCCCCTAGTTTAAAACCATTACTCCTCCATATATCATTAGAAAGGGCACCTGTATTTCACAGGTACGTCAACTGATTGTACTTCCTGCATCATGTTTTAGAAGTGCCTCTAGAGAATATTATGTGATGATCTCATATAGAGTGTGTTCTGAAATTTAAGGCTTCTAAAGATACAACTATAGTATTTTCTTCACATATGCACATTTTATTATGTATATCTGGAGCCAACCTGATTTGCTCATGTTCAGCTAATAGCTTATTCCCCAATTTACTTCTTGACATAAATGAGTATTAATCATAAACTGTTTCATTAGGAACTAATTTGATTCAAGGCAAAAGTTGAAAATATTTGACGTATGCTGTAAAACTTGTGCTGCTTCTTCCATGGACTTGAGGCAGGTGCTTTGCACAAGAAGTCTTTGCATGGCCTTGATTGTTGATTTTGTTTGTGTGTGCGTTTGGCATCCTTGATGTGCACAGGAAAACAGAGGCAGAAACTTCTCACTCACTGCTTTTTGGGTGCTTCTGTGCTTACCCTCAATAAGAGGAAGAGTTCCTGTGAAGGAGTAATCATGGGCAGCGTCTTTGAGACTGCACTGACAAAGACAACGCAGTAGTTGTGCTTTCTTTTACTGTGGTAGGGCTTGTGTATGTTGTTATTGGGAGTGAAATAATAGGGACAAGTCTGAAAAACAGTTCTTGTAAGCGACATAGGAACAGCTTTTTGGAATAAGATGAGGAGAGTCATAAGTTCTAGCTGAATTATTCTTGTTACCTTTTGTCTTCCCTTCATCTCTAAAACAACCTTTTTTGTGCTTGTAGTATCAAGTGATTTTTGTGTTGATTGTGAAGGCTTCTCTGAACAACCTAAGGTCATGGTAAGGTTGCTGCTGAAGTAATTTAAAATGACTCCTGAGAGAGGGAGCAAGGCAAACAGCAGGATTGCAGCCCTGGACTTAAGGAGAGCAAGAGTTTGGTCTGTTCCTGAACATGCTTGGAAGAATCCCATGGAAATACACTTCTGGAGATAAGGGGGATTCAGGAAAGCTGAGGAAGTTGAGGTAGATGATCTCCAGAGCAGCTTTCAAATGTCAGCTGTTGTGCAAGTCTGAGTCAGTCAATTCCTGGTGATAAACTATATTGAAAACAGCATCTTTTCGTGTAGCATTCACTTTGAAGATAAAGATGTTTTTGAGAAAGGTTCTATTCTACTGAGTCAGGAGAGTGCTGGCCAGGTTTATTGTAAGGCTCTTAGGCATTTTCTGAAATAACGTGGTAGCATTTCACCAATGGAAGCAGAAGAACCAAGTAAAGCAACAGATACGTGACTTCAGTTTAAACTTGTGAGTTTTTTTAAATTGAGAACAATAATACAAAAGGCTGTGATAGTATTTCCTGACACATAACAATGGTTTTCCAGAGATGGGATAAAGTTATTGATGAGTGTTACATACTTAAATATTGCTGTGCAATGGGTCTGTTTCTCACCCTTTTGGCTTCTCGAAGACTGACTTGATTGCAAAATTGAAATTCTGCTATTCTGGTATTCTACTTATGGTAGATTGAGTGTCCTTTGGATTGTCTCTCTGCTACGTGGAACACAAGGAAGGCTAAATTTCAACTTGAGTGTCTCCAGATTATCCAGAAAGTTCTGCATGGTGGATGTGTAGCAGTATGGAAGGAAGAGTTCACCATTAACTGTCTGCTCTTTGCTAGCTCTTCCTATGATGTTAAGCAGCCTCTTCCCTCTGTCACTGGGCTTTTCTTTTGATAATGAGTGGTGTCATTACCATATTCTGCTCACTACAAAGTTGTGCCTGAAGTAGAAAAACCAACAATCAATTTTGTTCTATAATACATGCTAGGTCATTAGTATGAAAGCAAAACAACGGTTTCATTTTGCAACAAAGTAGATTTTGGTTCTGCTCTTCATTGCTATGTGATTTTGTTGAAAATAAAATGTAAATACATAGGAGTGTGCATAATTTTATAGGTCAAATATTAATTAAAACTATTGGATGTTTTGGTTTTATACGTTTAATCATCATTCTCTTTCAGATGTATATGATGAATATATTTTCTAAATAATGGTTTTCTTCTGGTAAACTGATTTTTCCACTAGTTTTTAATGAAGCATGACTTGAGTGCTGCGTGTTCTGTCTAATGGTTTGAGCATAACGTTCTTGATGTCAGTGCAGTTTTGAGGAAAGATTTTGTTGACTTAATGTTGCGGAGGCAGTGGAGGGAGAACAAAGAAGGGAGCGTCATTGTGTCTGCGTGAGTTAACCAGTGCTCTGGTGACACTCTAAAAAGGAGAGTGTTCACTGAGTGGCAGCTAATATTAATATTAGTTCTGCTAACGTGTAGGCTATTTTAAGGTAATGGTTTCATTTCTGAAATGTTTAAAATTTGAGGACATCTGTGCACACGGGCTGTTGTCACAAGGCCTGGACGTTGGTTCTTAAGTGTAGACCCGGATCCTTTTTTCTTCCTTCTCTTCTCTACTAGGTGTGATGAGGAGGTTATCACCTGCTCTGTTCCCAAACTCACGAAAACAAAACCACTCTGCTTTTGCTTTTGGCTCAGTAGCATTTGGGGGAGCATTTCATGCAGCTTCTCTGAGGAGAGACTGAGCCCTCTGAAGTTATTCAGCAGTTGGTGTTTGCCAACCTGTGTAGTTGGCACTGAGTGTAGTTAGGGGGTCCTCACACGTGGGGATGTGCTGGTAGGGTGAGGTCTGTGGGTAACTTGTATGTGAAAGGGTTTGATGGGCAGGAGATGTTGGGATGAGGAGCTGGTTAGTCTGCCAGGAGCTGGGTGAGGGTGTACCTGTGCTCACAGAGAGAGGTGGGGAAGGGACCAGTGACTTGCAGTGCATCTTCACTCTTTCTCTTCTTTTATTCCTCATCAACGCACTTCAGGTGATGATGCTGCAAAAGGAGAGCAGCAGCCAGAAACAGGTGATGAGAGCGTGAGAAACTGGGAAAGCAGTTAAGCTGGAAAACTGTGAAGATCGGACTTGTTTACCTTAAAAAGGAGTTGAATAAGAGGTGACAAGCTGAAAGCACAGCCTAATGTATGAATGGTTTAGAGAAGTTGTTTGGGAGCTGTTGTTTTCCCTGTCTGTGCAGTGCGAGAACAAAGGTGTTCAATGAAGCTGAAAGGTGGCAAATTAAAAACTGATAAAAGAAAATACATTTTCAAGCAATGAAAAAAGCAGTGGGATTCATTTCGATCAGAAAGCTGGCAAGGTCAGGAATTTATCAGGGCTCAGAAAGAGACTGGATACTTAGATGATAAATAAAAATACCTGGAGGAGTTGTCAATGAGAGTGTGTTTTTCAAAAGCATTTGTTAAATGGCATTTTTTTGGTGTTAAAAAGCCCAAGGTGAAGGTGCAAATGGAATGGTGGTAAAGCACCATAATCTTGTACCTGCCTGGTGTGGTTCTTCTACCTGGTTCTTAAGCATCTGATTTTGTTCTTCACTGTATCTGGGTCTCCAGAGGAATGGAATCCCAGGCACAGAGGGGTGGTTCCTGCTCTTCTCTGCCAACTTGCACTGACATTTATATGGGGTTTGAGTGCCAGCACATGATCAACCTCTGCTTGAGAAGCTGCAATCCAGAGCACCGAGGTGGCACCTTTTCTTTTTTAAATGCAAAAAAAAACCTCTTTCAGAAGTGAAGTTCACGAGGTTAAAGAGTAGCTGAACGTCATGGTGTTTACTTGCTGTCTGAGAGCAAACCCTGAAGATGGCTCCTGACTAAGCTAAGGAGACGTGTTGTGTGGCTGTTGTCTGAGCTGGGCTCTGGGCTGAGAGAACAGATTGATCTTAAAACAAAACCAAATCAGTATTTTGACCGCATCCAAGTATATTTTAGTTCAAAATTGGACTTCTTTCAAAGTTCAAAGTTGGATTTTTTTAGCCTGGAGAAGAGAATGGTCCAGGGAGGCTTTAGAGCAGTCTCCCAGTACTGAAAGGGGCTAAGGAAAAATGGGAAGGGACTCTTGATCAGGGATTGCAGGGATAGGGCGAGGGGGAATGTTGTTAAGCTGAGACATGGGAGGTTTAGGTGGGATTTTAGGAAGAATTGTTTTGCTGTGAGGGTGGGGAGGCCCTGGCCCAGGTTGCCCAGAGAAGAGGTGGCTGCTGCATCCCTGGAGGTGTTCAAGGCCAGGTTGGATGGAGCTTTGAGCAGCTTCGCTGGCCTGAGACAGTCATATTGCAGCAGATCTACAGCCAGGCTTTTTGGCCTTCTCTGTCCTGTGTCCTCTTCCTGTGGAGAGGTGGTGAGGGCAAGGAGCTGTGTCCACTCTGCCCATGAGAATCCTTTAAAGGTAAAGCAGGTGTGCTCTGGGTGTCCTAGCAGATAACTTGGTGTATAATTTCTGAAACTCTTATTGAAGTTGCTGATCTTTTACACCCTGGAGATAGAAGGTATGTTTTATGAATTAAGTAAAATATGGGAAATTATTAATATTCTCTAATAAAGCAGCCAGATGATGTATATATTCTGAGGCATTGGCTAAAAGCTTGTCTTCTTTACCTCTTTCAAGAAGCCCCAGCTGCTTTATTTCTCGAGTTGTTGACACATCGTAAGGGGACCAAGAAAATTATTTTTCAAGTTGAATGGAAAATGCTGTGTTGAGCTGATTGGATGAACTCAGGTCTCTGATTTTTCTGTCCTCTCAAAACCTGATGCAAGAGATTGGCCCTCCTGCTTCGGTTCTGGTTTAGCCCAAATTTCCCAGGAACGAAGCCCGGGTGGTGGTGTGATTCCTTCTCCTTTCCTTTTACAGAGATAACTGCAGTGGCTTAGAGCACAGTTCAGGTTACTTTTCTCCCAAGTTAACGGTATTTAAGTGGTTAAAACTGCAGGAAACTGGCTGTTAAGTATCTGGGTTACTTAGTAGGCAGGAGGAAAAAGAAATTCGAGGGTAAGAAATGAACATAGAGCTGAATTTTTATGTGCTGTAGATGCTGCCAGAATAAAAGAATCTGATGCGCCCTCACAGAAACTTTCTTTTCGGGGCTGAATAAGGCCATTTTTTTTTGAGTAGATGAATAAAATACTAGGTTTTTATTGCCAATGAGTAAGGATGAGTACATTTCCTTGTCAGTTATATGCCTTCCCCCTGCCAGTGATGTAATCTAGTGGCTAGGCTGAAGAAAGTATGGCATTAATGTTTTTTAAAGAAATGGCTGGTTTTTAAATATGAACTGTGGGCACGGTGTCAGATCTTGGTGTCAGGTGGAGAGTGGCCCTGAACTGAGGCAGTTAAATAAGGCAACTTCGTGCTTGTGCAGGTTTGATAGTGCTGGAGCAGAGGGGCTGAGAGAAAAGCTATAAAGAGGAGGTTTTATTGACTGAAGGGATGAGAAATACACAGAGATAGAAAAACAAGCTTGTGCTAGAGACAGGCGGTGAAGAGCGTTCCAGTGAAAGGGAGTTAAATGAAGGAAAGCCATAAAATTATTTCACGGCAGCAGGAGGTTAGGAAACATAACTGAACATGTTAAACTCACTGTGAAGCAAGAGGACCCCAGGGGTATTTTAGTCAGATAATGTTTAGTTTGCTGCAGTGTCAGTTGTATGATTGCTTGTCAGCTGGCATATGTATGGGCTATAAGGAAAATGAGGCTTTTGGAGACCATGTACAATTTTCCTGAAGATAGTAAGCAGGGGATTTATCAGAGACAGATTAAGAGAGCTACAGTGGATTTATTTGCTCTGGTCCATCGCCAGGATATACAGCAAGCTGAGCCCTCTGCAGAGAAGCGTTGGAGGTGAGGGACAGGAACTGGAAAGGAAGAACTGTAAATCTGGAGAAGAATGTAGGGAATATAAGAGCATGTGAGACACTCAGGTATTTGTAGGTATGCATTTAAAGCTGAATGTTTGCCAGAGGAGCAGTCAGATTGCAAAGTCTCTCCAAAATTTAAGAAATGGTGGTTGGGAAGCTAAGGTTGTCTCTGAATGTCTTTGATAGTCTTTCTCAGGCCCTTTTGCCTGGCTGTGCCCTCTTCTCACTGCAGTTTCCTGTGGTGGCTTTCTTCACACCTTCCAGCTTGGGGTGGAAAGTTGGTGTTCAACTTGATTGATGAAGTCCCTCTCCTAGCAAGATAATGGCTCTGTTATGAGAGTATCAGAAAAAGCTATGAGAACCATTAGTTGTAGAGAAATGATGGAAGAGCCAGAGGTGCTTAATTTCTGGTTTACTGTGTGCTTGTGGTTACAGGGTAAATCAGTCTTTCTGACCTCTCTTCCACCTGCTCAGGTTAGACAGGGATGGAGGTACTTGGACCTATAAATATTTCGTTTTTGTTGGAGAAGCCTTGGTTGTAGGGTGCAATACATCTGAGGGGCTTCTTTATAGGTTAAATCCATCTTTAGACTCCTGCAATAGCTTTATATTGGCTCGAGGGGTGAAAACGCCAGCAGAGTGTTGATAGATAGAAACTCACATTTGAGAGGCAAGAATATTCTGAAAAACTCTTCTCTAACACTCTCCCTGTCAGTGCAAGGATTGTGAAATCTGCTGGATGTTTTTGTGGAGTTAACAGGCTTTTTTGTAAATGCTGTTTTAATTGAGGTCTCGAGTAGAAAGTCAATGGTGTGTATATACATATGTGTCTGCAGTCACTTCTAATTTGCACAGTAATGTGAAAATAGGTCAACCACAGAGAAAAATGTTGGGAAATGGCTGTAGCTGAGAGGGAAGCCTTTTGGAAGTCTGGGAATAGAAAATTTTGGTTTAAAGATTATTAGTACAAAAGCTAAAGGAGGTAAGAGAAAGGGGAGCCATTTGCCTTCTGGTTAGAGCGGATGCTGCTGCAGACAAAGCAGGGTTTGGAAAGTTTCTAGTAATTCATTTTTTGCTTGTCTTGTTTGGCACAGAACTCTTGGATTGGAGGTTGGAACTACATGATGGGGGTTGGAACTGGATGATCTTTAAGATCCCTTCCAGCCCAAAGCATTCTATGATTCTATTCTATGTTTTTTTGTTTGTTCTGGAAGACTGGTTTAGCTCTCGTTAGCAGTGCCCCAGGAGAATCAGGAGCCTGAGGGGATGTACCTCCTATCAGATGTGTTCCCATAATAGCAAAGCCTGACCTATCTGCCTTTGGCCACAGCTCTGCCTTCAGGCCCCTACTTCTTGAGTCTTGCCTCCCTGTTTTCCACAAGATGGTGGGATGTGAACGTTGTCTTTAAAGAGAGAAACCTAATTGCCAGCTAAGGCTTAGCAACGTACCAGTTCCTCCAGCCATCAAGCTGGGGCAGAACCTGTTGATTGTCAATAGCCCCACGCATGTTGCCCGGGGAATACTTTTTCATGGTGTATCCCGATAGCTTGAAGTGGGACACAGGTGTTCCACGTGTGAACAGGCAGCTTTGAGAAGGGGTAGATGCCAACTGGTGCTGCAGCCCGTTAATGGTACCTGGTGTCTGTGTTGCTACACAACATGCAGGGCTCTGCGCTTCGCTTTTATGAATTTCATCACCTTGATATAAATTCATTTCTCTAAATTACAGAGGTGTTGTTGAATTGTAATCCTCCTCTTTGATAAACACATCACTGAAGTTGAGATTTATCACATTTATGGTTTGCCTTTGTTCAGAAGACAAGTTACCTGTCAAAGAAGGAAATTAGACTGGTTTAATATTATTCATATTAAGGCTCAGTTGATTGTTTCTTCTTCCTAATTCTTCTCTAGCTGCTTGCAATTTGATTGTTAATGTTTTCTTCAAGTATTTTATGAGATACCAAAATGTTGGAGTAATTTATAATTGCCAGAATCTCTGTCTTATCATCCATCGTTCTTCTAAAAGTTTGGATCTGTTCATCTGTCCTATTTTTAGGACCTGTCCTGCCATTTGGGAACTCGAAGGCAGTTGCTCATGGAGCAGAAATCACCATGACTGGTTTTTAAAGTATCTTAGGGATATATTTTGTCAATAGGTCCTGATATATTTGTAGAATCATTGAATCACACAATGTCCTGAGTTGGAAGGGACCCACGAGGATCGTTGAGTCCAACTCCTGTCCCTGCATCCCGAAAACTCACACCATGTCTCATAGATTGAGATATATCCTAATAAATACATTGAAGTATTCTTTCAGTTATTTCTGACCATATTTTGGCTTGAGTTCCCATACCTCACAGTGCTAATTTTACTGATAGTAACCAAGTGGTCAAGCCTCCCCCAGTCTCCCTATTTCTGTGTTTCTCTATCGTTTCAAGCAAGAAAGCAGAGTCCTCTGTTACACAGGCATCTTTCTCTTTTATTTGGGTTTTTATGAGGAACAGTTAGTTAAATTATACCTGATTGCAAATAGCATCTGTTTGATGTTGTAGCTCCATATCCTTTCTTCAGTCTCAAAATTTTCTCTTATTACGACTAATTTGGAGTTGGGAGTCTGGAGAGGAAGAGGAGGGGGAAATCTTGCCACTGATTTCCTATAATGAAGCAGTCTATTAACATTCTTCAAAAAATTATCATTAATTAAACAAAAAGCTCATCTAACGCTAGGAACAAGAATATTTCTGTACCATCAGAAAAGCACCAAGTGGGAAATAATTGTTGTGATTCTACTTTACAAAGTCTGTCTCCTCTGCCAGGCTCTAACCTGTGCGAAGCGAGAGAGCAAGCGAGCCGTGCATTTGGGTTGTGGATTAATAGTTGAAGTTCACTCGTGTGGAAATAAAGCAGATTTTACTGTGACTGGGATCTGTCATTAAAAAGCCATTATCGGAGCCGACCGGCACAATTCCTGCTCTTTCATTGCTAATGACAAAACAATCTGTTCTTTAAAAAACAACCACCCTGTATTTTCGTTCGGAGAATGGTACGGGAGACTTAACCAAACAGAAGCTGGGTGAAGAGAGGCAGTTGAAAGATTTATTGATCAATAAACCAGACAATTACAGCTTGTTTATAAAAGGGGGAAAAAAGAAAAAAGCCCAAACCTTGGGCCTGCAAGCAGCGCTGAGACTCTAATAATGGTAACTCTGGCATCCAGCTTGAGACGATAAAAGTCAATAGGAAGATATAGGATTTCAATAAAATTATGACACTAGATAAACTTTACTCCAGGAACAAATTTTCCCTGGGTGTGTGACTGACTGCAGTTAGATTTGTAACTTTAATTTCTTTCTTATTGATTTTTCTTTTCTTCAACTAATTAGAAAGTCTGTGGTGAGTTGTGTGTGTGTTTGTTAGAGCAGGGGCTAATGAGCATCAACAGGAACGGGCCCAGAGTTTGTATGTATGTGTGTATGTAGGGTCAGATGGCTTTTTACATTTGTTTTGGCTGTGTTTTATTCTTCAGTTGCTCCCAGGGCACAGCTGGGAGTCGCTCTCATACTCCTCACTGTGCAAATATTTGAAGCTGCGGGCGTTAGGTGCTGTCTGCAGTTGAGAATACATTAGGAAATACTTCACAAAATTTTACCTTTAGCTTGCAGCCCAGGCTTTATTCTTGGGACTGTGAGAGGAATCCTTTCTGCCCATGGAGATGTGCAGTCGCACTGCTTCAGTGACACGGGGGATGATGGTGATGGTGCTTGTGTGAACAGTTCTCAGGTCTTTCCCTAAAAGAACCCGAAAGTCCTGGAGGAGCTGATTTGTGTTACTGCTGTTTCTAAACCACTCTGGTAGCCCTGTGTGTGTGAATGCTGAGGAAAGAGATTTTCCCTTAAAGTTTCCCTTTTCCCTTCCCCAAGCTGCTTTCCAACCAGGTGGAGTTTTGGCTTTCCATAGAGGTGCTGGTGGCAGGGCTGGAGAGGAGCTTTATCTCAGGGATGGCGTTTTCCAGAACTGCCACCCTGTATTTATCCATAGCAGATATTCATGGTTTTACCTCTATGTTGTGGTTAGGATTATAAAACATCTTTTCTTTTTAGTTACTTATGCAATAGTAGGAGGCATATTTGTTTGGTGAATTGGCTGTTGCTGGCAGAAGAAAGGGAAACTGTTCAACCTTTGAAAAAATCAGTATATCCTACATCTTTTTCAAAATTCCATCTCCTCAAACACAGCTGCAAGCTGCAACAGAGTTTGCTGTGGGACATTAATTTCCTAGGTTTATAATGAACATCAAAGCCAATTATTCTGCTTTTAGGGCATGTTTAGAATAAGCTGCGTTTCTCTTCTGGTGTTGATTTGTAACCGGTGAAGGTAAAGGGCGCCTGGAATTGCGCCGGGGTAAGGTCCGTGGTGAGTTAGCAGAGATGCCCTTTGCTGGGTCAAGTCTGGAAATTCCCAGAGGGGCCACTCTTCAGTAATTCTGGTGAATGCTCTCCTGACAGAAAGCAGAGGTGTTGGAAAAAGGTTAGAGAGAGCATCTAAAAGTCCCCAGGGAGGTTTTTGATGGGGCTCGGGGAGTATCTTGTTATGTGGAATGAGGAGAGGTTGCAGCAATTGCTAAATTAGGATTACATTTTAGAGAATGTTTTTAGACAGAGGACTTTTCAACAAGAACTTGTGTTTCCTGCCAAACTAACAAGATTTTTAGGAGGGAGGGAAAAGCTTTCAGTAAGTGCTCTTGATGGGGAGGAATTTGTAAAATGGAAACTGGGGACCACTTGTTGAAAGCCGAGAATTGATTTCATTATATTATTAATATTTAGAAATAATTAAAGAGGAGAACTAAACTCCAGGATCAAGTGTTTAATTGTACCGCCCTTTTTGTCAGCTTTTTAGCACTTTATTTTTTCCAGTACAGCCTGTGCTGTGTTTGCAGCACAGGTTTTTTCTCTTGAGAAGTTTACTCTTCTTTTGAGAGGTTTTGAACAGCAAGGTCTGTCGTTGATTTTAGGGGAAAGACAGCCCACAGGGATGCCCTGCTCCCGTGCAGTTTTCCCATCCTAAAGTGAAAGCAGAAGTTTGTGCTACTTGCAGCTGAGCTACTCGGGGATCTTCTAGGATCTTGCTTGGGATGACTCGAATGACCTAATATTCAGCAGTTAATTGGAAGCCAAAAGTGATGGGAATTGCCAGGGGTCCTGTTTGCTGTTGAAAAAACACTGAGAACTTTGGGACCGCCTTGCTGTAATGGAAAGAGCATTGCAGTGTTAAATTATCACATTGATGAAAGATGCTTAGCAGAAAATTAGGATAACAGAACAACTAGGAGGGAGTACAGGGGGGAGAGAGGATGCTGTAATTGGAGATCTAATTGCAACAACACGCAAGGATCAAACAAATTCCTTTGTTAAACACCATCATTAGGTTCTCTTCTGTGCTCTAGACAATGATTCTGCAATAACTGGGCACTGAAAGTCGTCTCCTGAGCAAAAGCAGTTTGTCTTGTGGAGAGAGTACTGGGTAGACTGGGTGTGTGCACTAGAGGGGGGGAGAGAGGATGGAGCAATCCTGTGCTGCTGCCTTTCTGCTAAACAGGTTGATTACAAGGCACGTGTGATAGCTGGCTTTGAGTTTTTTTCTCTGAGTAACATGGAAGAATCTCCTTTCATATATCAGTCAGTTGAATAATTCTTTTAAAATATGGCAAACTTGTTCTTCACTTGGAAAAATATTTCTCTTTAGTCATGCCTGAGCAAGGAGCTGGTGACAGCTTCCAGCGCTCTTTATGTTAAACCCTATTTTTCTTTAGTATTTTATTAACTCAGTTCCTGTAGCCTGAGGCTTTCCTGAGCCTTGGCTCCTGTTACCTGCTGACCAACTCAACCATCCTGACTGACCTTTCAATCCATCACACGCTCTGGGCACACACTGTACCTGTGGCAATGCCCCTCATCTTAGTTTCACACCTTGAATTTGAATCTTCCTTCCCCACATATACATTTGCTGCCCATGTTCAGTCATTGACCTTTGGATTTTGAAGGAGGGGATAGCCTTTGTATACAGGCTTGCTCAGCTGAGCTGTTACCATCACCTGCACTCTCTGAAATACAGCATTTTTTTTCATTTGGGAAGGGAAAAAGGACCTTTTTTTCTACCCTGGCAGTTCCTGATTTCCCCAAGAGAGCAGGATCCCAGTGAAGTATTTCAGCATGGCCAGGCTGGGTTGATGAAGTGCTCCAGGTTCAGTGTTCGTGGCAGTGGCCTGGTGTGGATGTGAACTGCACAGCGATAAAGCTGAGTGTTCCAATAATATTTAGCATGTTTGTGATGGCAAAATTCACACGAGAGAACTGGTTTGTCCAGAGCACTTGAGCAAAGTTCAGCACCGTCAGATTCCCTTGGGAGTTAAGCCAGTAGGGCCTGTGCTCCTCTGACCCCATTCTGTAGCGACACAAACATCAAGGTTCTTCCATGCAATCAAAAGATAAAATAATTTATCAGCTGGCTGATCCCTCTATGCACATTGCACTGTAATAGTAACCTCCTTAAAACACACCCACTTCTGGAAATTTTCAGCCTTTTGTCCCTGTTCTTCTCCATCCATGCCTTGGAGGTGGGCGTTAAGTGCTGTCTGAGGTTGGGAATGCATTAAGAAAGGCTCAACCGGGGGCCCACACAATATTTTACCTTTAGCTTTCAGCACAAGCTTTGTAGTTGGGAGAGCGAGTGCTCGCAGGGAGGGAGAGGGATCCTTCCTTTTGTCTTTCTCTGCAAATGCTTGCTTATAAGTGCCAGCAAAGAACAAAGTGAGCCAAACACATTGTCTGTGAGATATTAACCTCTGAAAGAATGTTTATTATAGACATTAAATGTTACAGTGTTTAAGGAGTGATAAGTCACAAACCATTTAGAGGGTGTTTGCTGTGTTCGTTATCAAATCTGTTTCGTTTCTGTTGTGACAATTCTGTTCTTCATTGCTGGAATTCTTTGGCAGGAAAACCATCAAATACTACACTAAATATTTTGCTGAAGAAATCTTTTCAGCCATGTTGAATAACGTCTCCAAAAAAGAAGGCAGGCGCTGTTTTCAGTTGCCATCTGCTTGTTAGACTGTATGCATGATGTTTTCCTGCAAGGGATGTGTGGTTTCATACACACAAGACAGTCTCATTTTTCAGTTGTCAGAGAGCAACATTTATTTTATTAGAACTGTGTGTTCATCTGTAGCTTGATGCTGGTACAAAGACGATGAGTGTTTCTTTGCTGTGTAAAATAACAATGGGCAAAAATGGAGAATGTTATTCTGGGAATGCTCTCCTTGGAGTGAGCTCAGGGGCTTTGTCCCTAAAGGTGGTTTCTGTTCTTCCTGGCAGGAGCGTGATGGGATGCGAGCAATTCTGGAGTCGTACGACAGCGAGCTGACCCCTGCGGAGCACTCGCCGCAGCTCAACCGGCGAATGCGTGAGGCCGAGGACATGGTGCAGAAGCTGCATGCTCATAACTCCGAGCTGGAGGTAATAAAGAAGCATCATGCTCTAACCCCAGGGGTGAAGTAGTTGAGACCTTTAAAATTGAATTGCCTGGTGATGTGATCTGCTCTCACAGAAGACAGATTTGCAAAATTCCAACTTCAAAATTCCAGGATCAATAAGACCCACGAGTTATTATTCTGTACCTGGAGCTGGCAGAAGCCAAGAATAATCATCTTTGGGAGTGATGAGTGTGCTCTGTGTTAAGTACAGCTGTACTGCATGGCTGGAGTGACAACTGCTCCTTGTGGATTGAAGGGTTGTATAAAAGGGAAGTAAAAGGGGAAAGGAAAGTTAGGAGGTGTGGTGTCTTCTCTGAGGTTTAGTGGAAGCATTTCACTGTATTGCACGTGTATCCAGGCTCTTCTGTACACAGTGCAATGAGTGTTTATAAGAGCTTTACTCTAAGGGTTGAAGAAGTAAAGTGTGTGTTTGCTGTTAGTTCTTCACTTCTTGGCACTGGGCCTGAAAGCCCCAGCATGCCAATAACTATTAAATGCTTTTTACTGGGTTATCTCTAAGAAAAAAAAATTCTTTCCAAAGATAGAATTATTTCTTGAAGGAATTCTTATATTATTTTTATTTTTCTTTTTGAAGATTTGTAATCTGAAATATGACTGTAATGAGGTAATTGTTTACATGGATTTTGCAGGTAGTTTCCCTCTTCTCCATTGTCGTAGTGGAATGGGCTTCATGGTCATGAGTTGAAATATTTGGAATATGTCTGTGATCTTAAAGCTTGGCAGTTTTATTACACAGGCTTTACAATAGTCATAAGTGTGTGAGTTTTCCTTTCTTCATGCCTCGTTCCACCATCGTATAGATTTATAGATGCCATAATTCAAACGGAGTAAAACTGATGCTCCTGGGGTTAATGTTCAAGGCATAGAGTGGATTGTCCCACTGTGCACAGGCCTCTCTGTTGCTTCTGTCATGCTTAAAAATACCCTTTTCTTGCATTGGTGAGTGAGGACTTAAGTCTTGCGATGGTGGCTCCGGTGACCTTTAGAGCCTTAGCACGCAGAGCAGTGTAGCGCGGTATTGATCGATCAGTATTGTGGTGTGGATCTACTTCATCCCTGTTTCTCAGAAAAGAAATCCTGCAAAGTTTTGGGCAAGTTGATGAGAGAAGCTAGCTGGTAACATCAGATGAACTGGAAATTTGCCTGAATTTGTCTGTCTCAGAATGTTTCTCTATGTTGTGTTTTGATCACCGTGTTTCTTGCCACCAGAGCAGCATTAGACGATGCTGATATCAAGTGATCGGTGACTATTTTATCCTGTTTTCTTAGTTGTTTCTAACAGTGGATCTGGGTTGTGGGAGGGAGATTTCCCAAATTGTTTCACTCAGTAGGTAAATGTGCCTGGTGTCTCTGGGCAACAGCAAATTACCTTCTTCAGGTGGAAGCATGGAAGGTATGGGAACTAATTGCTACGCTCCTCTCATTATTTATAGGCAACAAATTTTAGATTTGTTTCCATGGATATGGATTAAGGACTACATGGAAAATTTCAGAAAGGAGCTGTGTTCTCTGGGGGTTTGTTTTGTCTGATGTCAGCCTTTCAAAGACTTTGCTAGAAGCTGGATTCAAAGAGCTGATGCTCCCCTTATAAAGTAAAATTTTACACTTCACTTGGTTGTGTTTGCCTTTCTGGCTGTGGTGTTGACTGCTGTATCCTATCTATTTTGAAATTTTTGGGGAAAGTTTTTTGTTCTAGTAAAAACCTGAAAACTGGAAAGGAAAATTGAGGTCCAGGCAGGACTCCTGGTGCCTCATCATCAACAGTGGCTGTAATCAACTGCCTGTAGATCAAAGAGCTGGTCGATAGCAGCTATTAATAACTTCTAACATAATGCTCTGCACCCTCCCAGCTCTGCTGAGCCTCTGTACAAATTTTAGAAATGTTGACACCTGCATGACTCATCTCACAGACAGAGAAGGCAGGAGTGAGGCACCCTGGAGCCTCCCTTGTTTCTGAGATGTGGGAGAAACAGTCTGGGATGGGGAGGGCTGGGAAGGGAAGGAAAAGGGGAACTTCAGCACGTTTGTGGCAGAAGGGTTGGGGCATCCTGGGAGCCCTTGGTGGGGTTGAGCTTGTAGAGCAGCACAGAAGGGTGAGAAGAGCCCATCTGGGAGCATTATGCACGTGCACAACTGGTCTGGGGAGGCTGCAAAGGGAGGGAGTGATGGATCAGAGCCGAAGAGGCCAGACTGATGCTGTTACTTTTTGCTGGGCTGAACTGGTTTAGGAGTGGAAAGACTGGTTAACAGAGGATATACTGCTGCAGGTAACCACAATTATACACACACAGGAGTGCTTCTGGCAGCTCAGCACACGCTGGGAATGCTGTGTGGTTGTTGCAGGAGCAGCCCTTGCACAGTCCCTGTGTGCTCTGTGTCTCTTCTGGGGAGGCTGCAGGTATCGCTGGTGCTCCAGGAACATCTTGAGTTTAGAAAAGCTCTTGTAGCCTCTAAGGCAAATGCATCCTCTTGCATTACATTTTGTAACTTCTACATTTCAGCTTTGTTCATAAACCTTAAAATTCACACCATGCACCGTATCTCTCCTCCTTGACTTGCTTTATCACAGGTGTTTTTCCTTTGTTTTTATTACCAAGTACTTAATATACCAAAATCTCTTTCAGTGCTCCCTAGCAGAGCCTTTGATACTTTTTTTCTTGGTTCTTCTGGCTGCCCTAATCTGTTACCAGCAACCCCACTTCTGAGCAAACCATAGAGGAGAAAAAGTGATGGGTTCTTAACAGGGATTTTTCTTTGCTTTAAAAATGGAGATTTCCCCATCCATTCCAGCAGGAGCTCAGAGTGAGGCAGGAAACTCTTTGGTGAAGACAGAGTGATAGTGATAACAGTCGGAAAGAGCAGGAAGCCACGTGGGACTAGGAGGCTTTTGGGTTGAGGCAACAGCTTTTAACTCATTAGGAAGATGAGGTCTCTGATAAGTCCTTTGCTTGATGTATAAATGGAGGTGAGAAGCGTTTGAAAAGAACACAGGGAATGAGAGAGGAGTGTGTAAGCTCTGGAGGGGCTGCGTGTGAGTAGTTTATTAATGTGTGCTGGGAGGATGGAGTTAGGGGGATGCTGTGAGTCGTGCCTGACTCCCTTCCCCAGCTCTCATTGGGCAGGACAGCTTCTGGGAGCACTGCTCGGCATCGCAGACATCGCCTGGACTGCAGGTACCTGTTCAGAAAATAAAATACAGAAGGGTACTTTCATCCCACATCACTTCAGAGATGCAGTGGTGCTGCATAAGAACTAGACCTATCAGAGCTTGATGGGGCAGAGAACTGGAAGGCAAAGAAGGGCTGATAGGGAACTTTTTAAATCCCCTTCATTGATGATCAATGAGAAAAGCTGCATCTCTAATGCGTGGACATGCAAACATGTTCTGGGACTGAAAATGATTGCTTTATCCTCCCCAGAACTGCCCGACGCCCTGCTCCCCGGTACCAGTCTGGCTGGAGACGTTCAGGAAAGCACCTTATGGAGTGTTGAATGTAAAACAGGGGATAGATTGAAAGAAAAATGCCATCTGAAATGGTGGCTGGAAAAACAAAGCAGGCTATGTCAGCCTATTTCACGTGGTTAATGAGGTGTCGCTCACCATCTTTTTAAAAGTGTGGTTTGGAACTGAAAAGAGAATGAGTTTGTTCCTGGCCAGCCTGCTGTAAATACTTAAAATAAACAAAATTGTAGCTGTAGTGATGTCATGGCATGAATTTTTATTTTGATGCTGGTGATATTAAGTTTATTTGCTGATCTCCATTACCGTTTACCGCCTTAGCTCTCATTGCTTCTGATTTCAAGGTAAATTATGACAAAACCAGAAGCTTCTGTGCATGCAGCAGCTACTGTGAAAGAGCTCTGGTGTGGAGTTCAGTGTTTGAAAAGTTAAATCCAGCTGCACAAAAGAGAAATCATCATAAACGTAACTCCATTAATAGTGATTTTATTGCAACACGCTTGGCTCCATATGAAACTTTAATGAAGAGAGATTTGCAAGGAAGACTCGTGCTGGCGCCTTCAATGGGCTCCAGTGTTTTTTGCATTGAGAGATTTACACTGTCTGTGAGCACCATATGTACTCTAATCAGTTAATTATGAGTCTGACAGTTTCAGCACATGAAATGCCATATGTTCTGCATTCTTGTTCCACCACGGGCATTACTGGTGACCTCAAAACTCATTGACCAAATATTGTCACCTTATCCTCACCTGAGAACTGCAGCACATCTGCTGGCAGTGAAAACTGGGCTGTTAGTCACAAACCTGCTCCTTGCAAAGGGAGTTACTTAGCAGTCACCTCGGTGTTTAAAGTACTTAAAATTTATGTGCAGATGCAATAAAAGCTTTATTTGAGTAGTTAACAGTTTCTCCTTGTCTCTCATCCAGCTTCCCCCATCAATGCTTTTTCAGATTTTTGCTTTCTGTTTTTTTTCTCTCTTTGATCCACGCTTTACATTTATCTTGCTTTTCCCTCCTCTGCCAAATTTCCTCTCCCCCTCAAAGGTAAATTGCTTCTTTATGTAGCAGACGGAGTTTCTCTGATGATGGAAACTTTACAGAGGAAGTGCCTCCCATCTGTGCAAGGTAGAGAAGAGTTTGGTTTAATTTTCAGATTTCTTCTGCCTGCTTTCTCTGCCTCTCTGCCCCCATCCGGCCTTTGTACACTGTTTTTTTCTCAGTGACAACTGTTAAGAAGCAGTGAGAAGATTACTCTGCTTGCTTCAGATGTCCATAAGGAGCAAACTCAAGTCACTGGAGCTTTCCTGCCACTCCAGAATGGCCTATGTTTCACTTGCCCAGCCTTCTGCTGTCATTGTAGCATCTTGTCTGTGACTCATGTGGGAGAAAACAGGCTCTCTCTGGAGATCATGCTATTGTGCTCCATGCATCAGCTACCACTGATTGCTGAAGCAGTCACAGGGCTGGACATCATCTTCTGACAAAGCAAACACCTTGTTGGAATAGCATTTTGAACCTGAACGCTTTGGCATCTCTTGGCAAACTCAAGCCTTCCCAGGAACCACTGCAGTCCTTTCTTTCCTAAGAGAGGAGGTCAGGCTCCGTGTCCTCCTGCAGTCCTGCAAAATGGGTTATCTTGGATTCTCTCCTTTCACATGTTTCATCTTCCTTCAGACCCCAGTGACCTTGTCAAGTCAGGGAGCCATTAGTTTCCTCCCCTTGCTTTTACACCTGGCAGTGGGAGAGCACCTTGAAAACAGCCATCATATAAATGAGGGAGTCGAGTCACGGAGGGGCTTAATGATTTGTTAAAGGTGACAGTCCCTGCTCTGTGGAGAAAGAGTGCCTCTTAAAACTGGTTGATGCTGAAAGAGACCCTTTCTCTGCACATCTGAGACTTTTTGTTTGGGCAAACTAGATTTTAAAACTAAATTACTGTTAATTGTTTTGAGGAGCTTCTCCTTTTTGGATCTGTCCTGAAAGTAAGTAATTGATCAAGAGAAGCAGTCATTGGCACTGGAAATATTCTGCACAAACCAGCATTGTTTACAGTACAAGTAGGTTTTTACAGCTATTTTTAGAGTGTGGATGCTCTGACAGTTTAAGAATGGCTTTAACTCAGCAGTTCCTAGGGACCACAGCTAACTGGAAGCAAGCCTCCATCATTCTCAAGAAGTGAGAACGTCCTGACACAGACAGACGTAGAGTAAATTAAATCATTAACTAAGAGAATATCTGTATAGACCAAGCCTCAAGAGCAATGCCCCCAGTCTTACAACAACGAGCAGCTCTAAGGACCCTCTTGGCTGCATATTGAAATGGGCTACTGAAGTGCACAGGACAGAAAAGCATTTTCCAGCTCTGCTGCTCTCTTGTGCAGCAATAACAAGGGGAGACATTGTAATTGCCATCACCTCTTGCTGAGGTAGATGCGGTCCATGATGCTGCCCCTTGTCTTATTGACTAGATCATATCTTGACTCTCTCTGAAGGTAAAATTTTCAAGTAATGATAAGGAAATTATCAGCTGTGCTAGCAGTGCAGGGAGTGTCTGTCTGTCTCCTGTCTGAAGTGTTTCAGTCTGCAGGACGTATGCCTGGCCTAGGTGAGACCATGCTAATGCCTCGACCTGCTGTCTCAGAGGACCTGCAATGCTCCTCTACTCAGCCTCTAAAGCTTCTCACTTCAGCCCCAAGCAGATTGATAGATGCCAGTAACAGAAAGATTTCTTCCTCCCCCGCACCAATGCTCTCATTAAAATGCTCTTGGTATGAATGAACCCTCTTGTAGCCTCTTCTGGTGGTGTTATGAATAACCGAGCACAAACGAGGCTTGACCTAGGGAATTTGGATTAGCTTCAGATGTACTTGGCTACAGGAGACAAGAGAAACAGATCAACGGGGTCTCCATTCCTACAGAAGATGTAAAATTGGGTTCTTTCTTCGTGATGTTTTGGAAAGAGAAGATAACTGCTGTTTAGTTATGAGTCATAGTTACCACAATAGGAGAGGAGAGAGCAGTTCATATGTGTTGAGAGCTTTAAAGCCCTTTTACACAGGAGAGCTTGCGTGCCTGGGCCTAGAGATACAGGCTTTGCAATTAGATGTCTTTAGGTGGAGAAAGAAGCAAGAATGCATTTGGAG
The DNA here is from genome assembly GCA_033558185.1 of Dromococcyx pavoninus. Classification (NCBI taxonomy): domain Eukaryota; kingdom Metazoa; phylum Chordata; class Aves; order Cuculiformes; family Neomorphidae; genus Dromococcyx; species Dromococcyx pavoninus. The sequence continues at coordinate 405,763 of JAUMJL010000357.1, read as the reverse complement.
TGGGGGCAGTGGCCTCATCCCTGGCAAATGGCAGCAGCCAACGACATTGTAGAGCTGCTTTTGTGCAATATGGTGCTTGTGACCTCCTGCTGGTGGAAGCCAGGCCGTGTGAGGAGTCAGCAGGGAGGGTGCTGGTTAAGTTCCTCCGGTGCTGGCACCACTTCTCAGTGTCACTTTCCACAATTACAGAATTGTTTGAGGTTTTGCAATGTTAGAGAAACATTCAACAAAGAAGACAAACAGCATTCTACATTTAATTCAGAGATTTAACCTCTTTGAATCTCTTCCGAGCTGGAGAACATGGTGATTTTGTGTAGCACTGGTCTCATCTGTGTGGACTGTGCAGCTACAGCCCGTGTCACTGCTGTGCTGTGTTTGGTAGGAGGGTTTGTCTTTGAGGGTATTTGAGTAGTCCTTGAAGAGAAACAATCAAAGCTTCCCAACAGCTTCCAGGGTACGTGGTCTCTCTCTGGAGCAGGGTGATGGCATCCCATTGGAGGCAATGCCACATCCTCTGGAGGAACTTCCAGCCCAGGGTTGCCTGAAGCATGGTAGGTGTTCGTGTAGCTCTCCACCAGATCAATATTTTGGTGCCTGGCTCATTAGGGATGGGAGAATTTGCTGATCTTGGCCAATTTCTCTCCAAACTGAAACATGGCTTTGTTCTGTTGGGTTTCTCAGAGATGCTCTCAGGCTGGTGCATCTCATCCTTTTCAGCTGTGTCGGTGATTCAGGCTTCAATGCTCGCACAGCCGTAAGGGTGATGGTAGATGTCCCCTAATTATTAGAACTGGTACTTAGGGGCATTCTTACATTGATGAAAACTTTTATAGCTCATGGAAACCAAGCAGTTCTGGAGGAAAGAGGAGGTAAATATCTTGTGAAGAAAAGTAAAAGCAAAGATTGCACATCAGGATAATGTTTGACACAGAAAATGCCACAGAAATTTTAGCTGTTCCCTAACTCTGTGTTGTATTAATGACATTAAATAGTGCTTGTCTGGGTGTCTTAAGAGATGTTCTGAACTTGTTGAGATTTGTTGATTTTTATAATGATTGGATTTGAATTCTGTGATTTATAGTGCATCGTTTCAGAATAATTACATAATCTCTGCATAATTTAAGATTTAAAGTATGTATTTGTAATTATGTTCGTGTCAGCTTTTAATTCATGATGATGGCCTCCTCTAAGAGAGAGGGATTAATATTTGTAATGACTATTTTCTATTTAAAAGCAGGCTATAAAGATTCCAAAGATTCCCTGCAGGGCATCCACGCAGGCTCATTACATGGCTTAACACATTGCTGCCCCCTGCGTTTCTGTGGGCTCCAGCTGCAGAGTTTTGTTGAAATGCTGTTACCTGTGAGTTATAATATATAAACAGAAGTGCTTTGAGAAGAAAACATCAACACAAACCTGTTTCCATGCTCCTGTGAATCCTAATCCTAACATTGCAGGAATATTAAGTTCCGCTCTAATATACTTAATACTTTGGTTATTGTGGCAATTAGAACAACAATAGTTGCTGTCTTGGTTTTCTTTTTGAAGCCCATTGATTCTTTCTTATTTTGGCCTTAATTACCAGTGAGTAGAAGGGGTGTTTCTTCAGGGAACTAATTAGTCTAAAAAACCTGCTTCAGCATAGTGCTTGAGCACAGTTGGTTTGAGTGGTTTAACTGCAAGAGCCGATTGCAGTTGTTTTATTTCAGAACACATATAATTATTTACCCTTAGTACCTCTTCATAGTTATGAGTTGCATTTGCTCCCATATGTTCACCCTGTCTTCCCCATGGACCAGTTTGTCCATAGGCTGCAGCATCTCCATTTCCCCACTTTGGTTTCATATTAAGGTCAGAAATCAGAGTGTGGCACCATTGCAAGTCGTAACTGAATGGAATCTAAGGAATTTTTACTTTACTTTTTCACTCAAATGTGACAAGCCTGCTAATATTTGGAAAAGGCTGAGAACAGAAGAAGTGAAAAACCCAGCCGATAGCGATTTCCACCAAGCTGTGAATAAAAACGAAGCTGTTGATATAGATCTCCTCTGCCCAGGGGTGGTCCGAGGGAATTGTAAGGAGCGATGCTGTTTTCTCAGAGGCTTTGCAATTTATCTATTTGCTTTAATCAGTGTTAATGTCAAATGTGCTTTGATTGGGCTAAAAGCTCTGCAGCAAAACAGACTGGAAATCCTAAGTTTTGGAAAGAGCCACAGTCTGTCTGTAATGAAACTTGTAACATTTTTCTTTTTAATTTTAATTATGCTTTTTAATAAAATAAGCAGAAGTGCTGTGCAATGCACGTGCCATGAATCCAACTGTGGTGGCAGTAACACAGATATGAAATGCATGGCTCATCGATTTGACATATTGAACTGATTTATGTTTTCAATTTGTTTAAATGGCTATAATGGCCTTAGCTTTGACAGATGTACACTCACATTTTGGTTCTATTCAAGACCACATTAAAAATAGAACTGATTTCCCGTTTAGAACATTGATTTTTATCTATTCAGTGTTCTCTTTTCTGCATTCCGCACGTCGGACTCACAAACATGAGTTCTTGTTACATCAGCTTTACTTCTTTTTGGAAAATTGTAGAAACAGCTCATTCTCCACTGGAAAGTTGATTCTTGGAAGAGTTGCTAAACCTAAATATTTTTAATTTTTAAAGGAAGTCAACAAGAAGCTGGAAAGTTTGTATGTTGCCCTATTCTTGGTGTATAAAACCCCAGTGATACATTCAGAAGCTGTGAATGTGAACAGGGGAATTATTTTGTAGAGGTTATTTGAAGTAGAGTATCTTGTGTTATGGGAGGGGTTTTTGGGGCTTCTTTGCATAAAGACTGCCACTATACATTATTTTTGTATGCAAAGAGATGATGTTTGTAGCAGTATTAATTTATGGGAGTAACTCTTGAGAGCCAACAAACTGAGATTTTCCTTAAAGCTGAGACTGTGCAATGCAGTTGGGAACTGGCCAAGTGGCAGAGAGCTTAAACCAATGATCTTTATGTGGCAGATATTATTGCTAAGCTGGTTGTTACCAGCCCTACCTTTGGCAGTTATGTTCTGACTACTCTGAGTTTTATTAGTTCCTATGAATGCAGTGTTCTTCACGTTCTAATCATCTGGTTTATTCCCTTTTGTAAGAGGTCATTTCATTAGTGGAAAATGCAGCCTTAGGATAGAGCAGTTCCCTGACCTGATTTCTCAAATATTCAGATAAAATGTGTGCTCCTTGGACCTCTGTGGATCTGTTTACACCTAACAAAATAAAGGTTGCTGGTCTCTGAAGTGTTCTGTGACCTTTTGTAAGAAGAAGAGTGTTATGGACAGCTAGGAATGATATCTGCATGACTGTGATGACAAACCTGTATTTTTCTACGTGGGAACATTCAAGCAGTGGTGAAACCGTATTCGCTTGGTATTTGCCTTCCCTGCCTGGGGGTACAAAAGGGCAAGAGCACCCGCTTGCAGATTGCTGCAAGGAGCCCCTCCGTGTTCCAAGAGCCTCAGCTGGAGGTACCTGGGCCTCTGATGCTGCCGTTTGTGTTCGGGGGAGGTTGCTCGGTCTGTGCCATTTGCTCAGAGATCATCTGAGTGTACTTAATTGTATCTCAGCTGCAGCATGGCAGCATGCAGGGCTGTTGAAAAGAGAGACGTTGTTAGCATTATGTATGGTATTTATTTAAAGTAGAATTGCTCATTGAGCTTGGCAGAGGCCGCCTGGGGGCTTGTGATGAGTGCAGAACTTCCTATGCAGATGTATGTTATTCCTGGGAATGATTGTGACAGTATAAAATACCTGATTAATCTTAAATTCTTTCAACGTACCCGATACCAAACGTATCCAAGCTTTATTTGAAAGTGTTGGTTGGTTTTTTTTAATTTGTTATAGCTACCAAAAGGCACAATGTAAATCCATGTGTGTACATACATACGTGTTCAGGAAAGCATCTCTAAAGAACTCTGGATGACTGACTTTGTGCTCTTAAAATAACACAGCGTCCCAGGCTAATTCTGTAGGCTTTTGATTGCTTTGCTGTTTAGGTTTGTTTCTGAAGACCGTAGGTGAGACTATTATAGCTATATAGAGAAATGACATTTATCTTCACAGTGCAGCATGACCTTGTCGTTCAGCAGTGACATTTCCTCTCAAGATAATGAGCACCTTTTTATTTAGACCAGGCAAGACCCCAAATCCATTGTATCTGATTTCTACAGCCCATCAACACTTTACATGTTACTGTAATTATTGTGGATATTGGTTTCTGTTGCATTCCACTTGCTCTTTGGATTCCACTTGTTCTTGTTTCTGAACAGCAAAGGGGATTGAGAGAGAGAAAAGGTCACACTCAAGTCTTTGTGAACATCTGGGACCTGCTGCATGGCACCAATACAACGAATACACGTTTTCTGTACCCTTCCTATAGGGTCTCTTCCACAAGGAGTGAATCACACATGTATCAGCCTAGGATGGGCAAGCAAGCTGGTGTTGCCCTGAGGTCACCTATTTACAAGCAGAGGTGAATCTTTGTAGCTGTTTATCTGCTTGAAAATTCAAGTGTGAACAGAAAGTTTAAAAAAAGCGTTCACAATCCCGACCTGCAAATATTTAGAGAAGGGAGCTCTCTGTCGTGCTCCATGTTGCTCTATTGCTTGATGTAGTTTTGCCTGCAGCATTAGCTCTGTGTGTCCTCACCACATCCCTCTATGGCCCAGCCACCAGCGAGCCCATACACACCTCTGAAACAGAGCTCCCAGCTCTGAGCACCTCATGCTGTGCAGTGATGGAGCGAGTCAATACTTCTACCTTTGTGGCTGGAGCTAATAACTGACATTATCTTGGCATATGCTCTAACTTCTTTCCTTTCTTTGCCAGATGGAGATCTTTTATGTTTCCATAACGTGGCTTTGCTAGACAGGCATTCAGGTGCGAGGAAGCTCAAAGGTTTCTAATGGGACCATCAAGCTGTTTCACCTTTTGCCTCGTCTGTCTGCATTTGCCAGAGCGAGAAGCGATTGTGAGTCGCTGGATTGCTTTCCTGAAATGAGTTTCTGTTTGGTTCACTCAGAGAAGATAAACACTCGCATCTCTAAAATATCATCCTGTCTGGCATCTTTGTTGGCAGGCTCAGCAGAAGGGCCAAGGAACAAATGGACCATGTCTAAGATCAAATTGCAGTGCTCCCTCTGGAGTTAATCCTTTCAGCCCAAAACTGAGAAGCATTGAGGGGGCAATGGAAGGAAATATGCACTTCTGTTCCTTCTATTCTGCCAATTTTATGGATAAACAAAGGACTTCAGCCCCAGATTGATTAATCCAGCACTTTGCCCTCACGGTGACTCTCCGGCAAGTTTTTACACTGAAAATTAAACTGACAGTTGGCCAACACAGATTATGTAGCTGGTGCTATGCAAGGATGGTTTGTTTTCTTGTTCTGTTCCTGTTATCATAGTTGGTATTTTTTTTACTTCTTACATGCTCTTTCCAAAGTTGTTTTAAGTAAGGAAGATATTGAGAAGTCAGGGATGCCCCATCCCTGGAGATGTTCAAGACGAGGCTGGATGAGGCTATGAGCAACCTGATCCACTGGAAGGTGTATGTGGGGATCTTCAAGGCATCCTCAGTCTTAAGTCACAAGCATAGTTTTTTTGTGTACTCATGGTTTAAATACCAGCTTCAGTTTGCCAGCAGAAAATGGTTCCATCATGGCACAGAGCCTTAGAACTGCTTTGGAATGAACTACACCAAAGTCAGCATCCTGCTGGGTGTTGTGTTCTGCATGTGACAGATGCTGCCTCTGCTCTCTCTTTGTCCCTCTGTCCCTGGTTACCCCAAGCATGGGATGGTTACCAACTGCTGCTTTGGGGTAGCTGTGTGCCTCCTCCCATCCCTCATCCTTCGGTCCTCTGGAAAACTAGAGACAAACCCATATTTGTGCACCTCATCCATTTGAATGTGGTTGTGTCTTTATGCCCCTCCTTCCCACACCCCATCCTTTTCTGTTTCTTTATATTTTTACCATGTTTCTTCTCCCCTGTTAGCTACCTCCTTCCCAACAAACCATTAAGCAATAACAAGAGAAAACAACAAAAAATCCCTTGCTGTTTCCTTCAAGTGCTTGCTTTGCATTTGTTGCCTATTTATAGATTATTCAGTTAGGCCATGGTGGCAGTCAATTAGAAATGTGGTGAATCCTTCTTTCAAGAGCCTGCCAAGAGAGGATCTTTTTAGTGTGCTTGCTTTTTTATGATTTTTGCTGGAGCCTCTACAGTGTGCTTCAACTCCTTTGGGATTTGTTTATTTTGCATACAAGTAGAAGAGTTTTGCTCCTCTTCAAGGAAAGTATAGGAGCATGACCACTGTGCACAGGGATGTTTGATTTATCTGACTTGAAACTGGAAGGGGGAAGATTTACATTAGACATTAGGAAGAAATTCTTCACAGTAAGGGTGGGAAGGCCCTGGCCCAGGTTGCCCTGGGAGGTTGTGGCTGCCCCCTCCCTGGAGGTGTTCAAGGCCAGGTTGGATGGGGTCTTGACCAACCTGCTCTGGTGGGAGGTGTCCCTGCCCATGGCAGGGGAGTTGGAACTGGATGATCTTTAAGGGCCCTTCCAACCCAAACTATTCTGTGATTCTGTGATCTAAGGGTGGTAAAAATAGTTTTACCCCATTTTTTTCTTCCTGTTGTCACCTTAGAGGATTTTTTACTTTGTCAATGTAAGGAATGTCTTTGAATAGAGCTACTGTGGGCCCCTTCTTTTTTTCTTGGGTTTTTTTCCCTACAACTTGAGGCAAATTCTGCCTCTAAATCCTGGTCTGGTTGCAGTAGAAAACTGATGAGCTATAATATTATAGAATATTATATAAGGTTTTTTGAAGGGAAGCTTTTCTGCAGGGAGGCTGGAAACCACTGATTTGTGCAACACCTGGAATTGTAAGTGCTGGTGTTCTCCTTCAAGGGAAGAAGCTCTTTGTTGTGGCTAGGTACATGTTGGGAAAAGATACTTCACAATTTTTTTTTAATGCCACATATTACTGCTAAGAGCTATGGTGGGTTTTTTTTTGCCTTTCCAAGAAAGCAAAAACTGTTTTAAACTGGGTCTCTGCATTTGCCAGAGCCTCTGCAAAATGGTTGTAGCAGCAAGTAAGATATACTAGTTTGGTTTTGTTTCCCTTTTTGTGTCCCCCTTTTGCTGCTCTTTGGTTTTATGCCATGATACCCTGGTAGGAAAATCAGGAAGAGGCAGAGTCCTCAGGGCACTGCACGGAGAACAGGTATTGGCCTCAAGTGTGAATAAACCTTCTGCCTTGAAGAAGAGTCTCTCTGCTAAACGTGCCTTGCACACAGTGCTGTGCAGATGATACAAGGAAATGAAGGTACAAAATGAAGAGGAGAATTAGCCTATTTGTTTTTTATCTCACCTCCCAAGACAGGACTTGATTCTGTGCTCTGAATCCTCTAGGTCAGTCGTGTTTAGAGCAGCCGTCGGCACAGATCAGCTGTGCTGAGCACACTGTGACATTTGGAAATCCCTGTCTGGAAGGGGAATTGAGCAGTGAGCTTCTGCTAATTATAATAGCTATGTTTAAATTGTAATGTTTGCTTTATTGAGCAAAATCCAAATACACACCCAGACTAGAGACTGGAAATACTCTGGCAGTGGAGGAGTTGGGTCCTCAGCACATGCATTCCCGGAGCAGAGCAAGGGCAGTGCAAGTATTGCTTTATCAGAGCAAACATTGCACAGCCTTGTCCGGGGGGTTGAACATTGTTACCTAGCAACTTCCAAGAGTGTTTCAAATTTGTTGGAGACCCTCTGAGGCTTAAAGCACTTTACCCACCATTCTGTTGGATGCCAAAAATATGCTGGCTGTAGTTTCACAAGCCAAGGGCAGTGCTGGCATAAACCTCTTCTTGACCTTTATTTGAGCTAGCACAACCTGTACAATAGCACAGGGGACCAGGACAAGAAACCAAACTAAGTGAAAATTAAATCGGGGGGGAAAAGAAGTTTGATTTAAACATGGATCTTCACTTCCTGGATGGCTTTTGCTGGCTGACCCACAGCAGTGGCACTGGGAAGTGTGCTGACACACCTGAGGGCTCCTGTTGGGAGTCTGTTTGTGTGGATAGCAGTGAGATATACTTAGGGATAGTTAGAGATATAGTTAGGTTATGTGTGCTGTGAGCTATCATTAAATACATCACCAGCTGACAAACAGCCTAAGGTCAGGATGAGTTGTTCAGTAACCTTGTTTTAACAGTTAGAAAGGTTATCTAAAGCAACTGTGGTGTAAGGAGACTTGTGTATAAAGAAGACTACGCCTGTGCTGCTCTGTAGCTTCCAATATTCTTTGTTTCATTCAGCTACAGATCTTCTGGCTGTGGACTAATTACATGCATAAACCCCTCTTCCTCACCGTTACTTTCACTTGGAGTAGAGGCTTTCCTTCCATACTGCTTTTGTCTGAACTTCTATTTAGATTCTAACTCCCCTGGGAAGCTCTTTTAACTCATAACCAAGTGTTAGTGTTCCTCTGCAAAGGTAGTGGCCATCCGCTCGTGTCTTTGGAAGCATTGGCACCCTTAGGCTATAGGGCAAGTAAGAATATTTTCCAGATATTCAACTGTCAACCCACTGAAAAGAAAACGTTGCTTTATGGTTGGTAGACTGATGAGAGCTCCTTATACCTTTAAATTAAAAGTGACACCGTCGCATAAATCATTATAACAGTACTGTATGCAAACAGTGCCTGGATCCAGAGTGGTTATGAGATGACAGTGAACTGGGTGAATACCCATATTCTTGACTTTGAGAAGTGCAGTGACAATGAATCATCCTTAATGATGAGATGCAGCAGTGCTGACTCATTGGGCTGAAATTAGAAGGGCTTTTTAAGGTAGAGATATAATTCTACCATTTTTTTCTGATGAATGGATAAGAGTGAACTTTTTTGTTGGCTAATTTACAGACTTTGTCAACTACAAGTAGTTTTCTTTCCCTCTGGCTGTCAAACCTCATTGGATGCAACTGACGGGGAGAACCTATTCCCAGTGTTGTGGTACTGGAAAAAATTAGTAGGAAGGAGTGGCAGAAAAGTTCACACTTCGGTAGAGAAACTGGATGTCAATATTGCCAGCTCATTTAGTTTTTGAGAGTCCCCTTTTCTGGGTTTGATGAGTGTTGATGTTTGCTTTCATCAAGACAAGGGGTTTGGAGCCTGAGCTCATTCTGCTGCTAATCTAAAGGAGGAAAAAGAAATGCTGGAATTAAAATTTTGCCAGAAAACTAAACAACTGCACAAATAGTGGCTCCTCTTTCCCCAACCAACTTTGTTATTCCATCTAATACCAAGGGATTCTATTCCCATTAGCTGCTGTGTCTTCTGCTCGTAGTCTTCTGTGCTGCTTCTTGGTTCAAGAAGGGTTAATACAACCCAAAGAAAACATCATGCTCACTGAATCCCAGCATTGCCCATAGTACCAGTTTTCAGATCACTTAAATAGCAATGAATAACCAGATTCCCAGCGGCACTACATTTGTTTCAGACTCTGGTGCTGATACCCTTTCATTTTGGCTTTTGAGATTGGATCCCAGCACAGCAAAATTAATTCTCGCCAGTGTCCTCTAAATGATTTGTATTCCTTTCCCTTTTTGCTATTTCCCCATGGAATGGGCTGATGCTCTCCTAATGTTTTTTTAGTTGTGCTAATATATTAATAATCTGTTTTACTCCCAGCAAGAGATTTGCGGTCAGCCCTCAGTAGACAGGTTTTATGCCAGGTTATCTTTCTGCTGTTGGGTTAAAAATTTTCCTAGTCAAGCAGCAAAAGAGAATGGACTCCCAGCTACGACTGCACACTCAGCTGCTTTTATGAGGTAGGAATATTTCTGAGCCCACAAAGAGAATATTAGCAGTGGAGGGTTCTCTGCTGGGTGTTCCAGCGATGGGGAGTGACTCCTTTGGAGAGTCCATCGGCATCTGGCAGTCACTCGTGTGTTTCCAGGAGATGCTGTACTGGCCGAGTGCGTAATGCTTTGAGCAATTGGTTTGGCAGAGTTTCATCAGTCAGGCTGCCCTTTGCTGTTGAGGAAGCAGCTGCAAACTCACGTTTTTGGTTTGGCAATGTATTCTCTCCCCGGGGGCTGCAGCACCGTTTGATTAGGATGGAGGGAGGGAGACCTATTGCAAAAGTGTGCTATTCCCGGCAGAGCCATGCTAATCTTTTGGTCTCTGTGCTTTGTCTTAGCAAGGTGTTGAATGAAAACATCAAGGAAAAACAGGAGGAAAGAGGAGCTGCTCAGCTATTGTCTCTCAATCTTGCCTTGGCTGCAGCTCAGAAAGCAAAACAACAAACTCTTGCTCTTGTTTTGAGATGTTTTTGTAAATATGATTTTTTGTCACACGAAAAAATCTGGTAACACCTGAGCCCCTTATTTTCCTACCTACTTGCTTTCTTTGTGGATGTTTCAGTCTGGCATAGGGCTGTCTGATCTCCAGGGACTTATCCTTCCCTGACTATAAAGCCCTGCATTTTGCCATCTCCCCAATTTGCTTCGATACCGTGTTCCTTACCTGACAGCATCTCCCTGGGAAGTGTTTCCAACCATGTTGATTGGATAGATTTTTGAGAGGTACAGAATCTTTCTCCAGGTTTTACCTTCCATTGCCACTTTGAAGGTCACCTTTGCTTTGAGGGTCAGGGAGGGTAGGTGCTCGAGTTCTGCACTTGATGTGGTGCTTAAACCTTTTACTGCCCAAGTGGGGTGGCCCATCCAGTGGTTTTGTGTCAACAGCAGCATCTTGTGCTCAGGAGTTATCTTCAGTCAAAGATTTTCTGGTGGGTTTACAGAGCGAGTATTATCTTTACATTAGAGATGGAGGGGAAAAAAGGAGTTTCAGAGAGTTTAGTCCTTTGCCCCCGGGTCTCTCAGCAGTTGTTAACCGGAGCGAGAACAAAAGCCAGGTCTCTGCTGCAGAACTGGGCAGCTTATTTTAAGCTAAGCCAAGTGACTTGCCAGGAGTAAAGATGTGGACAATTTCTGCTTGAAATCCTGTCTCCCTTGTATTAGTTGTTCCACAGTGACTGTTTTTACACCACTTCTGAATAGCCTGACCAGTGAGAGTTTGGGGTGATTCCATTCTAATAATCTTACTGTCAGGAGTTCTTGGCATTAATAAGTGACTGTCTCTCTTTTAAGAGAAGGAGAGAGATTGGTCTGTCCTTGATACTTAAGAGCAAGACAAAGGCTTGGTTATTATCTCTTCGTCCAGTGAATCTTGATAGTCTGTTGACAGGAGCCTGTATTTTGCAGATGTTTTCCCTGTATCTTCAGTAATTATAACTATGACTTCAGCTATTTTTCAATTTGCAATATCATGTTTTTGTTCAGCACCCAAGAGCCTTTGCTTTATTCATCCTTCCTTTTGGTAACCAGCTGCTTTTTGTCTCTCACTTGGGGGCGGCATTTCCCCGCTGCACATCAAATCCAGTAGAAAACTGGTTCTCAGAGAAGTAGCAGCACTTGCTTTTTTGATGCAAAACAGCCTTTCCTGCTCTGCACATAGTCTTTCAGTGCCTGGGTGCTGCAGTTTGCCCAGGAGCATGAGTCCCTGGGGATGTGGGACACCTTGCTCATAGGCATTGGAGTTTCCTGTGTTTCCCATCCTTGCTTGGGGCAAAATTAAGAAAGACTAAATTTTGTGGAAAAACACATAAGCTGTGGCCTGAGACACGTGATTTTCATTGAGCTCTAAGCTTGGCCACATAATACAAATTATGTCAATAAGAGATGGTCACTGTTTTGCCTGTTGCAGCTTTTCTGCCAGTCAGGGCAAGTGTCACTTTACTGCATATCTGTCTGAGACACACTCAAAAGTTGTTGGGGACTTTTCCTTTCACCTTTGCATCCCACTGAGCCCCTCATGGCCCCCAGTCCAGCTCCTGTGAGAAAACATGGTGCTTTTGAAGCTTTTGAGACAACACTGGAGTTTATTTGTAGGTGTGATTTCCCACTTTATAAAGGATATGCGTTTGGTTTTATAACCAGAATTTTTTGAGAACAGCAAGATTGAATCTCTGAAATAGCAAGGACATGGTTTAGCAATGTCTGATGCTAAACTGACTTCTTGTTTGTGATCTCAACTGATGCCATTTTGTAATTTCAGTAATTTCACCTGCAAAGCATGGAAATAGTTCAACTTAGAAATGACCATTTAACCCAGTGTAGTTTTGTAGTGCACTCCAGAGGTGCTGGAACAACAGCATTCGGCTCCCAGTCCGCAGTAACGCTGTGCTAATAGAGTGAAGGCGGGAGGTATTGGCTGGCGTGGGATAAATGAGAGTATAACTTTAAAGGATAAACAGGCAAATGCATGCATTAACTGTTGAAAGTTGAATCCCATGGGTGAGGTTTCAGATTGAGCACTAATGAAAATTTCATTTCAGCTCTCACAACATTTTAATATGCCGGATCACGGTATGCAAATAAACTGAAGCCAAACTGCAAGTGGCTGATGAGTTACTTCTGTCTCCGTCTCTGCCACCCCTTAGTAAGCTGTCTTTGGCTTTTGTGAAATCAAAGTTTTACTCCTGTTTTCCCTGCAAACCACAGTCTTATAAAAATAGCTTTGTGTACGAGGTAATTAGGGATTGCAGCCTCCTCTTCAAAGTGTTCTCATGGTACTCCTGTGTTGTTCCATGTAACTCATCAACCTGGTGCACAGAGCTGTGCGCTGTGGGATTTAGGATTGAATTAGAAGTGTTACAATCAGTGCTTTCCTTATCAGAACTGTCCTGGGAGTGCAGCCATGTTCTGGGGGTTCCTGCTGTATTTCAGCTGCAGCTGTGATACACTGGATTTTCCTTGTGTCTCCTGAATCTGATAGAAAGTGGCGATATTGTACTTTTTATTCCTTCTTCCCCAGCTTATGGCATCAGATAAGATAACACTGGCTTGGACTCTGTTATAGGTCAATTGCAATTTAGCCACACATTAAGGCCTTCTAGCTTGAGCCAAGAACCTTCATCTCGTATCTTCTTTTGTAAGTGATCAGATAAAAAAGTTACTGTGAAATTACCCAGAGAACAGGGACAGCCAGCACAGGGAAACAGAAATTATTTGACATGTTACAACATACAAGAGTCTGGTTTTCTGTGATTGGATGTCGATATATCCTTGTAAATTTAAATTGTGTGTTAACTCTCTCAAAGGGAAGAGGCAAGAATTTATCTTAGAAGTTAATTAATTTGAAATGGCAATCAATTAACATTATACCTAAATTTGCCAGTCATCACACTTGACTTAAATTCGCATGCAACTGTTGCATATAAAGCACTGCTAAGGGTATCTTGGGTTTCAGTGTGCTGTAAAAATGCCCTGGTTTGCAGCTGTGTAGCAGCTCTGCCAGGCTCCTCTTCCCCTCCCCTGCGACGGTGCTGCCCTTCCAACAAGTGGCCTTGCTCCTGGGGACCCTCAGTTGGGATTTATAGCCATGCAAGCGCAACCCTGGAATAGGCAGCTGTGTGTGTTCTCAGGTATTTCACCCTGATCAGAAAGAATAAAAATGACTCTTTTTAATTTGAGGTAGTGAATGTGCTGCTTGTTTCTTTCCCTTGTAAAGTACTTGCATCGTATTAATGTGACTGTTCAGATAATCATGTTTTTTGATGAAAGCATAAGACTGAAATGATGTTGCCAAATGAAGGTTGTTGTGATTTATTCCCTGTATGCAGCACACATAATTTTGCTTTCCTAATTCTTTGAAGCAAGCCTTAATTTTATGGCTTTGGCTGTTGTTACTCCTGTGCTGTGCAGCACCTATGAGCTATTTAATGTGCAACATTGAGGAGTAAATTAATGCAGGTCTACAAAGAGAGCGCTTCAATTTGCTAATTGCTTATAGAGAAGAGGGTATTGTTGTGTAGAGAAAGACAGTTCATTAGAGATTGAGTAGCTAATTTTTTCCCTACAAGTGAGTCTCACATTTGAGCTGTTTGCCTGTCGGTCAGGGCAATCGCTTTGCGTTCAGCCCCCGGAGAAGAGTCTCGGCTGTTGATGGGATCGGTGTTAACACCTGCCTCGTGACCTTATTTCCATTCATTAAACCCTTCCTGACCGGCCTCCTCCGGCGTTGTCAGTGAAGGCTGATTTTTGGAAAGTATAGAAGACAAATTACTGATGCAGGGAAGCAATCTAAACAATCCAGAAATGTCTCCTTAGGAGCCGAATCAGTTCCTCTCCTTGGAAACCGGTTTCTGTTCCTCTTTCAGCCCTGAGCTGCGTATCCCGGTGAGGCCAGAGCACAGGTTATCTTCCCTTTCCTGCCAATCTCTTTTGAGGATGACAGTAGCATTGACAGTAGATTAGACTGTGTTGTCATGTAAGATGAATGTTTTGAATTGACAGTCCCTTTTTTTTTGGAGGCTTAAAGTAATTGACTGAATACTTGAGGGGATTATTTTTTTTACTGCTTATGCTGCTTATTTGATTTTCTTTTACCTTGTGCTGCCTTCGTTGCACAAATTGGACTTTGCATGTGTTTGTGTATCTAATTCTTAATATCTGTTTGCTTATCAGATTTCTTAATGCTTGAGCTTAGTGATCCGTGGGAATTTAACATGTGTATTAAGTAATGAGAATTTCCTTGGAGCTTTAAGTTAACTTTTATGCATAGCTTGAAAATTCAACACACAGGCCTCGCTACTGAGAGATTCCTGAGATACTAAGGTTAATGTGTTCAATCAAAAAGCCCTCAAAACAGAGCTGAGCTGCATATAGGTGGGGTATTGTTTTTTCCCTCCGTGGGAAACTGGGGGACTCCAAACTGCTCCAGCGTCTGCTGCCGATCCCCTCCTGTACCTGCTGGCGCAGGGACCGAGGACCTTTGCACACTCTCTCCCTCTCAGCCACGCAGAATGGCTCAGGGGCATCACTCATGCTTTTGTTGGCTGCAAGTGGCCAGAGATAATTGGAGATATCCAACAGTTCCTGAAAAGGTAAATTCTGAGAAACACAGAACACAATTTCTTTTAGGTCCTTCCAGTAAACCCTGGGGCGCAGGGGCTCCGTGCGCTGTCAGGCTCTGGTCCAGGGCCCTCTGCAGCTCCAGCCGTGGGTGGCTGCGGTGGCTGGCAGCTCCCCCAAAGCACTCTGATTAAGTGAGATGTGGGGATAAGTTCAGGGCCTAATTTCTTCTTCATAATTAAAAATGTGTGCATCTGTCATGCTGCTGGTGATTAGGCTGTATTTTCTCGTGGCCTAGAAGGAATATGGCAGTGAATCACTTTGCAAGCAGCTGTCCTCTAACAGCTGAGCTAGGTTCAATATTTGATTTAAGCTAATAAAAAGTCTGGGGTAGGGCTACTGTTTACAAACTGGATGTGATAAAGCATTCAGATCATCTGTTTCGCAGCCAGGCAAGAGCAGGCACAGGGGATCCCACCAAAGGTTTGGGGTTTATCTTGTGCTTCTGCACCTGCCTGGGTACCTGAGCATGAGCTGGGAGCTGGTGGTCAGGAGGGTCCTGGCTCTGGTCTGCGAGAGCATCTGGCAGGGGGGAAAAGCCTCCTTGTTTCCAGCTGTATCATTGTAACAGCTCTGAATGCATTAAATATGTCCCTTTTGCTCCTCTGTGAGAGTAGTAGTCAAACTGTACGTTTAAAAATCCTTTAATCTTCATAAATCATTTCTTCCAGCAATCGAGTGAGTTTAGTTGCTGTTCTCTGAATTCCCACTAGTTAGCTACTCTTTCCCTTTGAGATGAGCTGCCTGGAAATAAATGCAGTGAAGAAAACCTACTTTGTGATTTAATTCCTATCTGATTGCTTCTCCAAATCATATTGATCTGCTGTTACCATGCTCCTGTTCTGGACTTGCTGTCCAGGTTTCCCTCTAGGTCTCTGCTGGTGTAGCAGCTCAAGAGGTTTGTGTTTAGTTATTTTCCCCAATCCATTTTATATAGAAGATAAATTACAGAATATTTCCTGCATTTATTTCCGATGTGTTCCATCCCTTTGTATTATTGCTCTCCTGTCTTGAAGTTTTTGCAACCTCTTCCTGAAATAAAATATGTCAGGGTTGATTCTGTATTTTTTTTCCTGAATTTTATCAAGGTTTTGTACTTTACAATTCTTTTATACCATCTACTGAAAGAAGTTCCTAGGGAACTGTTGTCTTGATACGATAAAGGAAAATATTTCCATTGTGCAGGTGACCAAACCTTAGCACAGGTTGCTCAGAGAGGTTTTGGAGTTTGGCTCCTTGGAGATTCTCCGAACCCTGCTGACCAAGAGCCCTGAGCATCGTACAGAGCTGACCTGCTCTGAACAGGGGATTGAATTGGCCTCTTCCAGTCTGAATTACTCCATGATTCTGTAGAATGCTATACTGACTGGAGGCTGAGTAGAGAAATTACTCTCAAATTCATGAGTGGTACCTACTGTAAGCAAGTCTGTAATTCCTAATGGCTTTTTACATCTAGTTTAGAATAGGCAAGAATTTCTCATCACAAGGTCATATATATCTTCATATAGATGGAGGCTATTAATATACAGAAGAGTTGTGGGGGGTTAATCAAAGATATTCAGTCTTGGGGTGTTCTGCAAAGGCTGTGCCAGCATCTCTCAAAAAATAACATCTCTAAGGGGGATGTTTTCTAATTCTACTCTATGTGACAAATTTCTGGCTCCAGCCTGCTGTAGTTCTTCTTGATTCAATAGTAGTAGGGGAAAAAAGTCTTCCCCAGATGTCTGCAAATTTATAGTTTCCTGATGTTTCAGCATCAAACTCAGTGATTATTTCATTTTTTCTTTTCACTTGCTTATCCATGTTTGGTTGGGACTGGCATCTCCTGCAGTGTATAATGAACATGTTTCATTGCCCTGTGCGAGGTCCCAGGCTTGTGTCAAAACCTTTTCATCTTATCTGAGTGCCTGTTCCTTAAATAAAGTCACATCATCCCAGGCCCCACTCAGCAAGTACCTGTAACTTTTCCAGTTTCCACTGAGCTCTGGGGCCAGGGAAGTCTCGAACTGTTTCTTGGTTGCAATATTGAACTTCTGTGCTGAACCCAAAGACTGTAATTTTTTTGTTTGCTTGCATTTTAGCGCAGTTAACCATCAAATCTTAATGTGTCCCTTTTCATTGTAATAAACTGCTTGCTGTATGTCTCTGGTTTGGATGTAGTACTCCAAAGACCCATTTCACATGTGGCAAGAGATAATTAGAGGGACTCTAGAGGGTTTTAATAAATATCTGCTTGAAATTATGGGAATTGTTTTGTAAAGAAGTTTTTTTTTAGTTCTTGTTTATTTATATTGTTTAAATTAGCTTCTCTGTCATCAGTTGTGACTGTTTTTGGGGCTCTCTGCTAACCAGAGAAAGGCTGAATGCAGGCTTAGCAAGGTGTTGTGAAATAAAAGATACAACAGCGATAACACTCCAGTAGTTTATGTGCCTTCTCTTACCTCCAAAATACCCATTTCATTTAAAATGCTTTTTCATAAACAAAACTTTGAAAGCTTGAGTAAGATTCCCATTTCTCCCCAAATTGTACAGGGATAACAAGGTATTTCCGCTCTGGTTTACAATTTTTTTAAATTTCAAATTTCCTCCTAAAACCCCAAACCCCTTGCATTGGGACCTTTTCTCACAGAAGTTCAGCAGGGTTATGTTCCAGAGATGCTCTGCTCTGTATTCTTCCACAACAATTTTTACAGCTTCCAAAACCAAACCCTCTTGCTCAGAACTTGAACGGAAGATTTTCCATGGGTTTTCCTCACACACAGACACACCTTCCAGGAGCTGTGGAGCAACATTCTTCTTTCTCTGATATTAAGCTTGGGGGAACTGGGTGGATTTTAGACCACTTTTAATGCAACTTCCAAAGAAATGGAGAAGAGGTACGGTTCTGACTGGACCATGGGATTGACATTTGGGATAGCTAATCCAGTGGATTTCCCCTCTGCAAGAAACCTCTTCATTCTTCTCTCTTTAGGCTGCACGCTCTTTGGGACAGGATCATCTCATGGAAAGGAATGCTGATAGGACATAACAAGACCCAACACTTATAATTCCTTTTCTATGCTGTGAAAATCATGTTGCCTTTAGTGGCATTTTTGGTTGGGAGGGAGAAAAATAGTCTTATATCTCAAAAAATATATCCCAGACTTAATTTTCTACTTTTTTGTCTTGAAGGCTCAGCTGTCTCAAGTTCTGGAAGAAGTGGGCAATCATAAGCAAAGAGCAGAAATGGTAAGTGCTTGTCTTTGGGGGGCTCTTTAATTGTTTTACAGAGCAGTAACATATGCAAAGCTTAGTTCATTTAAACAGTGGATCAGTTCCAAATGTTCAGAAACGAATAACAAATGAGCATTGTAAAAATTTGTGTTGCTTCTCCTAGTCTTGGCATACCCTGTCTCCAAACTCACCTGGAACAAGCATTGAATGAGATCTAGTGGTCTCTCTTCCTTTTTTTTGGCAATTTGCTTTCTCTTTGCTAGCAGTTCTAGATCAGAAGCAAACATGTAATTTCATACTGAATTATCTCCTTTCTTCAGGGGCCTTTGATTCAGCCTCGAGTGTGCAGAGGACAAGCAGATGAGATGCAACAGCATTACCACAAACTAGTTTTCTCTAATATCTGTTAATTTTCTGCAGGGTTTGTCTATCTTATTGGCATTTCCCTCAAGGACCAAAAATAATAGAGGCCACAAAACCAGGCAGCAGGGAGGTTTATGTGCAGTTTCATGACTATTGTGTATGATTCTTTACACTTGGGAATAAACGAGGGGTCAGCATTAAGCTGTTCCGTGAACCAGTGTTTTTGCTGATGGGTTGTGGGATTGCTGCGACTGTTTCTGCTCACGAGAAAACCTGAGTGGTATCTGAGATGTAGACACTTGTCCTGTAGGTGTGTTTTACACTGGATTCATTTTATTTGTAGTGAAAAGATGGGTGTGCATCCCTGGCTAATAAATAGGTGTTAAACAGACCTCTGCTCTGAAACACAAATCATCAGCTGGGGTTTTAGCCTTCTGCTTGGCTCTGCTCGGGCACTGACGAGCAGAACCGCAGGCCCATGCCGTGCTATTAATAGGTTGCCATACATCTGCTAAGGTTCTTTTGTTTTATTTGTGCTTCTTGCTGTTTCAATATCAGATTTTCCATAATGGAAGTGTTAATTGATTCCAGTTCTGGGGTGGTCTTACATTGTGGGCAAACATTTTTGTATGCTCAACTGCTTTCTCTGGTGACGCGGGTCAGAACTGATATTTCCAAAGAAAACCGAATTAATCCTATTTACCATCTGATCTCATTACATGCTGCCTTGTTATAGTTTTAAATTCTATACAATCAATTTTGTGTTGTGCTCACTGGTCGTATCAGAGGATTAATTTGCTGTTATATTTTAAATGTTTTGATGTGTGGGGTTTTTTAAGCATTTCAAGGTTTTTCTTTTAGCCTCGTTAAGCCTGGGTTCGGAGCTATTTGTTTGCCTTCAAAAGTTTGGCTTATTAAACAGGCTGGCAGAGAGCTGGAGAAACTGGATCTTCCATTAATTGGTGTTGTGCATCATCCATCAGCAGAGGATAAAGCAGCAGTCAGTGTTCAGTGCCTATTCCCAAGGGTTACTCAGTGCAAAACTGCAGGTCTTGTGATCTTCCAGTAAAGCTTACATCAATCTCACATGAACAGGCTGCATTCCATAGCGCTTTAGACGATGGATTGGGGATTGTGAGGTGTGGGCTTTATTCAGCATTTTGAATACTTACAGTAGATATAAACAAATGGCTTCAAATGGAGAAAGAGAGACTGTTTTCCCTCTTTTTCCCTTTTGAGGAGAAACCTGACACTATAGCTTCTTTTCGTTGGTGGTATGTGGTTCTCTGCTGTGCCCAGGTGAAATCTTCATGGTAGGAAAAGATGTGCCACTTCTTGTCTTCTACAATGCTAGGGGTGGCCAAAGATCTCTTCCCTTTGGATGAGGCTGTTCTAAGGGCTCCATCAGCCCCACTTTCCTCCCTGCCATCCAATAAAATGTTCTTTACGTGGGGTTTGGGTATTTTTCCCCCTCTCCAGATCAATCTCTCACCTGGATGGCCTGATTTTCAGACTGCTTTGAAGTTGACACTTCAGCAATTGGTTGCTTGATTTGAATTTCTGCCATCTCACCTTCCTTTTCACTCCTCTCCCTGTTTTTCACCCACGATCTGCTGCTTGTTAGTTTGGTGTCAAGGCTCGGCGCCTGGGGGGATGCGGAAGGGCTCGTCCTGCTCCAGGTGCTGACAGATGTGGATATTGCTTTTCATCAGCCATTCTGCCAACGGGCTTATGGCCCAGAGTGAAACGGAATAAACCCCTGTCAGGTGCTGTAATGCAGTCTGATGGGTCTTTTGGGATGAACCTCTGTGGAGGTGACATCTCCGCTGCCGCCCTGAGGAGTGCCAATGGCTCCAGAGCACCGGAGCTGAAGCGCTGGGACCGGTGACCTGGCTGATGGGATCTCACCGATGAGTTTGATGGAGCTTCTTGTGTGTGATGGGAGCATCTTAGATGTCCTGATAAATAATTCATTCTTTACATAGGAATATTTAAAAGTAAAGTACTTATGGGATAAATCTGATAGGATCATGGCCCCAGTAAGAGAGTATCTACGTGCTCTGTGTCCTTGGAATGGTGACCACAGGGACAATATGAGATGAAGGGTGGTGTGTGATAGGGGACACTGCTGGGTCAGGGCATGAGGTCCTGTGTGAGGAAAGTGGGATGGACTCACTGTGCCGAGTGCCATTGACTGCGCCAGTGCCTGATCGCTGCTCCTCAGCTGGAGGTGAGTTTACTACTGCAGGAACAAAAAAAGGAGAGAAATTTAAACATCTTCAGCTAATTGTAGTTGACAAGACAAAGCTAGTTTGACTTTCCAGTATTAATTAGCAAACCCATACTAATTAGCTTGTATAAGCACAATTCATGCTTCTTTCCCTAAATGCAATTAATATTGCAACTGAAGGCGTCTCTGGGCTGTGCCACTCTATCATTAACATACGTTGCCCTAATTAGACACGGCCAGTAGTGGCTGGAGAAATGAGTTTGTGATTACAACCATAAAAAATCCTCTAATATTTTACATCCTTCAGGGAACTTGAACCTAGAATTTATTTTGATTTAAGAAAAATTACCCTTATCATTGTTCTGTGTAATTATAAGACTGAAACTTTCTTTTTCTCTCCTCAAACCCTTCACTTGTTTTTCTTTATTTACAATTTGTAAAGGAACAGTGCCTACCCAGTCTTCTGAGACTTAACAGAGTCACCATGCTGATAGGGCTCAAATGACTTTGTTGTCCCACAGATTTGTGGGGTTTGTGTTTCTTTTATTTGCTGAAAGAATGGTTTTCATTATGAATTTTTTTGGGAGCCTGGAAGTTTTCTTTATCAAGATTAGTGCTCCAGTACTTTTGTCTCCAGGATGTGCCACAAAATTGCTCAGAGAGTTCATGCCTACGGCTCCCTGTTTTGTGGTTCCAGGGTCTCAGTGCTTCTGGTACGTTAGTTTAATGTTCTACTGGCACGGAGCTGAGAGCTTCACTCATACCAAAATATTATGTTTAGAAAATGCTTTCTTGGTTGTTACATTATTTTTCTTTCTCTCCCTGAGGGAGGGAAGCAGAAATGTGGTAGGTTTTCTAATTTTTATTTGCCTTTTCCTTCTCTCTTTATAGAGAGGAGGAAATTGTTTGGCTCAAGCCTGCCATCCGAGCACCGGCTGTGATCCCTGATCTTACACTTTCTTTCAGTCTGGTTTTGTAGCAGAGGCCATTCATGTCAAGATTTTTTTTTTCTCCATCATTAATCCCTGAGGGAAGTCAGCTTGGTATTAAAAAAGTATCACCTGTATTTTCATTGCCCTGTGGTGCTCTGGGTATCTTTTGGCTTTCATCTTCAAAAGACAGCTTGGCCCATGTGGGCTCTGAAATCTATAGACTGCTCATTGGAACAAATTATATTTCACCCTCCAGCAGATTAAAAAGGATGGATATAAGAATCAGAAGAAATGCTTAGCAGGGTGAGAGGCAAAGAAGATTTGAAGTCCAAGAATGCAGTAGTCACAAAAAGAATGGCATAAACTGAGTGTCCTCACAGAAGAAATAAAATCACCTTAAAATCAAAATAATGAATGCTCCTTGCCTTGAGTAAAAGTGTTGGTTAACCCTCTGCAAAGAACAAGAGACATTTCTTTAAGGGCAGGAGGTCAGGAATCTGTTAAGGAGCCAAATCTTGTTCAGTCTGATCAAAACCATAATGTTTAGGATTAACTTAAATGTCAGTGACTACCTACACTGATGGTTATCAGGAGAAGTGATGAGGACAGAAAGCAGAATACATGAAAGAACGCAACGCAGAGAACACAGTGCATGCTGTGGGTGCAAACCAGCTGTTACCTGGAAGGCAGCATGGAAAAATCACATGGAATTGGGGAAAATCACAACTGGCATCAATACACAACCAAGCAGAGACCCACACAGTTCACATACCATTTGTGTTATTACTGAAAGACTTCACTTTCCATTGGTTGCCAGACCTTCAGACTTTTAAGAACAGGAACTTTTGATACTTGAGAGATATGTGACAAATAAAAGAATTCTGTTGCATTTCACTTTATAGGTGATAACAATGATAATATGAAAGAAGTGAAATTCAGTATAGAAAGACCTGCCCTGGATAACTTGCCAATATAGCTGATTTAATTCTTTTTCACGAGTTATTGAACATGAAGCAAGCAATACAATGGACCAGGCATAAGAACAAAAGTGGAAATGTAAATTTTCTGTATTATCTACAATGGAGTGGCAATTAAATAAGGGGTTAGAGAATTGAACTGTGGTAGTTACAAATGCAAATGAAGCTCTGCTGGAACATATATAGAATCAAAAGGCTGGGAGGGGAAAGGCTATGACCCACCGTTGCAGGAAGCCTCCAGCTGACAAAAGTACATCTCATCATTTCTGAACTGATTTAGGAAGACAACGGCAAATCTCTTTACTGTTGGACAGATCTTACCCAACCCCTTACGAGAGATGAACAAGCCCACAGTGGATGAGGAGGGTGGTGCTCAGCTGAGCAGCAGTGTGAACACTGAAATGGTTTCAATAAGGTAATTTTAGGGAAATATCCAGTTCTCAAATCAGGTTGTAGAGCATGAATCTGGTTGTAAAGAGACAGCAAAAGGAAGCTGATCTGGAATGAAATGATATAGTAACGGAGGACTGGAAAAGGACTCTTTGATCATGAAGTCCAGTCCTTTGGTAACTGAGGCAGTTGCAGCATATACCTTAGTTCATAAATTTATCAAGCTCTTGGAAATGCTTAGGTTGTTTTTCCCATTGCTGTCATTGAAAGACTGCTCTTATAGCTGAAACCTTCCTGGTTCCAGCTGAAAATATATGTGCAGTTGATATCCATTTTTTTTCTTGTGCTAATGTTCTCCTTAAACTACAGTGACTGTTCTTCCTCCCTCATGGTTATGCTGTGACATATTTATAGAGAACAATTGTTCTCTCCCCACATTTCATTTGTCTAGGTTAAACAAATCAAGATCTTTCAGTCTTCTCTTAAAAAACAGGCTCTTCAGTCTCCTCATGATTCCTGCAGCTTGCTTTAAGTCTCTCCATATTTTTCTGTCTCTCCTTTGAAGATGAGTAACCATAGAGGTCACATCATTCCAGATGATGTTTCAGCAGTAGCTTCTACAGAACTACCTTCTACATCCAGTACGGGCAGGTCCCTCTCTGCCCTGGGAATGGCTCAGCTCTTCCACCAGAGTCACATCACCCTTTTCCAGTGCTGCAAGGCACTGATGTTCATCCCGTGATCCATTAATGCACTCAGCCCTTTGTCCTCCTCTCCAGTTTCTGACTGATAAAGACTGTTTGTAAGAGAGGTTCTAGCTGTTGTGTCTTGCACTTACATTTCAATTCTGCTCCTGTCCCTTCAGTTTTCATCTAGCTGCTTCTTCCAGAGCTGTTTATGCTCCTCTCTGATAAAAGCCTCTCTGCTTTGTGCTATCAATAATTGTGTTTGCATTTCTGTTCTATGACCCAAGATCTTCACTGAATTTTGTTTGTTTTAAAGATGATTTCGCTATCGATGTCTGAGATGCCTTCTGCTCTATCAGGTACCTTTACTTCAGCAGAGCTTGTTTGGTCTCTCTGTACTGTATATACAGCAGGTATTTGTTTGTTCTGTATAGAATTCATGGTGTTTATATTATTCTTCTCTTTATCATGTGGTCCTGTTAATTTAGAAGTAGGATTTGTTGGAAGAAGGAGAGTGAGTGTGCAGGAGTCATCAATGCTGTTTTCTCCCTATGTTTTTCCTATAGAGCTTTGCTTCTCCTGGTGGAGTAAAACCTAGAACAGAGGGATGGGAGTGCTCAGTTACTCTCCCCCTTTTCCTAGCCCAGAGCTCTCTCTCAGTGCCTGTTGTAAACAAGGACATTAAAATTAGTCCTTGCTGTTCCCCACAGTGTAGGAATGTAGTGAGCTCTGAGGAACAGAGGCAGGATTTCTTTTTGTCCTATCCTAGCATAGGGGATGATGAACGGTCGCAGTTGTTTGTGTTGCATCTGCTGTACATTCCCTTTTGGAAAATTCATGTTCAACACAGAAAACTGTGGCAGCATCAGAAACATCTCTTGTGTGTGGCTGTGGGCAAAGCAGAGAGAGTTGTGGAAGCTTTGGGATGCTGTAGATGAGTGCTAATAAACTGCCTGCAGACTGGAGAGGTGGTCAGTACATTACACTGCTGCACATTAGTATCTCGTTGCTATTTTAATTAGGTTAGAAGAGAGACTTAGTGAGTCAATTCTTCTGGCTTATCTCTGTTTTAAAAATCTAGCCAGGCACATGGGATCAAATAGTACATTCCTTTCAAATTAAAAAGAAATAAACGGTCTGTTTAAAAGTCCCATTACACAAATGAACCTGCTGTTGGTTCCATTAACGTGAAAGTTTTATGGAACTCGACAGCACCGTTTGATTTCAACAGGACTGTTCTCATTTTCTTATCGAAGGTGATAAGAGCTGACATGAAGTTAGGACTTTGAGAAGGAAAAATTGGAGCTGCATCAAGTGCAGAGCTGCCTTACTGAGAGCTCCCTGTGGGACAGGTACTGAAGGATTGCAGGAGAACAGTCTGACCCAAACCTGAAGAGCAATTCAAGCTCAGGTGGGATTCTCAGACAATGATCTGATCCTCAGCCCATGATTTGGAGAGGCCTCTGTGCTGCAGATGCACCCATAAAACCCAAGCTGTGCTGGCAAACAAAACGGGTTCCTTTTAGGTAAAAAGGATGATAGTGACTGCTCCACTTTTCCACTTGGAAGCAGGCTGAGGGTTGATAATGTGCTCTTACCTTTGCATTGCAGGATTATAGCTGGAGCAAGGACTGGGGAGAGAGAAGCAGGTAGGGCTTTTTTCCCTTCGTTTCTGGAGCAGAGGAGAGAAGGGGAATGTGTTCCTGTGCAGAGGACACTGCTGTGCTGCAGTTAGAGTGCAAAATTGAGTTTTACTGAGTTACTTGGTGAAATAAAATGAGTGGGGCAGGGGTATTATCAGAGGCCTTATTATGGTAGCCACAGCCTTGAGGCACAAAAGGCATAATTAATATGGATGCAAGCTCTGTGCTTTTCCAGGCCACATCACCCTCACAGGGTCTGTAAGAAGTTTATGGGCTGCCTCAGACTCACGTGGTTTGATTTCGTTGAACTAAAATTTCCTGGAGGGTACAGAGGCTCCCTGCTATTCTCAGCATTTTGTGAGGCAGGGGAAAATAGGATGGGAGGTCCTGGATACCTTCAGGGTTCGGAAATTTCTTCTCCTTTTTTCTGTTTTGCCTAAAAGGCAGCTTGAAGAAGCTGTAGAAGGAGGATGTACTTCTGCACGGCCAGCGAGGGAAAGAAAGACTTGGTCTGTTGAACAGGCGTGTTAGGATGGGACAAAGTAATCATTAATCTCCAACTTGCTTGTGACAAGCATGGAGACCACTTTCTTCCTGCTTTCACAGCCCTGGGAAGTTGTACCTGCATCAGAAGAGGTCATCCTGAGAGGTGTGATATGAGAAATGCCATTCTGCAGGCACAGTTTATCGGGTGCATTAGGGAGAATGAGAAGATCTCTAGCATGGTCAAGCCTGTAGCTCAGAGGTAGCTGGATGCTTTTATTCTTGCCTGAAGCTGGCTTTGTTTGTACAAAAAGGAAGATAAGGGCATAAAACCCATGAAGTTTCAAGACTTAGTCCCTGCACTGACAGCCTGATCAGCCTGCTACATTGTTTTGCTTTCTATCTTTTTGTGTCTCAGTGTCCTTAGAAGAGCTTCTTTCCAATGTTTTTTGCCTTTGGCTGTTAGATGCTGGGGGTAGGTGGTGGTGGTGGCAGGCTGGGGTCTCTCTGAGCAGCTCTGTCAGAGCAGTGGAGTCCTCCAGCAGCAGCTGCAAAAACGAATTTATCCACAGAGAGAAGAAGATCATAGAGCAGAATTTTTCCTATGACCTCTTGGTAAATAATGAATGGCAGTGCCCTGCCTCTCTGGAGTCACTTAATTGAGGCTGACAACCCTTTGTTGTATTACAGGATCTGGCTTGTCAGGAGAATTTTAACTTACATATGAATATTTCATTAACCTCTAAAGACTGGCTGTTTAAAATCGAGCTCCTGCCAGGCCCTGTCCTGTTGATGCTGTATTCAGTGCTATTGTCATCCACCACACAGCATTACACCTTCTCTCCCCTCCAGGCTGGACCTCCGAGCGTATTACTGGTGGCAGCAAGAACATGTTCACCAAAGGTTAAAATGCCAGGTTTCTGTTTTGGCACCAGAGCTGAACATCCAGTATTTGAGAGGGACATGCTTTGTGCTTTTCGTTCTCTGATTGCTTGCTGGCAGCTGACGGGGACCGCAGGCGTAATCCCAGTAGGCTTTCGTGGGCAGAGCAGTCTTGGCAGGGCACTGTAACCTTTGCTTTTTGGCACCAGGAGGGACAGTTCCCACTTCTTATCCATTAAACCCCCCCTGCTTATAGTCACATGAGGGCCTCAGGATGGATTATTTAGCTAGAAAACCTAAAATCTGCTCTTCTGCCTTGTTCCTTGGGGAAGGGTTTGGGGAGCAAGACTTCCTCAGGCATCTGCCACTTTCTTGAAGGCAGCTGGGAGGCTCTGTCAAGAGAGCTGCTGCTTTCCCATAGCTGGATCCCCTGCCCTTTTCTCATGTTTCTCATCTCTGGGAGGTCATAAAGCACCTTGAGGATGGAGCCCTGCTGGCCCCAGCTCACCTCGCCTCTCTCTGCGGAGATGTGCCAAAAACCAGTGCTCCCAGCTGTATCGAACTGGAGATTGGGCAGTTGGAGAGTGGGAGCAAGAGCACTGTTCTTAAGAGCGTGTTGAAGTACAGGCTGTGGGTTGTTCCGTGTGAGCTGGAGCAAGAGGATTAAGTTAAATTTTCAAGTCTAGCACTTGGCCAAGGCTCCTTTGCTCTTTCACAGTATTAAGCAGGGATTGGTTCCACTATATTTATGTTAGGAGACGAAGGAACAAAAATGGATGTTTCCTCTTTCCTTTCCCCTTTTATCTTCCTATTTGGTCAGTAAAGTGCAGAGATTCTTCTCTGACTGTTTATTGTGTGGTGACTTTGCAACAAGAAAACTGATTGGGGGGGTGAGAGATGAGATTAGAGCTCCCATTTAATGAGAATTGTTGACAATTCTGTTGGTAGCTCCTTGAGGGTCTATTTTCAGGAAACAAACTGTACTCAAACTTTGTACGGAGGAGGTGTGACATCTTTGCAGATTTATTTGTTGATCTGCCTGGGAATTACTGCTGCTGGAAGACTTGCTTCCAGCAAAAGTGCCTGCTCCTGCCTGAAAGAAGTGACGTGGGTGATGCTCTTCTTGAGAGCAGACAACTCCATTGCGCCAGTGCCGCGGCCGCGCTGGATGGGCTTGCGGCACATCCAGTCGGACACCTTGACAGGTTCCCTAAAGGGACTGTTTTGCTGTGTTTTACTGTTCTAACCAGGAGTAACGGTAGGAGGTGTCAGCCATTGAAAGCTAATTACTCCAGAGTTTCCTCCTCTCCATGGACACCAGCTGTTTTCCTCTCCCTGGTGGGAGGAGCTTTCGGTAGTAATTAAAGAGAACAGTCATCTAGGCGCTGGTGAGAGTGGTGGAGCGAGGCTGATAACAGCAGAGAGGCTCTGAGCTGAATGAACAGGGAAATGAGATGATCCTTCTTCAGAATGAGCTGTTAGAGCCAAGGAGTTTTTTGGATGTGGAGCTGTCAGGGCTTTTTGTTGTCGTGTGGTGGTGGTGATGTTTCACAGTGGTACCTGGGAGCTTGGACTGGATGGAGCTGCAACACGATGGTGAGGGCGAGGTTCCTCATCTGCTCCTTTCAGTTGAAGTGAGGCTTGAAATATGTAATTATATTCAAATAAACTCGTGGGTTTAAATTGCCATCTGCAGTTCCCTTGCTTGGTGGGTCCCTTTCACAGGGTATTGACTTCTCTTCACCTTAAACTTGCCAGTTTTGTTCATCTTGAGCTCTGGGCCAGCTTCCATCCTGCTGAAATGGCCAGCAGTGCTTATTTCCAAATGGTCACATCTTGCAGGCGTCCCAGAGTACCAGAAAGAAATAAATACAGCATGATGTGGGGAACCAACCTCAAGAAGATAAAACTCTCAGAGCCATCCTAAGTTGGTGCCCACGTGCTGACTGGTGTTGCACCACTCTGTTTACACGGAGTCTGTGCTGGCGCCAGGGCAGTTGCCTTCAGAGCTGCTGTAGCATCACAGAATGGCTTGAGTTGGAAGGAACCCACAAGGATCATCAAGTCCAACTCCTGTCACTGCACAGGACAACCCCAATATTCACAGTGTGTGTCTGAGGGCGTTGTCCTGGGATGAAGGTGAATGGTAGGTGTTTGGGGAAGAAGGCTGGGTGTGAGCATCAGGTTGGATGTGCTGTGCAGGAGGAGGCTGGAGTTTGGAAGGTTTCATGTGATGATGCTTCTTCACTTGTTAGCAGCTGGGCATGCAGCTCAGGCTCACAGTGGATGCTGATCCATATGGGAACACGGTAATTTTGGGACCCATGTGGCATTGGCCTCGTTTTGCAGAACAGAAACTTTCCTGTAATACTCTGCACCGTTGGGATTACACATGGACACTGCAGGATAACTGGTTTAAATAGGGTGCACTGGGCTCTTCAGCTGCTGGCAGCAGAGCTGGGTTCCTTTGCAGCAGGGCTGAATTTGGCTCATGGAGTGTGCCTGGAGTTTCACCAAGTTGTGCTTGTGCAGTACAATGGAGAGGGGAGGTTGTTTGAAGAGAAGCTGTGGGCTGCCTGCAGATTGGGAATCAGAGGGGAGAGAGGTGAAAGCTCGTTAGGGCTCCCTTGGGGTAGATGAATTAGTTAATGACTATGCTGCGCTTCGAAAATGCAAATGCTGTGTCAGAGCTAAGTCTGATTATAATAATCAATCTTCCTTTTGAGAGGGTGCTGGAGATGGGGAGAGGGATGAGACTGGGGCTGAATTTTTAGATGGCAGATCTGAGTTTCTCTCTCTCATTAAAGAAACCTGACGTTACCTGAGAGGTCAACAGAACAGAGGGAGAGGCAAAAGGTGAATCCATGAGGAATGATCCTTGCAAGCACCGGTGGCTCCTTGGCAGGCTGAAGTTAATTTTGTAATTTTGTACCTTATGATTGTCCTGCCTGGAAAGGGAGAGGTTGGCTTCTGCTCCTGTGGGTGAGCTACCCCTGCTAATGGGAAAGATAGAAAGTGCCTCATAAGCAGGATCCTCCGGGGATGGGAGCGAGAGGAGGGTGGCTGCTGCAGGCGTCCAGCAGTGACAGCTCCTTCTCCCCTGGCGCTTCGTTCGTTTGTAGCAAGCGTTCCCAGTAATTACACCTCTTAATTTAGGAGAACGAGTGGGAGAAAGGAATATAAATTTGTGTATTAACTTTAGAGATTGGAACCAGGGCAAGCGAACCTTCTCTCTGGGAGATTATATTTGGAAATGAAATAGAATGACATTTGGTATAAACTTGAAAAATTGCTCTCTTTTTACTGCAACAGGAGGAGAAAAGCTGCAATCCAGGCTGCCCTGGAGAGAAGCAGAAGTCAGCACATGTCCGTTTCCCAGCTTGTGTGGATCTACAATAATAGATATGTGTGTGTATGTGTTCAGGAAACTCTTTGCTGGAAGGTTGCTTCTGGCCCCGTCTTCTCAGTGATAAAAGCGCACCAAGTTTGTTATAGATGGGATAACCCATAGAGAGCAGCAGCTCTCATCCAGCCTTTGCCTTTAAAGAGGAAAAACCAATATTTATTGTTTTGCTTCAACCAAGTGGGAAATAGGTAGCTCTACACCACTTTTTATTGAGTCTCTGATTTTCTTTGTGTTTATTGCTTCTGTTTCGCAGTAGCATCAAGGCTTAGTTTTCCCAAGAAAAGGTACCAAATAATCCTGGGCTTAGCCTGTTTCTAAATGGCAAGGATTATTTTGGTTTGCAAGCATTGTCCTATTTCTTTGAAGAAGAGTGAAGTTCACTAAGAAATCTGGTGAGCCTTAGTTCTCCCCACGTGGATTAGGGGAACAGAGTGTCAGTGGGCTTGGATGTATGGAAGAGGTGACGCTGTTGTTACTGAGCAGAGTGATCTATGGAAGTGCTCAGCTTGGTGTCTTCCTACCTTGTAGTGCTGTTGGACACCCAAATTAAACTTTAAGGAATTCATGTGTGTTAGATCTCTGTCCTAATGCCAGATTTGTAAGCTTGGAGACGATGGGAGGTCACCAAGCTTGCTGTGCTGCTGAGAGGAGAGAGGCAAACATGGTCTTTAGTCACTGCTATATCCTTTGGAGAGAAGCACAAATAGCATCACTGGGATAACTGCTGTATCAAGCTCCTGGGAAACAGTTCACCTGTTTTCAAACCTCGGTTCATGGGTCGTACTGAGGGTCCCATTTCTCTCTTCTTGTCTATTTTAGTGTACACACTTCATTTCCATGTCTGCTCGGTTTTCATACATTTAAATATTTATGTATTTAAATAGGTCCTTAAATTGTGTTGAAACTTGTAGTCAAACACAACCTCTCAATTCACCTTTCGATGCTGGCTCTGTGCAATTCAGTTCCTATTTATCTCTGCCTTTTAAAATCAGCTCTTTTGCTGAGGAAGGCCTTTCAAAGGATGTTGCATCAGCCCATTGTTAAATAAACCTTTAGACATTTATAATGGATTCAGCATTTCCTGCTTTTTACAGTTCCAAGAATGCTGAATGACGTGCAAACACACTTCATCAGGCTAAGATTGCTGTATCAGCCCCTCACTAAAATTCACTCATTATTCAAATAATAACTGTGTGTCTCCAGCATGGGCTCTGTGCAATACGTGTTCATGATGTGGGCGAATAAACAAGCCTCTCTTCAACGTGCAAATCCTGACTTCAACAGTGGGTTGAAATACTTCAGTTTTTGAGTCCTTTTTGTACTTTACTACCCAGAATTAGGCACATGAACAGAGATTTGGTCATTGTTTTAGCGTGCTGAAGTTTTCAGAAGCTTGTAAGTGTGGTTTTCAAGGGGGATTGATTTCATTTAGAAGTTTTAAGTCTCGTGATAAGTCTCATTCTGAAGGTGAGGTGTGGACAGCAGGTCAGTAGGATGCTTTGGAAAGGTTTGGCTTCACAAACGTTGAAACCCACTGGAGCCAAGTGGGAGGAACGACAGATCCGTTGCATTGCGGAGACTTGGGGTACTTGTTTTGGGGGGCACAAATACGGGTCAGAAGTGCCAAGTTCCAGAAACATACAAAGGAAATCAGCTCTCTAAAGGAAAGTTTTGTTTCTTTAGCTGTCAGGAGATGAATTTACAGTTTTATGTTTCTCCTGTCATCTCGTGTATCTTTAAATAATTCCTACAGAAGAGAGAACCAGCAGGGATCACATTTCTTACGCTGCTGTGGGTGTTCGCTATGTCATTAACACTTGGAGGAGAACCGCCATCTTGAGATCCTGTCCAGGCAGGTTTCAAAGTGAGGCTGAAAGACAAATGATATTTCATTTAATTAAACCCTAGACATAAATCCATCCATGTTCTTCCTTCCTCTCTTTCTCGGTTTGTAAGTAATGATGACAGGATTTATTTTGGCCAAAGCGTTTGCGTATTTCTGGAAGTGGACGTTCTAAAATTATTCTATGTATTGGATGTGTTCTGATCACTTCCTTTTGAGAGCAATAAAGCTGGGCTGAAATTCCTGCTTATGAAATGAGAGTAGAAAATGTTCAGTATAAACAGGATCACTTTAGGTTGAGAGCAAGTGGTTCCAGTATATTCTGAGAAGAGAACATCACATAGTCAAAATGTTAAGTACCTGTTTATGCGTTTTATCCACGTGTCATGGGATCTGACATTACTCATTATTCTGCCTTTTCTAGTGTCGTAAAAACCTTGGATAACTTTAACAACAAATGAAATAATGGCTTGGTTTCTTTTCAAGTCGCTGCTGTGTTCTGTCCAGTTGGGATCCCTGTACACCAGAGGTCTGATCCTGGGTGATAATAACCATGAAGCTCCTGCAGGAGCTGTAGGTACTTAGTCCCTCTTGTGCAGCTTTCAGAATGAGAGATGTGATGCTGTATTTTGGGACAAAGTTCTCTCTGTGTTCTTGATGCTAGTTAAAAAAGCCAGATGACATAAAAGAGAGCTAAAGGATCCAAGCCTGACCTAGGTCAGTTGGTGCTGAATGAGGGGATACAGCAATGAGCTGTAATTTGAGCAGCCCTGGTCCCCTCTCTGCCGTGTAATGGCTTCTACTAGTTTAATGTATTCAAAGTTATAAAAGTTTAACTCGGCCAGTTATATAAAATTATTGATAAAAACTGGAAGAGTTTAGGCAGGAATATTGAGTAAGTCCAAGAAGCAGAAAGTGCCTGCTGAAAGTGACATCTGATGAACAAGAGAGAAATTAATTGAGGAAAAGGGATGTAATGGGAATCAGGCAGAGAAAACAACAAGAGGGGATTGGCTCTTCCTCTCCTTATCTCTTCTGGAGGCCGTTTGTTGTACCAGGAGGATGACTGGACAGGACTCTGCCACCACAGTGAGTCATGTCATGTTTATGGCCTGGTCCCCAGAGCTATCCCAAGGGGCTGTGTGGAAGGGAAGGATCTCGCCAACCTCCCCACTTCTCAGGCTTGCACATAGTGCTGGAAATTATGGAGAATATGGGTTTGTATTCTCCTATTACTGCCTTCCTGTGACTTGTTTTCCTCATCCAGTTCTGCTGCTGCTTTCTCTTCTCTGCTTTGTGTCTTCACTGTGTCAGAGGGGAGATCTAGATGAGATCTTAGGAAGAAATGTTTTCCTGTGAGGGTGGGGAGGCCCTGGCACAGGCTGACCAGAGCAGTGGTGGCTGCCCCATCCCTGGAGGTGTTCAAGGCCAGGCTGGATGGGGCTTTGAGCGCCCTGATCCAGTGGGAGGTGTCCCTGCCCATGGCAGGGGGGTGGCACTGGATGAGCTCCAAGGTCCATTCCTACCCACACCATTCTATAATTCTGTGAAGGTCCACTGGGAGGAAAAGGTGGTGTTCATGTCTTACACAGCTTTACACAGGTGTGAGTGTGCCAGGTCTGACTGGAGCCTGCTGAGGTCATGTTGTGCTTGGGTTGTCCAGCAGGACAAACTGCAAGTAAGAGGAAGGTTTTATCAACAGAGTCCTATTTTTTTGCCCTTTATTTTTGCTCTTCTCTTCACTCTTGTTTCATGGGGATCTATTTGCCTGCACTGTTCTGCCTTTGGAAAACCACAGTCAGATCCCAACATCTCAACTAACTTTTTTTTCCCTGGGAAAAGACATAAATAACGTTTTTAATATCCTCTGTGAGATTGTCAGATAGGGCTGTTTTCCTCACTGAAACCCTAATAACTAAAGGAAACAAGCAGATATTTTTTGAATGAAATATTTAATACCTTAATTGTTTTACTTTCTTTTTTTCATAAACAATTAATGAGGTTTTAATTACAACAATTTGCTGTGGCACAAAGTTATGCCTTCTCCTGAGCTTGGAACTCTCCAGTTTTAATCCTAGTTGAGCCAGTTTCACCTGTAAAGATCTCACCGTGCCCTCGTCTCCTTTCTCACCTCAGGCTCATCAGATTTTCAGTGCAGGTAGTTTTGGCACTTGAAAATTAGTAGGATACAGGAATGACATAAAATGCCCTTACAGTCCCCGTGCCCTTCCCTCCTCATTCTCCTTCAGGAGCTTATTCTTAGAAACCCAGCAGAATCTCATCATGCAGCTCCTGAGCATACCTGGCACTAATTTGTCACTGCTGTGTATCAGGCGCTGACGTCTTTCCCGGCAGCGTTCACTTGGCCGTGTGTGCCTTCACTCTCCGTCTCCTTTTCCCATTACACACTCCATTTTTTCCTCTCTATGCAGCTACCACAAGAGACCCCAGATCACAGCAGCAGATTACTTGCCCACCCCCTCCATATCCCCCTGCTTCCCCGAGAAGGTGACCATGATTTATCTGCTCACGTCGGTGAGCAGGTGGCGGTTGGACTCAAGGCTGAGCCCGCTTAGCTATGATAAATAATGTATTTACCAGCCCTTCCATCTTCGGATGCTGTCCACATGCAGTCCAGAAAGCAGCACAAAACTCTTAAATAGCAAATACATCCAGGCTTTCAGCAGACACAGGGAAATAGGAGGTATAATGAGTGTTTTCCTGCGAGGAGGAGGTTGGAATCGAAGCCTGCTCCTTGTCCCAGTACCTTTTATTCACAGTCCCGGAATTATCTAGCATGCTTGCTTTATCCCCAGCCATCTGTGATGGGCTGAGCTGGGAGAGATAAGCTCAGTAATCAGAAAATTGAGGGAAGCATTTCTGACTGTGATAATCTTATCAGGCAGCTAATATACATTAACATTTGTACAGCCTGATGGTGCAGGTGGGCCTTTGCTTATTTTTCCTTCCTGGATGCCTTTTGACAGGCAGGGCGAGAATGCAGAACTTTGGGGGGCCAGAAGGAAATTTGGCTAAAAGCTTTTTTTCACCCTCTCTCTTCTGCTCAGTCCCTGTGCTGTCAGAAAGGGCTGGGGAGGATAATCCAATCATCCTTTTTCTGCCCTTTCCTGCTCACAGCGCTGCTTTGCTCTGTCTGTCTTTTCTGGTAAGGCTGGAAGGGCAAAGAGACAATATGTCAAAATTTCAGTTCTGGCTGAGCAACATGACTACACGTGTCAATATGCTCCTCTTCCTTGTAAAATAGGGGAGTTTCTGCCTGCTCACTGGCTTTGCAGGAAGTTGATGTCACAATGGAGTTTTGCTCTACAAGTCTAATCAGTGCTGTCGAAGGCAATGGTGTATTAATGGATCGTTCCCCTGATGCTGAGCACTGAGCTCTCCATGGACATAAGTTTTGCATCTATAATTAGGGCTGGTTTGCTTATTATTTTTTCTCCTAAGTTAAAAGTATCGTTTCTGTCAATAGATTTATTAGGGAAATTAGTCACCGGGTGCTAAAAGACAGATGACAAAAAGGAAACCCAAAATATGAAGAATGAGTTTGAAGGATGTCTGAGCTGGGACAGAAGTTTGAGTATCCTCTAGGTAGTTTGTCGCTGCTTGTGCTCCTTAATAAATACTTCTCAGAGGGGTTTAGAAACAAGTAACATATGTTGTTTAGCAATCTGGGCTTTGTTTTGATAGATGAATTAGGGATACAGATTCCCGTAAGTCGGGGAGCCTGGGAACGATAGAGTCTGAGTAAGAAGCCTTCATGTTTGTGGAGTTTTGAGGTATTTCTCGTGAGCCCCTTCCCAAGCAAGGCCAGAGGCAGAAAGTACTCTTAATTGTTCCACCAGACTTACCTGGGCAGCTTGAGCTAGAAGTGTGTATTGGAAAGTGCTGAAAATATTACCAAGTCTTTTGGATTCAGTGTATGTGTCTCAGAAGTGTCCTGGACAAGACAGCATAATCCTGTGGTTCATTTCTGCTGGGGAGGAGCTGAAATTAAATGAGGTTGAACTGTCAATACTGAATCTCAGGTACCAGTGAGCTCCTAATACCACACGTAATTCTTCTGCATCCCATTATCCGTGGGAGATGGGTTGGGGAATTATCTGGAAGCAGAAGCTTTGCTTAGAAACAATCAACTTTCTCTGCCTTGTCTACCGGGGAGCAAATGTAGGGAAAGGCAAAGGGGATTGCAAAAGGAGGCAGTGTTGACCAAGGCTTTGACATTAGACAGATGAGGAGTTGTCCTTCCCATCTGTATCCTGGGAAAGGTCTGGTCTGTGCAGAACATCATGATTTCCTCCCTTTGCTGTTCCTTTGTGCCCCTTTTTGGTATGGGAGGAACTAATGCCTTTTCTCTTCTGCAGCTGGAGGTGGAGATGAAGGTCCTGAAGTCCCAAGAGTGCACAGCTGAGCCGAGTACCATCATCACCAAGGAGGAGGTTAACACACTCAGGTAGGCAAAGCCAGGGAAGGCCGAGAGGATTCTGCTGTTTTCAGTGGAACTAATGAGAAGGGCGACACCTGAGGCAGTTTTACAGCCTTCTCTGGTTATTGCCACTGCATGGTAGAGCACCAGGTAGAGGGCCTCACCATGCTATAATGCCCAAAATGTTTATGTTTACAGACTGCATGCCATTCCAGGAACAGCATGATAGCATCCACCAGAACGGGTGTTCCTTGTATTTCTGAAGTGAGATGTTGTCTTCCCAAGCACAACTTTTACTTTCCCACCAGCTTTTATGGAGATGAGAAATCCATGAAGCATTAGCAGAAAGCCTCAGCCCCTGCCATTTCCTGCATTTAGATCTTTTATAAGCTTTTCTATCTTTTGGGAGGCTGCAGGCTCTTCTAACGTTTGGAGTTTCTTGCACTCTCATTTGTAAGACCGGCTCCTGCATCACGATTCCCTCCTGTTGATTTTCTTTCCTGTGGAAACAGCATTGCTGTTTGTTTCTTATTTTGAGCAAATCTTGACTGTAAACACAGGATCTGTTGGAATGTGTGTGAAGAGGTTTAGAATCCAGCTTTTGTAATACTGATGCATGTGTAGCACTGGAGATAAAAGAGGGATGTTTCCCCTTGTGCATTGCTGCAGATGGCAGAGAGGTACCTGTTGTGATTCAGTGAAAGAGGAGTTAGAAAACAGCGTTTCAGCAGAGGATACATGAGCATTTACAAAAGCTACAGCGAAGCTAGACAACCTTTCCATGTATCTATTAAAGCATTTACAGCTTCCATTCCAAAGCAGGTGACACAGTAAATACCGAGCACAGGAAAGTTCATCTGTTTCTGGATGTTTAATAAAGTTCCTTTTATTTAAGATGAGCAAATCAGATCTTGACAGGCTGAGTTTTTTATTCTCAGCTGATGTAAGACTTTGGCTGGAGTTTCATTTCTTAATTCTTTCATGTTTTCACTTCTATCACTATGAAGCGTTAGTGCCTCTTAGGACTGAAAGCAAGATTTTGCAGTAAGTGGAGTTTTGCAGAAAGCAGAAATTACTGGCCTGTATGTTATGACTTTGCTCCTGTGTTTTGCCTCTGTACGTTGTTTTAAGGCTTTTGAAAGCCCAGTTCTGTAGGCAAGGGGAGGTGTTTGAAAATAAAACATGTTCAGCTCAGCAATTCCCAGTGTGTTTTAGGGCTGTACATCGAGTATTAGGGACTCACTCCTATAGTTCCTGCAAGGTGTTGTAATAATTCTAAAGAACCAAGGCATCTTGTCCCTTTTTTATTCTATCATATGTTTGAGTTCTGCTAGAGGATAGTACACTATGGCTTCCCTTTTCCAGGGGAATAATCCTGTCTCCGTTTGCTTTTGCATATTGTGGTTGTTTGAACTGAGATCATTCAGGTTTTTCCTTTGCAAAGACCCTCTGAAACCTGATGTTTACACTGCTGCAGAAGTATTCAGCACCTCCTCAGCAACATTAAACCCGTCACTCCTGATTAATAATGTGCCTCTATCAGGAAAGCCAGCATCCTGTTTGCTGTCTTCTGGGAGCTGAAGGTTTTCAGAGCATTTCTGCAGTACCTGCTCTGTCTCTCCCTCCCTGGATTGGTATGGACTGCAGCACCCTTTCATGTAGACGACGTTCAGTCTCTTTATTTTCACCTCCAAGACTCATTATTTGGTGTTTATCTTCACTGAGCAGCTTCAGGAACAGCATGTGTAGCTGGATTGCCACATAAGCCAGGACCACTTCATATTGTGGAAGTCTCCTGGTAGTGGGAGTGAAGGTGCCTGGCTTTGCCCTGAATTAAAACCTGTTCCCTGGTCAGGGACGAGTGGAGCTCACAAGTTCCTACTTGTTGTGGGACTGTGGTGTTGGGTTCTGCTCAAAGGTAGCCCAAAAACCCATTAGATAATTTTTTTCTTTCTGTTTTTAAAGAATTTCTTTGACTGCTTATCTCATCTCTCTCCTCCTTTCATGAAATTGTGGCAAAGCCTCCATACAAAGCATGACAGAAACAGGCCTGTTCCCAGTAAAGCCATTGATGGGCTCTTCTCCAGTGATCAGCCAAACAGTGAAAGCTGTTTCAGCACAGAGGCTAAGCTTCTGCAGTTGTTTCACAGTGATATTTCTCTTCTCTTCTCTTTCTCATGTCAGTACTGAGTGCTCCTGAGGCTATGGATGCATGGAGGCCGCAATCCCAGGATCTAATTCCAGGCTGTTCTTTCTGTCACTTTTCACTGAGCCACTTTTTGTTGTTATGGCTGATTTAAATTCTTGTCCCAGACCCTAATGCCAGTCATTTAGCTACAAGCTGTTCCAAAAAAGCGTAGATTTGTTTGTTTTTAATCACAATTTTCACTGCTCAGCTCTAACAGTAAATGACTGAAGTGTTCTCTCTCTGCTGGATCTCCCTTTGCTGCAGAACTGGTAAGCCTCCCCTGCTCCTTTTTCCTTGCTCTTGGCTGCTATTGCTGCTTCAGGTGTCTTCTCAAATTCTCAAGCACTCCGTTCAGCATTGTGGAATTGACTCCATGAAGACTTTTTTCTTATGCTTCCAGACTTAAAAAGCCAAAGGATATGGTTGGGCCTTATTTTGTGTTTTCTGGCATTTTCTGTGCATTGGGCAAGAAACTGGCCAATTTCTTTCTTGGTAGAACAGGCTCCTTCTCAAAGGAATGCAAGATAAATCACTGTCTTCCCCAGGCTTTTGGGGTTCTGGAATGACGTGCCGTGGTCCACACCAGAACATTCCTCTTGGCTCAGCTGGCTGTGTCCTCTCCATAGAGCAGAGGTGCATTGGGTATCTGTGATTGAAGAGCAGAAGGGGTTTGGAGGAGAACAGAAGTTAGTATGGGGAAGGAGAAGGTCTGCTGCGATTGCCCTCCTTCTCTGTCCTTGTGGGCCTCAACAGGACCAGGTTACTCAGTTTAATGGAGCCACTAAGAAGGAGCAAGCACCAGGAGCTCCACTGCTACTCCTTCCTTCTCCATCTGCTGCCAGAAGTTAATTCTGGCAGAGAACAGGGGGAAGAATGCAAACTTTCAAATTGGAAGGTGGGGAAAAAAATGTCACAGCTTATGAGGGCGTTACTTCCATTTCTGTGGTTTATTGTGGTCTTTAAAATTCCTTTAACTTCCAGCACGATGCGTCTGCTGTTCTGGGCTGAGCCCAGTCTCTCCAGTTTGCTGCTGTCATGTGGGAATGTGAAAAATAGAGGAAAAGCAGCAGAAGCCAGCACGGGGAGTCTGCAGAGCAGGAACGGAGTGTGAGCCTCCAGGCATTTCCATACAGCATGGTTAGAAGCCAAGTCCTGAAAACAAAAGCAGGAGACACATAAAGGAGAAAAAAAAATCCATATTAATCCTTTGAATCTGTATTCACCTCCTGTGAGTGAATGAGAGCTTTTAAAATCCATCTTTTGTCTCATTTTTCTTTAGTATGGAAAGTAAATTTTCAGCGAGAAACTTGAAAGACTTTATCAGTTTTTCCTCCTTCTCTTGAGAACAGAGTGCTCTTTCGTCAGACCTTTTATAACTTTAAATGTGAAACTCTCCCCCAGCATCATCGTTTCTGAAGAGACAATAAAAGCCAGTGCTAATGCTGTCATTTCTCACACTTCTCGCTGCTCCCTCTGAAATCATATTTGTTTATATTCTGCAGAGCTTCTGAAAAGAAGAAAGTGGTCCAACTGTTGAGTTCGTGCGCTGTGGGGTACAGCAAAGCAGAGAGTATTTAGGCATTAGCACCTTTGAGAGGGAAGGTGATAACTGTGCAGTATTTCAGAAGCTATAAATAAAAGTAATAGGTTTAAAGAGAGCTTCACTGAAGACTTAAGTGGCAACAGCTGAAGGACCTTTTCAGCTGGAACAAATCTGAACTTTTTCTTTCTGCTGTCAAACTTGCAACCCCAGTAAATCCTAAATGTTTTCTGTGGATTTAGTGACTGGGTAGAGTTACAGTAATTCAAAAGAAATTCATGTCCTTGCCAATGCCTATTAGTCACACTTGCTGGAATTCTGTCTGCTCTGCTCCTAACACCATCTCAGTGCCATCTGGATCCCTTAATAGCATCTTCCCAACACATACATTTTCTGCTCCATTCAATAGTTTCCTGTTCAGCAATAGCTTTTCCACATGGCCATGTCCTCTTTGCAGATGGGGCCTCTGTGGGACATGTCCTCATCGGCAGTATCCGCGCTGCTCTACAGGCAGCCACAGAACACATCTGAGAACATGACAAATGAATAAAAGAAAGATAAAGGGGTGATGGGGGGGAGCTGCCGATGGTTAACTCCACTAAAAAGATCAGGACTGAGGGAGACTTCTGGAATTGCCTTGGTGCTGCTGAAAATCAGATTCCCCCCTTCTTCCTTCCTAAACTGGGAGCAGCCAGGCCTGTCTCAGCCATCGTTCACCATCGAAGCGCTCTCTAGACTGACTGAATGCACGTGGTGGGATGTCTCCTGCTTCTCCTAAGTGTCAGTGCAGGAGACCTCAGGCTGCAGGGGTTTTTTTCTTGTTTCCTCTTCTAATTTGGGACAGTGAACCATGCAGTGGAGGCAACGTAAAGCTCAGTTTTCAGAAGTGGGAAAATCCCCGAGTCAGAGTTCAATGCCAACGAATCTGTATTCTTGCACTAAATTTGATCTTGTAAAAGGCTGTGGAGGTGGCTGGAATTGACCTCGTGCCTGTGGAGCCTCTGGCTGTGAGTTAGTTTCTCTGTATCTGCTGCAGGAGAGGTCTTCCAGAAATGGGAAGAGCTCTGGGAGTCTCTGTAGCGCAGTCGGTCAGCGCGTTCGGCTGTTCACTGAAAGGATGGTGGTTTGAGCCCACCCAGGGACGGGTTCTCTTCTTTCTTCTGCCCATGGCAAGGGGGTTGGAACTGGATGATCTTTAAGATCACATCCAACTTGTGTTATGGTGTGTTATGATCTTTGCCAGAGTTTAAATATTTTCATGTTTTCAAACCCTTGTATGGAGAATTTAGTGAATTTTCCAGAAATTAATCTTGAGTGATTTTTTTTTTCCCCCTCTACCACCAAACTTGAGAGTGGTGTCGATGTTTCATAAAGTAACTGATGTTTCTTCTTTCCTCATGCCTCAAGGCTGCTTTTAAAATGGGCATCAGCATTCATTCCAGGCTAAGCATTGAGTTGCTAGATGGTTGTGCTGTACCCAGATGTTTCTCTGCTCTGCTTTTTATGCTTCCTACATGAATTTATCTTGGATTGTTCCCCTTACCTGAAGGTAACTCCCATGTGGAACAAGTCGAGGCATGCAAATTGTTGATAAAATAGCATCACATATCCTGTGCAGCTATCCCTGGACAGAGAGAGCACAAGGTGTGTGCAGACTAAAGCTGCCTTTGTGGATGCTGGTGCATTGGAAAGCAGAACACGATTGGCCTTGTACCTGAATTTACGTAAATGAAAACATTCCAGTGCCAAGCAAGTAAATATTTTTCAATATTTGACTGCCATATCTTAACCACCAGCTGCAAATGCTTTGCTGTGTTTATATATAGATAGGATTTCCCTTGCTTCTCTCTCTTTGCCATTGGGAAGAGTTCCCCAGGGCTGGAAAGCAAAGCTAGAATGGTACAAACTGTTTGCTAATGGTTCTTAATGCTTTCCCACTGCAGCTTCAAGACACTTAACAGTGTTAAAAATAGGTTGGAAGAGGGATAAGCAGTGAAAGCACTAGTCAGTCCTGAAAACCTCTCTGGTACAGAGTTTACAGCAGTGTTCCTGGTCCTCAGCACAGAGGAAGCAGCAAGTTCTGTCTCTGAAGGAGAGGGAGCTCCCCATGCCACGGTGGGAGCTCCATGCTGTGTCTGGAAAGGAGGAGGCCCCGACAGCTGGGGCATTGGGAAGGAGCAGGGAGCTGAGGGATGTGCCTGAGGGCAAGCTCACAGGTGAGAGTCTGTGACTTCAGCCACGCTCAGAGATGCTCTTGTGTGTGCTGCTGATCACAAAATACCTGGTGTGGGTATGTCTGCTGCCTGACCGCGAGCACCCCGGGCTTCGAGTCACCCCTTTGGCCTCGACGAGGCACTTCAGGCATGAAAAGATTATT
Organism: Dromococcyx pavoninus; assembly: GCA_033558185.1. Lineage (NCBI taxonomy): Eukaryota > Metazoa > Chordata > Aves > Cuculiformes > Neomorphidae > Dromococcyx > Dromococcyx pavoninus. The sequence goes on along the minus strand of JAUMJL010000357.1, from coordinate 363,131 downwards.
AAATCTTAAAATTGCAGGTGAAGTAGCACAAAAATATAGTGACTTAAACCTGCCCTTGTTACAGTTTGCTTGTGTCTCAGAGCTTTGTGAAGTGTTCTTACTGCTAGGAATGGTTTTTAAAGGGCATCCAAGAGGCCTGAGCTTAAACCTCCACATGGAGGGAGGTTCTGCAGGCAGATAACGGCAACAACACAGCTTATCTGGGAGGCTGGATGGGGAGAAATGTGTTCTAAATTAATATTCAGCATATGAAGTATGGAGGAAGTACTGATGAGAGTCCTGTGTCTGCCTCTGACCTTTCAGTAGATGCTGCACTGTTGTTCCTCAGAGAAAAACATCGCTGCTCTCTTGGCCTGCTCCACAGCCCATTTAGAAAGACGCTGTTGAAAGTATTAATTCAATTTGAATTTCCATTTTTTCCATCCTTTTCAGTCTCCTTCTTCTTCAGCATCCTCCATCCCTGCTAGCTTTGTGTCTCTTCTGGAAATTATTGATGATGGTTTTTAATGGGCTAAACAATGCTAGAAGCTGCTCCTCAACATTTTGGAAGCTTCCAAGAATGAAAAGAAGATGATGCTTTATAATATCTGAGTATTACCAGCAGGGGTCAGGCTTACAAATAATTTAAGCAATTCAGGCTACGTAATTTATAAAGGAGACATTTCAGTGCAGAACATGTTGTGGATCAACCAGGTTCTATGGAGAAGTTTTGTCCAGTGAATAGGAGAGACGACTTCTGCGTTGTAGCTGAAATTTCTGTTGCATAGTTTTGGGATATTGGCAGATGGGTGCATTGTTTATTGTCACAGTGCAAGGATTTTCTGCTTAATTTAGGTCATTTAAAAGTGAGTATTATCAAGCAAGATGATTATTTTTTGAAAAATGTTCTGGAAAAGGATGCTGAGAAAATTGAATGCAAAGATCAGTGTTAATATGCATTAGTTGCGGAGTTAATCCCAGGAAGTTAACATGCAAACAGTGAGGTTCTTGAAGCAGCATTAAGGGGTTTGTGCTCTGTACTTAAATGGAAGCAAAAATGTTCTATCAAACGTTTTATAATATCTCCTGCCTAACAAGTTTGATGGAGTTCTCTGAAGGACTCAACAGTCATTTGCTAAGCCTGATATAGTTGATATATTTGATCGTTTGAAAAGCTTTGAGCCAAAGGTCACAAAGAAACTTTATTCAGATGAAATAAGAAAGAAGGTTCTTTGTTGGATTAATGAGAATATAAAAATCACAGCAGGTGGGCTGTCCTCGTGTACCAACCAAAGGAGTGGCTGGTGGTGGCTGCCCATGTGAATAGGGCAGAGCTGCAGGGGTGCTTTGCCAGAATGCTCTCCTCACTTCTAGTGCCTTGTCTCTAGGTTTTCTTGAGCCAGAGATCATACAATGGCTTTCTGCTTCGTAAAGCTTGATGCATTTTTCTTCTGTCAATTTGCTTATGTAATACAAATGTAAAAGATGGAAAATCAAAGAACAAATGTTGTTTTCACAATACTGTTTTCCACTAAGTCTTCGAATGACTTTTATTGGGGACCTGTCCAACAAGAAAGAGGAGTTTGTGGCAGAATTTAAGATAATGTGAAATTATTCAGCTTATTAGACTGTTCAGAGTTTCAGAAGAATCTTATGTTGCTGCTTGAGATGGGAAATGAAGTTGTAAGTCAGTAATTACAAAAAAAGGTGCATGTAAGAAAAAATGCCTTTACTTTTACTCCCACCATAGTGGACTCCACATGAGCTGTTATCACTCGAGAAAGAGATGTTACATTATTGTGAACAGTGTTCTAAAAATATAAAGTAAGTGCTCAGTAATTAAAAAGACAAATAGAATACAAGGAATTATTAGAAAAGAAGCTGAGAAAACGGCCAAGTGCAAGGTCGTGTACCTGGGTCAGGGCAATCCCAAGCACAAATACAGCCTGGAAGGAGAACAGATTTAGAGCAGCCGTGAAGAGAAGGACTTGCAGTGCTGGGGAGTGAGAAGCTCAACAGCTCGCAGCTCAGAAATCCAACCAGATGCTGGGCTGCATCAAAAGAAATGTGACCAGCAGGGTTGGGGAGGGGATTCTCCCCCTCTACTCCAATCTCATTAGATCTCACCTGGAGCTCTGCATTCAGTTCTGGAGTCCCCAGCACAAGAAGGCCATGGATCTGTTGGAGCGAGTCCAGAGGAGGCCATGAAGATGATCCAAGTGCTGGAGCCCCTCTGCTGTGAGGACAGGCTGAGAGAGTTGGGGTTGTTCACCCTGGAGAAGAGAAGGCTCTGGGGAGATCTTTGAGCAGCCTCCCAGTTATGAAAGGGGCTCCAGGAAGGCTGGGGAGGCACAGCTTCACTTTATCAGGGAGTGCAGGGGTAATGTTTTTAAGCTGAAAGAGGGGAGATTTAGGTTAGATCTTAGGGAACAATTTTTGGCCATGAGGGTGGGGAGGCCCTGGCACAGGTTGCCCAAGAAGTTGTGGCTGCCCCATCCCTGGAGGTGTCAAAGCCAGGTTGGATGGGGCTTTGAGCACTCTAATCCAGTGGGAGATGTCCCTGCCCATGGCAGGGATGTTGGAATTGGATGGGCTTTGAGGTCCCTTTCAACCCAAACCATTCTGTGATTCTATGATTAAGAAAACACCCTCATTATTCCACTGAAAACATCTGACTGCTGTTTGTAGTTCTCATAGCAAAAAATCCATATAAAAATTGAAGAATAACAAGGATGGGCAATAAAGATGAGCAGAAATATGGGAAATCCTTGATGTGAGGAAAGAGTAAATTGAGATTCTTCAGGAAATAATAGAGGAGAGCTGTAAAGTGGTATGGAGAGGGGAGCATGGTACAATTATTCACAACTTCTCATAGCAGAACTAACAGGCTCTCAGTGAAATAATCACATGTGAAGTATAAAACAAAATGAACTAATTTTTTATACAGCACATAATTAATTGTGGAACTTGCTGCCAAGCAGTGTTCTGAAGGCCAGAAGTATAAATCAGATCAAAAAGAGCTTTGATGCACTCGTGGAGATGTTAGCTGTTGGTGGTTATTAAACACAATAGTGTAGACTCAGGCTCTGGTTCAGGAAGTGTCTAAGTTGGATTTGTTTTATAGTGAAGTTGTATATTTTTAATATACCTTTGAAAATTACATTTTCATCATACAAACTTGTATCTCTCAGTCATATGTTTTAAATGCCTCAGTGAATGCAGGAATAATCTGATACTGCTTGTGATTTCATGGTTTCCTGGATTATCTGGTGGGACTGTGCAGGGACACCGTGTGTATTGACTTTCCCTTCTCCTCCAGGATGAAAATTGAGGAGCTGGAAGCTGAACGCAGCAAGCTGGAAGAGGAGAACAGATCTCTGGAAATGAAACTGGAGAAGCTAACTCTGCAGGTAGGAGAAGTGGAGGGTCCAGAGCAGCTGGAGAGGCTGACACGGTCCATTCACTGTGGCTGTTGTCAGAGATGTGCCAGGACGCTCACAGCACGCGCCTTCACTGCTCTCAATCTGGACGAGGCATTTTTGGCAGCCCGTGCAAGCTGGGCCAGCACACCTGTATCTCTGAGCGTGTTGCTGGAGTGCCTGGTGTCACGTGCAGTCACACAAAGGTCTTTTTCCACGCCTTTGCCTCAAACCTCCTCTTTTTCTTCATGGACCATTAGAAACTGTTCCGTTTTAACTGCCTCCACCACCCCAAGCTGTTTCCCAGGTCATTCAGGCCAAAGGGCGAGTGCAGACAGGGCTTAACAGCCCAGAGCTGATGTGAAAACAGGAGCTCTGTTTGTACTGAAGACTCCACTGCTGCTGTCAGCGGTGGAGACAGAGACCACCAGTTTGTGACCCAGTTTTCCAAGCCAGGAAGCATCAGTGCTGTTGAGAAGGTGACGTGGCGGCATCTCCAGACCACAGAAGGTGTGGAGTTGGAATGAAAGGGTGCGTTTCTTTTGTGGTGTTTTGTCTTTGCTGAGGTTGTGCTGTCCTGTATTGGCAGAAGGTCCTCAGCTTTTCACTCTGGATGGATCAGGGAAGTCTCACCCTCCCTTCAAGGAGGGCAGAGGCACCTGCACCAGGTGAGTAGACTGTGCCAGTGCTCATTATGGAAACAGCTTTGCTGTGCACAGGAGGGAACGGGAGCTGCTTCAAGCTTTTGTAGTGTTTCCTGTTTGAAAGATGCTGGAGCAAACAAGAACCTGAGCCTGTTTGTTTAATCAAAGCCCATCCTGCAATGAACAGTGTTATCTCTTGCTTCTCTTCTCTCTGATATGCTGAACAATTTGAAATTGTAGCATTTCATTCTCTTAATTTTTCTTTCTTTTTCTCTTTTTTTTCCATTTTTGTGTAAATTGCTTCATGGTAGAAAACTTGCAGGTTTGAAATTACTGAGGTTTCAGACAGACTGTTGATTTTATCTTGACATCTATTAGAGGTGAATCAAGTCTTTTTTTTTATTATTACCAAATCCTAGAGACAGGGGAAGTGACAGCTTTGATAAAGCAGGGAGCTAAGAGCTGCTGAGCATCTCTGCTGAGCCATGTTTCGTGTGAAACCTGTCACCCAGCTCTCCTTTAATTGGGTTTCAGTCATCCGAAGGAGATGAAAGCTTTGGGCTGGTGTTTGGGTGCTCAGGTCTCCAACAAACACAACAGCAGCTTTGGTTTCAGAGCAGATTACAACTCATTTGGGTCACATTTAGTCTGCCAACGTTGTCTTACAATGACTGCTGGCTTTCCAAGAAGGCTTGACCAGAGGATTTCCCTGCTTTCTTTGTGATGTCTTGAGATGCTCAAGGTGATAGGAACAAGGTGGGATCTTCATCCTGTGGCAAAACTTCCCTACAGTAACAATTGTACTGTACACCAAAAAAAGCATCACAGGATCACGGCATCACAGAATGGTTGGGTTGGAAGGATCCTTAAAGATCATCCAGTTACAACTCCCCTGGATCCAACACCTCCCACTGGATCAGGGTGCTCAAAACCCTGTCCAACCTGGCCCTGAACGCCTCCAGGGATGGGGCACCCACGACTTCTCTGGGCAACCTGGGCCAGTGTCTCATCACCCTCACAGGAAAAAATTCTTCCTAAGATCTCATCTCAGTCTCCCCTTTGAAAACAGTTCCACTTGTCCTATCCCTGCACTTCCTGAAAAAGAGCCCCTCCCCAGCTTTCCTGGAGCCCCATTCAGTATTGGGAGGCTGCTTTAAGGTCTCCCTGGAGCCTTCTCTTCTCCAGGGTGAACAAGCCCAACTGTCTCAGCCTGTCCTCATATGGGAGCTGCTCCAGCCCTTGGATCATCTCTGTGGCCTCCTCTGGACCCACCGTAGCAGGTGACCTGTCTCATTAACAGTGCTTGCTGTTTGAATGCAGTATTGTGCAGGTCAGGGCTTCGTGGAAGGAGTTGGGAGAACAGGAATGACCTGTGCTATCCTGTAGATAGGGCAGAGTCAAAATTACATGGGAAGGGTGAGGTAACACATAGGTGTGGGAAAAGAGAAGGAAGGCAGTCATTTGGCTTTGCAGGTCTATGAAAGAGAAGTCTGCCAGTCCCCCAGAAGGTGAGTTAGTGGGCTGATTTCAGGTAATTGTGCTCTTACATCTGCTTTGCCAAGGCTGAGGGCATGACTTTAATTCTTTATTTTAACAGGGAGGAGCTCCCCTTCCTTGGCTTCTCACTTATTTCTTAGAGGACTGACTTAGCTGCCAAAAGCAGCTCCTCCAAAAGAGGAGGAGTAGAGAGGAGAACATAAATAAAGGAATATGTAAGCTCAAATGTCAGTATTGATTAGTGTGTGCCCACCTGAATGGTCAGGATTTCAACACTCCTCATTGAGGAAAACATCTTTTTCTTCACCTTAAGGATCAAATGTCTTGACAGGTCAAGCTTAGAATGACTTTTTCTTTTTTTTAATAAAAACATTTCTCTGAAAGAAATAACTGAGAAATGATGGGTTAAGATAAAATCTCTTTGGCACGAAGACATTGTATACAGAAATCCCAACTTTTAATGAACAGAAAGGAGATTGAAATTAGGAACATGGGAAGAGCATGGCATCAAATCAAATAAAGGTGTAAGAGAAAGTAGGGGGTGACATTAAACAAGGTAGGATGAGGGTGTTTTCTGACAATTGTTTATCTGCAGTTCCCTTTTAAAATAAAGCCTGAGGCTTTCTGAAATTGTCTCTACTAAATGAAAGATAGGTGGAAGGAGTATGTTAAAGTTGTGAAGTAGGAAGAGACAGGACGTAGAATTAAGGCCTTGACTGCTTTACACTGAACTGCAGTCTGTTGAGTTCACAAAGCTGAGTGCAGTGAGTGAAATCTAGGGAAATATGGCCAATATTTGGTAATCAAAACCATCAGCGTTTGACTGTGTTGGTGTATGGGAAGGAGTAAAGTTTCAAAAATGTTTGCCTCCTCTTGCATCCTTTTGTACCCAAGTTATTTGCCTGTGACTTTTGCCCATCTCTGCTTTGGCTGCTGCTGCCAGTAGCCCACTTTGTGAACTACAGGACCCTGATGGACTGGGCAGAGGGCAAGGGAGCACCCAGGAAGGTGCTTTTGTGTTAGGTGTGTTCTTCACGCTCTCTGAGCTCAGTATGAGCCAATAAAGAACCCGGGATCCTGATGGCAATCTGCAGCAGCCCATATAACATCTGACATCTCTTCGTGTTCGCTGCCTGCGTGGGGACAGCTTGAATTATGGTGAAGGCACTTTCTATCTCCACACACCCTTTCTTCTGAAACCCCTTGGCTCTTGACACCTTGCTGCAGGCTGCATTGATTTCCTTTCACTGGTATAAAGACTTTAGCGTGGATATTACTCACTGGTCAGGTCTTTACTGCTAATAAAACTTCAGCTTACAAAAACAAGAAGTGTTGGAACTGTGGAGAAATGACACCCTTCTGATGGTGCCTCCCCATCGCCTGGGACAGTGTCACAGGACACACATTTGAACTGTGGCTCAGGAGAGGGATTCAAATAATATATGAAAAGAGCAGGTTTAACCACACAGTTGTATCTTCTCTTCCCCACCCTTCTTTCTTTTGATGAGACAAAAAAGGCTTCCAGGAAAGCAAATGCGCTGTTTCTGCTTGGCCTGCAGTGGAAGACTTGCTGAGATTTCAGGGTAAAGTTTGGTTTGTTTAGTTAATCTGAATTGATCTGGGCTATCTTCCCAAACTCGCTGCCAGGAACAAAGAGACTGATCAAATCAGTGCTTTGTGGATAAAGTGGGAGGAAAGACTTGTGAGGAGTGTTCAATTAGCATTTCTTACTGTTAGGAGCCGCGTGTTTACCGGCGACCAAGCGGATGTGAAATGTTCCTTATGCAAATACTACTCTCCTGCTTTTCCTGCTCTCCTATACTCTTCGAGCTGAAGGAGAAGAGATTCTTCAAGTTTGGCTGCTTCAAGGAATTGATTAATATCAGCTGCAGTTTGACTTAATTGGACCCATATGCTTGGCAAGGGAGAAGGACTAGTTAGAAGTCCTAGTAATTAGTTTGTAGCTGGTTGATGAGAAAAATGAAACTCCAGTTACAGCACAGATAAATGGATCTGTATGGATAAAAGGCAGGGAGATGCTGGGTTTTTACACTGAGATGTGTTTGGGCTTGAAAATCCCCTCTAGTCCCATAGCCAAGCTGGCAGCCTGATCCCTTTGAGTGTGGGCATGGGTATTTATGAGGCTAAACGGGAGGAGTCTTGCTCCTTTCTGAGTAAAAGGAATCACCTGTAGATGCTGGAAGTGAAGGAAACCTGAACAGGGTCACAGAAAGCTGGGAGAGGATCTCAGGGAGTAGGTGAGACCCTGGAGGGGTAGTTTGGCTTAATGAAAGGTTTGTGGTTTGGCACAATCTCTGAACTGATCAATTCTGAGTGTGATGCCCCTGGTCACAGTAGTAACTGGTTGTGTTTAGCCTTTTTGCTGGTCGGTTATACAACAGCAACACTCATAAAAATGCAATATTAGGGGTTTTTCTCCCATTATCTCAAAGAGCTTGGAAAGAGCTGACTACCTAAGTGGTATGGGGCCAGCCACCAGAAAGCTCTCCCCAGCCAGAAGCTGGTATTTATGCTAAATTTTGCTGTCAGAATAGAAAGGACTGAATTCTCTGTTACAGTGCCCACGAGGGAACTGCCTGTGAAAAGCACGCTCCTTGAGGTATTTTGGGATATATTTTCATGCTGCCATGACTATATTAATGTGTTTTGAAGTGTTCATTAGTGCACGTGCAGTATTTCCTTTCTAAGCGTTACCTTTGCTGTTGTTACCAACCATTTTACAATTTAAAACATTCATTTGTTTCTTCCAGGCTTTAAATTGATTATTTTTGCAGAAATGAAGGCGTAAACCACTGGTGCACTCAGGTGGAAGTTCTGGCTGTAATGATTTGAAGATTTCTGCAAGCAGAATTATCATTTTCTTTAGTAAGAGTAGCTGATATCATTGATAAGTTAGATACAAAGAGAGTGAGTATCTGAAGATTTATCCTGTTTGTCTACTTTGGGTCATTTTAATTGGCCTGCCTAGGCTAGCATGGACTTGCGGTGTTTGGTCCCACCAGAGCATGAGGCTCTGTGCAGGGGAGGCTCAGGGAGAGCAGGAGGCTGCTGTCTGCAGAAGTCAAATGTTGGTGGATGCTGACAGTACTGGGGCATCCAGAGTGCTCTCATATTTCTTTTTCCTCTTATCTCTACAGTCTTTATGGCTGGGCTTGTCTCCTTATCCTAGCGTTGTCTTTGGAGGGATTAATAAAACATCTGGGAGCTGTACCCCAAGTGCAGAGTCCTCTGTGTGGTGGCCAGGGAACGTTTCTCCTCTTTAAGCATTAATGACTCATTTTATAGTTAGGGCTTTGGTGGCCAGGCAGTAACTAGCTTGTAGTTAAGAGCCCAAGGCAAAGTTGAGGTCATTTAACAGTCTAACTGTTCATTATGTGACCAGTGAAGAATGATGAATTGAATCATTTGCACTGTTATAAAACCTAAAGGGACATTGTCAAACTTTCAGCATTCCCTAATTAACCTCTCAAATGCTCAAGAAGTCTTCTTCCTGGATTATGTCCATGCTTTGCCTTTCACAAAACTTCATGTCCTTTTTGCTGAATCTGTGCATGCTGTGGTCCACAGGAGTCTCTGTGGCACAGCTTCTCCTCGCTCAAAACCTCAGGTGGGCAAGTTCATCCCCTTTTAAAAAAGAACCCAAACAAATGACTTCTTGAAATGGGTTTGGACAAAGCATTCGACATCTCTTCAGCCAGGTATAGCTTTTGGCAAGGCATAGGAACAAATTTGTGTGCTTCAGAGGGATTTAATTGCAAGATAGAATAGCTGAGGGTGTACAGCAGGAGAGCCAGTAAAAGGCAGATGAACTAAGCAGAGCAGTGCAGGTCCAGGTCTACAGGAGGTTGTGTCCCACTGCTTGGCTCATCCGGTACGTTGAGTTTCATGGGAGCGTGTGGGAGTGGTTTGGGATCCTTTCCATAGACTCCTGGATTTTATCAGCAATAAGCTCATCTTCTACAGGCAAAGATGATCTTACTGGGTAAGACTGGTTGGGTTAAACTGCAATCAGACTGCTTTGCTGTGGAGGTGTCTCTGGCGCTCACAGGGAGCTGTGAGGGGTGTGTGCTGGAACGCTACCCAAAGGGATGCGAGGGGAAAGAATTTTCCCTATAACGTGCTTATAAACTGTGCCAAAAGGATTATACGAGTTATTTGGGAGAAAACATCTTGTGCCATGTGGATTAGGTACTGAAGGAAGTCCAGGAACCAGTGTAAAATGGAGGGAGTGTTGAACCTGCTTTGCTCCAAACCATGAGGTCTAAGTGCCACTGAATTAGCTGGGGCTGAGCAAATATGGGTACGAGTGAATTCTGAGTGTGTTGCAGTTATTAGAATTAATTGGAATTAGAAATATTCCATGGGAGCAGAGAGGAGAGGCATAGCCATGTCATCGAGTTGTAGATGTGTCATTAGGTGGCTCAAGGAGAAGCTGTTTCATGGCCTCAGTGGCCCTGATAAATGTGACATCCAAAGGGGATGTTGAATAAAACAAGGACATGCATAGTACAGACTTGCTAATGTTTGTTAACATCAGGGACCAGGAGTGCATAGATTCACATTTGTGCAGGGAAATTTTACCAACGTGCCCTTTAAAAAACTTTTTTTAAAGGAATTTGCACATTGAATATTAAACACCTGAAGCTCTAAAAATGTTGCTGCCAGAGCTAAGGCCAAATTGTTTATTTCATGCAGCACCTTTCTCAAAGTTCTGCAGAAACTGATTAACTTTTGCATAATACATTTAACACAAAAATCCATAATAAATTCATTAATGTACTTCTGCTGCCACTACCCCTGAAAATATCAGAAGTCGTGTGGCATCACACAGCTCATTAGCTGAGCAGGAGGGGAGGAGGGCTGAGCGCTGGGTTTCCTGACCAGCTCTGTAACAAGGAAAGGTCAGCGCACCAAGCATCAATACCTGAGCAGCAGCACAGAGAGCTCAGAGCAAGGAGGGCAAGAGCTGGAGCAGGGGAAGTGTCCCACTGGAAGAGGTGCCTCTGCCAGCACACATGAAGCACAAACTTTAAGAGGAAGCATCCGTGCTATAGTACAGAAGTCAATGGTGTACACAAAATGCAGATCAGGGTGCTGCTACACTGGGAGGAGGGTGCTCCTAGGGTGCATGTTTTCTGCAGGGGGCAAACTCCAAGAAACTCTTAGAGTCCTGCTGCAGTGCAAGAAAGCTGGCTTGAAACAAGCCTTGATTTTCTGAACGGGTATTGCAGAACAAATGGTGACGTTTTAAAAGTGCAGGACTTGATTGCGTGTCGGGGGTCACTAAATCTGGGGATATTCTGTGTGTGTACTGATAACCATGGAAGAGAAGGATGGTGGTAAAGATACAACTCAGTGTAAGGATGTAAGAAAACTAGTAATTTCAGCTACAGCCACACGTTCAGACACACAGTTGTGTCTGTGAAATGCCCCACCCGACAACTTCCAATGCAAGATGACAGAGCAGTCACAGCACAGAGTCTGCATTCCAGAAGCATTTGGACAATGCCCTCAGTCACACAGTGGGGATGTTGGGAGTGTCCCATGTAGGGGGTCCTTTTGGGTCCCTTCCAACTTAGGTGATTCTGTGAGTAGTAGTGAGTGGTAACTCCAGAAGACTCCTAGGCAAGAAGAGCATTTCACTGATTCCCCACGATCATCCTGTAGGTGAAATCCAAGGCTGAGGAGACAGACACAATCGTTTTAGAAAGAGACTTCACTTTTAAGCTCCTCTAATCTCATTTATCACACAGCAAAGCAAAGCAAAGTTTGAGGAAACGGTAAGAGTGACTGTCCCTTTATAGTTTCCTGGTTTTTCTCTGTAGTCATTTGATGGCACAAATTAGTTCGGAATTGTTTTCTTCATTTTCTATTATTCTTCTGCTGCTTTGAATTCTGCTGCGATGTCACAGAAACAAAACAAGAATGTCGTTCAGACCCATATAGGGGAGGTAATGCCTGGCAAGGTTTGTTTACTGAACCTTCTGCTTTTTCTCAGGGTGCTGTGAGTACCACATCCATAAGATACAGCTCTCTCCACGTCAGGCTTTTAGCTTTTCATTACTCACTCTCATTTCAGCCTTTGTTTAATGACCCAATTATTTTTGAATTTTTGAGTTAAAGTAATAGGTCATAGTTTCATGCTGTCCTTGGCTTTGCCACTTCTTCTGTTGTGGTCTGGCTTTTTGCCACTGGTCTTTTAAGTCAAAGTTTTCAGTAGTGTTCTTCAACAATATTTTTTCTGATAAAGGCCACTCTGGTTGCGGTGCAGGATTTTCCCTCTGCTACTTGGTATGCAGAAAACTTGACACTGCCTCTTAGAGACAAAAGACCAGGATATGTTACTCAGATTATGGAAAAGAAATGAAGTCAGAGTTTAGCCAATATCTTTTGTGTGTATGTGATGAGGAGAAGAGTAAAATCTGCCTGGTTTATGTCACAATGAAGAGTGGGCAGCAGTGGTAATGATGTTAAAATATACGTGAGAAAACAAGGAGATGCTCTGAGTTGAGCTACTGGTGGAGATAACGTGTGTCAGAGAAGCACTTCTTTATGTGACCTCTGTCAGGGGGAATCAGGCATGTGAGATGAAGTGTTATCCCAGAACCTTTCCCTTTGATCAGATCAACCTGCCACCTAGTTGACGCCTGGAGGCAGAGATCTACGTAAAGAAAATGGGTTTCCCCTAAAGAATTTTATCAAATAGTAGAAGGGAGGCTTTTTGCACCTCTGTCACTCAGACACTTGGCATTGAGCAACTCGATCTGCACTCGGGGCTGGGGAGGGCTGAGAGCTTGTGACGTGTCTGGGGAGACCCAGGGGTGTAAACAGCACCCCAATTTCAGAGCCTCTCAGCCAGCACAGCCCAGACACCGTCAGATCGTGGTACGGGCCCTTTCCAGTCTAAGTTTCCAAATCTGCCTCTATTTCCATTTGCTGTTGTTTGATAAGACTGTAGAGAGACTTGGGTACAGGCAAGTCAGAAAAAAGAAATTGTTTTTGACAGCCTTCCTACCTGGATTTGAAAGGCAGGTAACAGTAGAATGGAAACAATGCCTAATTTAGGTAGAAGGGCTGCTCTCTTTAAATGAGGATAGACAGGATGGCAGGATAAGTGAAAAGCTGTGGAAAGAGCATCTTCTCTGTATCTTTTTTAACAATCAGCGGTGTCACATGAGGTGCTTCTGTGTGTGTACGAAGGAGTGGAGGTGTCTGTAAAGCCTGGTTGTGTTAAATACAGATGGGAGGGTTTGTAGTTGATCCATCACATCTGCGTTTACCCAAACATGGGTTCAACTCCATCACTTGAACCCCACATAGCTCAAATGCTACAGGAACTGTGCTTGTTCTTTGCATTTTGCAGGACATTTAAAATGATATAAAAAGTCCCTGAAAACTATTGTGCATGTTGGACACGACATAAGATGTTCAGTTGAGATTGTAACCTTTCAGAACAAAGACACTGCTTTTGAAAAGGGGGTTCATTGTGCTTCTGGCTCTAGTAAGATGAAAAACCAGTTACATGAAGGCTGTGCAGCAAGGATGAACTCCACAGAGATTCTCTTTTGTATTTTTGGTTGTCTTCCAGTGGATGCAGCCCTTCTCCCAGGGCCATGCTGCCACAGTTGCAATCAGTAGTAATTACAGGAATTTTCTCATTTTTATGAGTAGGGGGATGTGAAAAGCTGTTGGCAGGGCAGTATCTGCAAGGGAGCTCAGCTGTGGAACTGCTTTCCCTCCAGATCCATCACAGCTAGAGTTGCTGACCTTGAGGTTATTTCCCTAGAAGTCAGAGCTTGCTCATAGTTTGATCTGTTCAATGTGCAAGGAAAAGCTCTTATGATTAGTATTATCATGAAGGAGCAACCTGAACATTTAAATATAACACCAGGGAATGTAATTTTATATATGTGTGTATGTTTGCAGACAATTACTAGAATGTGTGCAGTTGTATTTCTGTGTAGACGTGACTTGATGTATAGATGGGTATAAAATAGGGAATGTCACCCAGATTGTTTCAACAGAATCCAACTGGAGTGTGTGGTCAGAGGGATAGAAAAGGTGGCTGAATGGAGAGAGAAATAACTGCTCGGGAGGGAGAACAGACGGAGGGTGTGGGCTGGGGGGATCTTCCCTGGATGTGCTGCAACCATTGCAGTTGTCAGACTGTTCCCCTAAGACTCACAGAAGTTGAAATGAAGGAGGTGACAATTCTGAAGACCTTCATTAGGGTCCTTTTCAGGTGGATGGTGGGAAGGAATTGTGCTTGTGTAACATATGAAATGGTTTCCCTGGTGCTACCTGGTGGCTATGCTGTGGTGGCACTTATTCACAAACTTCCAGGTCCGGGTAATTTGGGGACTGAATGTAAAATGTCTTTTGGCCTTTCTGCTTTCTCAGAGTCCCTGATCTCTTCTGAGTCTGATGCTGCTGTCATTATCTGTGTAGAAGACAGACCTGCACCTACACCTGGACATTTTTGTGTGGTCCATTCTCTCAGGCATCCTGGAGAAAAAAAAAATAGTGGACATACTGCAAAGCAGACCTATTGGTCAATTCACCCACATATTCCTCCTCTGCCTGCTCTTACATCCCCTTGTCTCAGCTCTTTGGCTGTTCTGTTCAACTTAATGCTCTTTACTGATGCTGCATGCTTCCAGGAGATCAAAAAGATAGTCTGACTCCTTTAGATATGTGTGAAAGTTAGAGATGATACCCTTCTACCGATTTACTCAATGATAGCTTGAAAACTTGTTACTGGCTAAGGCTGTTTCTGAAGTATTTATTTCTTTAGGCAGACAGATCAAGATGATCTTGAATTTGGTGCTTGGAGCAGTTCACTCAAAGCCCTTCAGAATCCAGTCGCTTGCCCCGTAGCCATTCCTCTTATTGTTTCAGTTTATCCATAAATCTCTCTTATTCTTGTAAATTCTAAATTAAGTGATGACTCTCCCCGTCTGAAAAGATTTCAGTGCTGCTTGAAGTCTCCTTGTACTGGCAGGAAAAAACAATCAAGCTTTGAGCTTGAACTGAGAGGCAGATAAAATCACCAGCAGATTTCCACAGCAAATGCAGGATATCTTCTTCTCTAATGGATTCTTAGCGGTCTGGCAAGTAATTGAATTGCTTGGGTAGGAGAGAAGAGAGAACCTGGTTGCTTCTTTTGTTGTTTGGGGTTTTCTGTGAAGCTCCCAAATTTTGTGAGATTAGGAATGGAAAGGTGGTTTCTCTACATGCCCCAGGATGTCTGTCAGATAGGGGAAGCTAATTAAAATGTCACTATATGTACATGAGAGTGATGAGGCAGAAAGGACTGCTTGCTTCCTTGGTTCAAGGGACTTGTCTGTGTCTGTCTATCTACTCACTGTGAAATCTGCAAGTAATTCATGCTCTGGGGGTAGGAATGAGGCCACTGGGTAAGTCTGGCCTCTTTCTCTCTTTGGAGTAAAACAGAAAATGAATTAAATCCATTCTTGCTCTGCTGCAATTACTGAGGCAGTCTCATGCCAGCTGGGTGGTAGCAAGGGTGCTGTTTCCTGCTGTCCCATCGTAGGCAACACTGCCACGCTCTGTGTCGCTGGACCGAGCGCTACGAGAGGTTCACACTGGGTCAACTGGGAGGTTTCCACGGCCTGTTTGTTTCAGTGCATAGAGTGTGAGGGGACAGGAGCAAAGCAGCATCCTCTTCTTTCACATCCTTTTGTACAAAAGTAGGAAGTATGTCCTGGTAAGCCAAGGGGGTGATGGAGAGAAATAATAACACACCCTTTGATGTAGTTTTTGGAAACACTCGGCTGGCAAAGAGGTGGCCCAAGCCGTAGAAAAACACTGAACAGCAGCAAAAGGGGGGGAAAAAAGGATGATCATTAGGGAAATTGCTATAATGGTAAGGTAATTAGAACACAGAATGATTAACATTAGTCAGTGTGCTGCATTGGCAAGGACTAAGCAAGTTGACATAATAGGCCTCTTCCATATCAAACGTGTGGTTTTTCAGCATTCGGTTTAACGCTTTCGTGTGGCTTTTAATAAGAGTTTGCAACTGAAACAGCCCTTCAGTTCTCATGTGACATTGCACAGTACTCTTCCTCTCTGAGGGCTACTAGATGGACTTTATTTTCTCTTTTGTATCTACTGATTACTGAAAGGTAAAAGCCACTTTCACCACAGAGCCCTTCTGTATTGCTTTGAATGATAGCCAGGCATAACTCCTAAAGCGTACGGTGTGCTCTTCCTCTGGTGCTGATGAAAATGGACTTCCTAAAAAAAAAATCTCTGAAGTGTTTCAGAAAATGTTGTCATCTTCTCAAGGAGAAAATCTGAGGATGCAGGAGACCCCGTACTGACATTCTCTCTAAAAAAGACTTTCATAAATGTCTGATGCATCAAAAGCCCCTGCCTGTTGGTTATCGTTTCCCTAACACTTGGAGGTCGGTGCTGCCAACCCTCCTGTGTGAGGCCCCAGCGAGTCCCTTTGATTTGCCAAGGTGGAACTGCTGCAAGAAGCTTGATTTAGCACCATGTTTAGTCCCTGGGTTTGCAGGCTGATTGAGTTTGGAGCAAAACTTTGAATGCAGAATTATCTCGGTGACACCCACGTGCTCCCCAATCTCCACCAGTTGTTGCAGAGCAGTGAACATTTATTCTCCTGACTGTTACCAACCCCGCTTGCTCTTGGACCAGGCCATTTGACATTCTGTCCCACTTCATTTTTACTGGTTGCTTCTGACTCCTGTGATGTTTGTCCAGGATCTGCAGTGGTTTTCCCCTTGCCGTGGTGGCAGGAAGATGTGCCAGGGGAGGGTTAGATTTGGTATTAGGAAGAGGTTCTTCACCCAGCGGGTGGTGGAGCGCTGGAACAGCTCCCCAGGGAAGCAGTCACGGCGCCTGCTCTGCCAACATTCCAGAAACGTTTGGACAATGCCCTCAGCCACACAGTGTGAGTGTTGGGAGTGCCCTATGCAGGGACAGGAGTTGAACTCGGTCGTTGTGAGTCCCTTCCAACTCAGGTAATTCTGTGATTCTGTGGTTAAGCTTTGTCTGCTGTCTGTGTCCAGGCACTCGTGGTAGCACAGACTTGGCTTTTCCTCTGGCCTCTGCACGCTGCAGAGATCAGGCACATCCTTCATTACAGCTGATAAAATCTGATGGTGCTTTGTAGCAGTAAATCCCCTGACCTCTGTAGTGCTTCTTTTGCTCTCACCACTTTACTATGTAAATAAAAACCATGTTTTTCCTTAAAGAATGGTTGAATGTCTGAATGCCCCCTCTCTGCTCCCGTGTGCACGTTGTGGGGACCCTCAGGTCGCTGTAAGAAAGGGCCATCGGAAAGGAATTGCAGTCACGCAACTGTGCAGTGAATATGTAAAGAGTGTTTCGTGTGGATTGAATTTTGTGGATTATTTTCTCTCTCCTCCTGACCCCACCTCAAATGAAATTCCTGCGCTTCATCCGTTCCTCTGGGCTGGGCCATCAGCAGATCGGATCGCGGTCTGCGCGGAGGCAGCGGTCTGGCATACAAAGCAGTCGCGTTGGGACTGAGGAGCCAGGACTACTGGGGAACAAGGCTGGCAACAGGAGACAGAGAAATATGGCAGTATAAGATTCATTAGGGATCAGATTCAATAACTGTAAAATGATAAGGAGTTTATGATCAAAGGCTTACTTCAAGCATTTTAATGACACAGTCATTTAATCCATTTAAAGCAGATAGATAAGGAGTTAAGTGAAATCTACAGCAGTTGTCTTTCTGAGCTGTTTATGAACCTGTTCCAGGCTACAGATCACTGTGAAAGGCACAGGATGGATGCCTGCTGTAGTAATTGAATAGTATATAATGGGCTACCAGTCTTTACAGGCTGATTTACATATAAGGTCGGTAAAACTTACTGCAAAGGCTTGTGGTTTGTCTTAGAAGTGTGCGTGGCCCTCAGCTATTTTTAATGTGTGTGTTACCAGCAGGAGTACTGAATGAGGGAAAGGGCAGAATTATTTTAAAAACTTTCTGTGCCAGGGTACTGAATTCCCAGGGGATGCATCTCCTCTGAAAGTCGCATCAGTATAGGCTGTTGTAGTGACAGGATTCAGATGGGCTCTGACATCTGAACCATCATCTACTGTAGGAATTGCACCTCTGGAAAAAACCTGGTGCGGTCAAGGGGGCACAGAAGTTGGTTCTCATCTTTTCCTTCCACTGTTGGGCTTGTGCTTCATCACTCTCTGGGTGAGCTAATTTCCTTCCCAGCTTTCCCTGCCCAGCAGTTACAAACTCTGTTAGAAGTTGGGTAGCGCTTTGCTGCGTGTGTTCATGGAGCGTGGCACACGCTCAGTCCCTCTTTCTCTCTAGCTGTTGACCACCTGGCCACTGGGAATCACTTGAAGCCAATTACAGCTGGAGTGCTGTGTGCCTGCAGTCTGCACCCTTTTTTATTTTTCAAGCATGTTTTCTTCCCTTTAAAATTCCTCTCTCAACACACACGCACGGGTTTATAACACGGCAAACAGCTCCTACGTCCCACATACCCCTTGAGTAAAGCAGTACTTTCATTAAGCTCTTGGTCTCTGCACACACACTTTTCACAGCTGTCAGGAAGCAAGCAGAGGGGGCTCTTTCTCTACGCACGGCTCGAGGCTTATCGAGCTGCTGGAAGCAAAGCAGTCACTGCTGCTGCATTGTTTAAGGCTGTGTTCCAGCACGAGCTGTGCGTGATGTGGGCACGATAGCAGAGTTGGTGTCAAGCTGGTAGGGAACAGGGAGAATTTCCAAGGGCTCTAGGTCATCTTGTTTTCTACTTCCGCAGAAAGTTGCTGTCCTGCAGTGGTATTGATTAGTTTTAAAGTAGGGAGGTGATAAATGGAGATTTCAGGTGGTTCGGGTAAATGTGACTGCAATGGATGGAGGTGTTTAAATCGAGCCTGGAATATCTTCCTTTACCTCACGTTGGTTTTCTTGCTCATCCCTGGAGGGATCTGCTGATGTCTAGCAACAGTGGGGTCCCATGGAGGGCTCTTCTCAGCTCTCTGCACAGGAATAACTCCATCCTCTTACTCCTGCTTTTCACCCCCACACCATCTCCCTTTCCACTGTGATGTTTGGGTGCTGTCACAGCCACTCGAGGGGTTCTGCACGTTTGAGAAAGACCAGCAAAGCCTGAGTGTTGCAAATCCTTTGCTGCATGCCATGGCAGCCAGGCTGTAGATCAGATCTCAAGCAGCCTTGGGTCCAGTGTCAGTCTGCACGTTCCTGTTTCCTGAGAGAACTGAAAAATACCTCACTCCTTGGAAAATAAGTAAAATTTATCTTTAAAATTTTAGCATTAGCAGCCAAGTCTCTGATTACTCCACTTCCCAGTTGCTCTTCAATGTCCTTGTGTTTTTTCAGCTCCTGTTCTTTCCCAAGGGCTTAGAGACTGAGCACTCAAGAGCTCACTTGTAGGGAGCAATATATAAAAAAGTGGATTTTAATCCAGCTTCTGCCTCAGAGTACCTTGTTCTTTGAGGGTGTCTCTTGCACTCTATTTTCACATGGCTCTTTCAGAGATGAGTGATCTGGACCAGCAGCTTCCCAGGCAGGGGCTGACAGTGCAGCACAACAACCTACATGCAATGAGAGTGGTTTCCCACTTCCAACGCTGTGTCAGGGGCACAGGAACAAGTTGGTAATCTCCTGCAGACAAAGGCTGACTGGTTGTTGTGGTAGTTGCTACACTGTGGTAGCACCCTAGCAGAACCCATCCCTGACAGAAGCACACATCAGCAATAAGGTTGTCATAAGCAAAAAAGACAGGGCTCGAGCTCTCTTATTCACTTATTTGTAAATATGTGGTCAAGTAAGCTTTTTTCCTGTCTTCTGTGGAATTTATGGATAATTGCCCTTGTGCTATGAAGGGGGTGCTCAGGAAGCATCCCCATATCAGCCCTTGATGCAGCAAGTTTTGGAGAACACAGCAGGAAGGAGGGAGTTCAATGTTGAAAGGAAATGGGTTTTTTTCAGTAGGAAGTTTCCTTTGACCATCTATTACACCTACCTAAATCCACTAGGTTTGGTAGATTGTCTGATTCTGGTACAGTGAAGTTTGCCTGGATCTGAGCAGCTTTGGCCTTTCTTGGGCTCACCTGAGTGATCTTTGCAGAGCCGTTGGGGCCACATGCCCATCCACGTGGACTGCCCAGCCTGGTAACCCGGTACTTGCTGACCACTTCACGTGGTGGAGCAGGATTCCTGGCTTCACTGGGTCTTTGCCCTCGTTTTGAGACTCATTTAACAGCTTTTGAGAGAGGCAAACACATTTGTGTGGGGGTTAACAATATACAGATTGCAGAGCCAAAGCGAAGGCATTGATCAGTTCTTACAATTGAGATAGCATTCAGAAAACAAATCACAGTTTGCAGTTGGGAAGGGTCCAGGCAGAATTCATAAAATTGATAGTATTGTGAAATTCCACATGGACGAGCTCATTACTGATCCAGAGAATGCAGTTGTGTATTGAGGAATTAGGGATGTTTGGGATTCTCTTTCTTGTACAGAGGGAGAGCCATGTTATGGTCTCCGGTAGAGCTGCTTTAATGTGGATTAGAATGACTGACCTTGGTTAGGAGGTGGTTGGGGGGGCACCAAGACAGGTTTATCTATTGCAAAAGACTAGTTTGTAGCTGATCACTGAAGCTGGCTTTCTCAGTGTGCCAGCTAATGATGTTCCAGGTGTTTCCTGAGGGTAGAACCATAATTATTTATCTGTCTGAACCTCTGTTTCGTGGACATGAAGAATCACAGTCATGTTATTGTTACCATGACGTGTGCCTGCTAGGACAGAAATAACCTGACATTACAGGGGTAGATTGCACTGGTTCAAGATGTTTGCTTCCCTGTTTCACTTCCACTCTGCAGCCCTTTAGGTGCCTCGTTGTCTCCAAAGGTGCTCAAAACTAGATGGCAGATGCTACCTTTAGAGGGAAGCTGTGAAAGATGGATGAGTGGCTTTGCAGCAGGGTGTTGGGTGGGAACATGAGAAATAGTTGCTCTGGCTTTAGTGAAGATGAACGTGCCTGTGGAATGGTTATTTTACAAAGAATGTGTACACATGTGGTCAAGAGGGATGTATGTGGAGATGTTTGTGTTTTGTGACTTTGTTTCTTGAGCTTTCACATCTCAATCCATCTTTGATTCTCTCTTCACTATCTCCCAGAAAAGCAGAAGTCCTTAATCTTAACTTTACTCCCTTTAAATCAGAATGGAGACTTCCTAATTTAAAACACGGTGGCCAAGAACCACGACAGGTGACAAACCTATTTCCATCCTCTGATTTTTACAGTCTAATCACCAAATAACCCTTGTAGTTTTCCAGTGAGGTGGATTACATCTGTATGGATCACCACGCACATGTTTGAGTCATAACAACTATGACAAAGAATTTCCTTTAGGGGAAAAAAGGGCAATCTCAGCGGCCGTATCTTAAACGTCATTCTGCTTTTTCATCACCTGAGCATTCGAGCAGCTCTGCCACTCTGAAATATTAAAATGAACATAGTTTTGAAAGTATTTTCATATTTAGAGGCATTGATTCTGATATAATTTCTCTGCAAATTAAAACTCTCCTTGAGAAAGATTAAGCTGTCAGTGATAACATCTAGGTTCTTGTTATGTGTAAGAGGAATAAATGCTGAAGTTACAGAATTGTCTGGAGGCTTAGAAAGTAAGAGAGGGAATTAACGATATGAGAGAGAATGGATGAAAGTATTGGATAACGCTTTTTTTTTTAATTAGAGGAAGTGGAATGAGTTGAAATAAGAGGTTTATGGCCAAAAAGGATACCTGTTTAGTCTGATCTGCTGTATAACACAGAAAAATACAGTTTTACTTAGAGTGACTCTACTCAATGACTTGTGGTTGCTCGATAGCCTCTTTTTAATAAGATATCAAATATTGATTTAAAGATACAAAGCCATAGACAATGTATTGGTTTCCCTGGTTAGCCATCCCTATTAAAAATAGATAATATTTCCATTCACTGACTTCACTGTGAGCTGCTGGGCTCTTGCTATGCTTTTGTTTGCTAAAGAACCATCCAGTGTCAGATTTCCACCGACGACCCTCATCAAATTGCTTCATCCTTCTCCATAGTCAAGAAAATCGTTTGATTTCCATTCATATCTCATTGTAAGCTGTGTTTTTCAGACCATGAATCATTCATGGAAATCTTCTCACAACTTCCCTTAATTTTCAAGAACCCTCTTACTCATGCACACCTCACCTGGGTGCATTACCGCTGTAGTGGGCTCATCAGTGCTGCATTCAGACACAATATTGTTTCTCTGGTCCTGCTCATGGGTACAGAAAGATTCTTGCTGTTCCTTTTTTTTTCCTCCCTACAGCATTAAATTGGAGGTAACCCTTAGTTATTAGCTATGCCCAAAAGCCATCCTTGCAGACGTTGTCTTCCAGAAAGTACCTGCTGTGTTGTATACCTGAGACTGTGTTCTGCGCTTCGGGATGTCTCATGATGCATTTGAATTCATGTGGAATGATTGTCCCCAGCACAATCAGATTTCTAAGCTATCTTTATGGGCTTTGTTGTTTGCTACAATTCTGCCTTTGTGTTATCTGCATATTTTAGTAAGGATTTATTATTTTCTTATGTATCTTAGAGAACGTGTGCTGCATGCGACGGGCCAAAGAAGCAGTTCTTATTGGAAGTAACTGGGAAGTGTTCATCAGCTTTTGGGCCATTTAAGAGCTGCCCTAGTCTGATTTTACATAATGCTACTTTTAAAAGAAAGTAGAATTTTGATACTGAGGCAAATACTTTACAGAATTCCTATTCTGCTATGTCAACACAGTTATCTTAATCAACTAGACTTGAAATCTCTTCAAGTCTATTTGACAAGACCTGTTTTCCATGAAATTGTGTTACTTGCTTTTTCTGATTTTTTCTTCTAATGGTGTTTATATATCAGTCCTGTCTTGTGAGTTAAAGGGATTCAGTTTGCATTCTGGAAGCTTCATGAAAAGTGAACAAGGCAGCAGATAACTTGATCTGTATGAGTCTAGCTGGTTAATCTCATTTTTCAGTCTTCACAGTCTATTCAGCAGCCAGTGCTGTCTCATCCCGACTGCAGGAAATGCAAAATGTGCCGATCAATACTGCCAATGGGTGATTAACAGTTTGCAAACGGCACTAAGTGAATTCATCCGATTCCAGGATTTAAGTTGGAGAAGAAAGTAGAGAAGGAGTGATTGAGTGGGTTGAAATAATGGAAGCAAGCATTTCCTCTCAAGTGAAATGTAAGCATTGTTGAGCTCTGTTAAGCAAGACGATGGCAGAGATTTCTGCTCCTTTCACAGTGATTACAGAAAATAATATTTTTTCCTGGAATCACTAACATCAAATGTGCTTTTCCCTTATCAGCTCTCTCAATCTTTTTTTTTTTTTTGCTGTTGACCTACTGGAGGATAAAAATGTATAAATTTATGCAAGATTTTTATCGTTATTCTTGAGGCCACTTTTTGCTGCTTCTGGCAGATGAAATCTGAGGTGCTCATCATATTCAGTATCAGTTTCAGGCAGAAACTGTGGTTTCTGTCAGTATATCCCAGATGCTTCAGACACTATTTCAGGGTCCTGCCTGTGAAACCAACTTGGAATAAATGCCTTTAGCTCCCTTGGAGAGCCCACGTACCATTGAAGATTGCAGCTGAAGTAGCGGTAATTTTAAGGTGTTAAAACTCCATTAAATACAAAACAGTAACTGAAATATGAAAAATGACCAGGTAATTGCTGCAGAGGTCTGATGAAGGAAAAATACATTCCTCCATAGCAAATGTGATGTGACCCCTGCAAGTCACCCTGATTGTGTGCTTGAAGCTGCTGTCTGAAAATCCGTGGGTAGCGATGTACAGAAAGGCTCTCTTCCAGGTTTACTCAAATTAAGTTGAAGAGATGCCTTCTCAACCTGCAGTTTGTCTGTTTCTTGAGTTATGCAGGTGTTCTCTGCTTAAAACTTATGGGGAAGAAGCAACTACTGCAGTGCAAGAGCATGTTGTGATAGCTGTTGTGTAAGGCTGAACTGTCCTCTGCTGGGTGGTTTGTTATACGAAGCCTGGAGAACTGGTTTCCCACTGAGAGACACCAGAAAACTAGAATTTCTTCTCATTTACAATTTTTCTTTCATAAAAATGTTGTTATTCATTTTGACGATGAGGCAAGTGATGATAAAAAGCAAGACCTGAATTTTATACAGCAGGAAATGGTGTTTTGAATGAGGTTTTGTAGGGTCTTAACAATTTAGAGGTTGACCTGGCAGCCATAATTCTGGGAAAACTGGGCAGTAAAAGTCTAAATCATTGCCCCTTCACATCTCTGTGCAAAATGTGCTTGTTGCTCTCCAGTCCTGCACGGTGTCATGGTTTTGTTTGGATAGAGTTAGTTTTCTTCCCAGTAGCTGCTGTTTTTTGGGCTTAGTATGAGGATAATGTTGGAACACACATTGTTTTAGTTGTTGCCAGGTAGTGCTTGTGCTTGGCTGGGATAAAGTTAATTTTCTTCCCAGCAACCACTGTGGTTTAGAGTTATTATGAGAAGAATGTTGATAATACACTGATGGTTTTAGTTTTTGCTAAGAAATCAAGGACTTTTTGAGCTTCCCCTGCTCTGCCAGTGAGCAGGGAAGGTCACAGAGAAGCTGGGAGGGAGCGTGGCCGGGCAGCTGACCCGAGCTGGACAAAGGGATTTGATTCCATGTAACATCATGCTCAGTGTATAAATGGGAAGTTGGCCAGGGTTCACTGCTCAAGAAGTATTTTCCCCCAGTGGAAGCCAAGAAATTGTGTTTAAGCAGATGGTTGTGCTGATGGAAGTCTCCCATGTGGAAAACTTCCTGCAGCACATGGGTTATGAAGTGGTGAGGGGATGTAGCTTATGTCACCTACAGAGGTGCAGCATGAATCCAAAAACCTGCCCTTGCACCAGAGATGGTTTTTTCCTTGTCTTGGGAGTAGAAGGGTTTAAACTGAACCTTTTTTCAGTGTACAAGGCTCAGGTTGATCCTGTGTCCTGCCTCCATGGTGTGGATGGCTGCTTCTCCTCTCCACTCTGCTCTGTCTTACCCTTTGATGTTGCAGTTTTGAATTTCCCTTTGAATTTGCCCAAGAATTTTTTCCCATATGGAGACTATCTGAGTATCATCAGTACAACAGATAAAGCAAAACCAAGTTACCAGCTCTTCCTTTCTCCAGCCATTTGTAACTAGTGAGGGGTATTGATTTAATTTTGGTGTGATGGAGTTTATAAATATGCATAAGGATTTAGGGTTACTTAACTGTGCTTTTTAATTCTCCTTGCATTGCTGACTCTTCTAGTTGAGGGGTTTTTCATATGCACAGCAAGCTGCTCTGTGACAGCCCTGTTCTCACTGCCTGGGACCTCTCTAATGTTTGTTAATCCCAAGTCTATAGCAACTTCTATTGTTCAAGGAATAAAAGGAGCAGAGTCCTGCTCCCTGAGGAGCTGGGTAAGGAAACCTGGGACCAAAAGGCAATCATCACTAGGTGAGGAGGAGGAAGGAGATGAAAGAGACCTTTTCCATGCCCTTGGAGAAGGGGAAAAGAGCTCTTTTCATCAGGGGTCCTACAACTTACTTAAAAAAAGTAACCAATGTGACCAAATGATGGAAAGAGAGGGAAAATCAGACATCTCCCTATTTGCCCTGGGGAGTTGGAAGCGAATGTACCCTCTGAATTGATATTTGGATGTTTTAGAGACTCAGGTCTCTCAATTGAGAAAGATCAAAGAAAACTTTTAAAAGAGGGTTCTGCATTTTCAACCTATCAAAGTGAAACTACAGTGGCTCTGGTGAATAATGTAGGTAACTGCATAGATAATTATGAAATATAAGTACTTGTATAGTCATTTGTCTGAGATGTTGGAAACTCCCTGTTTGCTCTCTCACTTCTCCCTCTGCCAAATTATCTGTAACTAGAGAGATTTCCTGCTGCCACCGGGCTGGGTGTTGAGGTGGTGGTGGGGAGGACAAGCTCTCCCCAGGGGCAAACTGTGTCAAGACAAACACCACATCCCTGAGAAGAGAGGCAGCTGTGACAAAAAGAGTAACATTGACAATTCTTCTCTAGTTCTTCTTCCCCTCGGTGTGTTACAGGGCCATGTTTTGTTTTCCATGTTTTTATCTTCTGCTTGGCCAAAGCAGGAGGAGTGTGGCAGGCGATAACCCCTCTCGGGGAGAGGCTGCAGTGGAGCTTGTTTAACCTGGAGCACGTTTGTTATAAAACCCACGCAGACACTGCCCGGCTGCTCGAGGAAACTGTCAGAAATGAGTCCTCCAAACCATTTGTGTCTGTCACAGTTCTTATATGATGTGAAAGGGAACTTGACTTGCTCTTTTAGTGGAACTGCTTCCAGCTGGAGGCAGGGAATCTGTTAATGATGATGGGTTCGCTCTGCGGCGCGGCTAGGATTGAGGGTGCACGTTCAGTCACTGAGAGGCAGTGGAGCTGCTCAGAGTTTGCTTTGTACTCTGCTAGGTTGGAGCTACACATGCAAGAACATATAATATGCATTAAATTACAGGATAAAAATGCCCTGCTGTACGTGAAGCTGTTAGGAGATTTCAGCACCGCTGTTTACGCTCTCATGCTGGACCTCAGCAACCAACCTCGGCAGCGTTCGCTGTATCAATCCATGATATGACTGACAGGCTTCTTGTTGCTCACTTTTCAGGCTTGTAGATGCTCAGCTGAATCTTGGTACATCCTGCCATCCCATCAGATCATGAAGGCAGTCACTTTTTACAGAATTTTTAATTATTCGAGTTTCTTTTTAAACAAGATGCAATCTAAAGAAACACCCCTAGAGGTTTTGCTCTTTGCTAATTAGATATATTAACTGGAAAATCTTATTACATTGCAGTTTTGCTTTCCGTTAGAAAGTCTGGGAAGAGAGACCAGTGTGATGCTTCACTCTGACAGTTGTGTTCCTGTTGGAATACCAGGAGTCCCAGGCTACCACGGCCAATTTGTGCTACTTTTCTTCTCTGGGATCTGCCCTGGAAATCCCATCTGAATTAATTCCAGAGCAAAGCTTTAGAAGGAAGCTTAGAATTATGAAGACATTAACTCAAGATTTCTAGAAGGAGGGGTTTGAATAGTGCTATATCTGGATTGGAATAAACACTACAAACCCCTCACTTCAAATATCTTCTGTCTTTCCTGGTCTGTGTGTACAGGATCTGTATCTGTGTGTTGCATGCACAGTAAGAAAAGAGAGCAGCAAAGAATTTGTTTTCCAAACTCTGTGTACTTCTTTTGAAAAGCTGGGTTTGGTCTGACATCTCTCAACAGTATTACTAACCAAAGGTGACTTCATTTGTATGAGAAAGTTGATGAAATGTTTTTTGAAATTCAGATCTATGAGAGGCAGCACTTTTCACCATGAAGTCTTATCTCTGAAAAAGAATTTTTATAACTCAAACTATAAGCTCTTTGGGGCTGTTTTTGGAACCTATGTGCTCTTTTTATTCATTGTCTTTAAGAGAAGCTTTTGAACCATCACAGGTCTCCTCTGCATGCTACCACAGTGTAAATAATAGCAACTTTTTATGGACTTTGTTCTCTTTCTGGAAAGACAGGAATCTTTCAGTTGAAAGACATGGTGTAGAAACCCTGGAATTCAAATCTCTAGGTGGTAACAAACCATCTTAGAGCAGACTGTGATTTTCTTCCATTTCAGTAAAAGGAAGAGCAGCAATTGAAGAGGCCAGGGAACATTTGAATGCATTTTTTTCTTACAGATTGTCCCAACTCCATGCCATTCCGTGCCTTGCTGTCCTGACTCTTAACCTTCTTGTCACGTTTGTTTGCATCCCAGACCTCATCTGGATGCCTCACTCAATGCAAATTACAGTTTTGCATCCTCCAGGGGATAAAGCATTTGAATGTGGGTACAGAGAAAAGATCTCCTTTTTGAAACAGTACCTGAAGGGCTTCAGCACCACTAGTGAGGCATTTTATTTTATTACTCGTATTACAGCAGTGCCCAAAATGTGTTACATGTTGTACCAAAAGATATGGTCTGGTGTTAGAGCAGTGTGATTAGGGTGATTAGAGCTTTTTGTCTGCAATACATCCTAACTCCAACTGCCTCTCTGTCTCATTGCTAATTTGCTGTAGAGGCTGCAGTAAAAGAGGGCCATAGGGAGGAATATCAATGAGTGCGTGTAGTGTGGAGGATCAGGTCAGGAAGGAAAGGAAAAGGCCCTGCAGAAGTTCTTGTGGGAGGAGCAGCTCATCCAAGTGTAGGAGGTGACATTACTAATGGAATGGGGAAGATAATGGGATTATTTATGTCATTGCATGTGAGGGTAAGGCTAATAGAGTCATAGAATGGTTTGGGTTGGAAGGGACCTTAAAGCTCGTCTGCTTCCACCCCCCTGCCATGGGCAGGGACACCTCCCACTGGATCAGGTTGCTCAGAACCTCATCCAGCCTGACCTTGAACACCTCCAGGGATGGGGTAGCCATGACTTCTCTGTGCAACCTGGGCCAGGGCCTCCCCACCCTCACAGGAAAACATTTCTTCCTAATATTTAATCTAAATCTCCCCTCTTTCAGCTTGAAGTCTCCATCTTCAAGTAAAATTTCCAAGGGGTGCTGACACAGGACTAACAGCAGACAATTCTTTGTGTAAATGCTATAACATTATCTATAAGCTGAAGATAAACATGTTCAAAGATAGCTTCTAATGATTTGTGACGTCTCTGCTTTCGTAAGCTGTGTGCAAAGCCTGTGTGCGTGTGTGGCTCTGTTTACTCACAAATACCACATGTTTTCAGAAAAGCAAAACAGTAATTCCAGAAACCTGAAGCCTTGGAAGAGGAGTGCATTTCTGTTGTGGTTCAAACTGTGTAAAGGATCCCCGGTGAGGAGGAGGCACTGATTCCCAGGAATGGGCTTGCAGGTCCCCAAAGGCAGCATTAGCTCTTCTGGCAGTGTGAGCATCAGAAGTGTGGCTTTTGCAAGAATTCAGCAGCTGGAGCCTGGCACAGTGAGGCCCAGCCAGAGGCCTTGGGGAACACGTTGTCACCAAATGAAGACAGGACATAGCCATGGTGGGACAGAGTAAGCAGCAACCCACGGTAGATCTGGACACTGGGGTTTATTTTTGAACCAATGAAATCAGATCTTTTGCCCCACTTTGATTTTTTCAGTTATTTGCTCACTCCCCCACCTCGGTGCTGTCTTGTCTGGGGCTCGACATCCCCTCCCCACAGAGGGGTCGCTGCTGGCATGGGAAGGCTGGGCAGAAAGTCAAGGCTGCTTGCAGTCATCAGTCGCTGTCCTTATGGGCCAAGGGCCATGGGTATCCCCTGGCCTTCCTCCCTTCCTCCTCTTCCAGCATCTTTCCTCCAGCCAGGATCATCACCTTTTTCTTTGCAGGCCCTCTTCTTTCTGGGGCCACTTCTCTTTTTGCCTATTTACAGCACCACCTTTCTTTCTGGATCCCCAGGCTCCTGGTTTTCTCCATCTGACTAAATCCTTGATCAGAAGCCTCAAGGTTCCTGATCAGCCTCTTAAGCAGCGATTCTGTCTTTGGAGGATTTAGGATGTGCTGGTTTTGTTTTAGTCCAGGTCTTACCAAAATTTACAACCAGGCTGTGCTTGCAGTTAGCAAGGAGCATCTTCTGCTCACGAGTTCAAAAGTTCAGTTTCAGACACTGACCATGTGCACACACCCAATTATTTGCCATGTGTTAGTGATCAAAATTTAAGATACTTTCTGCCTACACAAGGTGGTAAATGGAATCAAGAGCATTCCCTGGCCAGCTAGATGCTTTTCAAACACTCTGCTTCCAGTTGATGCTCTGTGTTCTGTATCTCTATTTTAAAAACTTCTCCATCTGTCTCCTGCAGATAGATACAGTCTTTATTTCGGATGTTCTTCCAAAGTAACTACTGACCCATTATTTCTTTAAAGCTGATACAATCTACTAAGCTTCTTAGATTGTTTCTATTTAAGTTCCTTGGTGTTGAATAATGCATCCCAGTCTGGAAACCTTGGAGATTTTTCTTCCCTTAAAAAGGCAGCATGGAAACAAATTTCATAGCTGAGAATGCATCAGTGTGTATTGTTTGTATTTGGGTGATGCTCACTGTGTGTGAGAGCTGCACGAAGAAGAAATGGTCCTTTCCTTGAAGAGCTTCCAATTGTCAGCCTTTTCTCAGCAGGGGCAAGCACAATCTGTTGCATTGCAAGCGAGCAGCATTAAACTCAGCTGTCCATATGGTCCACCAGAATTTATTGTGCTGCTCAGAAATCACCATCTTTTAAGGTTGATAGACATCAAGACTATGAAAAAAACAATGAACACTTGTTTTTTTTTCAGCTTGCACTGGCCCAGGTTGCCCAGAGAAGTCGTGGCTGCCCCATCCCTGGAAGTGTTCAAGGCCAGGATGAGGCTTTGAGCCCCCTGATCCAGTGGGGAGGTGTCCCTGCCCATGGCAGTGGGGGTGGAACTGGATGGGCTTTGAGGTCCCTTCCAACCCAAGCCATTCTATGATTCTGAAGCACTTAAGTGCACGTCAGCCTCACCTGTGGGTTTTGACAACTTTGCTTTCATATGCATTAAGTAGGAGGAGCTACAAGGCTGTGAAGTCAGTTGAAAATCCTTGACAGTGCTTGCTGACATTGTATCCTGTCAGTCATTGCCTCCTTGGGACGTATGAACTTCTTTAATTTCATTAGTGATGTTAGATAAATTTATTCACAACAGTTGAGACTATTCCCTTTGCTACCAGTTTTACCTTCTGATTAGAAATATCTGCAGTAGATAAATAGATCTTAAATGCAGTTATTAAGCTCTGAATGTTTCATCAGATGTAAAGCAGTCTGCGTGGTTTTAAGTACTTTATTCTTACCTGTGGGCCTGTGAAAGTGAATCGAGCAGAGAGAAAAGCTTTTATAGCTCCTGGAGAGAGACAACCCCGAATTGGGACTGTGCAGTTTTCAAACAAACAGGAGGAGAGATGCCAAAATAAGTTAAGCCCTTTTCAAGGTGCTGTCACTGGCAGCTTTCGTTGTTCTTCTAAACAATTCCTCTTCTAAAGGAAAAGTTTCTGTTTTTCAGAGATTAAAGCCATCCTGTCTTCATTCATTGCTTCGGCACTTGACTGATTCTTCCCTAATGGGGAGATTACTTATGAAGTTTTTGAGCTATAATTTCAACGTGTAGACCAACATACTGACTGTTTGCCGATAATATAGTTTTAAAAAATGATACATGGCATCAGCACAATTATCTCCTCAGGGTGTTTTTTTCAAGCTGGGAGATGGAAGTGGGAAGGAAGGCAGCTGCATCTGATTTGAGCTCGTACCTCTATTCTAGATGACAAATTGGCCCTGTTGCAAATTCTTTTCACCATAGTCTTTTGTCAGGAAGTTTATTGATAGCCAGAGTCTTACTAAATAGTTCTGCCATGTCCCAGTGTATGCTTAGAACATATTGTATTAAGACAATATTTGTGTGTTGCATCTGCACTCCCTGTCTCGCATAATGAATGCGCAGGCGGGACACAAGTGGTGGGATGGTTCTTCTCAGTTGTCTGTGAGAGTTTCCCTTGTGCATACCCTGGGGCATGTGTCTTCAAGGTTGAGAATAATGCATCACAACAACAATAGTTCACAAATTGTAGAACATATTAACATATGGAGTCAACAAATCATCTCTGTAAAATGTCCGGTGCCCTTCTGAGAGCACAAAAGTGGTTTTGCTGCCTTAAGCACCAAATCAACTAGTTAGCATCCTGCTTTCCAGGAATGAATAATTCACTGTCCTACTAAGTGTCAACCAGACTTGGTAGCAATCAATCACAGTATTTATTGCTTCCTCCTAAATTGAAGCTCTGTGTACATTTTTCTGACAAATCTGAATTGCTGGCTCAATGTTATTCCTTGAAAGAAGAATCAATGAACGCCAGCAGTTCTCTCTAGTTCAAGTTATTTACTCTTCAGCATCTCTACAATTTCCACTTTTTAAATGATTGGAAAAACCAGGGGTAAAGAGGGGGTGCTGCTGAGAAACTAGGAGTGGTGTTAGCATCTTCACTGTCTGAGACACTGGCCATGATGTGCTGATGGGGGGAATGATCTACCAGGTTATCTACTGCATGAACCAGGGAGAGGGTGGCTTCCCAGCAAAGGGACTTTCTGTCATATATCTGTTGCATCCACCAAATGTCTCCTATTTCTATATAGAGGCACCCTGAGCTTAAGTGGATTTGGTCTATTCTCAGATTCAGGCCAAGTTTCCAAACCTGAAGGACACTTTTCATGCTTCTTGGTGAAACCAGGGATACACTGCAGTTGTTTGAGAGATGCTTTTTTGAATCTTTTAAGCAATACCTCCTTCCATGTGTTGGTTCAGCACAGAAGCAACATCTGGAGCTGCTCCTGACTAGTTGTTCTGGGAGTCCCAGCTCCTGTTCAAAGAGCATGGCTGTCTCTTTTGTACCTCTCCTTTAAAATGCCACTGTTTGGTCTTCCTCATCAGTGGCCTAGATTAGATTAGAAACAAAAGAATTTTCTAAGTGGGAAAATCTGTTTCACATCTTCTCTCCCAGCACCTGAAGCAGCATTTTCCAGGTTTCTATTGCAGAGCTGAAAGGACAAAATTCGGATCAGTAAGACTAATTTATTGTGGGGGAAAGAGCAGCTGACAGAGAAAAATAGCAATTTACATTTTCCAGAGCTAAAGGGATTCCAGGAGGAGGTTGTTTGCTTTCTTCATTCTCTGTTTTCTTACCAGCATGAGGGTTTCATTTCTTTGAAATGATAGTGAGATTTTAGAGCTGCTTTCCTGTCTATTATATTTAGCATTTTCCAGCCATGACTCTTCCTGGAGCCAACCTAAGTCACTCAAACCATTGGAAATTTGGAAGAACACTCCAAACGGTTGAAGTTGCGATACCGTTGTGGCTGCCTGGTGTTACATCCACGTACGACTGATCCTGTTAATCAGAAACTGGCTCTTTCTGCACTGTTTCCATGGAAAACTTCCTGTGTTTATTTGAAAATCCATAAGATTCAGTAAATTTCTTGAAAACTTCAGTAATGCTTTGCTTGGTGCATCTGCACCAGCCAGAGATGAGGAGGGTCATCTCTGGGGATGTTTTCTTTGCATTTTTGCTATGGTGTTGCTGAGGAACCTCAAACCAGAGACTGTCTTTTGGGCTTTAAGTGGTAGTTTCTTGTGGGTTTGTACAGGGTCTGGCACTCTGGGATCCCTGTCCCACTCGGTTTCTTTAGGCATTGCTATAATATAAACCAGCAGCACTAACATTTTAGCTGTGGGGAGAAATGTGCTGGTTTGATGTG
The DNA here is from genome assembly GCA_033558185.1 of Dromococcyx pavoninus. NCBI lineage: Eukaryota > Metazoa > Chordata > Aves > Cuculiformes > Neomorphidae > Dromococcyx > Dromococcyx pavoninus. Next base: position 330,194 of record JAUMJL010000357.1, on the reverse strand, counting down.
TGCTGTGCAGAATAAAGAGAAAGCTTCTGCCCCTAGCCCAGAACTGTGAGTAGCATAGAAAACATGTTAGTGATCACCCAGAAATGCTAAATGAGATGGAACCTCCCACAGCTTTCCTATCACAATGGGTTTTTAAGAGCTTCACCTTTCTCGCTGTAGCTTCAGACTGATGTGCTTGGGAGCATTGGCGAGCCCCAGAAATAAGGCTGAGTCCTAGTGCTGAGATTTAAAGCATGATTTTTCAAGGGGGGTGTGTTGTAAAAGGAGAGGGTAAATGGGCTGAAAGAGCTGTAAGAGCCAAAGCACTGCAGCTTCGTGGCAGGGCTTTGTGGAAAGGCCAGGGAGATGTTTGGAAAGAGTAAAGAAGCTGCAGAATGAAGAGAGTAGTGCAGGGTGGGTTAAAGCAGGAAGGGAGCAGCAGTGTCCAGGTTTGCACAGCTTTGCTCCACACTGAGATCCTTCTGCTGCCTCCTGCCTTTGCTCCTGTGACCTCCACACTGGAGGCAGATCCTCCAGAGCAAGGAGGCCGGGTCTCTGCCTGACCTTGGCGCTGCAGCCGGCGAGGGAGACGGGGCCAGAACTGCCCTGCGCGGGCTGAGCAGGGAGAAACGGGCTCTGCAGAGCTGATTTTGAGAGCATCCTTTTGCCAGGCAGTGTAAACCCCCTTGCAAACTTTGGGGTTGAATGTCTTGCTTTGAACAGCAAACGTGAGAGTGAACAGTGTCCTGACCTGTCTGGAAGAGTCCTGAAATGCAAATAGCACGAGAAGTCAGGTAGCTGGGTATGGAAACAGGTTTGTAAATGCCAGCGTGTTGCTGGGGAGAGTATATCTAATAAGCTGGTGTTACAGCTGTCTTCATGCTCCTTCTGTTCAACATCTCCAAGATGCTGTGTGTGGTCCCAGTCCTTAAGTTTCTCCTGGCCAAGGCTGTCAGTGGGATTGTTCCTCTTCTTGGTCCTAATGGCCTGTCAGCTCCAAGCGGTTTGTCTCGCCCTCCCGGTGGAAATGGGGTCGTGAAGCCCCATTGCTGTGGGGCTGCAGGACAGTGGTGCCCTACCAGGTGTTCCCCTGAGCACCCTGAGGTTTGGGCAGTGTGAGAACTTGCATCACCTGCCCTGTACATGGCTGAGGGCTGGAAGACCGCACACATTCACTTCTGGGAATACAAACAGCTTGGAAAAGTACCCAAGGCTTCCATGCCAGAGTTTCCCCAAGTTCTCTGGAGTGAGCTCCTTGGACCAGGGGAGCCCTTTGGGACTTCCCATGTCTTCCTGTGGTAGGAGGTTCCTTCCAACCCCTCTTGACCTAGGACATACAGATAAGGCCTCACTTTGGCTTTAACTTTTAGTTAACTGTGAAATAGTGACAGTCTCTTCTACACAGATGGACAGATGTGTCTAAACTGATTTGTCAAAAGGAGCACCACGTTGGTTTCTCAGAATAGTTATGAGGAACAGCCATACCCACCTCTATTTCTTCTGGGAAACAAAGCAGTGTGAGAGCATCTGCTCGTTTCCAGGTGCATTGATGCTTTCCATGCCAGTTGCAGTAGAATTCAACATTTTCAGTTGTATGGTTTTAAGTGATATTTTTGGTGGTAGATGCAAGAAGACATTTACCTCGTATTCACCAGCGCATGGACCCCATGTTCTTGACCAAAAACACTTTTGGACTTTACTCCACATATTCTCCCAGCCCTAAATTGTGTTTCCCTTTGTGTATTTAACTGCTGACATCCTGCCAGGCTCAGCTTTGGCCGCTTCTTCTCCACAGTGGGGTCCATCTGCCTGGCACGGCCCTGGGACCCAGCCTTGGGGGTTGTAGGTGAGCCATGAGCACCTCAGCCCCTGCTGCTGGACCCAGACCCTGACAGTGCTCCCACATCTCAGAGGGCACCTCTTCCAGCTGCCTTCTGCCCAGAGAACACCTTGAAAGTGAGATTGTAAAGGAAAATTTCAGTCTGGTTCCCACAAGAGTGCAGTGGAACAGCTGTGAGATGTAGCAAGCGTCACATGTGAATATAGAAAGTGCCCAGGTGGCCCTTACCCATGGCCTGTCCAGCCCAGAAGAACATCTCTGACTGTAGTGATGGAAGATGCGTTTTTGGGAGAGCCCACAAACTTGGCCACTCTCCCAGCAACCAGAGAAGCTGGAGGATGCACTCCTGTCCTCCTCTGTCAGGGTCCAGTTACAGAGCTGTTGTCCATGAAGGTGTCACACCCATTTTTGACCCAGTGCTGTATCTGCTGCCAGGCCCTGGGGTGGTGAGTTGTGGTGGTTCGCTCCCTGCCGTGGGCAGAGGTGATTTACTGCTTGCAGATGGAGTATTCTCAAAAAAGGTGCTTGGAAACAGGATCTTCTGGGATCTCTTACTGGCAATGATCAACGATTTGGGATGAAGTTCTTCAATCTCTGCTCTACTTTGCGTTAAAAAACCCCACATATAGTTCTAAGGCATCTTTAATGAAAATGAAATTATAAAATTGGAATAATATCTACCTCATGCTACTCTTGAGGGCTAATTAATGTTTACAGAGTCACTTCAGGTCCTGAGATTTAATTGAAGGAAAAATATTACCATATAAAATGCCTTTTTCTGCAGGTGGTGCTGTAGGGTTTCATCTGGGCACAGTGCTGGGGAAGCCAACATTAGCATGTGCTTTACTACCTTTATGGTCGTGAGCTTCCTGTAGTTGATATGAAAATTGTCTCTCTGAAATCACAAATGTAACATCAGTGGTTTTGTCTCACTTTGACAGAATATTAATTTGCTGTCTTAGGACTTGACTGACTATTTAAACTACTGCAACTGTAACTCCCCTCTGAGAAAAAAAGTGTAGAGTGAAATATCCATTCACTTGCTTGGGACGAGCTGATACAACTTGCTCATGACCCCACCGTTGGAGTCATGGACATTGCTGGCTCATACAGGTGATAAATTAGGCTAGAAGTGGGTGTCCTACTGTAATTTAAGGGTGTACCTGTGTGTTAATTAAACCTCCTGATAGCAGGGGATTATAAAATACAGCTGTAAAACTCCATTTCTGGAGTTAAACTTAACAGTGGAGATGCCAGCCAGGGAGCTCAAGCTCTGTTGAGTGGGTTGCTTGGGGAGGATGGGGTTTTTTTTGAAAGAGAGAGTAGCAAGAGAAGGAGAAACAGTACTGGGTTTGGCTGACCCGAGCTGTTGGAATAAAGGATAATTACTGCAATAAGTGGTCTTTTTTCTGCTGTAACAGTTTTCATCTTCACACAAGGAGTGGTGCAGGTTGGGTGGTCTTGGAGGTTGGATCAGTTACTCAGTTTGCTTCTGTTGTTTCTGCCATACAGGGCGACTACGACCCCAGCAGAACCAAAGTTCTTCATTTCAGCATGAACCCAGCGAGCTTGGCCAAGCAGCAGCGCAAGGAAGAGCAGCAGCAGCTCCAGGAGGAGTGTGAAAGGCTGAGGGAGCTGGTGAGGGTGCTCGAAGGAGGTGGTTCCATCCCTGCAAATTTGGAAGGAGTCGGGAGTTTTCAGTCACCACAAGAAATTGCAGGTAGGCTGCTGGCTTCTGGTCACGAAGATGCACTTATTCCTCCGTAGTGCCTGGAGGAACTGACTGCAGAAGCTGATGGAGACATTGCAAACAACGTGCTTGATGCAACAGTTACAAGGAAAATGCAAAAAGCTGGGGTGATGCTGGAGACAGTGAACGAGTGGTGACAGTCCTGTGCAGTTTGGAACAGACAGTAGGTGGTGAGGATAAATAGTAATAATCCATATCATTTCTGGATGATAAATGAAATACTGATACAGCAGCCTTCATAGGCTGGTGCTGCCAATGGAATAAAAGGAAATATTTCCTTCCTTTCAGAGCTGGTTTAGCCCTTGAGGTAGCACAGGAAATAACTTTCATAGCTGCAGGGAAGAAAGTGGTGGAAATCTTCTCAGACCTGGCTTAAAACAAATTAATATTGTTTATCAGCGTATATGTGCCCCATTAATCACAGCTACATTCAATACTCCATGGAAATAGAGTACATCTTTCACCCAGCTAAATACATTTCACAAAATCTGTGGCTGCCCTCCAGTACAGTCTGTCTTCCCTTCACATATCTGAATGAGACTTTTTAGTACAGTAACTCTGAAGTCAACACCTCCAGACATGCTCTCAGACTCTGTAAATCAAGGTAAGGATATCAATAAACTGTGACCCATCACCCACAGCACTGCAAGGGGCTCAGGCAGGGTTGAGTTGAGCTGCAGAGCCCAAGAGATCTTCTTGCTGTAACTCTCCTTCATGTGCCTTGCCCTCAAAACATTTTTGTTAGAGAAGAGAACAATAAGAGAGCTGAAATCTGCGTGGAACCAACATGTTGTGCTCCAGCAACAAATACATGGACAGTGTCCAGAGGTCAGGATCCTCCCTTGGATGAAGCTAGGAGGGCAGAGCTTTCTTTGAAGACCATGTGTGCTTGAGGCCCACAAAATAGCAGAGCCCTGATTTAAAGAAAACACACAGAAGAAAATAGCTTTCACTGTTATGACACCTCTGAAAGTATCTTGCTTGTTTTCCCATTGCTCAAACAAAAGTACTTTATTACAGCTAAGGACGTATTTGTTCCAGCATCTCAAAGAGGATTATGGTGCTGTATGGCCTTAAAAATACGACAGTGAGAAGTGTGGATGGGGTGGTTTATAAAACAGAGAGCTGGCTGGGTGTTGGAGGGGCAGTGACAGTTTGTCACTGCTCTTAGTGGATGCTCTAACAAATGCAGAGGCATTAAACGCTTCCCGAATGTTTAAGGAAGGCCGGCTTTGCCCGTAGGAGCTGCCAGTCTGAGGCTCCAGTGAGACTCGAGCGGTTCTTGGGGGTAGTTCTTGCATTGCAATTCGAATTTGAGATGTGCTGAGTTTTAAATTACAGCAGCTGCTGCTGCCCAGCACCCTTGCCTGTCGTTCTGCCCCCGAGCTGCCCAGCACATCTAACGCTGCGCAGCCGCGGCTGGCACTGCCCCCCGAGCCCGGGGAGGGCAATACGGGCAGGGGGGATGCAGAGGTGAGGTCAGCTCTGTCTCTGCTGCTGCTGAATGAGCCTCTGGGGTAGCATCTCCAGTAATTAGACCATTCCTTCTGGGGCAAAGCATTTCTCACTATGCTGCCTCTGATTTGTTATTCATAATTATTATTCTGCTGCCTTTCACGCCGTTGCTTTTAGCTGTTTATGAGGCGCCTCTGTGCTGGGATGTTACCAGGTTTGTCCTTAGCTTATAAGGAATGCATTTTTAAAGCTGTTTTCTCTTCTGCCTTTGATTCCAACAGGAAAGCAAACTGCTCACTGGATTTCAGGGTGTTTCCAGCCTCTCATATATGTAAGGCCTTTATTTTTTCTTTTGCCCCAGTCCCATCCTACATCATTCTGACTTCTGGTCACCAACTCAAATGGGAGAGAGCATCAGTTGCACAGCCTAGCAGGGTGAGAAATACTTCAGTGTCATTTATCACAGTCACAAGAGAGCCCTTTGCATTATCAGAGTGCCTGTAAGAGCATATGGAAGTGGTTCATGTAAACAGAACGGGAAGAAGAGCTGCAAGAGAAGGATGGAGGAGCCCTCTGGTAGACTGGCTTTGAGCCCAGGGCGTGTGTATAAAAAGCCAGGTTACATGTTATGTTTTTTTACTGTATTTTATGCACTTGTCTGCATCACTGTCATGCACAAGGGATGTTGCCATAGGTAGTCCTAACCCCTCATTTCTGCTGCAGGAGCATTCAGATAATGAAGACTGTCTATATTGTCTGTGCAAGAGATGCTGAGGATGTTGTGGCTCTGACTGCAAGGTTTGCAGGCGTATCTGAGCTGGCTTTAGGTGAGCCAGCTGGCTGCCAGGTTTGGCCTTTGTGCTGGGGCAGGGTGAGTGAGGGCACAGTTTGTTGAGCACACTGTGCAAGCTGCATCCACTTTCATAATTTGTCCACCCAGCATCTGCAGTGTGGATGCAACAGCTGTTCAGGAGTGGGTTAGCAACAAGGGTTCGCCTGGCCAGAAAACTTACAGTGTCTCCCTCTGGATAAGAAATGGAAGATCCAGCTTTCACTGTTTTCTTAGGATCTCAACAGCTCTGCCCACAGGAGTGGCTGCCATATGCCTTCCATTTTAGTGTATTTTCAAGGTGTGAAACGGGGAGCATGTGGCAGAAACTCCCTCTGCTTTGTTTGTCACTGTGCAATTGGCTGCCTTGGGGAGGGAGGTTTATTGTGCAGAATAAGAGAGAAGGTTTTGGTGAGGTTTGTGGAACTGTTTCTGTACAGAAATAACAAGAATTAGGATTTTTCTTGCACCCCTGTCTGTCAGCTGCAATACCCATGTGTCTGCTTATCCATCTCACTCGTGACACATGAAAGAGACAAGTTCAGCTCCCTGAGCTGTTGAGGTGGGAGGTCCCTTGTGTCAGAGTTGAAAGAGGGAAGAGATTTAGATGAGATATTATGAAGAAATGTTTTCCTATGAGTGTGGGGAGGCCCTGTCCCAGGTTGCCCAGAGAGGTTGTGGCTGCCCCATCCCTGGAGGTGTTCAAGGCCAGGTTGGATGGGGCTTTGAGCCCCCTGATCCAGCGGGAGGTGTCCCTGCCCATGGCAAGGGGGGGTTGGCACTGGATGGGATTTGAGGTCCCTTCCAACCCAAACCATTCCATGAATGGATGAAGATGAAGGGATACAAAGGACAGAGTGGGAAAAGTGTGGATTAAATCCTGGAAGACAACAAAGGTCATATGTAAGTTTTCATTTTGCCTTTTGACAGAGGTAAATGTAAGATTCTGTTGTCCTGTTTTGCCACACACCCTGAATGCCTTATTGGCAGAGGTGAGGGATGTGGGTGGCCTCCAGCCAGTCAGCTTTGCTGTGTTCAGCAAGCTTATGTGATCTGCAACAATTCTGCTTAAGGTTCAAAGAATTGTAATTATACCAACCAAAAAAAAAAAAGGCATTAAGGACAATGATGTTGATGGTTTTGATAATAATGTATTGGCCATTATTAAATTCACTCATTGGACTGGAGTGCAGCACATTTCTTCTGATCGTGGTTCCGATTCCTGGATAGGTAATAAGGAAATTATTACTGTGGACGTTAAAGCTCATTAAATGTGACTCTTATTAAAAATCAAGGTTATGCTGGACTTTAAATCTCTTTGAGCATAACCGCTGGAGGCTGCAGCACGACCTGGCACTTTGCCATGCAGTTCAGTGGTCCTTTCCTCTCATTTATGCCATAATAGTCTCTATTAAAATGGGTACCAGGGCTGTTGCAAAGGGGAGGTTTGAGCAGTGTGAGCTATAACAACATGCAGTCCTTTTTCAAGGTATAAATTTGCATGCGGGGTTGTGCGGTGTTAATGGGGCAGAGCTGTGGCAGCTGCATTACGGGAACGGGCTGGAACTTTATGGATGTTTTGTTTCTGTCCTGGTGGCTGCCCAGGTCTGGGTTGTGTAAGAGGAGAGTGTACCAAGGTCAGGCTGCCAGCTGGGGAGAGGCTCGGAGCCCTCCTGTCTCTGAAACAGGGATGCAGATTGTAACAGCTTTGGAAAGGTGGCACAGGGCATCGCTGCCCAGACTTGGAATCTGTTGCAGTTCTGCTTTTCTTTTTCCCATACTCTTCACACCTTTCCCACACACAAAAGTTTTTGTATTGCAGGCTGCATCTTCTGCTTTTTTTCTTCCACCTCAGTAGCTTTTCCTCTTTTTTTCCTGTTTCTCTCCAGGTTATTTCTGTTCAGATCATAGAATCGTGGAATGGTTTGGGTCAGAAAGGATCTTAAAGGTCATCCATTTCCAACAGCCCTGCCATGGGCAGGGACACCCTCTGCTGGATGAGGTTGCTCAAAGCCCTATCTTCTTATCTGGTTCTGGTGGACCTCTTGATTTTTCTTTTCTGGCATTGCTAGAGACAGAGTTTGGTCTTAGTTGCAAGAAAATAGGTAAGTGGCAGCTAATGGGGAGCTGACAAAAGTAATGACTTGTGTATTGTAGCAAAGCCTAGGTAGAAATGAGAAGGCTTCAGGTGCTGATTGTTTCCATTTGTGTTCTTATCTTAGAAGTGATAGGTAGGAATGGGATGACTTGTGGAAGCTGGGTCCTGACTAAAGAAGGCAATAATGCAAATATTCCGTGAGCTCTCCTGATTTATTGCTATCCTGCAGTTACGGTGGAGCATTCCCTTCTTTCATGCAGCCTCTCCCTGTGAGGAAAAGTTCTTTTAGTATTCTTTGCTTTGAGAGACAGGCTGGCACCCCTACCAGGAAAGAGGATGGGGAAATCTACTCTTATTTCAACCAGCTGTGGAGAGTTTTGGAAGTGACCTATCTTCCTGAATGTAATCCCACCAAAAAGGAAAGCTACTCATCCATCTCAATAATTTCAGGGTCCTTTTTCTCTTCTAAAGGAAAAGTAGGAAAAGGGGGATCCTTGATGAAGGACTGAGGAATGTCACTTGAAGGCAGATACCTGACCCTAAAAAAGATGCTATATCTGGTGTTCAGCAGAGGCTGTCTCAGTATCACTGCCACGTCAGGGCTGTGTAAAAATGTAATGAATTGGAATTGAATTGGGTAATGAATTAGTATTAGAATAATATAATCTGGTTGAAGTGACAAGCCAGAGATGGTAAAATTTGTCACTGTCCCAGCATGCTCATTCTTCTAAAGAATGTGTTTCTGAGTACAGAGGGTGACAAAAAAGGAGCAGATGGAATTTAAAAGTTGCCATTCTCCATCCACAGTTGGCTGAGCTGTTGGTGCTTGGAAGCCTTGGTGCTTCCTACCATCTGTGTATAGGAAATCCACACATGGCGAGGGCTGCACCTGCAAATGAAACCTAAGTCCACCTGATGAAGGATTTTTCCGTGCCCTTAGCTGTTGGTGGGCGTGCTTGGCATCCATCTCTCACTTTGTGCTGAGGGCTGCCAGCATCTCGCCGGTCACACAAGGTTGGACCACGTGGGTACGTAGAGGGCAGCTCTTCTTCAGTTACGTAACGCCTCCTCGTAAGCAGAGGAAGAATTAATGAGGTGACACTTCTCTCAATGGTGTTTAACGTGCCAATTCCCCTTCAGTTTGTACTGAAGGAATTACCTTCCTTAAGTGAAGGTCTGGGGCCTTTTCTGTCTTCAATTATTAAAGGACTTCTGGCAAGAGCAGGATGTGACCCTTTGCCTGCCTATATTTTAACAATAGCATTTGCTTTCTGCATATCCCAGTTTCTTCTGAAGCTTGTAAAGAGCCTGTGTTTTCCTCAGGTGTTGTGCTGTGCACTGATGAAATTCAACCCTCTCTCACTCCAGAGATGGCCACATCTTGATGGGGGAACAAATCATTCCTACTGCTACCTCCATCAAAAATGTTGCATAGCTTTAATGTGCAAACCACAAATGATATGGGAAGTAGCACACAGGACGAGTGTTATTAGCAGCAGGCCTTGGGAGCTGCGTTGCCCAAACAGCTCAGAGATTGCCTCCCCGTGCTGACTTGGCAGCTGAAGAGAAATACCTCCTTGGGGCAATCCCCTCACCTCTCAGCTAGTTATTCTCATTGTTGTTTTGTGGTGCTAGTTTCTCTACTGCAAGACTTTTAGACCAGTCTGGGACCTGAATTGTATATTAAGGCTGGGAATAAGATGGTAGTTTAAATAGAGCTTACTTTGATTTCCTTCCTTATCATCCATATCCCAGCCCAGCACTACGGGTAATGAGGTGGGGCTGCTAAATGTCCGCGTTCTCCTAAAAGATTAACCATGTTGGGACCTCCTGTACTTCAGTGTTGACAGTGTTACAGTATTTGGTGGACAGAGCCTATGAAACCCTTTTACATTACAGTGGTGTCAGTAGATTTGGGCAGTCAAGCCACAAGGGGAAAATCACAGTATCATAGAATGGTTTGGGTTGGAAGGGACCTTAAAGCCCATCCAATTCCAACCCCCCTGCCATGGACAGGGACACCTCCCACTGGACCAGGCTGCTAAAGGCACCATAATAAAATACCTTGAAGCCTTCGTGTGTCCTGATTCAACAAGTGTGACCTTTGATGGTAAATGCTCTGCACTACTGAAGACAGCCTGTAAAGAACCAAGTTTCCTGGCTCGAATGAAAGCAGAGTACCTCAGGAGAGCTGAAAGAAATGTTCTTAGGTTAAAAAAAAGTTGCTTTTATGATATATAGCATTTGTCATCCGCATAGATTCCCAGGGTCTTTTGGAGATAACGCAGATACGAAGTCATGCAGCACTGAATATATTGAAAACAGTGTTCCCTGCCCCTGGCAGCGCGCCGTGAGTCTGGTAAACAACCGGCAGGCCTTGCCCCGAGCACGACACGAGCTGTGTGCTGGGAACGAGCGGGCAGGCAGGGGTTCTGACCCCACAAACCCCCGAGGATGCCTGAAGCCTGCAGCTTCTCCTGAAACTGTGAGGGGAGGTGCCACTGAGGCACTGCAGGGACTTTCAGACTCCGTCTGCTGTCCTGGGAGCCAGAGGTTTGTCACTAATCCTGTAGTGTGGTTCTGTTGTAGCTACTGAATGTGTAAATCTTGGTGTCAGTAGAGATTACTGTCCAGACTGTACTTAGCTTTCACAAAGAGCTGCAGGATTTCTTCCTGGCCTGTCTTTTCCACCAGATTCACGTGTGGAGTTCCTGAAGGCCTTGGTATTTCTGCCCTTTTAAGAGGCAGCTTTTTTTTGTGAGAGGATGCTTTTTTTACAAGCATCTTCTGCCCTCTTGCTAGGCATTGTGTAGAAGCTGATTACAAAGTATTTAGTAGAAGCAGAAGCCTTGCTCCAGAGAAAATAAATCTACTTTATCAAAAAAAGGAATAGTAAAATAAGTTAGGAGGGAGAAGGAAATGGAAAAGAAAATTTTAAAAGTGATTATGATGAAGAGAACTGAATTTAAAGATTGAACTATGAGGACATCTGCAATGGTTTCTGTAGCAATATCAGGAAGGAGGCTCCCAAAGGAAGGGTCTCCAGGCTTAGAGATCCTACCTTGAATCTGGGTGTAGTGGAAATGAGCAGCACTGTGCTGGGGAGAAGGCTGTAGATATGTTTTCCTCATTCAGTACTGGTGCATTAAGGTATTAAGGTTGTGGTGTTATACCTGAGAAGAAAGAGGTCACCTTTGATGAGGTGGATGGCTAGGTTAGAGGTAGCTCATGATGTTGCAGGTAGGCAGATAACAAGGTTAGAGGTAGTTCTGGGACAAGGTGAATCAAGAGAAAATGTGTGGAGAAGCCTGGGCTGACAGGGAACATTGTCTCCTCCTGGCTTACTCTACACATTGCTTTGGAGGAGAAACAGTGATAGAAACAATAATTTTCAGCCCAGTGAGTTGGGTTTCTAGTTCCAAGTCCATCAATAGATGAGTGAAACACGAAGTGAAGGAAGAGTTGTTCTCACAGAAGTAGCCCCCAGAAGTAACTATGCTCCTACATTTATAGCCAGAGGCAGTTCAGATCCTTTGCAAAGATCTGAAGTCAATGAGCAGTGGAAGGACCCAAAACTTCTTTCCTCTGTTCTAACCACTTCCCAACCTGCAAATCTCTATAAAACTTGGTCAAATTTGTATCGTATGGAAGCTGCCACATTGCAGACAGTACCCTTTGTGGCTGTAGTTCCTCTGCATCCGTATGGTTCTTGTGTATCCCTCTGTGTCATTTTCTGTTTCAACTGGAGACAATCCAACAGGCTGTTGAGCTTTATGGATCTTGGTAAACTTTGGCAGTTGTGTTTTCCTGCTCAGTATTTGGTTGTGCCTTCGGGTGGCTGTGTAGCAGTCAGGATGCTCCCGTTGGATCTCTCCGGTCCAGCATTCCTCCTGAAGGGAGGTAAATGCAGCATTATCTGCAGTTGCCCCGCGGATCCTGTGGGGTTGTGTTACGAGCTGCCTTTTACAGCAGTTTGCATCACAGAGGAGCTTTTGATTAGAACTGATGTGCCATAAGGCCTCTGGATGTACACGATTGAAAATGCTCTTTCATTCATCAGCAGGATTGAGAAGAAAGGTTTGTGCTGATGTCTCAAATTCAGGCCGACACGATTTCCCTGACATGAGAAAAACCACAGGCTCTCTCCAGCAGGGGAGAGCCTCAGATCTCTGCTCTGCATCCTGTCAATGTATTGTTTCTCCTGGAAATTAAAGCATGAGAGTTAGAGAGAAGGGGAAATGTAGTCAGGAACTTTGCAAGGGGTGTTGAGGTTGAGGTGAAGTCAAGTGTTGGCAAGGTGAATGTCCCCTTGGTTGGGGATGATTATTAGCTTCAAGAGAGATGACAGGAATGGGAAAATACAGAAATTAGGTACACTTTTCCTCTCAGTCCTGTCCCAGATGTAGGATTCTTGTTATGGCAGGTTCATAACAGGAAAAAAAATTACTGAATTTGCTGTTTTTCTCTGGAGGCCTCATTTCAATTTCCAGGTAAGTATACGTGGCTGGGAGCTGAAATCTCACTGCTTTCACAGAATAAATAGGGATCCTTAACACTGAATCCCAGATGAGGTGGGATGAATGTGTAGAGACTGAGAAATAAAGTGCATGTACTCGTTCCACATTTTAAAGGGAGAACATACACCTAAAATTCAGGAGCTGAAGGATAACTTTTTGCATGGGCTGTCTTTCTGCTTTGCCTGTCTGTCTCCATGGGAAGCTGTTTTTTTGGGAAATACTGTTTTTCACTTGCATTCCCAGTTTTTCTTTTCACTTACTCTGATTATTTAGGGGCTGTAAATGAAGTAAAATAAGGCTGTTTCAAAATTCTAGAGCAGCGGCTGTGTTTAAGAAGTTTATATTTGAAGGGTAAGTTGATGACATTGCATTATGTGAATTTGATGTGCAAACTTGTCACTAAAGTGTAAACATAGTGACAGCAGGACCAGCAATTCCCAGCCTAATCAAGGAAGCCGAGTAACACATTCTTTGAGCTATGGAGTAATAGAGACTGATTTACATATTAAAATGAGAGAAGCTACACAGATCCAACAATTAAGTTGATATTTTAATTGCATAAAAGTCAGGAGATTCAAAGTTATGTTTCCTGCATCAGTTCATTTGTCACCCACATGTATTTGCACTATTTGCAATGACTTTATTTGGTATGAAACTAATGTGGATTAAAATACATGAAACGTTAGCCATGGAAGAAAGGATTGGGTTTGCTGGGTTAGAAAGCAGACTGAGAATTCTTGGTCTGTTTAAAAATCGTACAAACACATTCCAGGTAGTTTCTTTCTTGATATTCTAGTAGACATGTTGGGAGAGAGGGAAAGGAGCTATATTCCAATCCAACAGAAAAAATTCCTGTTCATCACGATAGACCTTGAATTATGTCCTTAACTTTTTGTTTTCTTTTTAAGGAATAAGCTTTATTTAATTGCAAATTCACACAAATGCAGTAGTATCACTAAGAATTACATCAGTGTATGGATTCTGCCCTTGTTGTTTATGCTGGTTTCCCAGTACTGATCTTGCATTCAGATAAGCACACACATATACAGCTCCCCTTATCTCCCCATGCTGATGTTCTGATCTACGAATGCTTGTTCCCTGCGCTCACTAAAAGCTATTCACGTGCCAAGTCTGACAATTTTTTATAATTCTTCTTTGAATTAGACAGCAAAAAGAATGTGTTTGAAAAGGTTAACTAATGGATACACTTTTCTTCCTGATGAGGAAAAGAAAAATGGTGAAGTGCTGAAAAATGGTCGAATAGAGTTTTGATCAGGCTTTTCTAATCCAATACATTCTTGCGGGCGAGCAAGTAAGAATGTTAATCTATAGTGGATTTATTAGGAATGGAGAACATTTATTTGGAAAGCAATCAGCGTATAAAAACAGACACTTGTAATTACTTTGCCATCTTAATCATGGCACTGACATCAGTACCACGATGTGATAACGTTGTGATAGCCTTTTGAGTGTGGTGCTGGTGTGCGAATGTCATAGAAAGGGAGAGAAGCCTCTCTTAGGATCTTCACCCGCATTGACCTGGTTTGATAACATCCAGGGATGCTGGGCAGGTTGTCCAGTGGGCACACAGTATCCCAAACGAAAAGGTGTAAGATCCTCTCAGCTTGTTTGGAAAAAAATCACCTTGCCAGTCCCCTTGGGAATCTGCTGGTGGACAGTACAGGGACCGGAGCGCTGCCGGGATGAGCTCCCAGCACGGCACAGAGCTGTAAGGAGAGGGCAGCTTTCCACGTGGTGCTGTGGCTTTGTGTGGTCATCTCGGGCTCCTGGTGTGATTTTGTGCCAAGAGGATGAAGGTGTTGGGTTAAATCATAGCAAGACTTAAAGCTCAGGGGAAAGTCATAGAATCATAGAATATTCCGGTTGGAAAAGACCTTTGAGACCTTCGAGTCCAACCGCACCCATCATCCGCTAAACCATGTCCCTCAAAAGCTCATCTACCTGTTTTTTAAACCCCTCCAGGGATGGTGACTCAACCACCTCCCTGGGCAACTGTTTCAGTGCCTGACCACCCTTTCAGTAAAGAAATTCTTCCTAATATTTAGTCTGAACCTTGTGCTGGTCTTCCAGGAATTTCTGAGCATCTGTGAACGATTCATTATCTAGACTAAACTAAAGCTACCTGGTGTGGTTTATGAAGTCACAGCAGCTTCGCTTGCTAGTTCAATGTTTCCACATTTTCTCCATTTCACTGCCAGGTTATCTGGCACGAGCTCCAGTTCGAGAGCAGAAAGTCAATCCAGCCTCCATTAGGGAACAGCGTATTCATTCTTATGTACAGCCAGCTCCAGCTCGATGGATGACAATCAGGTGGATGAAAAGCAGGTTGAAATCCGATTCTCAATTGCCTTTTCCCTTCTCAGCTGTCTAAGTGAGTTTGTCTGTATCGAATAGAAGAGTCTTGATGCATCCTGTTAGAGCGCTGCGGCGCTGGCGGGTTATTGGCTGGGTATGCAGCTTTGTGCAGTTACCTTCTGCGATGATCAGATAGGTGGTGCAGTATTTAAGTTAAATAGATCAGAGACTTCCGTAAGGAAGGGCCGGAGGCAGCGGCAGCCTCCACCTTCGCTGGAGACTGCGGATGTGTCATCAAAAATCTCACCGCCAGTGGCATCAAAGGCGTCGCGCAGATCTGGAAGATTCAGCAGAGGTTTTCTGAATAGGCTGATAATGACAACGGCGTGTGATTTCCCCTTTCAGACTGCCATATTGCAATGCCTTCCCTGAAAGGAGGCAGAATTCAGGCGAGGGGAAGTTACCATTTTGTTTCACGAAAGCGGTAAAAAGAAATCCTAGGTTAGAGCTGGTGATGTTAGATGTGTATAACAGATGTGGGCTGAAGGCATTTTCATCAGGAGCCACCACTGGAAGTAACTCCTGGTCAGGTTGTGTCCATGATATTGTCCATTCCTGGCTATGTGGGCAGTGGGGTTTATGCTGATGCGTTTGCAGGCTCTCTACAGAATGTATTTGGACTCCCAGAGTGCCACAAGAAATAATGGAAATGACTTTTCAATTCCGTTTCAAAGTTCTTCATTCTGTTGTTGGATCCTTCATATTTTACAACCTGAAAACCCCACAGAAAGAGGAGAGGAGCATTATGCCGTGCTTGCATTCTGGAATTCCTAGGAAGTTTTTGGTGAAATTAAAAATTTGAATCGGAATGCTCCCGTGTATGTGAAGGCTTCACCTGGAAGGTGATGTCCTAAGCCAAATGGAGTGGATGCTTGCAGCACCTGGGAACTGATTTAAAGCTATTGGCTTCTTAGTTACGCCTCAGGTAGCTCCGAGTCCTAGGCTGCTGACCCAAACACTTAGAAATAAATAAGGATAGAAGGTAGAACCACATATATCCCATTATTGCAGCGTGCCTGACACTGCTGCTCTCCCCTGTCGAAGATGGAGTGAGCCAGGCTGTTCCATAAAACCAGGGCAAATGAGCAATTAGCAAGAGGTATGGAAATAGTGTTTAGAAAGGTATAAAGTTGCTCTGAGAGCTATGAAATGTCTTTCCTTGTTTTGCTCCTGGTTTAGAGTGGGAACGTTTGACACGTAACAAAAGCTGACTAATTCTTTGTTGTTTCCCTTTAGTGATCAGAATTCAGGGGAAGGTGAGCTGTGACAGGCGGGAGAAAGCGCTGCCATGAAAGTGAAGCTCTTTTTAATTAGAGAGTCCCTTGGATGATTTACTGTCCAGTGATTTGAGTGCTGGCTGGTTTGAGTGTGTCAGCACTACTGGCCGGCACGAGGCGGCTTTTGTCAGCGCGGGTTCTGTTTTGCTCTTCAGGCACCAAGAGGTGAAGCCTGCTCCAACCAGGAGAGTCTGTGATGAGGGGAATTAGAACTGCAGCCAGCCGTGCGAGCGACTCCACCATCTGCTGTGAAGTCTCTGCTCTGAATGCCAGCTCTTGTGGCAGCAGGCATAATGATGATAATATTTTTCCACTTCTGTAGCACCCTCTGTCCAAAGGTCTCCGAGTGTGCTGGAGATACTAATTAAGTCTCACAGCACCCATGGGAGGTGGGCTTGAGTCTCCACTCTAGCCTTTTCTTGCTTGCAGAGTCCAGAGAGATTGTGGTACTGGTCTTTGGGCAGTAACTCCCACCATCAGGTACCTAGGGAAGAACTAAAAACCTCTCATGCTGCAGTTGGTTAAAATCAGAGCGGTGTTGGAGAGGCAGCCTGACTCACAGGAACCTGCTGGGGTGTGAGGCAGTGAATGAGCTCCCTGCTCCTGCCTGGCCTTGTTGACGCAGCTGGAGCTGTTGCAGAGCTTCTTACACTGCTTTGTGCAAGTCTTGGAGTAGATTTTATTTACTTGAGTCCAGTTCTTAATCTCCTGCCTTCTGAGGAAACTGGACTGTACAGATCAGACTGCAAGCAGTCAGTGCTCTGCATGTTAAAAATTTAGCCAGGATTCAGGTCCCCAGCAGATGTGTCTCCTGATCAGACTTTTTCTGTGTGAAATCATCACTCCTTGGGTTGATGTGCCCGTATTTAGCAATCCACAGTGAGCCCTGCATCAGCAGCATTGGAGATAGTGCCTGAAAATGCCTACAAATAGCACAGATTCACCCTGGATGAATCCATGTTCTGTAGCAATGCCTAGAGTTCTGGATTTTTTTTTGTCCAAAAAGGGGGTTTTTTGGTACAGCTGAATTTGGTTTTATAAAACTCAATCTTTCTCAAAGACAAGTAACAAAGAAGCTTTTCCATAATCTTTATTTCTGTAGTCTACAGGAAATGGGTGAATAATAACGTATGGACCATCGGGAAGGAGCAGGGGAGAAATTTGACCACAGATCTTTAATATGTGACCTCAGCACTCACACTCATGGATTCCAAAGCATGTTCCCATGAAGATCCATTTAACATGCTCTTCAGTTGGGTGGAGTTGTGGCAGTGAAGCTCTTCTTTCCTCTGAGTGCAAGTTGTAAAACAAAACCTGTTAGTTAAGGTCAAAGATACACCTACTATCTCTAAGAGGAAAAATACTGTTGTCATGTATCGTTATATGGTGTGTAAGTGTATTTGAGACTATTAAAGACAGTTATCCTCAGAGACTTATACATAGCAGGTTAAAATGGGGGAGGGTGGGGGAACAAGCCCTTGCTGTGTTTAATTATGGCTGGGTGCTGCATGCACTTTTCTCCGTTATTTACTTAATCTTAAATGCCAGATGCTAAAGGGCACCAGCATCAATTAACTGCTTAATTAGACTTGCAAAGAAATCATGTAATTTAGTTATAGGCAAATAAAAAAAAAGAAAAAACCCACAAACCAGAAGCTCAGGGCTCTCTTTGCAATCACTTTTAAAGCTCCCTGCGTACATTGTTTGCTTTCGTTGCTTGCTGGAGACTCTTTGGGGCCCTCTCTGTGCCGCTTGACCTGTAGGAAGGCAAATGGCTGGTGGATTCTGAGTGGATTTAGCCATAGCTTGCTTTGTTGCTCTCCAAATTCATTTAACAGAGGCTTGGATCAGACACCCTATGCAAGAACTTGTGAGGTGCCTCATCCTGATCCACAGGAGAAGCTGACCTCTTTGTAATCTGCATCCTTCTCGGCGCCTGCTCTGGGTACCTGGTCTGGAGAAGACTGTGCACTGTCTCCTCTTCCTACTTTATGGTGAATGCATTTTGTATTTTGCAGTGTTATTTTAGGCTGCACCCAAGAAAGCACCCTATCTGGAGCAAAAAGAGCCCTGCTTCCCTCACTACAAAATACTAGGCAAGATGCTTTTAGTCCATTAATTCCCACTCTTACGAATAAGAGTCTTCCCAGGAGTGGAGTGCATTCGTTTTTGTTTCATCAAGGCCTAATGCTGGGACTGAATCTTTATCTTGCAAATTGCCTTAACATAGTAATAATCAGTGCCTTGTGCTTGTGAGTGTGCAAAGTTTTTCTTCTGCATAGGTGCTGCTCTCTTTCTGACTCCTTACCACTGTTCTCACATCAGTATCAATGACATTGTCATTTCAGTGCCTTTGCAGCAGCCCGTGCTTTACAGCTTCTGGTTTTTTCCTTTGTGCCTAAATGCTGGAAGCTGCTGGCGTATTTTTTTCTCAGTTGTCCTGAAACCTTTCTCAAAACAAGGTGATGTTTGTCTTCTCAGAGTGTTGTTCTCCCTCTGTGCCCAAACTGTCTCAACGCTCTTTGTTTCCTTTCTGAAAATACGACCTTAGCCCTCAGAGTTCCCTATTTCTTCAAAGCAGTGGATAAACATTATCTAATTAAGTATATATAACATGCCCTAAAGTATGCTAAGGAAAAAACTGCAGCACAGCATTGAAGTTTCCAGTCACTTGATCCAGTGTAAAATCTGATTGAATCACTAATTATTTTTCAAAATGCTGTGCCTAATGACGTGTGGCAAGACAGGAAGAGCCGAGCTGCAGCCAGGAGCGTCGGGAGCTGCCGCTGACAAGACCCGGGCAGTCAGGTGTGTTCTGTGTTAGTTCTGGAGTTGCTTTGGATATGTACACTAAGGTAATAAAACAACAGCCAAAAAAAAAGAGGAGCTGCAGCATTTGGGTCTTTCCTGTTTTGATATATATAATCAGTTCTGCATTTCCTGTTGAAATGTTCATTAAAATTGCAGCCCCTGTGATTATGCAGCTGCCTAATTCAAATCAATGAGGCTCCTGAAACAATTTCAGATATTTTTAAATACTGTGGTACAACTTCCTTGTTTACAATGTTATGATTGAGTGACTTTTTTCGAAGTCATCTAGAGCATTAATACAAATCTCTTTAGCTTTTCTCTATTTTTGTTTTTTTTACTCTCAGCGGCTGCAAATAGTGCAAACCTTGCTTTGTGGCTTTATCTTTTACTTCTTAGTGCAGCACATCTATTTGTGTTGATAACTAAATCAGAAGCCCAATTATAGAAGTTCTTTGTAATTCCTAGTAAGCCATGATTGACTTCTTTTGTTTTGGAATCCTAATACAAACAAATAAAATTAATAGAGCAGTGGAATAAATAACAGAGTACAACAGCCATGCTGTGCTTCCAGCTCACTGACTTCTGGAAGCAACTGTTGATAATGTCTACCAGCTAAAATACTGTGGTGTTGTAGCTGGCACATGACTGTCCAGAAGGAAGATTATAGTATCCAAAGGGTGAAGGAGCTTCAGTAGGTCTCGTGTTGAAAGGGAGGTCATTTTAGTTTTACTGATAAGGTGCTTTCAAGGTAATTTCATCTCTTCTGCTTTGGAATGCTTCAGAGCTATGCCAGGGTTCTTTTTTTTTGTTGTAATGGCTTTGGGTTTATTAACTTTTCACTTTTTTAAATAACTCCTCTCGCTTTCACTGTTTTGGAAGCCTTGGCACAGTTCTGATGTGTTTAAGCTGCAAACATTACAGGAAAATATACCCAAACCAAAACATTGTGGGAGAGAGACTGCCTGAATGAGCAGATGTTTACGGTCGCTGACTTCTGTGGTTTAGAAAAAGCAAACAGATTTCTATAAAAACCTCAGTGTGATAAAAGCATTTTTGTTGCCTGTAGTTTTGTGCCTCACCTGCCTGTGACGGTTTTTCTTTTGACTTCTTTTGCTTTTATTACCTCACTCCCCCAGCTGTACTTATTGACTCCCTTGTTTAACTCCACTTGGTTACTGTCCCGCCGGGGTGCCAGGAGCAGGGGAAGAGGCAGATGTGGCACAGCTCAGAGCTGGCGCTCGTGGTCGCTTAATCCCTCGCTGAGCGCATCTGCTCGAGCTGGTACTGCTGGGTCAAGCGTCAGGGTTGGCCAGATGTGAATGGCTGCAGATGTTTTAACGCTGCGGTGTGGAGGAGCCCAGATGCTCTGCTGCCAGCACTGCTGTCACTGTTACAGCACCATTCCTGTTCATAAAACAGGGAATGAAGGTATAGAAACTGCAGGTCAGTGCTGACTGGTGATTGCTGACGATTAGAAGTAGATGAAGATTTTGAATGAGCTCTTCTTCCAAATGTATTTGATGCTGAAGAAGTAGGGTGCAGCCTGCAGGACAGAGAAGTGAGTATTGTCGCTTAGATATCACCCTGTCTGTCCTCTTGGTATTCAGGATTTGTACATCTATTGAAAGTTGGAGGTAAATACCTTGGATGTGGACATGGGAGGAGAATGAAATGGAAGAGGACAGGAAAGACCAAAGCTTTTTCTTATTTTAACAGAGAATAGCTTGAATGTGATTTGGCCACTGCACCTTAATGGGTAATCCCACTCTGAGTCTCAGATGAAAAGAAAAAAATCTGTAAGGCTAGGGATAATGCAAGAGGATTTTTACAGACTTTTCTCAGATGTAAAGTGAGCTGCTGAATAGCACAGCCTTTAATGATAACTTTTTCTTCAAGCACAGAGCTAATTCTTTGATTTAGCCTAGTTGCGTAAATCTGTTTCTCATGACTTGAGCATCCCACGCACGCAGCCCTTTTGTGTGTTTGTGTGTACCTTTTCTTCCTTCCTCACTTGTTTCTCAACATATAATTTTCCTAAGCCTCTGGCTGACCTGTCCCAGCGGTGCTGTTCGTGCCAGCAGCACGATCTCCCTGGCACTTGGTGTCTTTATCCCCAGTGGGAAGAATTCAGAGCAGCAGAGAGTAAAATCTTCTCTAAACCCTGAATTGAAGTGAATCCTTCTCATGGAAGACTATGGTGCAAGAGAATGAATTTCTCTGTGCACTTACTTCCAGGTGTGGATCTTTGGAGACCAGGAATTGAGGTTACCAAATGGTGTGCTGTTCCCTACACCAAAATATCCTCTTTGATGACTAAGCTTCATAGCTTCTTGGCTTTGACTGATTTTAATTTCAGACAAGCTGGGTCCTGCACCAAGGCAGTGTTTGGTTCAGAGCTCTCAGGAGTCAGAGAGATGGAAGAGTTCAAGCAATGCCAAGAAGCAAGAGGACCTTCCAAAGAAATAGGCCAGAAGGAGGCACCAGGAGGCTGTGTAGGGGAAAGGCACATTGCAGCTGCAAAAGAAAAATAGTGATAATCTGGGGTAGGCTCTTCTTGAGCCTGCTACAGTAGTTGGTGTCAGCAGGGCTTGCTGCAATAAGCGTGTCAGCCTCTTGGGATTCCTGAAGTGCTCTGTAAACTTCACAGCTGTAGGAAATATGCACAAGGATAGCTGCATCCATCACTAAAATGCATCCACAGCTAGCGTGAAATATAGTAACTGCTTAGTGCCACACAGGAGCCTTCTTTATGGCAGAAAGTGAGAAGTGTCTTTTCAACTTGCAAGTGGAGGAGACAGAGCGCAGTTTCGCGAATGGCGTTTGCACAGGACATGAGGAGCAGCACCACGCGCCTATTCCGTGTCCTCATCCCAAATAAAAATGCTCTGCTAGGAAAACGCTTTGCCTCTTCTGTAATGGTCCAGCTCTCAGTTTCTCATCTTCTCTGAAAGTGGTGTGTCTGCAGCACAGCGTGCTCCCTGCCATAGCCTTTGGTTCATTAGTGATTCAGAGCGAGTGCTGGCTATTGAATCAGAGGGCTGGGACCGAGCTAAAGGTCAGGATTGTGTCTGCGTACATAAAAGCAAGTGGAACCTCTTCTTCTTTCCAAAAGCACTACTACATGGAGATGTAAAAGTTCCCGTTTGTGAATTCTGCTGCTCTCATGTCAAGGCTGTGAAGCAAACAGGCAGGTAGGAAAAGACAGATTCCCAGCTGGGAAGAATCACATCAAGGGGCTGATGGAGCTTAGGAGATAGTGGGCTCAGGCCGTTGTTATTCTCCAGGGTGCAAAAAAATTGTGTTTCTACCAGCAAAAGCAGACAATACCTGGAAGCAATTTGAAAAGCCAGGCTAATTCCCAGAGCTTGCTGGCCTCCAAGATATTGCTTTTACCTGTGTCCTGTATCCCACTGCAAAGAGTTCCTGCTGCTGCTTTTTCCAGCTCGTGCTTACTTTCCCTGTGCCTCCTGCAGCTTTGGAGCTAACTTTGCACTTCCTTAAACTTTTTTTTCCTTTTGTTGTTTGACTTATTTGATAGAGGACTGAGTGCCTTGCATCTGTAGGGAATGTAGTCTCTTGTTCAAGACATGCATGCACTTAGATACCTCTGCTGCATGTTAAATGGAAGGATATGGCCTCTCTTTTCTGGGATTTCTCAATTGTTAAAACATTTCAATGGCTGTCATCATTGGAAGCATTAGGTCGTCAGGGCCAGCTCCTGTTTCCCATATTTACTCACCTGTATCATTTACACTGAGCTTAATTCTAATTCTAATCCAATGGGTTACCTGTGCTCCATCAGACTGTTTTCTCTAAGGTTTTGTTTCACTAGAACTTCATTATAATTAAGAACTTCATTATTATTAACTACTTTTCCAGTACTGAACGGGGCTAGAGAAAAACTGAGGAGGGGCTCTTGATCAGGGAGTGCAGGGATAGGACGAGGGGAATGGTTTTGAGCTGAAAGAGGGGAGATTGAAATCAGCTCTTAGGAAGAAATGTTTTCCTGTGAGGGTGGGGAGGCCCTGGCACAGGTTGCCCAGAGAAGTCATGGCTGTCCCATCCCTGGAGGTGTTCAAGGCCAGGTTGGATGAGGCTTTGAGCAACCTGGTCCAATGGAAGGTGTCCCTGCCCATGGCTGGGGAGGTTGGAACTGGATGGGATTTGAGGTCCCTTCCAACCCAAACCATTCTATGATAGAACGAGGGTTTTTTTAGAGCCATCGTATTTAAGGGTGAGCTATGAATGTTCCTGTTAAACAGGAAGATATTCCAGATCTGTGCTGTGATTCAGCAGATTCTGCATTCTCAGCCTAGGCTGTCACCAGATCAGTGCTGTGGAATTAAGTAGCATCCTTGACTTTCTTTTCCTTAGCCCCTCTATCTGTAAAATGGAGACAGTGCTAATCTCTCATTTGTATAACTCTGCGATGTTTGTCCGGCACTTCAAAGATGCCAAATACAATAAAACTGCCAAGCATCCTATCACTAACAGGATTGATGATTTACACCCAAAATGCTCATTTTTGTGCTAAAACAAGATCACCTGAAAGATACTGCGGTTGGAAAGTAACCAAGGAATGGGGGAGGAGGAAACCATCTGTTACACAACAGCGAAAATGTTTCAGGGCATTCGCCTGGGAAGCTCTGGGTGACGAGTTTGGAATATGAAGGCTTATTTATATGGATGGAGCTAATTTTCTCTAAGTTATTCATTTTTCACTTAGGGAATTACCTAATCTTACAAAAGAGTCTAGGAGGAAAGAGTCATTTATTCTTTGTCTCGTTCAGCCCCAGGCAAGGCTGAAGATGCTCTGCCTCTTCTAGTTCTGTTTTTTAACCGATTCTATTAACGAAGCTTAAAGATTTTCTTCTTCTGGGTAAAAAGGGTTAATCTTTCTCGTTCCCTCTCACCCTTCTCCTCCTCTTTTTCTGGAGAGTTCTTTTTTTGGTGTCTCTGGCTGTTTCTATCATCTTCTCCCCGTAATCTGCCACTATCTGAAGAATTCATTACATTTCAAATCAGAGGCCTTGCTGCATACATTAGCAGGTTTTAATAGACTTGCCACGACTCAAAAAGGAGGAAAAAAAGAGAGAAGATTTAAAACTCTTGTCTTGCCGAAAGCAGACAGATTGACTCAAAAATGACTCAGTCAATAAAAGATGAGTTTTGAAAAGGCTTCCCTCCGCTCAAAGGGAGCTCGTATTCCGGCGAATTAAGTTTTTCTAAGCCCACTGTCAGAAATTAATAATACATACAGCATGTAAAATGGATTTAGCCTTCTACAGCCTTATACAAACATATCTTTGACTTGCTAAATGTGACACGACTACCAGGTTTTTTAGCCTTTATCCCAGGAGTTCGTCATCTCGCCAGAATGGTGACCTCAGTGGAATTTTTAAGCACATCCAGAATAAATTGCTAAATGAGATTTTCGTTAAGAATATGTTTCTACTTCCCTCACCCTTTTCCTCCACCTGAACCCCCTCTTTCAGAATACTTTGTGATTATAATTGGCAGTCAAAATTATGCCACAAGCTCTAGTTTAAACTCTCAAGCTATCGAGTCCCTTTACGAGGTTCTTTCAGTGGCCCTTCTGCAAAGAAAGAGATGCTGAGCCTTCTACGTCAGAGCAGGAATCTATGATTTGGGTGTTGGGTTTGTTCTGCTGCAGTAAAAAGGCTTTTAAGCCTTTAAAATGCCTGTTTCTAGGGAAAAAAAAAAGAAAGGGCTTCTATCTTATTAGATCTATCCCTTCTTTTGTGATTTGAGGTTTTCCCAGGTGGTTCTGCTCACCTCGCTTAAGGTAATTTTAACACACGTGTATGAAATCAGTCAACTCTCCTGTTTGTTCCTCCACCAAAGTCCCTCAGCTTGTAAGAATTACAAGGGATACTAATTCTGACCTCCTTGATGACTTGGCTGGAACCTTTATTCAAACTTTATTCTGCATTTGGGCAGAGCTTTAAGAATCCACAGGAGGTGTTGTCTTCAGCAGGTAGGTCTATCCAACCTTATGGGTGGCTGTGGACTGACTGCATTTGCTCTTCTCTCATTGTTTTCTCACTCTTCCAGATCCCACAATTTTATTTCTTTTCTTTCTCTTTAGATTTCAGTGTGCTTGACTTTGTCCTGAAATATTTTCTGCATTCTCTCTCTCTCTGAAAATCTTACTCCTACTCTTGTTTTTTTTTAATTATTTATTATGAATTACTCTTTAAGTTAATTTTGTAATGACACTCTGGCTCTGGACTGCACCTCCTGGGTGATGCAGAGAAACTATTTAAAGCAATGGTGAAGAAAGAAACATACTAAAAGTTCCATTTGGGACCACTGTGTGCAGTACAGATGTTTCTCAGGCTTTAAATGGGCAGGGCTCATAAATTTTTAAATATGTAAATAGGTTGTATGAAGAGACCAAGCTTCCTAGTTATTGACAATATGCACCCAAAAAGCACGGGGAAGGTTTGTTCTTTCCATCATCACAAACAGGAAGGTTGCCCAAATTTTCTTGCGCTTTTCTGGCTCCAAAGAAGAAATCTTTCAACATGGGTGTTGGTGGTGAGAAGAGGCTTCCATCAAAGCAATGAAGAGCGTTTTTCAGAGCAGTGAAGGTAATGAGCTGGGTCAGCACTAGTAAAAGTATTTCACTTCATAGGAAATTTCTACTTTTATCTCCAAGGGCAGACTGTTAGGATGGTTTTTAAATATAATTTTGATATATTGCTAGAAATGACCTGTCCCCAAAGGACAGCCAGGAGAACATCACCTTCTGCAAGGCCATTTCCTCACTACTCAAGAAATCTGGGTGACTGGATCCCTTGGTCCTTCTTGCACAGGCGTGGATCCTGCTCGCTCATTTCTCCGCAAGTGCCACAAGTAATTGCGTACTTGAAATTAAACAGGGCTTCTGCTCTTTACACCACTTGACTTGTGAACATTAACCAGCCAAATATTGATTCTTTGGTCCTTATTAGAAGATACTACCAGAAATTATACAGCAATCCCAGAAGGAGAACACTCGTTTCTGTTCAGATGTTCAGTTGGAAGAACCAAACATAATGAGACCTAGAGACTGGCTGGAATTTTGCAGTTGGAAGAGATGCTTGAGTCATTCTTCCTCAGGGTCTTTTATTTATAACATACCAAGCTCCTTCCTAGGATAATTCTCCAAAGTTAATGTCCTGTCATCTTGTGTCATAATCAGGAGCTTTTAGTTTTCTTTGGAAGATGTGCTCCTAATGTTGGTAAAGAGATGAACAAAATTGAAGGGAACAAGCTTGACACTTCCTCTAGTTCTGTGTTTGTTTCCAATTTAGTTCATTTTTTAATCTGTTCTCTTGACTCGAAAAAGGAGTTTTCCCAGTGAATATTATGTCACTTTCGCTTCCAGCTGCTGTTCTGGGACACAGCCACCCAATAATCTCCTTAGGAATAATTGCTGGTGTCTTTTCAGATCATTTTTGTGAAAGGTGACAAACTGCTTGCCACAGTGAGATGTTAATAACACAGAGATGCCCTTTGTTTGAAAGCTGGTGCAGAAATTACCCCATGCAGTTGTTGGAAAGTCAGAGTTGTAATGGTAAGAAGTGAGGAACTGATCCATTCATTTGCATATAATTCCAGGGCTTATGTGTCATCTTCTGTGAAAACCATACAATTTCTGGCACGGTAGGGAATGTGCACTCGTAATAGAGGGGGACAGGAACACGGGCTCGCTCTCAGCATGGATCAGGGTTAGAGAGATGTCAGCTACAAAAAGGGAAGGGATAGAAAAGGAGCAAACATGCTCTGTGGGAGCTATGAGGAGAGAAACAGGCATGGATATTTAATGAATCCAACTTGTTGCATCAGCTCAGGAGAAGCTGTACATCCCATCATCCCCTCTGAGTAGACATGAGAAAAAGGGAAGAATGTGTCTCCTTCCAGGTGTATGTTGAGCTGAATTTTCCCAGCAGCTGCCCTGGATCACAGCTGAGACCTGTTGCATGTTTTTCTGGTTGCTGTTGTAGACAAAGGCTGCTCTGCTGTCCCTTTCCCGGTCAGATGGACATCTTTCTCTATGACACCAAAATGAAATGCTTAAAGACTCTTTAAACTGCAGCTGAGGGCTTTCTAGCACGTTCCCAGTGTAGGTTTCTCAGATTTTTCGTAAAGAGATGATTTTTGGGGGGAAATGAACAACACAAGTATCTGTGTTGTCTTGTGATTTGGAGTCAGAGAGGTCCATAAATAGTTGACTTGCCTTTTTTCCTCTTCCTTCTCTCTAGGAAGCTAGAAAGTCTCTGTGAGTAGCCAGGCAGTCCTAATGATGAACTTAACAATTAGAGTCTTAGTGCCCATCTTCCAAAATTTCTAATAAAATCACATAAATATTTAATATGCGATTATTAAATATTTAAAAATTTAAAACTGAACTGGTTTGGACGTTGGCACGTGGTGAATAATTCAGAATTGGGAAACGAGACTCGATGCTTGGGCTGGGACAGATGTTACCTTTCCCATCTCCCTGCCCAGGAGATGAGTTTGATGGTCCTGCTAGTCTTGGGACAGTTTGTGGGCGTTGCTTGGAGACTTCAAGCCTTAACCTCTTGCTCAAGAACATTAGTACAGGATTAAGGGAGATAACTCTCCCTATCCGTAATAACACTTCAGACTCCTTTGATGGAAATATGATCTCCAGAGGCTGGAATAATGTGATTGAAAGCCTGGTTATCCAGGAGATGGCTCTGTTTCCAAACATCTTTCATGCTCCAGAGAAAAGAGATTGCTTGTCTTCATGTTTGTGTCACATTCCTGCAGTTTTGTTATTTGAAAGCCCCTTTTCCCCTCTTGTTGTTTTGCTTCTTCATGCTGAACCAGCGTTTCGTTCAGCTCCAGCACGATTATCTTTAAAGGATTGTTTTCATAAAGTGGACACCAGAAAATGAAGTAGAACATGAAAAATATGCCAATAAAATAGGGCAGAGCCTTCTATCCTGTGAGAGGAGGTCCAGGGCACTTGGAAGAGTGCACAGAGGAAATGTCTGGTGGGGGTTTGGAGCAGAATAAGTGGCTCGGGGGGCTGCTGCAGGAGCACGGAGAGCAAAGAGAAGGGTCTGGGGAAGGTTTGACTGGTTGTGCTTTCAGGCCAAGAGCAATATGTTTGCAGTGCCAACACTTCAAAACACTATTAAGGGAATAAACAGGGGGGAAAAAAGGATTGAATGGAAGGAGTAAGTGGAGGCTTTTTAGAGCTTAGTTTCCTTTGGAACAAAAGCCCTAAAACAAACTCCCCAATCTTCTCCCATTAAAAACATAAATAAGGTGGCTTGCTGCAGAGACTTGCCTTTATCTGTTGCAGTGCAGTTGTGTTTCCATCCCTGCTGGCTGGCTGAAATGGTGTGTGTTTTCCCTCGCCGTCCCCTCCAGCCTGCGTGCTGCGCACAGCGGCCGCGCTTCCATTAGCCCAGGCAAACAGAAGAAATGGCAGGCTGACCTTTCAGCAAAGCCTCCTTACCTGAGGGGATGGGGACACTGGGCTTTGTCTCAACAAAAGTGACTTCTGGAGACGGTGGTGGTGTTATAATGTCTGTCAAGAAGAGAGGCAGTTCATGGGTAGGAAGGGATTTAGGCCAACACAGTGGCATGTGCTTATTTACAGCCACCCTCAAGGCACCTGCAGGATGTGGAGTTCGGTCTGTGTATCCCAAGTAGGATCTAAAGGATGCCTGTGTGGTGCCCTGTCCCATCTCAGACTCTGTCTGACGCCACACAGTTATTTGATAAGCTACTTCAGAAGTGGCAGCAATCTCTTTTGGTGTTTATTAATTCTGTATTTAGATCCATAAGCCTGCAAAGCTACAATATCTTTGTGTTGTGAGCACAGGCTTCACAGTGCAGGGGGGAGAGGAAGCCAAGATACGGCAAGTAACATAATCTTGGATGCTAACACCAATCCAAATAGCATTTCCATGAGTCTCAGCATCACAATCTGAGCAGGGAAAGTTCCTGGAGTAAGAGCAAAATGTGTGTGCTCCTGGGAAGCTTTGAAATAGTCTCTTGCCAGTGGTGAAAAGCTCTTGTTTGTAGTCTTGGTGAACATCATCAGATAATAAACTTTAAAGCATTCTCTAATGCACGATTGAGTGTTGTCCACCCTGCATCGTGAATGACTGTAACTCCTGCAAATAATCTTCACTTTGAGAAGGAACAAACAAATATTTTTGGAGCAGGTTTTCTGTGTTTGTTTTAATAGCAGATGTTGGATGCTGTTTCGGAGGTTTAAATAGCATCCAGTGTTTTGGGGTGGTAGTAATAGTAGTGATGTGCCAGTGGAAACAAGATAATGGGCAGAGTGCAGGGGAGGTGATCAAACAGGGGATAAGATAGCCTATTAGATGCTTCTGCAAACCACCCCGTGTAATTAACAATGCACGCTATATATGTTAATTATATAGTCTCTAGGACTAATTCTTACATTAGACACTTGAGCAGTTTCAAAGCCACTCTTTTTCTGGGAAAAAGCCTGGTGGAGAAGTGATTCTCCTTCCTCTGACAAGCAGTACATGTTATCCCCCTGTTCTTGCTACCAGACTTTCTTGAACCACAGCCCATGAAAAGTCCCAGCAACTTTCTTTTTTTATAATTCCAAAATAGGTTACCTGGAAAACAAATAGACTGGAAGACTTATGCCTGATATTTGCTGGCTTGTTCTAGAGGCAAAAGTTATTAACTGCTCTCCTGTAAACTTCAGTGGCACAGGGTATTTGTATTTTTAAGGAGAGACAGTTTTTTGCTCCTGAAGCTAATGACTAGCTCTGGCTCTGGCTGACATCACTTTGTTCTGGGAAGTACTGTTGGACTGTAATTGCCATATGGAAGGGAAATGTGGCTACAAGACTTTAATCATCATTTGGGAGGTGGAAGGAGATGTCTTCCTGGTTGGTTTGCAATTTATGACCACTGTGATGATCCTAACTTCCAAATGCTTTGTGCCATGTCATAGTAATTGGTGAAGTCAACCTTGGGCAATAAATAGCTCTCCTGAGGTTAATTTATCCTGTGTTTGGGGTCAATGTTGCCATCCCTATTTAGTTCTGTGTTGCTATTCACATCATTTAAGCCAGTGATTTTAAAGCTGCCCAGGGTCTCTTTACACAACGCTGCACTGCCTTCACTGAGGAAGCGTGGACGTGCTGCAAGGGTTACTGAGGAGCTGGGCTGGCCTTCCAGATGGCCACTTGTTTCATGCCTTCTCCCCAGACAGCTTTGTCAGTGAGGAGGAGAAGGGCAAAGAATGCTCCAAGCAGTGCCCACGCTGGGATCGCTCGAGGGAGCCTTTCGCTTGGTGGTGGTTCATCCGCCTGAGCTGAATCCTGCCCACAGGTCATCTTCAGGAGGGCTTGTGAGTTTTGCAACCTTGTGTTGTAATATCAGCATTATCAGAAGAAGAGAAGAACCCTTTATTTAATCATAATCCATGTTGTGTGTGTGGTAGGTACTGCGAGAGGAAGTTCATCCTCATCGTAAGTTCCTGTCTCTGTCTTCGTAGTCCTGCTTCTTTCAACCTAGCCTTGTGGTGCCCTCTGCCACTTCGTGCAGGTTATCTGAGGATAAAGGTTGATTATGGACTTCTTTCCAAGAAATGGTACCTTTGTAAAGGGTGGATTGTCTGAAGTGGGGGCTTCAGACCAGCATCTTCGGTGAAGGGAAACATAGGGGAAATTTTCTGGGTGGAGAATTCTTGGGCAGCACGAGAGCTGTAGCTGGCCATGGCGGTGGAGACCTTTACTCGTAACGTGCTGCCTTTGAAAACCCTTCCCTGAGCTGCTGGAAGGGCAAGCTGGTGGCTGGAGGAGGGGGCTGGGAGGTGCGCTGAACCATATGGTACATACACAGTTTAAAAATAAACCACTGTTGACTGATCAAATAAATACCACTTAGGTCTAAAATTGAACAGCCGGCGCAGTCTGTTGAATATAAAACTGGTTTTTACCTTCAAGAGAAGTTCTAATTCGTGGCTGTAATATCTCAGATTGCGCGTTTTGCGCAGCATGGTTCCAGTCTGCCAGACCGTGAGGTCGGGTAAGGGTGGAGTGGGGCTGCTCTGCTGGTTGGGTTGTGTGGTCTCGCTCTCCCCCAGGGCATAAAACACACCCATAAAATCTAGCAAAGCGAATTTTATTTCGCAAAAGCAACGGTCATAAACTTGTCTACATCAGAAAACGCTCGGTTCTTCCGCTCACCTTTGTTTAATACAATACAATTTATTTTTATATTGTATCCTTCGCAGAATATCACAGAACTCTTTTCAGACGCTGTTTCTCAATAAACCAAAGCTGGAAGAGAAGATTTCAGCTTGGGGTTTGAACAGAGGAACAGCTGGAAGGATTTTGGGTGCGGAAGGGCAGAGTTAGAGTTGGAGAGAGCTGGGTGGGAAGGACAGACCTGCAGTAGGAGAAGGGAATCGAATAACAGTTTGGGGCGTTACAGAAATGGAGAGAAGCAGCTTGTCTACGTGGGAGAGAATGAGAGTAATTGTGGCCTTGCCCCTTGGAATTGAGAAAATAGCCTTCCCTCCTCCCGTTGTGGGCCTTGTGAGACAAGGATGGTACTGGCATCCCTTCTTTGGGCTGCAAACCAAATCTGAGCAGTCTGGTGTTTAAACAGAGGAGGGCCGATAAACATCCAGTGTCCTCCAGAGCACTGTTTGCAGGCATCTGCCTGAAGGCCTTCTGGCAGGGTCAGCAGGGATAGGAATTCAAGGGTAAGTACTTCATCCTCTGTGTGTTGGAGTGAGTGACCCCCAAACACGATTCTGAGGGAAAGTGACCTTTAATGGAGAGCTGAAAGGACTTCAGGCCTTTCTCAGAGAGAGGGAGGTAGTAGCTGGGATCACAACTGAATTAATGCAGCTCCATGGCTTGTGGCATCTTTGAGGACAGGCAGAACAGATTTGTGTTCTCCTGGAAAAGGCTGGTGATACATTTAATTTCATGCCACTTCTGGCTTGGTGAAAGCCACATTGTTTCCTCCTCTTTCCCAGGGGAAAAGGTTAAGTGTGGATTTGGTTTTCTTTGGTGTAGAGACTGTTATTGCTATTGATTGACCTAGCTGAGCTCAGAGCAAGAGCCAAAGCTGTGGTGTTTCCAGGCAGCTGTGAACATTTTCAGATGTAAGGAGTGTAAAAGCAACAGAATAGAAGGCAGTGACATTTGCAATATGAGACCAAAAAAGCCCAATTAATATTTTATTTATTTATCCAAAATAGTTTGAATTATTCATTAAAGTCAATATAAGTGTGTGAAAATACAAGGTGTTTCAAGAAGCAGCATCATTAAGAGGAAGTTAATCATTTGGAAATATTAATTTCATAACAGATTATTTTTTTCAGTGAAGAATTTTTTTCCCCACCAGACTCTTCAGGACAGGCAACTTCTTGTGTGTAATCTTGGCCTGAATACGGAAGAGATGAGGCAGTGTGATTTCCATATATTTTCCTCTTCTATTCTTCTCTTTTAGTTCTTTTTCTAGGCAAAGAGAACAGTCATTTGTTATCCCTGACCAAGACATATTTCATCCTTATTTTCTCAGTTCTGATTTGTTTCATTAATGCTTCAGTGAGGGATGCTTTGATGTCCCTTCTTTGGGATGAAGGATGTTTATGGTGTGACTTTACCCATCCATGGCTTCTGCAGAGCACGTGGGTTTTGTGCGAGTCTAAAAGTCAAACACAGGACCTCACACAAGTGCTGTAAGTTCAGGGATTTCAGTTTTCAAACACTGCCTTTCTTGGTTATAATTTAGGATGTTGGCTATAATAGATAATATTTAATATATAGTATATAATATGTAGTATATAATATATAGTATATAATATATAATGTTTGGTTTATATATAAAATTTATATTTTTATATAACTGTAGATATAAAATATAATAAAATATAACAAATTATGAAAAATTATAATTAAAATTAGTGCTCCAAATGTTTTGAAAGACTTCAAAGGATCAAGACATTCAGTGTTCTGTAGGTGGTAGATAAAACGGGTGGAAACAGTACTGCTGTCATCAGAAACCTGCTCTGTTAATGCATCTCGACCCATCCTGAAAGAATCTCCCTCTGTTC
This sequence comes from Dromococcyx pavoninus, assembly GCA_033558185.1. Classification (NCBI taxonomy): domain Eukaryota; kingdom Metazoa; phylum Chordata; class Aves; order Cuculiformes; family Neomorphidae; genus Dromococcyx; species Dromococcyx pavoninus. The sequence goes on along the minus strand of JAUMJL010000357.1, from coordinate 297,152 downwards.
AGTGGCCTCTATGGCTGTGCCTTAAACATTGCTCTGAAATACGCTGAGTTGCACTCTGATGATGACTTGTGAAGCAATTTTTCCTGACTGTGCTGGAAATTTGGTGGGAATTAGCAGCATTAGGTGAGGCTTAAGAATTAGCGCCGTCACATCTTTGAATTCAGACACAGAGGAAACAATGAGCTACCTCTTAGCTTAACATCTTCACTCAGTGGGGGAATATAAGGAGGATTAATTACTGTCCCCAAGTCAGCACCCAAGCTACTTGTGCAGCTCGCTGGGTGTGGGGAGTCTGCAGCACCAGGGCAATGTGTGGGCAGAGAGGCTGCTTAGGGTATCCTCTGCCTAGAAACAGGCATCCTGTGCTAATTTAGTCACTCTATAGTGTCTGGGACATTGGTATCTTTCCTGCAGAAGCATGGTGGGAAGCTGTGAACAATATCCTAACACATCTCAAATGGCTTTTTTTCAGCAGTGAGGGCCCGTCCTCCTTTTCTCAAGCCTCAGGTTACGTTCCTACCAACTTACTCTTCTGTGAATCCTCCTCACAGTGTGGCTCCTTGGTTGTGTTGGCAGAGCCCTCAGTGGAAAGCAGTGGAATAGTCTCAGTCCTGAGTGTTGTCCTGAGTTCATCTGGCAGTAGCCCCTGGTTGAATTGTTTCCACGGGATAAATACTGCAGGAGGAAGGCTGTAGCTCAACTATTGAGCACTGCAATTTGACTGGGCTTAGAGGAAGAGCAATCTCTGCTTTCCAGTCAAGACCTTTCACTTGGGGCAGTTGCAAACTTAAGCATTCCTATCGTGTCCTGTGCTTGCTTGGTTTCTTCTGCCCCCTCTCCAAGCTAAAGGAACAGCTGGGGATTTGCTAACAGAGCCGTGGAGGGGATGACAAGGCTTTATCCTGTCCCTGCCTGGTGCTGGCACATTCAGCTGCATCTACATTAGCAGCTACGAGTTCAGCACCTTGTGCCAGTGGCTGACACAAGGCATCTCTAACAAGGAGATAAAGTTTTTTCATGCAGATGAATTCCTTCAGCCAGGACGGCTGACGCGGTAATAACACCAAAACTGCCGCAGGCACTGGAAAGAGGGCCAGGAGGAGCAGCAGGGAGGAGGTGAGGGCATGCTGTTGGGAGTGAATGCTTGCTAGTCCTTCAGTTAAATTGAAAAGCTCAGGATTTCTTGCATAAAGAACTTATTGTAGTCAGAGTTTTTCCTTTTTCACCCTGAGGGTAGTGGAGAAAAGCAGTTACCATCTCTTAGTTACTGTTGGAGATTCAAATGGTTGTAGTCTAACTAGGCCAGTGGGTGGGTGATAAGGCTGCAGCACAGTGGGTGGGAGGATGCTCCTGATGGCCTTCAGCAGAACCAAGTCTGAGAGACAAAACAGTGCAAGAGGTGCTAACTCATCATGAATAAAGCAAGCTGTTCAAGACGTTCATGAATTAGGGTGCCATCCACCCCCAAGGTTATAAAAGTCCCGAAAGGCAGCCTCGGAGGTGCAGTAGGAAAAGGCAGATTTACTTTTCCAAGGCTGGGCTGTATTTATTAGGGGAAAAAAATATCACTGTTGGACATGTGTGATATATTAAAGGCAGTGCTGTCTCTGGCAGTGGCAAAATGTTATTTACCACTGCAGTGTGGTCACTGAATTTTTACTTTCTTATAGAGGATTTTGTCCTTAACAGTTGCATAGCTGAATGGAGACTGTGAGAGAATATTGAGGTCAGAGCTGCCAATTAACCTCCTGATTTCAGAAGCTGATTACTCAATTAGTCAAAGATGAGACCCAGCTGAGATGATGGGGAAAAGGTTGTAACTATCCAAGGAAAGGCTGAGTTAATCACACAGTGCTGAGTTTGGTAGGAATGGGAAGGTGGATGGTCAGGAAAGATACAGACTTTTCAAGCTCATGAGAAGCCCAGCCCCTTTGGGATTGTAAGCAGGGTTTGGATACTTTACTTACCTTACATCCCCCAGCAACTGGGGGTTCCCTGTATTGCAATGCTTTAATGAACAAACTGATGATGTTCCCCAAGACTGGCTTGTCCCCCTTGATAAAGTGAGATGCAGCTGGGAAGGAGACCCACATTAAAGGAAATACTTTGCTCGTACATCATCTTCACAAGCCACTCAGGAAGGTGGAGCTGAATTAACCAAAGGTAAGGAGTTGGCAAGCGTTCACTGTCCCTGTGTGGACACTTGTCATTCGGAAGTAAAGGGACATGTAGTTCTCTTTAACCATTAAAGAGTTCCTGTCCTTGCCTGGGAATTAAGCTGAATTGGATTAAGGCCAAACTACTTCTGAGCAGGGGCATCCTCAGTGGCATTTAAGGCACTTTAACTTAAGACATTGAATTATCTTCTGTCCCACTCGGAGGGGCATAACTGAAGCAGTACGGAAGAGGAGACTTGCATTTTCCTGGTGCACTTGTAACTGTTCAGAGGTGAATCCCAGTTTCCATCCTATGTGCTTCCTGCACAGTGCTTGGGAGAGCAATGGAAACACTTTTTTGGCAAATAAATGAGCAAAAACTTCTCCAGCTCTCTTGGAAAACAATAATACTTTAGCGCGGGCCTTGTAAGCCCAGCCACAAACCTTCCTTCATGCTCAGTCTGTCACCTTGCACTGCAGTTCCTGCTATCCTGGTGCTGGCCCTTGAACTCACTAAAATAAAGACATGTGGCCTACGTGTGCTGCCATGATGTCTCTGAGCAGAGCACAGGCAGAGCCTTAAACCTCAGAATGTCTAAGAGGTATCCGAGTGAGGAAGTCTGTTTGTTTGCTGTTAGTCAGAGTTTTTTCGAACCCTGGGCTGCAGTGTTGATAAAACAGGCTGACTTGGGAGACATCTCTAGTGTATATTAAAGTAAAGCCAATCTCTGTAATTAATGGGGGGATAAATCGAGGCTTAATTACTCAGAAGGCACCTTGGGTGAAAGATTCATGGTAATTGTTGTGTATCTTCTTGAAGGATTCACAGTGCTGGCAGCTCCCTTTGTAGCAATAAAATACAGGGTGAGTGGCAGGCAGTCTCACAGGACCTCTCTTCTAAGGACTAGTCCAGTTAAGGTAGCAAATGCAATGAGGCAGTGGCACTCTTCAGGCTTTTTATCACAATGAAAGCCCCTTCCCAAATCTTAAGGGATTCCTAAGCAGTGTGTCAACTTGAGATCAAAGCACTCGCAGTCAAATCAAGAGCACATTGGAAGAGATTTCCCTTATAGACAGCTTCCTCCTGCTGCAACCATACAGAGGCGTATTTCTTGCCATTTTTCCACTTTCTTGCTTCCCGTAGCCCAAGACCCTTCGCTGGGGTTCCGTGAAGAAAATTGGATGTGTGCACGTGGGGAAGGGGATGCTGTAGCTTTGGATTTTGTAGGATGTTGTTAAAAGGCTGGCTGAGCAACAGAAAAACCCGTCCCACCGAGACACATCTGTTTTCCTTATTCCCCAGTTTATTGTCTTTTGGTGTGCTGGGGCCAGGAGGAGAGGAATCTGGCTTGTGCAGTTCTTTACTCTGCCTGTTTATTTCACTTTTTAAAAATGTGATTAACCTTTTCAGTTCACGTAGCTTGGCTAACGCTGTAAATACGGTGAGAGGACGCTGTGCTGATGGCATATAAGAAAGTACCCGTTTTCTTCCCTACCTAGAGCTGAAGAAGCAAGTGGAAAGTGCAGAACTCAAAAACCAGCGTCTGAAAGAAGTTTTCCAGACCAAGATTCAGGAGTTTCGCAAGGTGTGCTACACCCTAACAGGGTACCAGATCGACATCACCACTGAGAACCAGTATCGACTCACCTCCATTTATGCCGAGCACCAAGGGGACTGCCTGGTTTTTAAGGTAGGTTTGCACACCCCTTGCTGCACTTGCTTCTTTGGGTTCATGGTTTTCAGCTTGCCAGAATGTATTTGCTCTTTCTCAGTGGTAAGACTGGAAAATCACAACCCTCTTGCTATGTGACAGAGTTTTTCTTATGAGTGAAGTAAAAATCATTTCTTCCTTTAAAAAATTACCGTAGGTTTGGCATCTGGTCTCCCCCTTATATATCAAAGTCAGGAGTAAAAAGAAGAGACTAAATATGCATAATACCTAAGGCATCTGGCCTTGCACTTCACCTTTTTATATTATCAGTTATATATGCTGTGGCAATAAAACCTTATGTAACCATCAAGGTTTCATCCTCACTTCACTATCAGCTATGTCCTTACCGTCTTTGCTATCCTCCAGCTTGTCTGTGTGGCATCTTGTCTGTATGTAAATTGGAATTGCTTTTGAGCAGCAGCTCATCCTTGTGTGTGTGAAGTGCCATTTACGTGAACAGCACAGATGAGGAGCAATAATAGTTTGTTTTCTGCCAGTCTGATACCTTTACTGGTCTAACTCGGTGGTCTGAGGTTGGGTTCTGCCTCGATAGGTGCTGTTTTTCTTCTGTGTAACCTTCCAGCTAGGACAGTTGGGCTGGTGCATTGAGAGAGCTGAGGTGTGACATTAGAGTCACCAAGCTGCTAAGTTCTGCCTGTAGGTTGGTTCAGGTGTCAACAACCCACCCTTAGAGGTCAGTGGGAGGACTTTCTCCTCCTTGGTGGCAAACACAACTGAACTATAAAATCATACCTGCCTCCCACTGCTCACCTCGGGGCGAGTTGTTTATGAGAAGGCTGAGGGGTTTGGAGGTGTTCAGTGCAGGAGAGGACTCCGCGAGCAGGACCTGGAGAGGTTTTGTTTCTGCAGACCTACTGCTGTGTGTGGATTGCTGCAGTGTTGTTTCTTTACATAACAGGACGAACGTTTTTCTGTTCTGCAACTTTGGAGCCTCAGAAAAGAAACCCACCAAATAAAGCAAGTGTTGGACAGCACCTGGGATCCTTAGTAAAACTAGGAGAATATCCCCAGAACAGTTGTATTACTTGGCCTTGTGAGGTTTCTGGACTAACTGAGACAAAAGAGAAAAGAAAGTTCAGTGTCCAGGGAGGAAAACTCTGGTTTTGAGATGCTGTCCTTGAATCCTGGAAACACAATGCAGTGCTGTTGGCTCTACGACCTCCAGAGCCCTGTGCTCACACCTGTAGTGTTAAACAACACATGAAATCTCAGCAGATTCCTGGAAACTGTTGGATGCCATGCCCAGACAGTACAAGTAGCAGCTCTTTTTCCATCATAGGAGAGATGGTGTGGTTGGAGAAAGTTAAGAAAAGGTGAGAAAATTCCATGAAGAAGAGCTGGCTGGCTTCTCAGTGGTTTGTCTCCAGTAAGATCAAGTTCTCCTTCCATGTCATGGCAATAGAAATTACGTACAAGCAAGAGAATGAATAATCAAGTACGGATTCTTCTCTCTCCACACCCTTCTTGCTTTCTCTTCTTTGCTCAAGTCTTTATTCCCAGGTATCTCCAGAGGATGGAGGTAAGTGTCACCAGGTGGAGCAGCAGCAGTTTCAACATCTCACATTTCCCAAAGCCAGGAGATTTGATGTGCGGAATTCCTCAGCTTCTCCTGCCTCGCACACCTCTTCGGATAAGAGAAGGAGATTTGCTAATTAGAGCCTGAACAACAAAATCTTACATTTTTTCTCCCTGTTCCGTAAATCGCAGATAATTCCCACCATCTGCAGCTTAGAATAGCAGTAGAATATAAACAACAAATTATTTCCTTGCTGAGTCCAGGCAGCTGGTTCTTATGTATGTACCAAGGCTTGAATCCTGACTGCTGCTCCCAGCAAGGTTGTGTGTTTATGCTGTGGAATTTCTGAGCCATAACAGACTGTGGGTGTTTGTGTGCATTTCATTAACCCAAAGAGGTCACAAAGCAGGGAATGCTATTTGTATTTATTCCATTCAAGCAATTTATGGAATAGGGTCTATATAATTAAACTGGAGAAGTCCCCTGGCACTTTACAAGCTTCTGTAGCTTGCCTGGAAACTTTAGAGCATATTTCAGTAGCACTGCTGGTGGCATTTAATTTTCTGTGGGGCCTTGATAGCTGGGATGCGATAGGAGCTACTGTAATGTAACCTCTTCAAAGCTAAATGAAGATGAAAGATGTGCTTGGCATTCCTGACCAAGGTGTGCTGTTACTGTAGCAGAGCTTATTATCTACAGGCTGTATGTGTCCAGCCAATTTGCATTAATTGGAATTACAGCTTCAATGAAAGGGTTAATCACAATGTCACGCTGCGAATGTAAATGACTGCATCTGTAAATGAGCGCTGAATTCCAATGAAACCATATCAGCAGTTATTGGTGATCACTATTGATGTAACAGATGAGTTCATCAACTTGAAGGATGTCCCAGTGATTTTTCAGACCCTCTGTGTGTGAGCGCGTAGGCAGCAAAGCACATCTCAGACTTCACAGCTCGCTCTCGCTTGTTTGCTCTTTTTTTATTCTTTTAATTAAATGCTGTGGAAAGTGGAGTTACAGATTCCTCACCAGGAGTTTAGTTTCTAATGATTTTTTTGTGGGATGTAATGCATTATAGTTATTGGGGCACTTGACAGTTTCATATTCGGTTACCGTCGCTGCTACATTAGATTTGTTAGGCCATGACACAGACTTTGTGTTCTGCATAATGCTCGGCTGGTGTGTCTAGACCAGACCACCCATGAGATATCCAAGAACTGCATTGGCTTCCTTTGTAAAAAAAAAAGAATATATATGTTAAAACATTGCTGAGGAGCCTCAAAATCAGCTCAGCCAACTTGGAATTTAGCAGTGGCAAACCAGGATGTCATTGCTTGGCCGTGTGTACATCGCGTTGTTTACCCTTGTCTCTGGGTAGATCCTGAATGAGAGTAAGGAAATGAGGTCTTTAGAAAGGCAATGACAATTGTTTCAGACAAAGTCTTTTGGTAAACAGAAAGACTGGTCAAATTTGAAGAGGAGATGATTTGGAGACACTTGTACAAATGAACAAACAGTGCTGAGAAATTAAATCACAGACTTTTTGTGTGCCTGGAGAGGCAGCGTCAGCCAAGGCATTTGAAGCCAATCAATCTAAAATGAAAAGAGTAGAAATCCTTGTATTTTGTAGACTGTATGGCTTCAAGCTGCTGCTGAGAGCAGGAGCTCAGTAGGTTTTCCAAAATGTTAAGATACCTTTGTGGACACACAATAATACCTAGTTTACATTAAATGCTTACATTTAACTTAAGTAGGAACATGCAGAGCTCTCTACTTTGAGGTGTTAAGGCAACCTTTTACTACAGATGTTAGGCAGAAAACTCCTGTGTATGCTGCTTGTATTCTGGTTGTCTACATGTGGTTTTGCTGCTGGCTACTCTCAACTCCATCCTCTAGATGAGAGAGTCCAGAGAAAGGACTCTCTGCTTGATTATTCACTGTGCTGCGGGTAGACTGTTTCCACTTTCGTGACGTGAATGTGGTGCTGGTCACTATTCTTTGTAGGATCCTGGATTGAAAAGGCAATCAATGTGATCCTGTGTAACAGCTACATCAAATGTGCTGTTTGAAATCTTTCTGGTTTCAGGTTCCTCTACTTTCAAAGAAAGAAGTGCTTGGGTTTCATAGTAATTAAAGTATAAATTATTTGGGTCTGAGTTGGTTGGTAAGGAAGTTAACGAACACTTCCCAGTGTCACAGCAGCGTTATGTGTCTGAGCTCATAAATACTCTTGTGCAAAAGGCTGCCTTTAGACAGATATTTATTATATCCCCAGAGCTCAGTCTTGCAGAGCACAGAATTCTGTCTGCTTCCTGGTCTTGCCTGTGTTGTTATTTTCTGTCAAAATTTTCAAATGAAAACCCAAACACCAGTGGTAGTTGAAGAGCATTCCCAAGATGGTAGGCTTGATGCTTTGAAAGAGAATACCCAAGAGCAGACAACAAACAAAACCAGAAGCATTGTGACACAGCTGGAGAATGTTGCCAGCCACGGGGCTGGCACTTCTTGTTACAAAATAAGATGTTGTTTGGTGTCTTGTTGGATTGGTCATGTGGTAATAAAATCAACAGCATTTCTGCAACCTGTTAAATTAACAGCCAATGCACTCACAGTGTCTTTGGTGCACAGTTCTTTTTAAGGAGTTACATAAAGAGTTGTTTGCAGATCCATGAGGGGAATGGTCGCTCTCAGACTGAAATCTTCAATCTGAAAAGTGGACACCTGTGTCTGGTGTGGTTCACCATGTGTGCAGAGGCAGAATGAGGTGAGGTGAGAGGGACAAAGGCTTTGTATGGAAAAAGGGTGCAGTGGAAGGACAGATATCACCTTTAACTTCCCAGTCATCCTTTGCTTGCCTCATCACTTGTGTACCCTGCCATCCTGTCGCCTCTGTATTAATGAAGTGTGTAAAATGCACCAGGGCAGCTCTGAAGAAGAAGAGCTGCTACTCTGAAGAAGTAATAATTCTGGTTTCTTGAGGAGGGAAGTGAGGCTGGATTGACTAAGAAAGACCTCGGAGGTTCTTTTTCAAACACAAAGTGATGCTGACAAACTCCTTGCTGGAAGGGGGAGACAAAACTCGTGCTTAAACATGCAGAGAGAGTCCAGTCTGCTGAGATTCCAGCACAGCCTTAGCATCAGTTTGGCCAGGGCACCAGTGAACAATGTACATCTCAGAATGAGCAGGATCGTTACTACAGGGCTTACTTTTACTCACCTGAGTGCTCTTGTTTCATCTTGAAGCTGCCAGAACTGTTGGAAGCTCTGGATCCGAGTCCACACACTTGGCATACCTGCAGTTTCAGTTATTTCCTCCTTGAACCCAGCAGAGTGTCTCTGAGGAGTATGTTCTAGCTGTTTGTTTCTTTTTACATCTCTATCTTCTCCCCTCTCCTCCTCCTCAGCCTTGATGAGTCTCGAGAGGAGAGAGAAATCACAATTTTGATGGAGTGCTATTCTTCCAGCAGCCGTCTCGCACTCTTGCACACACAATCAAAAATAACAATGGGGCTCATCGGTGGAGCTGGCCAGGCAGCAAGAGATTGATTAGAGATTGTAGGCCTCTGTTAACTCCTCATTCTTGTTAATTACAAGTTATTTTATTTTTATATTTTGTTTTCAATTTTCCCGTGTGGTTGCCAGAGACTTGATTTCTGCTCAGCTCTGGGAGCGCCTGCTGTCGCTGTGTGACTGATGCCTTCCTGCCAGATGATTACGCTGGGATTCCTGGAAGGGTCAGCAAGGACCCATCTTGGGTTGCACTAATCAGCAGCTCTAAAACAGGAGCTGTTGAGCAATCTGTGATGTTACTGCATTGAATCCTGTATTTAAACTTCCTCCGCATCAATTTCTTCCAGATGTTTTAGCAGCTTGTTTTATGTTAGGATCTAACTTTAATTCTTGCTTCTGTCTTCGTCTTAGCCTGCTCTTTCTCGTGCTTTTTTTCCCCTCCCAACACAGTTTCTCTCTTTCTGTGTGAGCTTCCCTAAACAACTGCCTGTCCCCTAGGGCAGAGTAGAGTCTCTTCAAATGGAACCAGTCACCTCAAGGATTGTGGATTTGAGGGAGATCTAACAGAAGGCTTTCTTTTTACCACAGAATTTCTGCTGCTCCAAGAATTCAGGAGGCTGGGCTGAAGCTTTGTTCCAACTGAGCAAAGTTAATGCTCTTTCTCTGCCTCTGTTTCCCATCTGTATGAGGGGGAGGATGCTCCTGCCAATGTCTCTGGCTGTTGTGAGGATAAAGAGGCTGCTGATGGGGAACACGGAGCAGCTTTGGGCTGGGGAATACGCTCCCCTGTTACCTGTTGGTCTGGCACAATACCCAATGTGTTGGCACCACTTGCTCCCCTTCCCTGCCACATCTGTGAGTCTGCCAGGGTAAGCCCAGCCATGCAGGTAATTAATGCTGGTGATGTTGGGGAATTATTCTAGTGGCTGAGTCTTTCCTGAGTAGCGAGAGGATGGTACATGTGAAGCTTTCTGAAAGGTCAGAGATTTGTCTTGCTGATGGGGCAGCCGGTAACAGCAATGAGTTTGGCTTTTCCTCTCTGTTAGAGTGACTGATGTGTTACGCTGTGAGGCAGATAAACAACCCATCACTCCAAAAAACAAGGCCTGTTTTGGGGCAGAAAATGTGAGGTTGGCTCACAGATGCCATCTGAGATTTCAGGCTGTTCCTCTGCGTTTCCCTGTTTGCTTTGTAATCCTCAGCTGTTGGCCATCGAGTTGTTTTTGCAGTTTCCCTTCCCTGCGCTCCGTCACGCCCCAAGGACGTGGCAGCTCTGGTGCTGTAACCCCAGGTTTCCTTCCCCACAGCAGCCCTGCTCTGCCTCTCTCCATCTGTGCTCCCTCTCAGCAAAGGAGTGGGGCACTAAAAAAGGCAGCTTTCAAATTATTCCTACAAATTCTGCACCTGACTTCAACCACCATCACTGTCAGTAATGCCGGTGGCCTCATCCAGACAACAGGACACAGGCATCACCCAGCCCAGCTGATGGACCTTAGCATTTGTTTTTATGGTTTCCCATGGGCTTGGCTGTTTTAAGGTTTATGGTTGGACTCAATGATCTTAAAGGTCTTTTCTAACCTAAATGATTCTATGATTCTGTAATAACAATAAGTAACCAAATTTCTGGAACGTGCTTTTTTTTTTAAATAAGTTTGCAATTCACCTCCAAATCTCCTTTTCCTGCCTTAAAATCTCTTATTTAATGAAATGGGAGAGACAGCCCATGCTTTCCACAGAGAATTATGTGCACCAACACGGAGCACGAGTCACCGATGAGAATTTAATTAAACCAGAGCATCCAGGCTGGTGTAGCAACGTGTGTGGCCCTGGTGGGATGCGTGGTGTAGGGCAGCGTGCGGGGCGGGTTGTGGGGCTCTGACCCCAAACCAGGCTGCTGCTGTGTCAGCACGAGGTAGCAGGAGGCCAAGCAGATCCTGGCTGCCTCACCTGCTCCAATAAAAGCCTCGCCTTCCTTCCCCCCATCTCCATTCCCAGCATCTGCGTGATTGCAGTTTGCTGAAGAAGAGTTGTTCTTGTCGCTGGCTGCGGCTGATCTCCCTGTGGGAGGTCTCAGGAGAGAAGGTTGTCCGTGTCCACCCGCTGCTGTGTTTGAACAGCTTACAAAGGACTGTGTGGGCTGACAGGACTGCATTTACACACAGTGAGACAGAGACAGTGTTAAAGAACAGATAAAGCAGAGGGGACATAAACCCCTCCTGGATTCCCATTGCCATCCCTGCCGCTAAATCGCCGCGTGGCTTTGCTCTAGGTCACTGGACCTTCTGGTTTTCTCTCTCTCTCTCACCTGGGTGCAGGATGCTGCCGTTCATGGACTTCCACGGGGTTTCACAAAGCTTTTCACAATGTTCTGCAGTGGGGAAGCTGTGTATGAATGGGTTGGAGGTGTAACCAGCTTTTGTTATACATGAATGGACAAAACAAACTGTCCCTCAGGCGCGCAGGGCAACCGGCATGGACCGAGGGGACTGGGGCAGCACTGCTGCTTCTTTCCTTTTCTGTGGGTACCTGCCACCTTCAGCTGGCACGAAATCTCTTCGATTTATTTATTTATTTATTTATCTATCTATCTATTTATTTCAGTGTCTGGTAGTTTCAAAAGATGTTCTACTTGGAGCCTGTGTGATCAGCGCTCTTGAAGGAAAAGGCAATGCCTTCGAGTCCAGGCACTGGGGGAATACGAAGGCCTTGCTGCAGCAGACATGAAATGGGTGTTTTGCAAAGCAGCTTTGATGCACTTGTGTCGCTTTCCCTGGCTGCTCTGTTGTGATTTTGCAGAATACAGGGAGCGGTGTCAGCAAACCACAACCCCCCTGGTTGCTTGCGCATGGTTATGTTCAAAGCTGGATATGAAAAGGAGTGGGAATTGCTGGAGGTTTTTAATCCCTTTAGGAAGGAAGAGTCCTGGGTTTCTGAATACCTTGGCATCTCTGCCACCTACCCTGGCTGCTCTACAGTCTCAATTATTTGTCCATCTTTGGATGTAAGGAGGGTAGATGCCATCTCTCCTGCCTTGGGCCAGTTTGGGGCCTCTCTGCAGGTGGGGATCTGCTCAAGGTCAGTGTGTTCAGCCCCCGCAAGACTGAGTTATGACATCGTTTTCTCAGCCATCATTGTGTGAGAATGGTGTCAAGGGCTTTGACAGTCCTGGTGGCCCTTTCCTCCACTTCTGATCCTGCATGGATCCCTGGAGCCTCCTTTTAGCTGGCTCTGAGGACTGGCTAGTGGTGCAGAGAGCACACAGTCAGAGCATTGCTGAGGGAGTTCAGGATGGCTTTTGTACCACTCCTTCAGCTTTTCGCTGTGTGTTCCAGGAGCAGGTTTGTGAGCAGACTTCTAGGAAAACCAGTTAGCTCCAGGAAGCAATTCTGAGACATGCAGCTGGTAACATCCAGCAAAGCACCCACCAGGCTGTGAGTGCCCCAGGGCACAGCAGACAGCTCAGCCTGCACAAAGCCACCAGTGAGAGTGAGTGGCAACGGCAGCCTCCCTTCTTTCTTGAGTAAGCAACATGTTGTTTGCATACAAATATAATTAGGATTTATCTCTTGCTTTGGGAGTTATAGCTACTACTTGTGCTTGACTGGGGCAAAAGATTTTCTAATCTCCAGGGAGGAAATGTAATTAGTGAGGGAAGAGGAGGGGTGTGTATATAAAACCTTGTTCACAAATATGGAAACGCAGCAAAAGATTCCCACACTGGTATGTTCTTGGGACATCTGTTGTCTCCATCTGAAGAGTGGATCTGAGCTCATATAAAGGTCTTCTCCTTTATTTGTTGTGAATATAAGTGCTTGTGTTGTAGCCACATCTAAGATCTCAGACTTAGAAGGTTTCAGCCTAAATTTAGTTTGGATAACAAGGTGGTTGGCCCTTTCCCACAAAGCTTGGCGGGTGAGTGCAGACGGAGAAGAGAATGGGGTGTTGTGGTCACAGATGCCCTTTGGCAGCCAAAGGACCACCATTGGGGTGAGATGGGAGCCAGGATCTCACAGCCATACGTTCCTCTGTCACCTTTGTATTGCTTCCACGCTTCAAAGTCTAAATGCTCAATTACTGCATGGCTTTTAACCATGAAGTTAGTGTTGCATAAACCAGTTAATACGCTTTCTCTCAAACTGCCTTGGCACTTTAAGATAAGAGCCCATATTTCAAAGCTCGTTAGGCAGCTGCTCTTCATGAGATCCCAGTCTCTGCTGTGTTTGGTTGTTCCCTGAGACCTTTGCTGAAACAGAGGTCTCTCACATTTTCTTTTTGAGAAACCACTTGTAGGAAAGCAAAATTAATAAGTACTGTGAGTGTACCTCCTGCTTTTCTCCAAGGCATCCCAGCTCTGTTTGGAGGCAGTTATTGCTGGAGAGGGTTGGAAGCACATCAAGCGTTCAGTCATGGCATTTCTTGAAGATTTGATGCACCTCCCAGTATTGAGAAGTCTTAGGCACAGCGTGCCCTGCTGGTTCTCCAGATCATAACAAGTCCTGCCAGCGTTGCAATGGTGAATCTATTGATGCTGGTGGCCTTGCCACTGTGCTGTAACTGTGGGGTGATGACAGAATGCAGCAGCACACTGGAAATCCTTCTGGAGAGCCTTGTTACAGGGTCTGGCAGCTGTGCTTCTGGTGGAGTCCTGCCCTGTGCTACAGAACAACAGTTTTTGCAGCTCAGCTCTTTTTGTTCTGTATACTTAAGGAATTAATACTTAACATGGATACAGATTAATGTTAGGATTTAATGATGTATCAACTGTCTTTATTCATATTCATGGAAATGGCGAAAAGCCTATCCTGTTCTTACGTTTGCTTCAAACAAACAAGTACACGAATCATCCACCTACAAAAACTGTTCACTCTGTCCCATGTGAATGTTAGTGGTAGGAGCAGATAACTCAGTACTATTTTAGAACTTTGGATTTAATGTATTTTCTTTTTTACCCGTTGCATGAGAGCATTCTTTGAGGGAGAAGTGCGGAAAGTTGTTTTATGTCAAATCTATCTTAGTAGGATTCGTAGCTAAATCACGTTGTTGCTTTCCCCTCCACAGGGGAAACAGGGAATTTGAGAGCTAAGGATGACCTCCAGCTTTGGTAACTCCCAAGATTATCTTTTGATGGCATCATTAGCTTCTAAAAGAAGGCAAGCCTGTCTGCCTGAATCTTGGAGGGAATATATCAAACTGAGGCTTGAAAATTTTAATTTGTCCCTAATCTATATTCAGTTTCACCAAAAGCACGTAGCTGATAACGACAGATGTATCCCAACTGCATTCTGGGGAGCTGACATAAATTTCAACCTTAAACTGAAAGGTTTGTCTGTCTTAATGGAAGGCTCTGGAGAGCGTTTCATGTGCTAGCTGTCACTTTGCATTTCTGGGATGTATCCGACTCTGGGGAGGGGAATGACTGCAGAATGATTTTTATATGAAGTGGGTATTGAAAGAGGTGCATGTGACACAAGGTGGGGGTTTATAGTCTGTTGGTGGATTCAGCAATTTGTTGTCACACCATGTGCAACGTAGCTACGATGAATCTACAGCAGAGGTTACCAGTCAGCTGTCATTTTGCTGGTCCTGCAAAAGCTCTTGAGTTTCTGGGTGTGTGAACAGCTGTGCTTCGCTGCCTTTCCCAGGAGGTTGTCAGACATCTGTGCGTGTCTGTCGGGCAAGAACCTCCCCAAGTTGTCCTGGGAAAGCGCAAGAGGTGGCTTTTTGGCAGAGTCACTGCAGCCCAAAGTTGTTTTTCTTCATATAATTCCAATAGAGTGATGACAGTTTCAAGTTGAAACAGAAAAAGCCTTGATGAAAGAACTTCTCTGTAAGTGGGGAAGATAGACAGAGTGGAAGCAGTAACTAGCAAGGTAATAGATGGTGATGGATCTATAATCTCTGAGCCTGCTGTAAGCAGTAAATTCCTAAATAGTGTCCTTTCAGCCTTAACCTATTTATTTGCAAAGTGCTAAATTTAATTTTCCTTAGTCTGCAGGAAAGCAGCATCCCAGGAATAAACCTTTAGCCCAGCCAAGAAGCTGTGCCAAAGTGCTTGTTCCAGCATTTCCATTTCCTCTTTACTCTGCATGGAGCGTCAGGGCTGTGCGCCCCGGCACGTTGTCTCTCAGGTGTGTTGGCATCACGAGGCTGGAGTCAACACTGCTGCAAGGTGGGATGTATTCTGCTCTGGAGGCTTTTCAGAAGGGGAGGTATAATAGCTGCAGGTTCCATAAAACCACCTGGACTCTCAGATCAGGGTGAATGAACCTGTCCCGAGGTGGGAAGGCTGACACATGAAAGCATGAGAGGGAGCTAAAGCTGCTCTGTCTGTCCTCTTGATACAGGACCACAGTGCTAAAGGCTCTCAGCTCAGAATAACTTCAAGAACAGCACATAAAAGCCCACGTATTCTGAAACTTCCACAAAGCCACATCTTGAGGAAGAAAAGGAGCAAGTTTTCCCAGGAACCAATGTTCTGCACATTTACCCTGCAAAGTTTCAGTGGTAAAAAGTACCTTTCCATGCATTGCTTTTTGTTCCTGGCAGCTCTGCTGGTGATGTACACAGCGTGTGTTCTTCTGGAGCTGACAGAGAGGCTTTTCCCCAGAAGTCACAATTTATTAAGAGTTTTTTAGAAACTTTGCTTTGATAAAATATTTTGGGACAAACGCAGTGTCTGAATCCAGGAGTTGGCTTTGAGTGAGCCTTCAGTGTTCCTGCGGTTGTCACGACCCCAGTGAAGCTCAATATGGGCTGTCACTAACCCTGTGCTTCAGAGAAAGTCAGTGCTCAGTTTCAGCCATTTCCCTGCCTGCAGAGGATTTCAGGAGAGTTCCTCACAGCACCTCCCATTCCTCTTTATCTCTTTCTTATCTTCACAATGGAGTTGGCTGATGGGGAACATCCTGCCAGTGCTGTCCTGGGTTCCCACCAAGTTTGCAGCCTATTGCCCATATGTGAGTGGAAAAATGCTGTTTCCCAGGGATGGATGATTTTGCCATCTTTTTTCCCCTTCAAGGTTTGGTTGTGGTTTTACTCAGTAAAGTGCAATGGAAAAGGCAGTCCTCCTTTTTTTGTGTTTGTTCTATTTTGCCATTTTTAGCATCTTAGGAATGAAATCAGTATCTGTATGTTTAAATCCAAGCCTTCCTCCTCCCTCTGAGCTCCTCAGCTCTGTGTGCTGCTCAGAGTTCTGACTTCCCTGACTCACATTTGTTTTAAAATAAATAAAAGTAACAGTGCCAGGAATCGAGGGTGGAGAATTACACAGGCTTTTTGCCTGCTTCTCACTTTGATGTAGAGTTGATGGGAAGGACAGCCCTGAACTGGTACTGAATTTTCAGTGGGGGTCTCTGCATTTCTGGAATGGGGAGAAGTTGTTCCCCACCTCTGGCGTGGATATTGTGTGATTTGGCACCCTTTCCTTGCCAGTTTGGAGGTTCCTTGGGTCTTGTTCATTCTGTGGGTGCAGGTGAGAAAATAGACCTTGCTTGTAAGTCGAGAAGTTGTGGTTCCCTGAGAGCCTTGCTTCACTGTTCTTTCATTTTAAACACAGTGTCATAGCAAGTTCATTGGCCCCACCAAAGGTCTCTCAGCCAACAGTCAGGTTGCCAATTAGTGATAGATGTACAGCATTGATTAATATCTGCATTCATTTGGTCATTTTACCTTGCCCAGGGGATCACATAGAAAACCATGAGTACTTAAGCCTTGGAAGAACTTGGGGTTTGCTCTCTGCACTGAATTGAGCATTGATAAGGTATTAAACTGAAATGGCTTCTCCACAAAAGAAGAACTTGAGCAACTTAAAATGACATTTTCCTGCCAGTTTTCCCCTGTGAGCTCAGTCTCCAGGGAGGCTTCTCATGCAGAGGGTAAGCGGGAGCACACCAAAGGCCTTCAGACTGCAGAGGGGCATCTCCAGCTTCTGAGCTGCTTCCATCACTCAGGGACTGAAATTTTAATCATTGAATTAATTTTTCAGAAACTGGAGTGCAAATCTGTACCCCCAGTGGCTTTAATAATGAATGCAGGGAAGAGAGACATTAGAAAGAGAAAGAAGGGCTGGGAAATTTGGGATTGAGGAAAGAACTTTTTTGGGGGGTTGCTGTTTTGAAGAGAGAACTTATGGGTTGTGTTTCCTTGTCTCTGGGCCTTCTGTCCAACAGAGTCCGTTTCATTTCTGTAGGAAGCATCTTATCTCTCACATACTTTTCCTCCCTGCTTAACTCCACCTGGATTTTCTTTTCCAGGGTAAACAACCAAGTCTGTGCATACACAACCCCACTCCTCATCTCCAAAGCAGCCCCCTGAAGCACTGCAGGGGGCTTCAATCTCCTCACAGAGAGGGAAGCAGCAGGCTGCCCGGTTCACCTGCTCCAGCAGAGTTAAAGACTGAGCCTGAACCTCAGCCACGATGCCAGAGCTTTCTGCCTCTCTTTTGGCTCCTTTTTCTTCTCTCAAAGAGCAAGCAGATTTTTTTTCCTAATTAGAAGTATTATATACCAGAAGATTAATTAGAAATGAAAGTAATTTTTTCCCCTCCCTTTGTGTCAGTGGAAAAGGCCTGTACCAGGCAATTGCCAGAGGGAGCTGGGATTTCTCCCTTTAATGGATTCCAGGCAATTTGCCCCTGGACAGCTATCTTCTAAATAATGAATGCTTGCACAGATTTTCCCAGTTCTCAGGCAGTGCAGGTGGTCTTCGTTTCAGTGATCCCAAACAAATCTGGAAACAGCAGGGCTTTCCCATCCTTGGTCGCCACGTGAAAGGGGCAATTCCTCACGTTCTCCCTCCTCTCCTCATTGCATGCATCATGAAGACCACCTATGGTTCTGGATCTGTATCTTTATTTATTCAAAATCTCGTTGAGCAGACACAACCATGCCCTGCTGTTCCTCCTTCGTGTCACATAATGCTGCCAGCAAAGCCAGCGCGGGCACTCGCAGCGGGTGGGCACACTGGCATCAGCAGGAGGTCTCCTCATGGGCAGGTGGGCTGATGTTCTCCAAAGGGTACAGGACTGTTACCAGCAGACAGGGCTCAAGCCTTGGTGCACGTGTGCGTGATTGCAGGACATTTCCAAGGCCTTTGTGAGTCTATGAGGCTCACAGTAAGAGGATCATTCTTTGAATTGTTATATTAATCTTCGAAAATTAGGATTTGGTTCAATGGGTGCTCTACAGAGACTGGCCTAGAGAAGAAATCCTCTCCCTGAAGGGAAGCTATTCTGGAGTTAAAAGCACCCAAGAGTGATTTATGCAGCACAGGGGTGAATTTCAGCCTGGAGGAGGACAACATTGCCTGAGTCTTTCTCTACGTATCGTGCCAGTCGCCCTGTTTATTTCCTTTCCATTAAAATTGAAGTGGTGACTGCAGGAAGATGAAGGTGAAGGTCCCCAGCTGCAGAGTGCTCCTGTGGTCATCAGCCACCTGGTTCGGAGAGAGGCTGGGGATTGCTCCAAGAACCTTTTCTGTGGCTCTAAATACAGCAGCTAATGACACCTTCCACTCGGCAGGAAGAAAACAGAATTACTAAACTTGCAATTTGGCACAGTGGGAGTGTGAGTTTGTCCTGCCAGTTTCTTGTTGCTATATATTTCCAAGATAATATTTTTTTTTTTCCTTTCAGGTGGAATCCAGATCAGGGGGTTCATTTTAAGGACTTGAATTATGCATATGGAAGGCACAGCCCCAAAAGGAAAAGACTGATTGCTGCTTATAAGTCATCTGGCATAAAAAGGAGAGTGTGCAGGTTCTTTGGGAAATGCCACGTCTTGGCCTTATGAGTAATGTGTAGCCATGTCCCGTTAGGAGCCGTGTTCCCAGTACAGTGCTGAAGGAGATGTATATATTTCCATATAGTTTTAATCATTTTGACTTATGGTTTAACTTTGTGCTAGGCAGGCTGTGCAGAGGTTCCAGGAGAATACGATTTTAGATGGCTTTGGGGGCAAAAGAAAGAAGAGGACTGAAGGCAAGGTTAGGAATAGCTGAACATTTCCAGTTCAGCAAGTTTTACGGTCACGTGCTGTGATAATTGAAGGTTTGCTGTTAAATGCTGCGAATCCGTGCTGGAAAAGAAAATATGTCCCCACTTTGCTGCAGTCTTTTGTGTGAGGAGGGAGAGCAGTCTTAGGGCAAGGGGTGCTGTTTGAAAGGAAATATGAGGAGTAATAATAATAGCTTAGCAAGGCCCAGTTCTTCTTGGATTAGGATGTGTTTTGTAGAGGAGCTCCAGGGAGCTGTGAAGGCTCATCCTGAAGATGCAGGAAAAATTAGCTTAAATTCTCTGCCAATGCCTGGAATGGACGTGTTGAGCTGAGCTTGCCCTGGTGCTACAAGGGGACTGTGAGGTTAAACTATCTCCTTTTCCAATTCCCCTTCTGTGCTTTTGTATTCTGTTGCCCCAAATCTGTGTTGTAACACTGGGGGACAGACAGCTGTCACCAGCTCAGACTAGTGAGTTGTGCTCAAAAGCTAATTCCTACAACCAGCACCAGAGTGCTTGGAGCAAGCAAACGCGTGGGTTTTGGAGCAGTGACTTGCTTTAATGTTCTTATCAACTGTTTTGCAGTCTTTGCTAAAAGAGGTCAAAGCTCATCCCTCTGGGTGGAGACTTCTTGAGCACAGTACTTATTGTTAGGGCAGTACCATATCTTGTAATTAGGGATGTAATTCTCATCTCTGTAGAGAGCCGGCCTGTAGCCTGGGTACCATTTAAAAGTTTCAGGAGATGAATTAAGCAAGAAAGGATTGAGCAGTACAATGAATTTCAACAGAGAACACTTGCCTGAAGTCCTTCAGGTGTTTCAGACGAGATATGAAAAGTAAATACCTGCCCTAATCTTCCCTCCCTTTCTTTTCTGTAGTGGGGAAGAAGAATCGCATTGTTCTGGGAGCCGTGCAGCAGCGTCGATCTGATGACTTAGGGCCTGGTTGTTTGAAAGTTTACCTCATCCCCTGATCCCTGCTGGAGCTGGGAGAAGCTGTATTTCTTTTCCTGTCTGAGACTAAAGTATAAAGATTTTTGCCTGCAAAGGACCTGTGTCTTAGAAAATTGTTGCAGTACATCTGAAGAGTCGGATTTTGGCAAGCTTCAAAGTATGATGTAAGAGATTCTTACTTAATTTAACACTTTGTTAGCTTCAGTTTCCCCCCCCTTACCTACACGTGTGGTAGCAGTGCTTATGGTATTCCACAGGGAGTTCTCTAGTTTATATGCTTTGTACAAAATCATTTATGTAAGTGCAGAATAAATCAATCAAAGTTGAAAAAAAAAAAAGGGAATGCAATCAACTTTGGGCTGGAAACGGGGAATAGGTGAAAGACTGAAAGAAAAGAAGGACAAAGATGATGAATTGTGGAGAAAAATAGAAACACAACTGCCGTACAAAAAAGGAAGGAGAAAAGAGGGAAGGAACAGTGGTAAGGTAGGGCAAGCAAGGGAAGGCCAAACATATAAGTTAATGCAAAGTGTTTTCCTCTGTGATTATATTCATTTGATGTAGATTTGTGCCAGGCACTTTACAGCAGTGTTAATGAGAAGAAGGAAGGAAGAGTTGATATCCATAGCAGTTTAAAAGATAGAACTCAAATCAAATTGCTGCTGCTCTCGGTGGGCATGGATATATTTAGCATCACAGCATACTGTATATAGTATGCCATTAGTGTTGCACAAAGTCTTTTGAATGAAGATCTAAAGCACGTTGTATTAGTTCCAACGTGGTTTTTCTCAAGTTCTTATCCAGTCCCTGGCCTTGAGAGCTACAGTTGCCAGTTGTTGCTGTATTCTTATTTTGAAACAGTGCATATCAGTGTGGAAGCTGAATTAGGTGTCCACTGAGGAGGCTGGTCCTGCCATCGTCGTGTAATTCTTGTCCTGCAGCCTTCTTTGGAAAGGGTTTTACTTCCCCCAGATTATCTTCAGGTGTGAGGCTCTTCACGACCTGTCTCAGAGGAAGGAAACTCTAATTCACCTCGCAAATGGAGTGTGTTTCCTCTGCAAATTTGCATTTGCCTTCCTTGCCTTCACACATCATCCTCCAGACATAGTCTTGTTGCCCTCAGCCCCCACCATGGTTCTACTAATAACCTCACTCTAATGACACACGAAGTGCTGGGGAGTCATGTCCTGCGCTCACGATTTCTCAGCAGTGCAGCTTCCACCCCTTCATCCTGAAAGAAACACAGCATAGGTTTTACTGGGAAAAGGGAAATGGAAAGGATATTCCCAGGGATTACAGAAAATTTACCTTCCTGGGTGTGTGGCTCAAAGAAGTGGAAGGATCTCATGTGTGTAGATGGCTGTATTACTGACAGGTAGGAAAAAAATGCTCTGGAATTATCCGCTTGGGCTGCTGGCAGGAGCTTGGACTCTCGCGGATTATCCACCGAGACAGAGACGAGGTGAACAATAGGAGTTTAATTTAAGAAATATTCTGCCTGCCTTCAGCACATCTCTCCAGCTCCCATCTCCCTGCCCTGATTGCAGTGTAATCTCACTCATTACTTTGTGGCCGTAACCTCCTCTCCCCTTTTTGGCACTGGAGAACCAGCAGCTAATTTGTGTCCAGAATTAAGGTTGTGACCCTCTCCACTTCCCTGTGTGCTCGGCGGCTGCTGGAGGAGGCACACAAAGCCTCTCTACTAATTGTTAGAAAAGAAAAATTTCTGACTCTGAATTGTTTGCCGAGCTGTTCTGTAGTTTATTTTCCTCTGTGCAACAACAGTTTTCAAGAAGAGCTGAGGATTGATTGCTCCTTGAGTTTATTGGATGTGCCTGGTGTTAAAGGGGTCTGAAATATAATGGATGTCAGCTAGGAGATAGCTGGTCGCTCTCCCAATGAGGAGGTCTGGTTGTCCTCCGTGCATTTCACCTGCCTTTTGGGGAATGACAGTCCTACCTCGGAGCTCTGGATGATGCTGCATTTGCTCTTACTACTTTGGCTGCCAGTGCTTCAGGTGAATTGCTTCTTAGGGGAGGCAATATTGTAGATTTCTTTTTGGAAAGAAGGATGGGATTATTTTCCCAGCTGAATAAAACTGCAAGTTTGGGGCACAATTGACCCATTTGTACTCACGAATGTACAACAGCTTTGTAGATGGTAATGACTTCTGTCAAATTCCTTTATTTTATTTGTCACTTTGAACTATCGGCTTATCGGGAAACTGCAAAGATTCCTTGTTGGTAGAAAGATGACTTGAAGTTGCTGAATCATTACAGGCATCGTAATGCAGAAGCAACTAATCTTTTTATCCAGGGCTAGCTTTGGGCTCTGCTTTCCCTCAGGACCTGGATGTTGTAGAGAAACAAGAAAATTAGGGCTAAAAAGATTACTTAGCTATATGTGAAGCAATCCTCCGTGCTCCCCGCATTTGTGAAGGCTGCTGCTTGCAATGCTGAAATGTTGGAGCATGGAAAATACAGGAAAGACCTGGAGGAACACCCGAGGTGTCCACAAGGACACAGAGGGCACTTCCCATTGTTTTACGTTTGCGAGAATGTGTTGTATGTAGTGTTCAAAACTGGGTAATTATATTTTTCTATGAAATCCATGAACATCTGCTCTTCCTCCTTTCTGTGCCAAGTCCCAACCTCAGGAGTCCGTGTTGTCTCCACAACAGTCAGATAACACATTTACCCCCTAAACTAAGTAGACATTGCAAGACAGGAGAAAACATTGCTCAGGAAAAGGATATTTCTTTTAAAAACTTCCAGCAGCGTCCGTGCAGGGAAAAGAAGAGGGATGCAGGGTGTGGTGGCAAGAGCAGGGAAAGCGTGGTCCACCGTGGTGCCCACGCTGAGCAGTGTCCTGTTCTGCTGTGCCCCGTTGGGCCAGGAACAGGCCTCTCTGTGGCTTTGGTCATTACACAGAGCAGGAGGTCAGGCTCTACACTCTCCACAGGAGATGCTGACAAGGGGCAGAGCACTGGAAGGAGTCCAAGCGAAAGTTCTCCAGATGAAAGAGCCGACTTCCTCCTCTTTGTTTGGCAAAACCTCACTTGCACCAAGATGACCCAGTTGAGCTGCTGTTGAGGGATGAATGATACTCATGGATTAACAACTTTACTGGAGTCGGGTGTTTTCTTGGGTTCATAACTCCTGTGTCTCAATCAAAAAAGAATGTTTTTAATGCCTCTTGTTTTAGCAGAAGTTTGAAAGTCTGGTGGAATCCTCTGCTATAAATATTTATCTGACTTCTGGCTCCCTTTTTTCCCTCATTGGGAGAGGTCTTGGGTGATGGCAGAGATCCCATAGCAACTGCAGCTTTTCTTCTTGACGATCACGGAGGAAGGGTAGTGATGGCTAGAATGTTACAGGGAAGAAGAATGTACTCCATCTAGGCTAGACTTGCAAAGACTAAATTGGAGTGAAAATAGATTAAATCTTTCCATAGTTCAATGGCAAAAGAAAATCACCCATCATTTGCTCTCTATCTCCCAGACGCATTAAAATATGGGAAATACTCAATCTCCAAACCCCTTCATTTCTTGACAGGCTTTATTCGCTCTCTTTTCTCTGCTGTTTTTATTAATTTATTCTTTAAGGCAGTCCCTGCTGTGCCAGCTCCTTTACTGCATCGTGTAGGGAGATGTTCATTGCGTTCACACAAGGAGTGCACGATCCTGAACTCGGGGCTTGATGGATACTCTCCGACTCTTCCGTGTTTCTTTTCTGCCTTTTGCTTTAGACTTTTGCAACATCCTTTGAAAGGGAAGAGCGGAAACAAAAGATCAAGGGTTTGAAGAGTTACTGATCTTTTCGGTGCCTTTTGTCACACATTAGAGAAGTCCCAACTAGTGCAGATAAAAAGGCAATATCTGTGAACCTGGCCAAACTGCGAAAGGCTTGGAGTGCTGACGATCAGCGATACAACAGGATGTTCAGTACGGGGGAAGTCCCAACCTCTTTGAGGGTGCTCCCAGGTTGGACATGAGGGTTAAGGAATTTTAAAGACACCTTCTTTGAAGGCCGTGACCTTGTTCTTCTTTTTCTATTTTCATGTTTCAGCTTTATTGCTCTCCTAAGGAACTCAGAACAGTTGATTAACTCGTAACTCACTAGTTCTTGACACATTAAGCAGCAAATTTGACTCTAATTAAACAGCTTTTATTAACCTGGGTTCCCCCTTCCCTCCTCCTGTTTCACTCTAGAGACTTCTCAGGCCATTACAGGTTTTAAAGTTGAATTCACTTTTAATTTTTTTCTTTTTTAAATCGTAAAAGCGAATGTGTGCAGACGTTTTGTGCAGCTCAGTGGGAGAACGTGTGCCTGACAGGAGAACATTTGGAAAGCAAATATGGTCACCTTGGAGGGAAGCAAGGGGTTGGATCATAGAGAGCTGGTGGCTGGCCATAGGGTTGGCTTGACGTGGAAGAAAAAACCGTGAAGGGCAGACTTTCCTTAAGTGTCCATCTACTGCTTTGAGCAGTTGCTTCTTAGCTGACAGTAGAGAGACTCAACCTCAAAGATCTGCCCAGGTGTGCAACCTGGTGTAGAGTGAGAAGGGGCATTGCTGGACCTCTTGGCCAAATTGGACGACAGCCCTTCCACTCCTCCTGAGCCTGTCAGCCCTCTGCTGCCTATGATGTTTGCAGACTGCAGGGAATCAAGAGTACTGGTAGAATTGCTTTTGGAACGTTATCCCGTGCGTATCCCAAAGGGTGTGTGGGCTTCCAGCGAGCGCTGCTGAGGCGCGGAGCTCCCTGGGGAGCCGCCCACCGCAGTGCGAACCTGCCTATGGGTGGGGTGGGTGAAGGACTGAGTACACCTGAGGATGCTCCTCTCCTTCACCACTGAGATTTGCTCCGTGTGTTTCTCGTTGGTCAGCACATACAGAAGCCTCTTGGAAAACACACAGCCAGAAAATCCAGGAACCCCCGGGCTGTAATCCAGCTCTGCCACTCTCATTCCTCATCTCTGAAATGGGAGCAGTAATGACTCTGCTACTTCATCAAAGTGGTCCAATCCTGGCATGCAGGTTGCTATTAAAGTGTTAATTTTTATTGCTTGCAAGTTGGAAGGAGGTTCCTCAGGGTTGGAAGAACATGGAAAGATGGTTTTCAATTTTCAGAACACATTGTGGTGTAACGCTGCCTAAGAAACTACCGTAGTGTCTTTATAAAAGATGTTTTTCATAAGCTTTGGTAAATGTGTTTCACCACTAGCTTGCTATGAATGTATTTAATCCAGTTCTGGAGTCTTTATCTGAGAGACAGCCTCTGACCGTGAGCTCCAGAGGTCAATTCAGGCCTTAAGAAAGGAGATTTTTATATCTATTTAGAATTGCTGTTCAGTTCCTCTGGGTATCATTTCCCTTGCATCTTGCAGGAAAAGAGTAAATATCTTCGTTGTTCTGTGCTTTCTCTTAGGTTTCTCCTTAACTGCTAAACAGCTGTGTTTTTATATTTTCTGTAACTAAAGCAAGTGAACTTCTCCCAAGACAACTCACAGTGAAGACAAAGCGTTTCTGTGCTCCTGAGAGGCAAACTAGCCAAGGTCAGCTCAATGCCCCCCAAACCAATAAAGTCATATGCAGTCTCACCACATCACAGCTCACTCCCCTATGCAAATAGCTGAAGAAACTGTTAGACAAAACCGGTCCGTGGGGAGCGCCAGTGTAATCTTTTGCTATGTTGAATATTGATCGTGGGTTATATCTCCTTTTTTTAATTTCATTCAGTTAATTTCTAGATTTTTAATAGCGCTCTATCCCTTGCTCTGTTGCTCAGACAGTTTTCTGGTAGGATTCTTGATGACACTTTGTCACGGAGGCTTTGAAAATCCAAATAATTAAACTGAATCTTCAGGGATTCTTTTTTTTTTTCCTGTAAGAATTTTAGGTGATTCTAGTAGCTAGGAGAGGAATGGTTTGCTTTATTTATTAGTGTTTTCACCTGGGAGGGTTTATTGTTTTTTGTGTAGTTTTATTTGGTACAGAAATAAGTTTTACAGGCCTTGTATTTCACAGAATCATAGAACATTTAGGTTTGAAAAGACCAAATCTTAACCTAAAACTGCCAGTTACACCACTAAACCGTGTTCCTAAGCTCCACATCCATATGTTTTTCAGATACCTCCAGGGCTGGTGACTCAACCGCTTCCCTGAGCAGCCTGTGCTTTTGGTGAAGACATTTCTCCTAATATCCTAATCTAAACCTCCCCCGGTGCAATTTGAGGCCATTTCTTCTTGTCCTATTGCTTGTTACCTGGGAGAAGAGAGTGATACCCATCGTTTCCCTGGATCCCTCCAGAAAACCTTCTGGAGTCGCTCTGCGGTAGTCCTCCTCTCTTGCCTGCTGCTATACGCTTCCGATTTTAACGCTGATTTATTTTTAAACAACTTCAGTACTTTCAGGTCCTCAAATATTATCCTGCCTTGGTGATTCATGATCCTCTGAAGATAAGAGATGCGGTATGGGAGCTTTCGGATGATTTTATAAAGTGGGTAAAGTTGCCACGTTCCAGGGAGAGCAGTATCATGAAATGACACCTAGGATGGCTCTGACAGCAGGGAGGTAAATACGTGTCCCATCACAGGAGACAAGTTGGAATCCATCTCTTCTCTGGGGGAGGGCTTCAGCATGTCCCTTTGCTATCTTCAGAAAGGTGGATGAAGCTATTTTGTGTTTCTGCTTATTGTGTTGCCAAGATTTAGCTTGAGTAGAGTCAGAGCAGAAGTCTTTTTATTAGGACTGCGTAGAAAATAAATCAGATGTGATCTTTGCACTGTGGCCGTGTGATGTTCCTGAAGAGCAGTGATGGATAGTTGTCTTTGCCAGTTCCTCTCTGCCAACAAGAGTAAGAAAAATAAAGCTTCCTTTCCTTTTTGCAATCCTAACAACTCCAAGTCTCTACATTGTGGCAGACAAGGAAGCAAGTTACCTCCAGGGGTTCCCTCCAGATCTGAGACACCAGGTAGGAGGAAGCTCATTAGAGATACTTTGCTGAGTGGGTGTAGTTGAACACACATCTTCCAGGATGTGTTTTTAAGGAGTCTGTCTGAGGTTAATGCTGCACTAGATCTCCTCTTTTGTGCTAAATTAGGCTAATATTTGAACAGGCTTCTTCTTAATTTCTTTAATTCATCATCTTCAATCATCTATCAGTAACGTGTCTGAATTCTGTGTGTGTTTTACTCCTGGTGCAGGAGCTGGAAGTGACTCTACACCATCACATGTTTTAGCTTAACCTCTGTGCATCTCGTTGAATACTAGAGATGAACGTCAGATGTAGAACAGAGCAGCCAACCCTCCATTCCCTTCTCTTATCCATGGTTCCAGTTTCAAGCCACTTGTGGTGATTACCTTCTCTCGTTGAGAGTTTGGTTGATTCTGTGTTGGTTAAACTGCAGTCTGGTTTTCTAGCCTGTCTCATTTTGGTTTCTCCTCTGTGTTTCCCATCTCTTCAGGACCTTTTTGCTTTTGTGTCTCTCCTTCCTCGAGGCCACAGCTCCTCACAGGTTAGAAGCAGCTGTATTATTCCTGCATCTGAAGAGTATTTTAAATGAAACTGTACTTAACAGTGAAGCTGCCAGTACACATTTTGATCCCCAGGGACATTTAGTTATTTTTGTGGTGTTTTCATCATGACTTAAATTTAAAATAAGCATTTATAGGCCAGTGGTAGATGCCTTGCTCCACTGTTCTGCTTGGTGTAGAAGGTGTGCCTATGAACTGGAAGATTTTTATGCTCCTTTATTCTCTTAAGGTACCACGTTAGCTTCCAAAGTTAGGTAGTTTCTAAGGGCCTGTAATATTTTTTTATGAACAGCTTTAAATAGAAGTCATTAGACACTGTTGTTCAAACTTAATTAACTGTTCTCCTTACTGAATTACAGCACGGCAAAGAGTGACAGCGCTGTGGGAAGGAGAAACATCTTACTAGATTTTTAAAAAAATAACTAGATTTAACACTTAATTAAAACACAGGACCTTTGGAAGCCCAGGTATTGGGTTGCCTTCTGGGAGATCTGGCTTTGGGGAGTAATGTTTTACGTCCCAGATTACTGCAGTTAAACCAGGTGAGCTTCGGGCATGGCTGGAGTCTGTGCCCTGGCTTCATTCACAGGGGTGGGGTGGTGCTTATAGATGTTTCCCCCCCAGCAAAGGCAAAATGTGATTGCAGCATATGCAGGCAGATTTGTGCCTGCTTAATCTAGCAGATACCTATAGCAATATTGAATAAAAAACAGTGGTCAGAGTTTCAGCTTATGCTGGTAATCATAGGGCATGCTGTGGTCACCAGAGAGCCCATGCTGTGCTTGCCATCATCCTGCCCCATCACCAGTAAGGGAGGGCAGCACAGGATCCTTGGAGGGAGAAGTTTTTCCTGTGGCTGAGCAGAGAATCACAGTTGTGTCTGTGCAAGGAGAGGGTATGAAACTGAGTGTGTTCAACAGGAGAGGCAGGAAATGTTGGTGTTGTCCTAGAATGTTGTTATGTTGAAGGAAACAGAGTTACAACTGCATTATCCTTTGAAGGTCTTGGAGAAAGTAACGTAATCAGAAAATGGATTTAGAGGGTGTTGACGTACACCGTTACCCAGAAGTGGGTTTTAGGCAAAGTGAGGTTGCCTGGAAGCCTTTGCAGGATTAAACCAGGAGTATATTTTATTTGGCTTTGATATTTAGAACAAAAGTTCTGGAAACATCTAAGCTTTCCTGTCACATTCAAAAGGCTGATGATGTTTTGTCACTTTCTGCCTCGGAGTGCACTGTGGGGTCTCACTGAAGTGCTGAGGAGATTTTATGACCAGGTCCTGTTGGGAAAAGGCTTTCTTTCAGAAGAGCTTCCACAGATAACTGTACATATCCATCCTCTGGGAATGGATGCGAGTATACCAGCGGCTGAAGAAAATACAGCAGGCTGAGTATCTCTGCAGAAAACAGGATTCACTGAGCTGCATGAAAGTAACCCCTGTCAGTAATGCCGGCAAACACTCGCATTTACCAGATGCTGGATCCATCTCTCCTTCATCTTGTGCCTTTATCTGACCATCAGAAAACAATATGATTTCTTTAACTTAGCTTTGGAGCCAGAGCAAGAGCTTACTACAGCTCTTTGGAGTAATTTTTACCTCCATTCCAGCTGACTAGATTAGTCTGCAGATAATGCTAGGAGTGAATAAGAGCCTCAGCTCCGAGGGAGCTGGGACGTAATTACGCTAGATGAAGGGTACTCTCTGCAGCTCCTCCAAGAGTGCTGAGATTAGACTGTAATCATTGTTTGTAAGCAGACAGGAATGAGGGGTAATCAGCCAGGCAGCACTGGCACGTTATTCCAGGAATTAATATTAGCTTCCTGAAGTAGCTCATCAGTTCACATGGATACAGAACTGCAGAAATCAACAGGTCCCGTCTTCCCACCGCGGGAGCTGCGGGACGGACTGGGAGGGAACACTTGTGGGGCACGGGCTTGGGGCTCTCTGGGTCGAGCAGGCGTGTGCAGAGCAGCTGATGTGGCTGTGTCAAGAGGGAATTGCTCTTCCTAAGAAGCACTGCGGGTCTCAGCTCTGTGGGGAGACAGGCTGCTGCAGTCACTGGTTGTCTACAAAGAGACTGGTTAATGCAACACCAGGAAAAAGCTCTGAAGCTTGCAGCCTTGGCTGGTGGCTTGCTGCCCGTGGAGAGCAAGTGGGGTTTGCTCTGCTGGGGAGGGGAAGGAGATTGCTTTCTTCTTTAGCAATCATCTTTTGCCCGCAGAGCTGCAGCAGGAGGGGAGGACCTGCCCTGGGAAGGAGCGGAGAAGTTTCCTTTGGGGCTTGAAGGAAATCTTTGCAAGTGTGCTTGGTGCTGCTTGCATCCTGGCCCTAATTATAAAGCCTGCAGGTCCCAGTGAGCACGGCGAGAACATCGTGTACAGGCACAAAGCTAACACTAGGCAGTGAAAGTCTTGACGTTCCTCTGATGTGAAATGAGAAGAGAAGGAATAAAAGAGCTTGCAAATCCAGGCAGAAATCATTAGGAAGGGTGAGTTGAGGGTACTCATAAAAGCACTGGTCTAAGTAAAGATCTGAAGGAAGAATTAGGGATAATAGAGGAGAAGCCCTGGTGCGAGTGAGGGGATAACGAAGTGGACAGTAGTGTGCCAGTGGAAGTCTGCAGACCATGGGGGTCGTTTGGGTTTCCCATGTATTGCTTTCACCAGAACTTGCTGCTGCAGACCAGGTGGTAGGAGCATTATTAACGCTCCCAGTTAACCTGCCTTACTTCTCTGCTTTCAGCAGCTCTCACTGCCGAGCCCTTTGCTTCACTCAGTTTTGGAATAAATCACCAACCAACCTACTGATTGTGTCTCTCACGGTGTTTTACCTCTGCTAGTTATGTGTTTGTGCTTTTTAATGATGCTGCTGCTCTGACAACTCACTAAACATGACAGCTTTATGGGTGGCATTGCTAATACTTCAGCAGCCAAAGGTTAGCTGCTATTATTAACCAGATTAGTACTGGCTCTTGTATTGGAACAAGTGAGTTGGGCTTGTTTAGCCAGGAGAAGAGAAGGCTCCGGGGAGACCTTAGAGCAGCCTTCCAGTACTGAAAAGGGCTACAGCAACACTGGGTATGGGCTCTTTTTCAGGGAGTGCAGGGACAGGACAAGGGTAAATGGTTTTAAGGTGAAAGAGGGGAGATTGAGATTAGCTATTAGGAAGCAATTTTTGACTGTGAAGGTGGGGAGGCCCTGGCACAGGTTGCCCAGAGAAGTGGTGGCTGCCCCATCCCTTGAGGTGTTCAAGGCCAGGTTGGATGGGGCTTTGAGCATCCTGATGCAGTGGAAGGTGTCGCTGCCCATGGAAGAGGGGTTGGAAGTGGATGGCCTTTAAGGTCACTTCCAACCCAAACCATTCTATGACTCCATGATAGATGCTTTATCTGGAAAGCTCATAGCATAGAAACAAAACTTAAAGGAGTATCGAAGGATGGCACAGCACGTGAGCAAATGGACTGGGTGGTGGTTGGCACAGAGTCATGAGTTTACACGTGTGATTGTTGGTTCATTTGGTCTGTTAATTGGCAGTAGAGGTAGGTCGAAGGGCACAGCAGGAACCTGGCAGCCAGCAAGAGGAAAAGGGACAGAGCTGGCTCGTCACCTGCCTGTCCTGATCCACTGCCAGCAATTTGTAGCTTTCTCTGCAGGAGGGCATCTGGAAAGATTTGAAAGAAGGATGTGTTAATGTCTGTGTGGAATGCTCCAAAAACTCTTCCAGGCCGGAAGGGTAGCATGAGGAATAGCATGGGAGGGCTCAAAGGTGAGTCTGTCTTGTGGGCTTCAAAGCTGCAAGCTGTCTTTATCGGAGCAAAGTGTTTGTGTGGCTGCTGAGATGTACCTGGGTTAAGGAAGGTCGATGTCATGGAAAGCCATGACAGTAAAGAGAAGAGAGTGGGGTTTTGGACACCTGGAAAGGTGAGTGAGGAAAGAGAGGAACAGCTAGAAGAGGCTTTTGGAATCAGTGGGTAAAATGAACTATGCTGAGGATGCGCAGCCGTGAATTCGCACAACACAGCCATAATTATTATAATCAAGATCAGAGAGGAGGAGCTGTCTGAATTCATTCCTTTTTGCTGCATTACTCATTTAGATGTATTTTTTATCTAATGGATCTTTGCACAGTCAAGCTTTGGAATGAGAACAGTCATGTTTGCTGTGGTAGGAGCAGCAAATAGGGCAAAGAGGTGGGGTTTGCTGATGAATATCAGCTTCTGGAAACTAATTGTTTTTTTGCTCCTGCTGCTGCTTTGCTAAGGGACTGGGACATAGATCTCGTTTTAGAAATCTCACTGTGTGACTGTCATGTTTCTTAGAAAGCACAGTAGGGAGAATAAATTTGTGGGTTGAAGGGAGGTTGTGTCTATGGGAGACACTCTCATCTGGTTGTGCCTTTGTCCTGTGCTCATCACCATCCCCATTGCATGATGATGTTCTGCCTCAAGTACCTGGGGACTGGTGTCAGTGTCTCTTCTGATGGACTAGTAATTCTTCCCAAAGCCCTAGTAGCCTATC
Source organism: Dromococcyx pavoninus (assembly GCA_033558185.1). Taxonomy (NCBI): domain Eukaryota; kingdom Metazoa; phylum Chordata; class Aves; order Cuculiformes; family Neomorphidae; genus Dromococcyx; species Dromococcyx pavoninus. Next base: position 265,236 of record JAUMJL010000357.1, on the reverse strand, counting down.
TAATGAAAGTAATGAGTGCCTTGGTGCTTTGCTGCATGACTGGAAGATTTATTGCTATAAGCAGCAGCAAAGCAACTGGGGAGGTAGAGGGGTTGCTCAAAGAAATTTTAATATTGCAGGTCCTAACATTCCTGCTTGTCTTTACCAAAGGAGTTATCAAATTAGAAGATCCGGTGGGAACAGTGAGAAGATGTTGTCAACACTGTTATAGTGAAGGCTCTGCCAGCACTTTTCATAAAAACCTTCTGTTTTCAAATGACTATAAATAGTTGGTTAAATGCACATAAATAGATCCTACCTGGGGGTAGATACTTGACTTCGGAGTGAGCAGACAGCTGCTTCTCACTTTTAACCTACATAAAATGAGGAACAGCAGTGTTGCCAAATACGAGTGTGGAAAATTGTAAATGCAATGTAAAAATAACAATATGCTTTGAGATAATTTCATTTGCCATCTGGTTTTGAGCTGTCGGTTATACTTGCATCATGTTTTCCTTGCAACTGTGAAGTTTCTTTATTTTGAAACAAAAACAGAGATCGTCTTCTAGTACCTTGACTTCAGGATATGGCAATTCAGGATAAGTTTTTAATCAAATCAAGTCTTTCAAAGCTTGTCAGAAAGGGAAGAGTGCTGGCAATGCTGGGCAGTTTGGAGAAGTTTATGAATCTATTTTAGTTTTGTGTAAGAGCAAATTAACCAGACAGACTTAATAAATGCGTAAGACATCTCCATGCATTCACAATGAACTTTTGCAGGTAGACATTTTGAAATTAGAGAATGTTAAGGTAAAGCACATATTTGTACCCTGGAGAATTAACTTGCTGCACCCTTATAGACATTTGCTACACTCTTATAGCTTCATGTAGCCTAAATAATCTGTGGCTTTGTGATTAAAGCTTTTAAAATATTTATTCTCCTTGATTATTTAATATTTAATATTCTTGTCCCAGTCTTGGTTTTGTGGAAAAAAAAGAAAAAACCCCAGCAAACAGAGGCTGACATGTACAAGACTTCAACCACAGTGAACTGGCAGAAGAACTAAAGCTCTTCTGGTTTTGCTTCAGCTTCTGGGCAGGCAGGTGGAGTGGAAGTAAGTTTGTATACTTTCCAGAGGGCCGAAGCAGCTTGTAACGAGCTGTATGAACTGTTTAAAGATGGGACAAATGTATTTCCTTACTGTATAAATATGAAAAGTGCTGGTCATAGTCCCAACTAGAGCAGTGAAGCAGGCTCCCACCTCAGAAGAAAGATGTTTAGAGCTCTTTGGAAGTTGTTTCCCAAATGAGAAAGGAGTTTTTCTTGAATGACCACAGGGCATCACTGTGCAGACCAAAGGGAGATGGGAAGAAATTGTCATTTTTCATTGGACTTGTATTATCCTGCTCCTCTGGTTTGCATTAATAAACTTGGTCAAGAGTTATTTAGAGGAGGGTTGGTGGCACGTGGCCTGGCAAAAGGACAGCATCCGCCTCCTCAGCCTTTCGTGGTGTAGATCCCAGCTCACTCGGAGCTGGCAGGCAGGGATTTAGGAGGCACTTGGAGACCACGGGAGTTTAGGTCTATTGTGCAAGAAGGCTGCAAACCTTGGCTGTGACTAAGAGACGGGCTTGGGAGGCTGCAGACATGCTGTCACCTGGAGCCAGGTGTCTTTTCTCCCACAGCCCAACCGAGACAGACCCCCTCTCCCCAGCTTTGCCAGGCAGCCAGAGCCCAGGCAGCCAATCCGTGCCCACACAGGGACTGCTTTGGGTTATTCATCTGCTGTAACAGGCTCTGCTGCCTCCTCCCACCCCAAGCTGAACACTTAGCAAAGCTTCCAAGGTACACCAACTCTGTGTGGCAGCTAACAAGCTTAGCTGATGAGTTCTGCCATCATCCTTCTCCAGAGTTAATCAGCTTACCCTTGCTCCAGAGCTAATGGGCCCGTGGGTCACGGCGGCCCCGTGAACCGTTTGCACGCGAGTTTACCACATCCATCTTTAATTGCTTCCTCCTGCATATGCTTCGCTTATTTTTCCAATGGTTATCACTTCTTATTTTGCAGCCAATTCTTTTTTTTTTTTCCCTCAGATGCACAGTTCATTAAAGACTATTTTCGTGCTATGGTTGAGTTTTAAAATATCAGCTGCTTCCCAGTCATTCCACCCAGACTGGGTAGTGGCCAAAATTTCTTTACAAAGGGAATTATTACGCTTGGGATGGCACATCTATCAGCACTCTGGGCTTTTAGCAGTGCATTCTGAAATCCATCGGCTCCAGCAAAGAGAAGGATTGAGTGATATCAGCTCTCAAAAGTCAGGATTTTACATAGTTGAGAGTGGAGGAAAGTTGTCCAGCTGAGAGCTGATGCAGTAGAGGTTCTGCAGCTGAAGAGTGACACTGGCAGCTTGTAACCCCGTCATCTTCAAGAGCAGCAGCTGAGAGCTGTGCCTGCATCCCTTCGCTAATTTGAAGTGGCTTTACGATCATTTTCCTGGAGAAAAAAGTATTCTACCCTTTTCACTCGCTGTGTGAAAGCCAGTAGAGAAAAGTGACTGACAAAGAAATGCTGATGGAACGTACCAAAACCGCTGACTCTGCACTTGGCGAGCAACCCAACAATAGATGGAATTTTTTTTCCCTGATAGTTTTCAGGTTTTGCACTGGCAGGGGGTGGGCACGGGTAAAAAGTCTGCCTGCAACTTTGTGTTGAGTTGCAGCATCTCTGCCTTGGCAGTGGCCCAGTCTTCAGATGCAGAGCCAGGAAGGTTTTGGGCAGTTAACTGATGAATGCATTTACACGGTCCCCCACTGTGCTCCATCCCCTCCTACAGCAGCACTTTGTGCATGGCAGCAGGGATGCAGGGATGGGACAACCATCCTGGTCCTGACCTGCCCTTAACACAGAGCAGGCAAGACCTTGCCCAGAAGGAGTAACTGCAGAGCTTCGCTGTCGGAGCTCCCAGCTGCCAGTGCTGCTGCAGAAGTTATTCTTGACTTAGGAAAACATAATGAAATGCTCATCAGTTACTGCATTGTTAATAATGTGATTAAGAGGAGGTTTGTTTTGACCATATCCCATTCTTGAAAGCCAAATAGAAATGGCATAAATGCCATTTAGAAAATGGGCTGATGTTGTCTGTTCTAATTTTCATTAAATTTTCTGCTTCTTCACCCCTACAGCAGTAGTTACACAGGTTAATTAATACATATCTTGCATGACAGAGTCCTTAAATTTTATTTTTTCAATTGAATTCTTTCCTATTCTCTTTCAGAACAAATAGCGCAGTGCTCTTTCTTCCTTTCTTACAATCTCAGTATTTTATGAGCCTTTTGCTTGTCTCCACACAGTTTTCTCAGAATTTCTGGAGGGAGGGCATTATGAAAGCCTCTGTGTTTTCCTCTCTCTAGAGCTTTTCAGTGCTCTCCTGGCCCTATCTTAAATAAAGTGAACAACATTTCAGATAAGAACAAGCCACCAATTTAAAAAGTTGCATTATAGTGTTTTCCAGACTATTCACTACTGTTCAGTGCTTCATCCAATGGTTTTGCTAACTCTTGGAAAGAGCACTACCAAATCAGAAAGGTGCCGTTATCCTCTGCCCTGAGCAACATCACAGTGTTTCCCTTACAATGTTATACTGCCACGGAGGATTTGCAGATGGATTTAATGATTTTCCTTGCTCATTTTACTGGCACAGGGGCATGGCTTGCCAGTCCTGATTGATAACGTTCTTTTCAAAGCTTTGTTTAAATGAGAGGTTTGCCAAGAAACTTTTTGCCTTGCCCAGGAATCCTTTGATTTGAAGGCAAATTCCATGTCTGTAGGAAGGAGTTCTCATGATATTTGGCAAAATTAATTGGAAAAAAGCACTTTGGGACACTTTTTACTCTTTTGAGGTGCTGTGAAGCCTCAGTGAATATGTTTGAGGAGGGGAGAGACAAGGTGATGTTGCTTTTTGGATGCTGACCCAGGCTGTGGGAACCCAGGGTTTGATTTTTCTCTTCTGCTCTCAAAGATCTGACTTTGCATCTGCCTCCCCGTAGAAACGTGCCACAACTGGCAGCCAGGCTGTGTCCCAGCTGGGGCATAGACATTCCTCCTGCTCACACTGAGGTCTGGAAACCCAGAGGTTCTTCAGAGTGGAAACTGATGTCCAGAACACCCACAGAGGTTTCCTGACCGCCTGAGCTGTAGGACTTCCTTTCCCTAGGTGCTGTACGCAAGAGCTCCTGTGTTTTATATAAAATACCTCACTGAGACCAACCAAAGTTGAGCAGCTCCTCGAAGCAGTTGAGTTCAAGAGCAGGCTGGCCTGGCCACCACAAGTGGGAGGCTACAAGACACAGTCTGTGGTGGAGTCTGGATATTCTGCATGGAGATACGGAGGAGGTGGGTTGGCTCTCAGCCACATCAACAGATTGCTCCTCTTTTGCAGACTTGAAGTCATGTCTGAAATAAATCCGTGCACTTGCTGCCGCGCGTCCTGCGCGGAGTGGCGAAGGAGACAAACAGTTTGGGCTGGAAATTTCTGATACTGTCTTGTAGAGATGGATTTAAAGCACTGGGGCAAATTATTCTCCCTCCATTGAACATTGCTAATGGCTGGAGTCTACATGTTCTAGTAAAAGTGATCCTTTAATTGGGATGCTTCTGGACTTGTACCCGTTTGCTCATGTTGGGTGTCTGGCCGTACCTCATCATCTGTATCAAATGTTCACAGGAGGTGAGAAAGAGGACCAAAAAGCACAGTTTCTATCCTGACTTTGTATTTTTCTCTGCTTCAGCTCTGAGCTGTTTGTTTAGAGTTTGGCACCTCCTCTATCAAAGGTCCTGTTTTGCAGACCTGGTAGTGGCTGATTGCTGGCAGGGAGCACGCGCAGGGGAGTTTGCTGGGCTCGGGGTGGGGGGTCCTTGGTGCTCATGTTCCTTTATCTATAAAACCAGCAGTGAAAGGCTGGGGCTGGGGATGTCTGTGTAGTGTGTGAGTGTAATTAAGATCAACTATGCCAGTTTTGTGACTCCCCTCTGCTCGTGTTAGGAACAATAGCTCTAAATGATGATTGTAATTCATTACAAATGCGCCCTAATTAAATTACCCATCAGTGGCTGAGAGATTAATGATACCAGCCCGGGTTAGAAGATGATTAAAGTTAGGCTCGACACATTTTTCAGTTATTATATGGTAGCTCACATGGAGAAGGGATGGGGAGGGGTGTGAGGTGTGATTAGGTGATGCTCTGGTAAGTGGCTGGGGCAGCTGAAAGCTGCTGCTGACAGCACTCCTCCAGAATTTGCTGGTGAAAAACCCTCTTGAGGTTTTCCTTGTGTCTGTTACTGGGTGTGCACGGCCGTGCCCTTGTTGGGGAAGGTTGTTACTCCCTTTGTAAAATGGGCAGGGAGTCTGGTACAGCAAGAAACTGAGCTTAGATCTCCCAAACTTAGGCTTAGCTCTCCAAGTTTAGCTTGATGAGTTCTCTTGCCTTTCTTCTTTTTTATCTTTATATTAGTGCTTGCAGAATAATTTCCAGTCTTTCTTAAAAATACCTCTAAAAATAGTGGGGAAAGGCTATGGCTGACACAAGAAATGGTATCAAATACAGCAGAGCATCAGCCTCTCTCCCCTTCCTTAGAGAATTTTTACACTGCAACTGGTGTTCAACAGCAAATGTTTACAAGGGGAAGATGACTCAACAACATATCCTTGCCTCCAGTGAGAGAGAAGTGCAAAATTCAGGATGCTTTATAAAGAGAGACAAAAACAAGGCACCAACTTACCTGATAGTGCAGCGCTGGGGTTTGCTGCCTCTGCAGTGCTGGAGAAGGAGCCTCTGCAGGTGTTCCCAGAGCCCAGGTGAGAGTGAAGACCCAATGGGTTGGTTGTTTTTGAGCGGATGAGAAGGAATAAAGGGATACTTCAGCATAAGGACTCTCTCTGAACATCCTAGGACAGATTGGCTGTGCTTGGCATCAGCTCTTCTGTCATTATCTGGTAAATAAGCAAGGAGGAATTTTTTTTTAAAGCAATTTCATGTTCCAATATTGTACATCCTGTCCTTAAATGCCTTCGCTGATTGGATTGCCAGGGCCAGTCCAGAAATGGACATTTTTTACCAGTCAGGGCTGGGCTCTTAATAGATCTTCTTAAAATCTTTGAGAAGCAGATCTTGGGTGCTCCCAAGTAGAAATAAATTGAGCAGTGTGGTTGGTTTGCCCTTTATGTCAGTAGAATGGACCTCATTAAATCATTGCACAGAAAAACTGAAACAAATGGCATTCCTGGAAATGAGAACAGACCAGGGCTTGAACGAGATGGCTGCATGTGTCAGAAAGGAGGCATCTTTGTCTTTGCAGTTGTGCCCTGGTGACCTGTTCCCTTTGCCAGGTGCCTGGTTGGACTGGGGCTCATGAAAGGAGGATGCAGGAGTGGGTGCTGGTACAGCAGGTGGTGGGAGATGAGACAGCCCATCCTCTCCCATTCCGTAGAGTCTCCAACAGTGTTGTGGCAGGCAGATGGTAGTTATTAGCTGTGCAAACTTAATTAGTTCACATCAAAGTCACTGGAAGACGTTTCTCTGGGGAATGGATGGTTACCAAGAAGTTCAGACTGTGCTTGGAGAAAGGGAGATATTAATATTGAAGGTAGACATCTCCGGGTTTGGATGACCTTGCTTCTGTTGATAAAATGATGGCATTTTCCAGGGTTTTGCATGTTCTCTTCAGCAAAGCTGTTGGTCATAATATTGAAAAGATTTCCTTTGAGGAGGGTAGGGACGAATAACCTCAAAGAGCTTTTCCTCCGTAAAAATGACTGCCAAAACCATCTCTCACTACACTGGAGCTGTCGCGTGCGCGTTTGGAGGCAAAGGTAAACAGACCAGCAGCGAGCAGGAGCACAGTGGATCCAAGAGAGAGCAGGATGTGGATTGCTGTTCTCCAGATTTCCAGATTCTGCACAAATTAGTGCAGAGATCCTCTCCAGGCCAGCAACCTGATGCTGGCTGTCAGCTCAGTGGATGCCTCTCACGCAGACCCGGTGCGGTCTGTCGACTCCGAGAAGGTAGAGGCATCGCCTGCAGCTCTCCGTGTCCCGGGTCCTTGTCTTTCTCTCTGAGAGTTCAGAGGTGCTTCCCACGGCCCTTTAGCCTGTACATACCTTTGAGAAGGAGAGCAACTGGGTGGCTCAGCCATCAGAGGAGCCTCACCCACAAATTTTGATTCTGCAGGCAGATTCTAGCAGCTAATATGAGTTTTGTGGCCTAGTTCTTTCTCTCTGGAGGGTTTTCTGACCTGGCTATGGAGCCTTGAAGCTGTATGTTTCTCTGCTTGTTACTGCCTTACAAAGCTAAATGTGTTTTTCCTCTTTCTTTTTTTGGTTATTTTTTGGCAATTGTTTAGAAATGTTTTTATTTAGGACTCAACCCTTCTTGTCTTTCTGTTTTTTCCATTCCCAACCACCTCCTGCAGACAAGGTGGTTGAGATTCAGGGGAATAGTTGACTCACAGATGCTGAGATTTGCCTGTATAACTGAGCCTATGAAAAGGAAATTTTCCTTTAGACATTGTAGAGAAATAGCTCTGCTGGTGGCACAGTCACTAGGGCAGTGTTGGGGGGAAGATGTCCTTTAACTGAGAAGATGAAGTGAAACTGGGGAGTTTCAATGGTGTTATAGATCAGTGGTTTGGATCCAGCCTGCGCAGATAGAGATGAGACGTCGTTACATCCTGCCCTCTTGATTAGTGACCCAAGTGAAATGAGTTTGGGTTTAGTCCAGTTCTCTGCGGATAAGCTGTTTGCAGAAAGCAATCAACATATCTGGCATGGACAGGCCCCCTAACGAGCCATCTCAGCACAGGGCGAGGGTGCAGAGATGTCGTGGACACCAAGCTGCGGTCACCGAAAGTCTGGGGCAGGGCTGTTGCTGTAATCTGCTACCTCTGTGCATCTCTCACCTTGTCCATGGTGGATCTCCCCCTTCTCAGCTCCCAGGCTTCTGGCTGGTGTTCTGATGCACCCACAAATTGGAGGGGACACACGTGTTTGTTCTGAGTTTGCCTTTGGGGTGAAATAAAGTGCATGTTAATAGGGACTGTTTCTTGAGGTCATGTCCCTTGTCCCACAGCTCCCCAGGGCTACCTTCTTTCAAGTTGTGGCACCCCACCAGGATGTTTGTAGGACCAGCTCCTCTTAGCCACCTTTCTCTATAAGCCAGCTCCATCACCTGGAACTCTCTCACTGACTTCTTCTCAGCCATGGCTTTGTACCCTCTCAATGACATTGCTGCTTCTTTCAAACGCTGCCACCATGAGCAGGAGGTGTCCAGTGGCCACCGAGAACTGAGCAGCAAATGTGGGGATTGGGTCTTTTGAAGTCTCTCCAATATGGACGTGGGGTTTTTTTAAGAATAAATATGCATCAAATGGTGCATATTCCAGACTGAATATTAATCTGAGGTAGCAGCAACACACGACATTGCCTTGCTGTTTCCAGAGACTGATCTCTCCAGGACAGTGCTGAAGTGGTTTCCTTCAGAGCAGCATTGGAGGAACCAAGAAGCATCTGAGTGTGTAGATAATGTTCCCTCCCCACCATACGTGCCCATGGTCCTGCCAGCTCATGGGTAGAGTTTCTTGGTTACTGTGATTGGAGTGGTCAGCAGATGGGCCCCAAGTTCAGCCCAGTTAGTCCTGTTCAGGGCTAAGGCAAAGTTGCTTTGTGTCTCATTCCATATGGTGACTCCTGCTGTTACTGTTCTTGTGGGAAAAGCTCTGAGCAACATCCTGGTCTCAAGTGCAGGCCCCATTTTCTCCTCACTGAGTAAAAGACCTCTGGAAACACCAGTGTTTCTGTCAAGTGCATGGTTGCACACAAGGAGAGATATTTGACACACAGTGCTACTGATAGGTGGGAGCTGGCACTGCTTCATCCCCCATGGGTGCTCCCTTGTCATGGAGAGACTCCCAGTGGGAGCAAACTTGTCCGGTGCCCTGAAGGTATCTGAGGGCCAGGCCTTGCCTCAGGTCTGTGAGCAGAAAGGCAAATAGATTAATGAAGATTAATTCTGAACTGATGCCTGACCTCTGTGGTTGAGGAGGGAATGGAGAGGCTAAACTGAGGCAATTTGGTTGGCTCTAACTTGTTCTTCATGTTTTCTGTAGGAAACTGTTGCTTGGGATTAATCTTCCCCTGGTTATGTAGTTTTTTTAGATTTTTATCAGTGGCAGCAATGGGCTGAGGAACTTGCTTGGTAAAATTGTATGGCATGGGCCCCCAGTGACACAACAGCACTTGGAGAAGGTCTAAAGAGTGCTTGGAGTGGTGTACAGGGAGAGGGGATGCAAAATTGGAGAGCTCTAGATTCAGGCTTTCTGTACTGACTGGCTGTGATCTGTGTGGACGATGCACATAATGCTTCTGGACATCATCCCTGTGACTCCTGTTATCCCAAGAATGTCATAAACACCTCTCTGATACGATCAGCTCTGCTGGTGTGTGCCAGCCTTATGGTCCTCACCATCACTTGGTTGTTCTCTCCAGCTTCCCCCACTGGGTATCTCCTCATATTCTCTTACTGTGCTCTGGCACATCGAAAGGGAGATCTTCTCGTGCTGCTCAAACGCTCCAGTTAATCACCCGTGGCAGTTTATGCCTCTCATTAGTTTGGAAATGCAGAAAATGCTGAGGGGTTGGCACAGTCTGTTGAGGTGGATCGTGTTCGAGTCTGCTGAAGAGGCGCTGGCTCAACCATAGCTGGTTTTGTTTATCTTCACGGTTGTTACCAAGCACTCTTTGTGATCACATAAACGAGATCTGAGTAGATCCAGTTTCTGTTTTTTCCCTCCTCTATGATTCTGGGCTTATTAGCCCTGACAGTTATTTATTTGTCCTTAGCTGTGGGCTGAGGCAGCTCTGTGGAGAACGTGGGAAGCGTGTCTTTTCTAATTAGCCCACAGCCTGCTGTCTGTCTGCCTCCTGGGCAGGACAGGGCATACTATTTTGCAGAGTTTATAGTTGCAGGAAGCCCTGCAGCAGGAGGTCACACTGCACTTGTTTCTGAGAGGTTTTACAGCAACTACTCACATCATCAGTGTTCCTGAGACTAAGCAGGAAACAAAACCTGTGGACTTTATTTTCCTCTTGTTCCCCTGACTGGACTATTTAAATTACATTGGGGTGTGATGAGGTACGATAGGAACTGGGAGCAACCCACCATGCCCAAGGAGACTGCAAACTGGTTTGGCAGGAACTTCTTCCAACTTATTTCCCATGTCCCCTAGCAAGCATCCAGCACGCTTGTAGCGTCCCAGCTCTGGCAGGAGTTGTTCTCAGAAGTATTGCAGCAACTAATGAGGAAGGAACGTTGGCTTCATGGAGGCTCACACCTTTTCTTTTCCCAGCATGATCCCCTGTAGGATGTGTGTTATGTCACAATTATGAGACCTGTAGCTTTATATAGCCTCGTGGTTTGTATAAAAAGCGAAAGCTGCTGTGTCTTGCTCTTTGAATCTGTTGGAATAATCTTCTTGCATCTTTTTTGACAGCAACAGACGGGAAAGGCAACTTGTGCAGAGCAGCTCCTGGTTCTTTGGTGGCAACGAAGGAGTGAAGTTTGTTGTCATTCCACAAGGGAAACTGGGGTGGAGAGGCAGTTGACAGAAGCACGTCGCCAGCCTTCCTCCTCCGAGTTTGACTGAGGACAGAGTGCTCAGCAGAGCACTCATCCGTGCCTTTTTCATTTGCCCCTGATTTTAGCAAAGGGGACTGTAACAAGTCGTGTTCATTACCAAACCTTGCAATTCAAGATAACTCTTTAAATAGCAACTTTCCTCATTCTTCAGTCGCTGGCTCAATGCCCGGGGAAAATAGTGGGTTGAGAATATGAAGCAACAGCTTTTCTTTTTTCCTGTAATAGTGCTTTCAAACTCTCTGTCTGTTTAGAAACATTAATCATTGTAACTATGGGGTAAAAATCTCCTGCCTGTCTTTAATCTTACCTGTGCAATGAGATGGCAATAGTGAGCTGTTGCTGTCTATGGATGATTAAGAAGGGATAAGCTTCAAATAGTTGACTGTATCTTTTTCTCAATTTGCTTTTCTATCATTTTAAATTAGAGATGGTCTTAGCTGTTCTATTGCAAACCCTCTTGGTCCTGTGATCTTTTTTGCTGTTGCAAACTATGCAGGGCTGCGTTAGCCCAGCTTTGGAAATCCTGAAGTAAAAGTTTGTCAGGAGGTTTTGCATTAAAAAGCACCTTTGTCTGAGTCAGCCATGGGCATAGAATGCTGTCAAGAGATGTTGCATTGCCTGAGGGTCTGCCCTGCAGAAGAGACATGGAACTGCTTGTAGGTTTTGAATTCTTGTGGCATTTTTATGAGAGTAGGGGTAATTCTTGAAGAATATTAATGCAATTACATTGTGCTTATTGAAATCTCCCCACCCCCTCAAGTTTTTACAGAACGTGGTTGGTATTTATATCTCCTTTCCAGCCTGTGCTAGTGTTGGTGGGTGGTGTTAAACAGGGGCTGCATGATTAATAGCGTAAGTGATACTTCAAAGTGTTTTCCAGACAATAACTAACTAATCCAGTTTGGTGCTTATGAAGGGAAAGAGATCCCGTGGTATTATTTGTAGCATTCTAAGTTTGTAAATCCCTCCAGAATCTCTGAGAGGCAAAGTAAATCCCATACACATGATAATTATATTACAGAATGGTACAAGATGCCAGCGAATCTTCCTACATGTCTTGGATGCCCCTTGCATGTATTGCTACCACAGCTGCCTCTTGTGTGCCAGATGTTCTCGTTAAAGATGACAAGGGAAGTGTGGACATGCAGGGGTGGAGGCTTCTCTGGTTGTGCTAAGACTGTAAGAGGCAGCTCGTGGGCCGTTTCTGAGGCAGCTCCTTGACCAGATGGTAGAAGGACACTGAATGCAGTGGATTACCTGGGGCACTGAGGAGCACCTGGTCTTGACTTCAGGAAGAGGGTTTGTGGATGGCTGGGCTAACACGAATGGTTCTGACTGGTGCAATAACTGGATGAGCACTCAGGTAAACTACATTCACAGGAGATTAGATCCTTGGCCATGGGTTTTACATGTGCCGTTCTTCGGTGCAGTTGGGAACGTGCTCTCTTTCATCTGCCCAGATTTCCAGCAAAGAGAAAACACATCTGACTAACATGTGACCTTCATTAATCATAGACTGCTCCTTATGTCCAGTTTTGCAGTAACTGCTTCTATATCCATTTCCTCAAAAACCAGTATTATCAACTGGGGAAAGTTTCTGAGGGACAGGAGTGAATCTCAGCCATGAATCTCAGCCCTTTCTGTTGCATTTCTGAGCCCCATTTCACAAAACAGCTGTCTGGGACAACCTCTTTATTCTGTGAGCTCCCTTCTGCCGTCTGCTGATTCTTTGCAGGGTCCCCCAGACATGACCATGTCTCCTTTCCCCCTTGTTACTTCAGCTGTTGGCGTCTCTGTATCTCACCATCTCCTGACAGCTGTGGAGTGGCTTCCTTTGCCTTTTCTTCCCTGCTTTGCTGTTAGCAAACAAATTACACTCGGCAGGTTGTTGTCCTTCATTGCTGGCTCTGTTTAAACAGTTAGCAGGTGCTGTGGAAGAACACCACGAGCACTGGTGCCCCTCTCTCCATCTCACCTTCCGAGTCTTTTTAGCTGTGGATGAAGCCACAGTGGTGACAGCCACCAAACCAGTGCAGAAAGTCTGAGATTTGAAAGGAAAGTCACTGAATAAAGGCAGTGGTTTTCAGAGAAGCTGAGGGGAGCGTGGAGTGAAGTACATAGAGGAGTAAAACAACAGAAAGCCAGTGGCAGGAGCTGGGCAAAATAGCCAGGGTGAATAAAGAGCCAGACGATGTGTTTCGTGAGCATGTCTGGTCTGTTCCTCTCTTCCAAATGGTTTAGCTGAGGCCCACGATTTGAAAATAAACTTTCCTTTTGTTTTTTAAACAGTTCAGTGCCCAGGAGAGCATCAAATAGATTCGGTTTGAAATCAAAATGAGATTGCAGTGGTTGTGTTGTCATCGTACCCGTTCCGCTGCTGTGGTCTTTGGGAGGAGGAGGCGTCTTTGGGGAGCGGGTCCAGCCAGGCTCGTTGCTATGGCAAAGACTCCGCTGATGCCTGCTCTCTGCCTGTAATTGCTATTCAGCAGCTGTTTCCAGTGGTCGTCTGGAAGAACTTGTGCAAGTTATGGACATGAAAATCCCTCCCTGTACATTGGCCTTTGCTGGAACTGAGCTTTTGACAACAGAGATGCATTTAGCTTCTAAACTCACCAGTAATTAGGCTGGTTTGAGCGTACTTTGCTGAAAGTTAAAGCTTTGTGGCAGGGAAAGGAGAGTTGGAGGAGGGGGAAGTGGCAACTTTAAAATCAATATTGCAAATGCAATGCAAAAGAGTGTAATTAGCATGTTTTGCAGGGCCTATTAATTCCTCTGAAATGCTGTTTATTAGGCAGAAGAACTTGGGAGCCCATCAGTGGATTAAACAGGTTCTGTAATGAAATGTAAATGGTGTAATTGGGCTTGTTCGGAAAGTATTTATTCTTCACCTGTGACCCGCTTGATTGCGGTTTGACAACACGAAGGAGTGTGCATCTCTTCGTTAATGACAGCTAATTCCCTGGAGCTAATGGAGTGGGACGCCCAGGCGCACGGCGCTGCGAACGGCGGGGTCGTGCCTGGAGCTCTGCAGTGATTGGCACCAATCCGAGCACAATGTAACTTTAATTACAGTAATTCCAAATCTAAAGCAAGCATTTAGCTGCTGGAGACAGGCTCTTAATTTTGCAAATAGATGCGATATCATGGGCTGACCTTTTATTAGACAAATATTGGGATGGGTGGGAACGTTGTCCTCCAAGATACAGGTAACGTTATTGGCTCCCATTAGCTCAGTGAAAATCACAGAGATGTGTTCTCCCTGCCAGGTTAACCATATGGATTTCTTTCAATGAGCAACATAGTGGAGCTGGGAGGGAGATGCGGTGCTGTATGTTATTTAAATGAAGTCTTTGCATCAAAGCATGAAATTCATCTGCTGCTCCTCTGCCTTATGTGTGTGCTTTTGTCAGCCTAGACCACTGAGATTTGTTGTTGTTGTTTTCTCTTTTCTACAAACCCTCTTTATCCGGACTGTGCAGTGCTAAATGTCTCCAGGCACACGGGAAAGGTCACACTGCTCTCTTGGAGCACAAGAGCTAGGTAGTCAGTTTTGTCTGGAGTTACGGTGTCCTCCATTAAGTGCCACCACCGGCGCTTGCTGCGCTCGCTCTTCGTAGGGTTGAGATGTGCCTGCACAGGCACAGCCTCTCCTCACGCCTACTGGAGAGGACTTTCCACTGCAGAGACCAGCTGTCCTCTGGGAGCAGAGGGTGCTGTGCTGGGAGGGAGGACTGCAGAGCACACAGCAGCAGCGACGAGCAGTCCCCCAGCTCTTCCCAAATCCATTAAGCCCTGCAGCCTCTGACCTTGCCTTCTGTTCCCTCAGACTCTCTCTTAAGCAGGGGTCTTGTTAGAGTTGAAATGAACCCAGGCAGGGAAGCTTTTTTCCAGGAAACATCCAGGTCTGTGTGCGTGGACTCGTTACAGGTCCCTGGGGGAATGCTGTGTGCTGTGATCTTTAATGTTTGGAGCAGAAGCAATGCAATTTCTGCAAGCAATGCTTTTCTTTTCTTTTTCATTATTCTTCCTCCTCTGCCTCTTTCCATCTACGAGCTAAGAGGCAGAGAGGTAGGAGTGGCAGCGTGGTCACAGGTCTGTGCATCGCTGCCGTTGGCCTTGTCCCCAGAGTCAGGTCGTGCTGCTCGGGGTGACCGTGGAGAGGGCAGGGTGGGAGGCAGCTGTGCACAGGGTGGAGGACAGCACAAGCAGGGGGCATTTAGCCACCTGAACGAGTGAATGAGAATCGTTGGACAGGGAATACATAAAGGGTGTTAGAGAGAACGAGAAATGATGGGGTTTGATGCTGCTGTGGAGTGGCAGCCAACGCGAGGCCGGTGTCTGAAACCAGTCCAGCAGAGAGATGCAGTGGCAAACGGGAGGGAGCATCCTCGCGAGGCCAGGCACGTTGCTCTTTCCCAGCAGATGGCTTTCCATGCACATTGCCTAATCCTAGCAGAAATAACACCTTCTCTGGATGAGCTCACACTCCTGTTCAGGTAGAGCAGCCTCCTTTTGCGCTGGATTTGTGCTTTGTGGCGAGTCAGTCCACTGGCACACACCCAGAGCAGAGGCAGAGCAGCCTCCAGCTGCAGTGTGGCTGCGTTGAGCAGGTTCTCCTGGTGTCAAACACATCCTGTTCTTCAGCTTCTCATCTGGAGGATGCAGTTCTCATGGGTACCTTGCTGGGAAGTGATGTACAGGCAGACGATGGTAACATTACAGAGAGGATATTTCCTTGCCAAAAAAAGCACAATAATAAGTCTGGTCATTGTTGGAAGAGTCAAAAACCTTCAGGTTTACCTACTTCTTTTTCCTAACCTTTGCTAATGTGCCAGTCTACCTCCTAATGATGTTTCCTCTTGCTCCTGAACCTTCAAGGCTGGGTGGCCTCTCTCAGCCCTTCTGTGGGACCTTCTGTCAGCCAGCAGTGGCCAAAACCTTCAGTGCACGAAGTATTTTTTGAAATAGTTTTTAACAAACAGCCCTGAACGTGCATATGAAAAGCTCTATAAAATAGCTTTGTGAGTATGAGTATGGAGGAACAGCTGAGGGCTTTATCTCTGCAAGTCCATCCTGCTTGTCCATTCAGCCGTGTTCATCTCCTTCTAAGGGTTTTCCTATTATCAACCTGAGGGCTTTTTCTGCCTCTGTCATGTCCCCACAAGTACTTGTTGCTTTTGGGGCACTGGAAAGCCATTGGCTGGATTAATGCTGCTGCTACAAACAAACAAGGCTTTGGCTGGGGAAAGGCAGCAGGTTTCTCAGGTGGGCTGTGCTCAGAGTGAGTGGCAGCTCCCGATCATTAGTACAGGGCTTTGGTCTCTGAAGTAAGAGATTATTCCCATGTGGTCCTTTGGCTTGAGAAGCCAGTGATAGACTGACAGCAGTAAAACACAACCATTTGAGAGGCTCCTCCAGTGTTTTACTGAGATTAGGTCTCCGAGAGGGGCTGTTAGAAAGGAGGAAATGGTGGAACGGTGGGTTATGTGACCACTGTGACTCATTAATATAACAAAATTTATGTCCTGAGTGCTCTCACAACTGGTCCAAACAAACTCTTGGAAATGATTTCTTTCTTCTCCTGGTGCTGCTGTTGCCTAAAGGCCTCTGTGGGAGATGCAATGACTCTTTTAACAGTCTCTTCCATTTAGTTGCACTCTCTGGGCTTGGTTCACGGAGGCTTGGCTGTGCCACCAGCGTGGACTTCACGTTTGTTCTGCATCTGGAGCTGTCTCTGTGCAGCCTCTGGTGTGAGCAGTGGCTTCGTGGCACAACAGCCAGTTACCAAATGTGGTCACATGTGTGTCTGAGAGCTTTGGTCTTGCTGGGGCTGTGCTTTGGGCTTTTTTTCCAGGTTGTCTTTGTGGAATTATCAGAGCATCCAAACAGTTGCTGGGAGGTGATGATGGAGAAGCTCGTTTTATTGAATTTCAATCCCTATACCAATAAATCATAACCTGAACTGATGGGGAAAATTGTCTTTTGCCAGTGTTGGCTCTGCCAGAAGACAAGTCAATAGAAACCAAAGTTTTTGACCCTGAGGTCCCCAGGCCAGGTCTGGGTGCTGACCTGAAGTGACAGAACATCATGGACACTGAGCAATAGTTTTTCTCTCCAGGAAGGGTTTTTGCCTTTATTTAGTTCCTGTGGACCAGCAGATACATGAACAAAACAGCAGCCATCCCAGTCTTGTGTCCTGCTGTCAGCAGCCCAGGATTCACCATGCTAATTTTTGTTATCTGAAGAGGAAAGAGGCTTGAGCACAGGACACTGGGGCACGTCACCCTCCATGGCATGGCAGAACCTCTTGTCTTCCCACATTGCTTCTGGGCATACTTCATCTCCTTTCTGCTGCTTGCCATCAATTCCTTCTGATCAGCACTAAATTCACTTCTAAATAAGTGACTCAGGTAGACCAGGAGGAAGCAGTGTGTGTGCTGGGCAGTGGGGTTTCTGCTGCTAGTGGGGAGAGAAAGCTCTGTGGGTCGAAGTGGGGAGAAAGCCACGGAGAGCAGCCCTGTAGACAAGCCAGGCAGTGTTTGAAACCCACTGTTTCCCAGGTACTGCTGAGAGCAGTGCATGAAGCGTTGGGTTATTGTTTTGGGGGAGAAGTACTAAAGACAGTAAAGAAACAAATGGCAGGATTTTTGTTTGCTAAATTAATCATCTGGTGTCTGCCGGCAATTTTTTTTCCCACGTGCTTTTCTTACACCAAGGTGACCCCAGCCTTTTCTCCCGGGTTTGTGTCGTTCCCAGAAATCAGATCGAGGTGACAGGGAAACAGTGTGAGCTCTTCCCAGCCCCCTCAGCCTGATTGCTGTCCCTGGCTGTGTTCTCCTTCAGTATGGCAAGGTGAACCTTTCCTCTCTCCAACCAGAACTCGTTCCTCAGGAGCGTGATGCTGTTGAATGGCCTCACACCTCTTGGTTTGTGGTTAGAGTTCTGTGTTTGCCAGTCAGTGGATTTCTCTCACTGCTTCCCCCCAGATATCTCCCTGTTCCTCCCACCAGATCCCTACCATGGCATCATGGTTGCTCACAGCTGGCTCGCCGCTGTTCTGCACCAACACGAGCATCGTGAAACTGCCATGGGCACGCAGTTTAAAGCAAATCCAAATGCATCTGCAGCAGCACTCCTGTTCGCAGAGAGCAGAGCATTAGTGCTGAGTGAAGTCAAACAGGGGTTAGTCCAAATGAGAAACTTCTTGAGAAGAAACGTTTCTGTGACTGTGCAGCAGTCTGGATATGAGAGGAATCAGTCTGGAGGTGACAGCACAGCTGTTCCCACCTTCCCTTCCCAGCAAGTGACTCATGGAAAGATGATACTGCTTGCAGATCCCACCGGTAGCAAAGCAGTTTTGCCCTGGAGTTGTTCTGCTTCATGTTTGTGCTTACAGCGATGCTTGGAGGACAGATCCACTCCCATCTGAACTAGTGAGAAGCATGGCAGGGCTGAGCAGTCAGACAGGAGTGCTGGAAAGGAGGAATGAACGTTTTGGGTCTGGGTTCAGAGTGTTTCACATAGCAGGGTGTGTTCATGTAACCTCTGAGTGCTGGGAAGCGAAGAAGCTGCACTGATAGAGCTGAAAGTCAGCTCTTGTTGAGAGCAGCATTTGAGGAGGGGTATAAAAAGCTTTATTGATAGAGCAGAAAGTCAGCTCTTGTTGAGAGCAGCATTTGAGGAGGGGTATCTTATGGCATGCAGAGGAGAGCACCAGCCCTGAACATCCTCCCACAGAGAAGATGTGAAGTGAAAAGAGGAAGGGAGGGGAGAAAGCACCCTTTAAGGCGATTTGGCAAAGAAGAGCGAAGAGAAGGCACGTGTGTGAGAGAAGTGGGAGGAGAGGGGAGAAGTGATCCAAGAGCTCCCATCAGTATTTGAGGAAGAGATGACTGTGTAGGTAATTTGCCATGCAGGGAGGAGAGAGCAAAGCAGCCTTGGGAGGAGAGAACAGCTGGCAAAGGGCCTTCAGAGAAGAAGACAGGCGCTGACTTAGAAAGCAACCTCTTGACAAGAAATAGTGTGCCTCTTTCTGGGTCTTCCAGCAGAACCTCTTGGCATGTCATTCTTTGCCTCCCTCCTTTTCTGTCTCCACTGAGGCAGGGTCAGTGGTCTTTGACGAGATGTGCGCATTCAGCTTGAAACCAACTTCCAACATCACCTCATACATCAACCTATACCAGGACAAGAGGAGGCAGGAAGGGCGACATAAAGATGTGATGGACAGCATAAAGCACGGGGCACGTGAGCCTCTATTTTATCACACCATTATTTTAACCTGTTCTTCTCTGAAAAAAAAGAAGAAATTCTAGCTGGGCAGTCACTATTTCTCCTGCCTCACCTCAAGATCTAAAACCAGTGGGAGGCTGGAGAATTTTCTTCTAATTAACTTAACAAAGGATAGGTTAATAAGTAGCTTGATCATAGCCTGAGTTCCTATACGGGAGGGAGATTTTGGCTAGTAAAGAGCTCTTTAATCTATTGGACAAAAGCGTAACAAGATCAAATACTGGAAGTAGAAACCAAGAAAGATTAGAAATAAGGAAATGCTTTTGTTAACAACAGGGGTAATTAGCCATTGGAACTATTTATCTCAGTATGTGGGGATTCACCATCACTTTGAAGTGTCTAAATGAAGATGGGATATTCTCGTACAAGAAATGTTCTAAGTCAGCTAGCAATTATGCGCTTGATGCAGGAACTGCTTTGCTTAATTCACCAGCTTGTGCTTTTCATCAGTTTAGATTGGCTGATTCTTATGGTTCTTTTGAGCTCTGCAATTTGTGAACCTATGAGAAATCATGGATACTGCTGATGAGCAAAGCACCTGACTAGTGCAAGTACTGGTACTGGGAGTTGTAGAAGAGTGCAGAGGGCTCTTTTGAAGTAGCAGAGAGAAATCTGTGGCAGCCTTTTCTAAGAACTTGGTAATTCTGAAAAGAAAATGGCTTTCCTGTGCTTCAGTAGGAATCACACCCTACATCAGAGGTGGCTGGAGATGTTGTCGTCCATCAGACTCATAATGCCCTGTGTGTGCTGTCACTGGACTGAAAATGCAGTGGCTTTGTTTGTCCCAGCTTGTTGCGTTCATCTTTTAAGCCATTCCCAAACGTAATTAATCTATTCACTGTCATACCTTACTGGCTTCTTGTTATCATCCCTTGTTTTATGGGTGAGGACAGTTGGAGTGGCATGGAGATTTCAGTCAGGCAATTAAGGGAAGGAGTTGTCAGAGCTGGGATTAATACTCAGGGCTGCAGAGCACCATCTCATTTTAAAATTAGTAATGGAGAGCTGGCAAACATGTGCCTGCTGTTGGCCTGAATTTGATCTTCTTTTCTTAAATAAGAATAATAAAAGAGGGAAGAGGGATGGAGGAATGCAGGAGTGTGGAGTGGGAGCACCAGTCCTCATCGCTCACTTGTGTCTCTGGCAGCCTGACCCTGCAGTGAGGATAATCACGTTGAAAATTAAATCAAATTTCAAATGTTAAACCAGCCAATTAAAGAAGCAATCACATCAAAACATGCATTTTTTAAAAGTTTTTGTTTGCTCTGTCATAATTAATTTATTTAGCAAGAAAACTATTGTTTGTACAAAATCCTTGTTAAATTGATCATGAGTGGTTGAGGGAGCAAAGATGCAGCTACGCAGAGGCGTAGCAGAGCAACAGTTAACCAGAATGCCAACTGAAGTTCCCTAAAGGTCTGGTTGAATAAGTTTTATGGGGAAGGTCTTTTCCTACCACAAACCAAACATGATGCATCTTTTTTTTCAGGCTGCATGGCTGGAGGCATGATTGCTGTTTGTGGCCTGTGCATTAACCTTAAAAGTGTCTTTGATCAAATAACTTACCATCTCTTTGCTTTGATTTCCCTCGATGCCTCCTTTTAGAAGACTGAATAGTTGGTGGGTTGGATACCTGGCTCTTTGGAAATTATCACTCACCTGTGTGCTTTCAGCAGGTGAATGATTTTCTCTGGATTCCTGTAGTTCAGCATCCCTGTTTTTCAGGATCTTTCCTATATTTTCAGGGAGGTTGGTGTTTATTTTGCCTGTGGGCTGTTGCATAGGCTGGCATATTTAGGAAGATATTTTTTTCCACTCTTGAGATTCCTCTTGGAATGTCGTTGTTTGGACCTTTGTGAACATCTTTTGGTAATGAAAGAAAGTTGCTTGAAGGTGTGTCTTTCATTTCACCTTTTACGTTGTGAGATGGGGGTTTATTTCATCAGGAAGTTCTTGAAAGCTTCTTGCTTCCTGCTGTTAGCACCTCAGCCCCTTCCTCTTCTTCTCCCAGCACATTCTTGACCAGAATAAATAAATTAAATCTGAAAGCAGCAGCTTTGGGTGTTGGAAAGTGATTGCAAACGCCAACTCCTCTCTTCTCCAATGTAGCAGTAAAGCAAGGCGGGATGAGGATATTAATTATCCCGCTGGTCTTGAGACTCCGTTCAAGGAGCAGTAAGTGCAAATGTCTAAAACTATCACAACTGAGAAGGGAAAAGGTGCTGAAGAAGCACCACAAAAATATGAATCTTACAGTATAGAAGGAACCTGGAGAGAAGCATGGGCACCAGTGGATCAGAGCTGCAGTTCCCAGCCCAAGCCCAGGGTGGGTGACCTGCTGCTTTGCTTTGGCTCTGGTCTGTAGGTCTCCTGAGCAGCAGCAGCCGGGCAGCACTGACGTGGTTCTGCCCCGTGCTGCTGGGACTGACACAGTGATGCTGACCTGGAGTTCACAGACTGTGATTCACAGGGTGGCTCTGTCCAGTCTAAGAAGAAATCGGTCAGAAAGCACAGAGATGAGTGTCTTAAGAGATAGAGTTTGCTTTCCATCATCCAGCAGTGGTTACTTTGTGAGGGAAAAAGGAAATGTGATGTTCGAAGACTTGAATTCCGATGCTTTTCCCTTCCCCCAGCCTTCTTTTTGTTCAGGAATAGACAGGGACTGGAAGCAGTCGCTACAAATTTGAAGTTGCTTGAACTTTTTGGTAGTAATTAATCCCATCTTTATTCACACAGCACTCTCTTTGCCTCAGACTGTGGGTGATAAACACCGATCAAGCAGGCAGCGATGATAAATTATCTTTTTAATAATTAACAAATTGGTCCTAACAGATGGAACCAAAACAAATTTCTCTGTATGTGCACTCAGCACGCGGCTTGCCTTCCCCTGTTTGTCACACTGAGATATCACCAGAGATTTCAGCGTGTCTCCACTGATCTCAGGTTAGTCGCCCTCACGTGCCTCACTGGCTGGTCATGAGTTTATCTCTTGGTCCACTACGGCTCTTTCTGGATCTGATGTTCTCCATGTGCCAGCAATGTAAATGAATGAGGTTGAACCGAGATGATATCATGGAGCATAATGGAGAAGAGGGGAGGATTCTGTTTTTTTAACACCAGTTAGGATGCAGGAGCATCCCCACAGGAGGATCAGCTGTCCGTTGTGATCTGTTGTGTTGAATTAATAGAGATTATAGCCCCTGTAATTCTTTCTCCTATTATCTAGTGAAGAATAAAAAGTCACTGTGCTGCCACGTTAAATAAACATGAGGCACTACAGTCATGTGAGCATAGTATCCTGTGAGCTAACTGTGCATATATTATTCATCTCCAGTTATTATTCATGACCTTTCCCTCACACCGTCATGGCTCCCTCACTTGTGAATTTATAAGTTCATTAATAATGAGTGAAAATTAATAATGTATTTTCATTATATCCAATGGGTATATTTACAGCATTCATAATGCATTCAAATAACTGATTTGAGGTGTAAAAATAAAACCATAGCTCTTCCATAGGCTCTCACCTTTTTGATTTTGAAGAGTTACTATTTTTGTTAATAATCCTTCCTGCTTCCATTGCCATGTGGCCATGCGGTGCCATAGCCTGCCATCTGCCACCATCATGCTTAAAGAGGCTTGAATCAAAGCAGGAAATGCAGTTATTGTGTGATTAGAGAAGATGATCTACAAATTAAATCATTATTGAAAACGACTCCTAAATTATGAGAGCGTGGAGAAGGTTTGAAGTTCAGCTGTTTCCTTCTCTTCTCCCTCACCAGTTGCATTTGGTCATTATTGGAGAGCACATTCAGGTGGAAAGAGGCTCATCTGATTCATCCAGGCTGTTACACTCTTAGGAGCACGGAGATTTACTTGGGGTGTTGCTGTACATGGGACAAAAGTGCCATAGCAGGTCACACAGTTATGCTTTATTTTAATTGGAAGACGCCTACCTCATTTCATGTCTCATCTGCAGCAGTTTAATCCTCTGGTTTTTTAGAACCTGAAAGTTTTTGCAAGCCCTCCTTTCCTGTTTTCATGTTTTTCTCAAGAAGAAAACTTCAACCCCCTTCTATTTTTTAGAAGATGCCTTTCCACTGGCTCTGTCTAAAAGCTCTCTGAGCACTGCCACGCAGATCGTAGCTGTCTTTAGACACTGGAACCTAAAAGTTGGAGCCACAGTGACAGATTAGCAGTTAACATAACTAATCCTGTTTCAGTTCCACTTCTTTCCTTTTCAAGTATTCTGATTATTCTTATTTAATTTTGTCAGTTGCACTTTTCTGCTTTTATTTTGGTGCTCGTAGCCCCGTGGTAACACTCAGCTGTAAATAAATTTCACCCTTTTTCTGTTCCCCACTATAAGCTCAGGCTCCTGCTTTCAAACAGCTACAAGAATATTGAGTGTAATGAAGGTACCACCTTCAAAGCATGTACTTGATATTCAGACAGGACACGAAAGGCTGCCTCAAGCCCCGTGGAATTGGAAACATTTAATATGAGTCAGTTAGATATCAGTAAGAATGTGTATTATTTTCTCTTCCAACTAAGAGGATTTTTAAATAAAGCTAAAGCTGATATGTCTGGCTGAGTCCCTGCCCTTTGTGAGAGCTGCAGCTTCACCAAATGGCAAAGGATTAAACGCTGTGGATTCTGGGTACCAGATGTGCTTGCTAGAAACAGCTGCACAGAGGTGTAAAGAGGGAGGCAGTAGAAAACCAGGAGCAAGGGGCAGTGTAAGCTTTTTTGTATTGGCTTTAATCAAAACAGTTAAAGAGTTAAAGCACAAAGCAAAGGAGGGGTTTTGCTTATGTCAGCCTGGAAGAGGGAGCCATTCATTTCACTCCATCATTTTGAATTGCCTTCTAGAGCGTTTACTCATTCGTCTTCTCCAGCCAAACACTTCACTCTGCCTATCACCGGTCTTTTCTTTGGATTTAAATTATGAGTCTACATTGAATTCAGTATCTCTTCTTGCTTCTGTTTTTTCTGTTTGCTTATTGAACCAATTTTGAACCCCCAGAAGAGTCTCGTGCTCTGCTTAAGTGGCCCAAGTTAGCAGGGAGCCTGTGCAGATGCTTTTTTCTTTGGACAACATTGTCAGAACGAGGCAGCCAGTGACTGATGGGATCTGGAGTCAGCGAGTGTGTACAGTGGATAAATGTGCCTGACGCTTTGTGATAGAGCTGGTAATTACATTTCACAGTGAGTGGTATTAATAGTGAAAGGAGGCTCCAGCATGCTGCATGAGAATTAGTAATAGGAGAGGCTGTAAGGAGAAGAGGGAGTCATTTATTAACCTGACGAATTATGGAAAAATGGACTTTTCCTCTGAGTGCAGAGGAGCTCTCCTAGACACGATGCCTTTTGAGACACGTCAGGGCCTTTGGTGGGCACTGATGGTACAGAAACCTTTCTTTCTTTTTACCCCATCGTGCCACCCATAACTGTTACACCTTCCATCTCTACTTTTGCTCAAATGCTACGTTACGTGATTTTACACTGAGCAAAGATAGTGCTTGGCTAGAGATTCACAGACCTTGAGAGCTGAGGATCATATGTTTTAGAAGATTTGTGGACCTACAGAAGAAAAGATGGTGAATCTCTGAAAAGGAAGAGAGAAAGAAGATTCTCCCATCAGTGTGGTCTTGGAGACAGATCGGTGCCTATGAAGGAGACATTCCCATTCTGGGAGACTTACCAAGAAGCAACTGAAACTTTTATACTTGACAATTCCTTATCATTGCATTTTCCATAAAGCCTATATTTGAGAGGCAAAGCTAATATCTCCCAGACTTTCCTTTTTATGAAAAGTCTTTTCCCGTGGATCTCTCTGCTCCTCCTCACTCACAATTCTACGTTCCAACCGCTCTCTTGATTTTGCTTAGGTTTGTCAGCATTCGTGGTGTATCCAGCACTTTCCCTTCCAGCCCAGCAGCAATGAGGGAGGGATGGTGCCAGTCCAACCAGTCCATTAGTGCTCAGAAGGGATCTAACATGCCTTCAAGCAAAGGTGTAGCTGTTGGCACAGAGGATGCGCAGAGCCCCCGGGCTGCTGCTCACGCTGCCGGGTTGTGCTGCTCTCTCCTGGGGTTCTTAAAAGGAAAAACCTGCTACCCCCGGGGAGGAGGACAGCACAACGATGGAAATGAGTCTGAGCTGGAGAGAACTGCCAAGATTTAAAGGTATTAGAGGTGCTCCAGAACCAGAATGATTTAATGTTGTGATTACTTCTTAATGCAAGACTCACAAGGTTTTTTTATTAGATCTTCTCCCCACCCCAGTTCTTCCCTTCTAAATGTTGTAGAAACAGCCTCACTTGAAATAAACACCTGGGGCTGTTATACTATATCACTCAGTTTAATTAACTTTTAAATCATATAATGTCACCTGGATACCTTTTTAAATTCTCTAAGCCTAAGAGACAGTGATAGCTGCAGCTCTGTTCAGTTGGAGCCTTTGATAAAATCACCTTCTGGGGGCTACAGGGTTCTCTTCCAGCCTCTCCTTCCTACCAGATGTGCTCTACTTAAAGGGAACAGGCTGTAACCGAGTAGCAGCTTAAGGGCTTAAAAATACAGTCTCATCCAGTCAATGTTGGGTGGTATCCTTGTGACTTTGGGTCAGTGAAGTGGCTCTCTGGCATCCAGAATAACTTCATAGTGATGGTTTCATAGGCTTTGTATCCATATGGCAATGTTTTGCTCTTGGTCCTGAGGTAGTCTCACCCAGCAGGTGACAGACAGAGGGACCCGTGCATTAGGAAGGGAGGAAATGTGTCCTGTGGTGGTTTAAGCTGCTCAGCAGGGAAGTCTCTGGTATTAATTTGTGCTCCTCTTTGATACAAGTTGCCTGTGTGCTGATGTTTCTCCTACCCTAAGAAAGCACCAGCTGTGTGTTTTCCTTCTGTGGGGCCTTTCAGAGCCAGTAAATGCATATGGTAGCATCCATCCATATGGCATTTTGTAGGCATTTAGAACAGAAGAAGAGGGGAAAGAGCTAAAACATGAGACTGTCTGGTCTGTTCCTCGGCCCAAAGGAGGGAGCAGTCGAAGTGGTCTGTGTCTCACAGCCAAGCTGTTTGCCCTGAGCCAAGCCCACCCTATGCCCAGGAAGCTGAGTCTCAGAGAAGTCATGCATTAAGCGTTAGGGCTAATCCTCTAGGATGGTCATTATCCAAAAAAGAAAAAGAAGTTATTAGTACTGTTGGAGAAGAGGAGCACAGGAGGATTAGGAGGCAAAAAGATTAAGGTGCTGGGATTTGCTGAGCACTTCCAAGTTCAAAGTACCCCAAAAGCACCAAGTAGAGTCCAGATTTAAGGAAATGGTGTTGAGAGGCGCCTTTGAGATGTCAAAGCAGAGAACCAAGAGAGAAAACAGAGGAGATGGGAACTAAACCTGGAAATAATTGACATAGAAATGATGGCTAAGTGTGGGAGGGGGGAAATTTGCTTGAAGAGGCCGTGTTACAGAACAGGGGACTGAGGACTGCCCCGGCATGGATGTGACGTAGAGGGTCAAGAAACAGAAGGGCAAGAAACAGCATTGGGTTAGAAGACTGCATGGACGTAACGGATGGGAGGAGAGCAGTGGGAAACTAAGGGTTAATAGTCCAGATACGGTTGTGAAAAGACCTGCTGGTGAGAAATGGAAGGGCTGGGAAAGGCCACTGAAAAGGCCAGGCTGGTGATAACCTCTGAGGTGGAGATTGAATTGATTGGCCATGCAACAATGTCGCTGCGTCTGCTTCATCTTTATTTAAAGTTCTTCCTTTTGTGCATGAGCTCTTTCCATAGCCTCAGCAGCGTGAGAAAGCTGGGCTGCTCTCAGCTCTGTACCATCCTGCTGTGCTTCTGGTCCCTCCTTTGATGGTACCTTTCTCACCATTCAGGATGTTACCCTCCAACTCAGCTGATTTGCAGAAAGCCAAGTGATTCTTAAGCTTTTTTCTTTTTTTTTTTCTTTTTCCCTTGTGCTCTGCTCTGAATGCATTAGAAACAGGAAACCTACATAAAATGCAAGTCAAACCAAAAGATTCCCAAGACCATTAATGTGTAGTGCCAACATTATCCTTGCAAGAGCGTGTGGGTTGGTTGTTACAAGGCCCTTGGCAGCTCGAGTGATGATGAATTTGCAGGATGTCATTAAGCTCCCAGGATTTCTCTCAGCCAGTCAATGTGCACGTTAAAAAGCTCCACCATTTCCATAGAACAGGGAAGGAAGTGGGTTGGGGCATGGCAAATACTTGGAGTTATCTGTGCTTCGGTGATACAGGGGTACACAGGCAGCTCTGAGCAAGGGAGGAGCCGTTCAGTTAAGGTGCTGTATTTTGATGTCTTTCCTTTGCAGCTTTTCCAGCCAAGTTTTCCATCTTTTTTTTTCCCCCTCTGTCTGTGAAATGGGAGTGAGCTGAAGTGGCCGTTTCAGACTGCTGCGTTGCTGAGAGTCGCCTGACATTGGTGCTTTGTTTCATCCTGGGGAAGGTCAAACGTGGTGCTGGGGGAGCAGACGGCAGGAGCTCCCTGGAAATAATCAATAGAGGGAACACGGGGGCCGAGTGAAGAGTAAGAGATAGCATCTAGGCCATGTTTAATAAGAAGGGGAGAGAAGCACAGGGCTGGGAAGGTGGTAAGAAAGCCAAGACCTGGCGAGAAACTGCATGATAATGAGGCATAGGTGATAGCAAAATGATAAGTCAGCAGAGCTGGATGAGGTGGTAATGTCCAGCTTTTCAATTCCAGGCAGGTACTGCTGCGTTTGCAGCTGTGGCTCCTCGGAAGCAGGAGGCGTGCGCCCGTGAATGTGAAACCCAGAGCAAGGGGAGAGCGAGGCGAAGGGGAGGAGGGAGCTGGGACCCAGCGTGCCATTGCTCCCCAGTGCTTGGAGGACAAGAGGTGCATGGAGGGAGCAGGACACCCAGAGCTGGAGGGGAGAGAGCGTTTGCTCCTTCTGCTCTGTTAGGCTCATGGAGCAGGGGTCTGCTGGAGTCGTGCAGTTGCCCCCTTGGACAGTGTCATGCCATGCTGTGCTGCTGCAAAGTGAGCTCGGAGAACCTGAGCAATTACCCTTAGTTTCTGGTTTGGTGACAAGTGCTCTACAGGCTGGTTATGAATGGACCTGTAATGGACCTTTACGCAGCCAAAAATTAATAGCCTCCTGAGAAAGAGCTGAGTTGGATAAGTGCACCTATTGTAAGGCCACTGGAGCAAGAGAGGGATGGAGAAGTCTGTATATTTTATTTCAAGTTCAGGAGGCTCCAGCCACTGAAGCTGCAATCTGCTGATAAAGGCCTGGTTAAGTTCAGGGTTTCCTGTAAATAAGAATGGCACAAAATGCTGTTTCACCAGGAGCCGCGACTCTGCCCTTGACACGGGCTCTCACGGAGTCTAATGATGGTCTCTGGGTCTCCTGGTTTTCCAGCAGCCACCCTGTAGCCCAGCTGCCCTGAGCCTGGGACCCTCTCTCCACATTTCTGTCTCAGGTCAGCACAGCTCGAGTGGGCTCCCGGGAGCTCCGACCCCTTTGGAGCCCCTCCCTGTTCAGCTGGCAGGAGGGCACAGGGCAGCCTTGGCTTCAGCCCTGTGCTTCTCCAGAGCCCATTCTGGCAACCTCTCTGGTTTTGCTGACTCCACTTCCACCTCCCCTGTATTTGTTTTGTTGTATCGTGCTCTGTCCCCCCTGGGCAGTACTCATTAAGAGGTAATATCCAAGAGTTAGCCTTCTGCACCCTCTCCAGGGAGCCAGTTCTCATGTGTTGGCAGGTTTCAATGGCTCATTCCTGCCAACCCAGCTATGTGTAGATACCAAGAAGAATTAACCCCACCAGTGCCAGTAGGTATCAATTGCAAAGGCATGAAGCCAGCTCTGTGGTTGCTAATTCACAGAATCATAGAATGACCTGAGTTGGAAGGGACCCAAAGGGATCATCGAGTCCAACTGCTGTCCCTAATAGGACACTCCCAACACTCCCACTGTGTGACTGAGGGCATTGTCCAAATGATTCTTGAATACTGGCAGACTGGGTGCTGTGACTGCTTCCCTGGGGAGCTGTTCCAGTGCTCCAGCACCCGCTGGATGAAGAACCTCTTCCTAATATCCAATCTAAACCTCCCCTGGCACATCTTCCTGCCATCCCCTCTGGTGCTATCATAGGTCACAAGAGTTATATCAAGTCTACACAGTACCATGGGAGCTATATGTGTGTGGCTATGTTCACCCACATGCTACTGATCTGTAGGCAAATGCCCAGAAACACCTGGTAGTAAATAGCTAGAAACTGCCTGAACATCCATGGAGATGTAGGAATGAGAGTGTAGAGCCTGCTGAGCAATACAACGGCTCTCCCCAATAATCCCCCCAGGACTCACACTAATATTGTGACTGCTCCAGCCATGGCACCCAGATGCCACTTTAAAAAGACAAGTTGCTCTGCTTAATGTATTTTGCTTCATCTATCCCTCCAGCCTCCCTCCCCCTAAAATAATTTTGACTGCCTGATTCCTAGAGCGGACAAGCTTGCTGTTTCAGACTGATTTAAAATTTTCCCTTCAGTGTCACACAGTCAGACATTTATCCTGTTGGAAAAGGAAGATACATTGCTTTTCAGTGGCCCCAGAGCTTGCATCTAGCCTGGAATGTCCTAAATTTGATGCACTATTGTTTAGTGACATGGTTATCTACAGAAACTCTACTGACTGTTTTTTTAAAGGTCTCTGGACCTAAGCTAGCAAAGGAAACTTGGTATGATAAGTGTAGAGGATATATATATTTATGTGTGCTTGTATATGTGTGGAATAAAAATTACCTGATATTAAAGGCATTTATAAGCTCAGCTTTGGAATAGCAACTCTCTTATGACTCCCATTTCCATATTTCTTTTTAACTGAATGCCATGTTTCACACTCAGGACAGGAGGGAGCCCAGAGCAAGGGGGACCAACTGTGCAAGGAGGATGCACCACGAGGCAACTCTGCCTTGGGTCAGCAAGCCCTTTACTTCCCCACCCAGTAAATCCTCCTCATAGAGAGCTGAGAAGCTGCGGGGCAAGGGGACAGGTAGAGCTGGCATGACCCTCATTTTGTGGTATTTTATTATCATGGTCACCACAGTAGATATGTGGATTCAGGAACAAGCAAAGCATTCCATTTTTTAGTCCAAGGTTTTCTGACTGTCTCGATGCTGGGAGGCAGAGTATCTTGATTTGTCTTTTTATTTCAGAACAAGCTGTTTAATATTAACGCTGATTACCCAATTGCTCATTTCAAGGAGAGCAGTAGCAACTTTCAGAGCTTTGGGGACTTAATTTTCTTCTGGATTTATGGGCAGCCACCCAGATCTCTCCAGCATGGTTTCTTTTCTCTGTAATCTGTATTTTTCCAGATAACACTTTAAAGATGGTCAAGGGTAAGCTATTCCACATCGATCCTTGGCTTTTCCCATGTTTTTTGCTCCTTATTAAATATAACAGTGCGTTTATGATGTTTTTAGCTGTTTTACAGAAGATAAGCCAGTCAGGAAACAGTCAGTAATACAATGGAAAGGCAGGGTGTTTGCCATACTTGTCTGTGAACCATCAGCATCTAGGGGGGGATAGTGGATAAGGTAAGGAAGAGTTGCCTGAAGAACATTCAGGGAGAAAAAGTGAGAGAGAGCTCTGTTCTTCAAGGCGTTACCTGAGGAGGATCGACTGGAAATTACCAACAGACAGCATTTTACCAGCTCTGAACTATAAATGAGCTTTATTTAAGTTAGATCTGTGAGTGGAGCTTACAGTGCTGAGGTCGCTCTACCATTTAGTGCAGCCATTCCCGTGGTTCCGAGAGCTCAGTGCAGGAATTGAGTCAGCATTTTGAGCGGGTGTCCTGGTGCCTCATTAAAGCATTAATGCTTGGGTGAAGTGCTAAACCCTGATGGGTTTTTCGACAAGCACCCCCCGGGGGAAGAGGAGAAGTGTCACAAAGCTCTGTGTCAACAGGGGCCACGTAGCTGGCAGTTCTCCTGCTGTACATCATTTCTTACTGGTACGTACCCGCTCTCCTGAGAGGATGAGAAACGTATGAATCAATCATACTGCCTGCTCAGTGTCCTATAAATTAGAGAAAGATGCAGCTGGTTTGCCTTTTGGTTTTCTGTGGTCTTTAATTGCCTCTCCATTATATCATCTAGTGTCCCTTTCTCCAGCCTCTTTCATATCCATCTTTGAGAATGATGAGCAGTTGAGTATGATATGCCCTGAAGGGGACTGTCAAAACATGCTGAATTATGCAGTGGTCCAGTATTCCCTTTCTTCTCTCTCTCTCTCCTTTGAATATTGCTGGAAGAATAGTTGCAGCTTTCACTTGGTCAGGATGAGATTAGGTAGGAGACTTTGGATTTTGCATGATTTAAAATGTAAACCTTGGCTAGTCCTTCCGTGCACTGAGGCTTTACATCCTGTTGATATAATCCCGGACTCTGTGGATCGCTCCAGTTGTTCTGCTGTGAGCTCCAGCTTGGTTCCTTCACTGTGTTTCCAAGGTTTTCTGTTTAGTTTCGAATGACTGACTTAATTAGCCTTTTGATGGCCAGATATTTTTGTGTAATGACATTTTCCCGGGGATTAATCTGATTTTTTCCTACTTAATTTAAGGTCCCTGGAACCAGCGTTGTGCTGGCCTATGCAGTTCCCATCTCTCCCCGTCTATCACTACCATAAAGCTGTGGTTAAAGAAACCTTCTCTCCCTTAAGGCAAAGCAGGAAGAGGTGTTTGTAGCCTGCGCTGGCATTATCTTTGATAGCCGTGCTGGAGGTTGGCGGCGGCTCGCGGGGCCAGGTGGCTCCATCCAGCTGTCTCCATCCCCACGCAGGCAGAGCTGAGCGGAGCCAGCGCTCCCTTCTGTCCGAGCACCCCTGCCTGGGAGCCAGTTGGAGTGCTGCAGGGTGAGAGGAGGAAAGCTGGCGGTGCAGATGGACCCTGAGCTGACCGTGGCCTCTGCCCGGCCCCAGGCTGGGAACTGAACCACGGCTGGATCCCTCCAGCTGGACCCCGACGCGGGGCCGCGGCGCTCGGGCTCTGCCCTGGTACAGCACGGTGCAGTCAGGATTTATTTGACACGTTATACAGTCTTAAACCCAAAGTACAGCCTGAGGGAGAGGGAGTGGCTTTTAGGCTTCTTTAAAGTAATCCAGGATTTTATATAATAATAATACTACTTATTACTTATCTGGGACCTACACAAAATCATTGACGTTTGCCTTTACCATCCGCCTAATGTGCATTTTGCTGATGCACACAACTTCTGGTTGATACTGTTGCATAAATAAAATAAGCCCTGTTAATTTCAAACTCCTTGAGAAACATATACATGCAAAAATGTAAGGCTTACTCACAGAAAAAGGGCAAAATCAGCAGGAAAAGAGAGAGATTATTTTCAACAGTGTCCTTTTAATTAGAGCAATAATTAATTCTTTTCCCTGACACGCACATGCAGATTACTCTTTTAAAATATTCCAACTTGAAACAAAATGACTTAAAGCTACATAAGAGAGGAGCAGATTATAAATCTAAAGGAGGAAGTTCAGGACTCCATATATTTTGAGCCCTCCTTTTGAACCCAACATGGTCACTGGAAGGCCTGACATAAAATCTAACTGCAAGGTGAACAAAGCACAGCTCAAGACCCAAGTGCTGAGAACAAGCAGAAGCTCCACTCAGGCACAGGGGGCTGATGAAGTGGAAAATGGAGTTCACACATTTTGCACATAAACAAATTACATCAGCTGTACTCGTTTTCCAGGGGACAAAATGCTTCCTGCAGTTGGTCTCCACACATTGTACTTCCGTAACTTTTTGTGGCATTACAGACTTTGAAGGTGGCTCGGGGGGGGATCTTCTTTGGAAAACAGATGTGGAAGCAAGAGATCATTTCAGAAAGGATGGGAAAAAGTTAGAAGCAGGCTTGGGTCAGAGGAGGAGGAGGAGGCAGAAAGGCCCGTGACCCAGCGGGCATCGGAGCTGGGTTAGACACGGGGTGGCCCAATGCAGATCAGCTCTCCTCAGCCAGGTGTGGGTGGCAGCGAGCCTCTGGTGATTCTGTTTCTTTAGGTGGGGCCTGACTGGCTCTAGAACAGAGATGGGTAATTTTGATGGGGTGAACAGACTTGATGTGAAGGTCTCAGCTTCAGGTGTGGTGATGGAGAAATGGTACGGAAGGGTGGAGAAAGAAGAGGCCAAGACACCAAGGGCTGGCCCAGAAGCTGAAGGTGAGGAGAGGGGAGAAAAGAGGTTTGGTTCTGGAGGAATCCTAGCGTATTATTGCGTGAAATTATCACACAAATCCCTTTGTAACTCCCTCAGCCTCTCTGGAGGAAGCCCCTGTGTATCAGCACACGCCAAACCCCAGCCAGCAGCCGTTTGCTCCCAACTAACATCGCCCGCGCCAGCGCCTGGAGCTCAGCCTCTCAGCACCGTGGAAATCCAGTGAAATGTGTTTGACACAGCGGGGAAGCATCTCTCTGCTTCCCTGTAATTACATTTGTGAAAATGCCTCCACGGAGAACACAAGCCTGGAGGACCTGCACCTGGGTGGGAGATTCCTCCTGGAGGCTGGTCCTGCAAGCAGGTAGCGCCAGCCCTGCTCAGAGAATTGCGTCGTTGAGTTGTGCTGCCCAGCCAGGGTTTGATTTCTTATGGTGGTGATTAAGACTACTCATTTAGGGACATAAAAGGAGTTGGCTCTCTAATTTCACACACAGATGTTTCCAGACATAAAGCAAAATGATGCAGGGAGGCTGCAGCTTCTCACTTGCTAGACAGGCCACTGCCAAAATAAGGAATTAAAAGGACAGGAGGAAGAATCAACCTAAGCAGCTTTTCTTCAGCTGGAAAGGGAGTAATACTGGATGGAATGCTCAGGAAAGTGTGGGTGTGGGACAATGGAGTTCATGTTGTCCATCGAGGGCAGGCTCTGAGCCACAGAGCCATGATCAGCAATTCAACCACAAAGACCTCACCAGCCCAAACTTCAGTGGTGTTAATTAAGAGAAAATATTTTCTTCCTTTTCCTTTTTGACAAAGGGATTTCCACACATCACTTCATTCAATTGCTTTTCTCCAGAGACCAGCCAGCCACGTAAATACTGTTGTTGCTGTTAATTAAGCTGGGTCTGAAGCACCTTGGTGAACCTCAGGTGCCTCTCAGTTTGCAGAGGGCATCCCCTTGATTAGAGGATAGAAGTCTGGTTCATCCAAGCTCTGTCTAGCTACAAAGGAGACATAATCATGTAGTTTTGCCTACTAGAATGGTCTAAAAACTACTCTTTTTTTTGCCTTTAGAGGACCTTGAGTTTTATATTGTTCAGTTGAAGGCAAAGAGCACACGGTGCAGAGGAGGGCCACAGAGATGCTTTCCAAGAGCACCACACCTAATGTCCTCCTTAGAGTTTTGCCTCAGCTGTGTGCTGCATGCTGCCCTCCCTCCTGCCTCTCTTGGTCTTAGAGAAGACCAGGGTGGCTGGGGAATCTGTTGAAGGCCTTTGCAGACCTCCTCACTGCCTGCTGAGTAGAAGGGCCTCATCTCCTTTGGAGAGAAATGAGGGGTTTGCTCCAGTCCTCCCATATTTATATGACCCCTCTCTCACCTTCAGTTTGGTGGATCAAAAGGAGCATTTTCTCTGCCTACCTGTCTCCTCTGCAAGTTGGACATATGGTCTGAGAGGGAGGTGATATGGGCACATGCCTTGTTTCCCCGGCCTTCACATCTTTTTAGACAGGTGTATTGTACCCCCATTCAGTGCCACATTTCAGCCATAAGCTCCAGGGCTTCTCTGGGTACCAGAAGCTGCAGTTTTTCTGAGGTGGAACCCATCCTTTCATAACAATCTTTCTTCTTTTGCTTAACAGCTTCCAGTTGCGTTTCTTGCTTGGGCTTGTTCAGCACTTGGTGCTGAATCTGGTCAAAAGAGATTGTATATGTAAAAGCAGTCACAGTGCATGTTGTATTGGGGAGATAAATGGTTAAATGTCTCAGCTTCAGCTTGAGGCAGTTATTTTTCAGGTCTTGTTTTATTGTTTCAGGGCACATCCAAGTTTCCAGGACAGCTGAAGGTGATAGAGATGGCACCTTAATTGAAAGGGGTCAGAGTGGTGCGTGTTTTTCTTGCATTAACATTCCGTGCATATTCCTTTTTAAACCCAAAGGCTCTGTCCACTCTTCCTTGCCGGCCTTCAGAAAGTGAACTCCTGGTAAAGGGCTTAAAAGGCAGTATTAAAAGGAGAGAGAAAGAACTGAAAAGGGGATTACAAATCCAATAAAAACTGCTCTCGAGTGCAGACAGTATCTGCTGGACAGGAAATATATTTGAGTTTGTGACTAGCTGCAAAATACCTTGGCCGCAGAAAGTTCTGAGCAGAGGGTAAGCCTTTTGCTCAGTTAATCATCAAAGACAAGCAGAGGACACTCAGCTTGTGCAGGGATCGAGTCTGAAGCCGCCTCATGCATATTGCAGGGGCTCTGTCCGAAAGGGCCTTGGGGTGCTGAGGGAGCAGCAGCCGCCAGGGAAAAATTTGCTGATGCCTCTTAGCTTGTGCAGCCTGCGGTCGGAAATGAAGAGCTTGTTTTCAGAAGGTGACAGCCAGCCTGCTTTGTGCTTAGTTCACCTGATACTTGGGGGGTGTGGTGGTCACAAGGAGATCTCTGGTGAGCTGGGGTTTGAAGAGCTCTGAAAATGGGAGGTTCTGCAGTTTTGACCAGCGCTTGGGTGGTGGCATTTGATACAGTTTTCATCTGGAGTGGGAGAAAGTTATTTGGGCATCTCCAGAAGATGTCAACAGATGTTGTTTATAGCATCCCACTGGTTTGTGAGGGATCGTTCACTATTGCATTCATCTCATGCAGATTATCACACAGATTATGGAAGATTTTCATCAATATTTACCTTTTCTGGATCTGAGCACAGAGGGGAAAACGCTCTTAATGCCATCAGCAGACAGTGCAGTAGGCAGTGGCTCTGACACCGCGCTTCTGCCTGCGCTTCGTTCCCTGAAGGCTTTGTGTTCCAGGTTGAAAATGTTTAGTTTGGACCCGTTCTTTTTGTGGATGCTCTTTGTGCCTGCGTCTTTCATCCGAGCGGCAGAGCGAGCGGGGGTGGGAAAGGCAGGATGCTGGCACAACCCCCTCTGTGTGCACCGTGCATGAAGTGCCTTCTGTGTAGACTTTGTTGGAGTCTTTCTAAGAGCATCTGCCTCCAGTTGGGGTAATTACTACTCTCAAGCTGTAGTAGTGAGTATCTCGTTGATGGAATATGAAAGTGAGCAAAATGTCAGTTCAGCACTGCATGGAGGCCTCACTGACACACGGGCTGCTTCTGAAATTGCTGGTGGGTTTTTTTTTTCAGTTAATTGCCTTTTTAATCATAGTGAAATTGCTCCTATTTGCATGAATATTCCAACAGCAGGATCGGTTTGTTCTTGTCACAGATACTCGCGACGTATCGCATTAGGTTTTGCTTAATATCCCTCATATTTAGAGGATCAAACTTTGTTTTCCTCTTGGTTCCCTCTGCCTGCCACGGGATGGGCAAATACTCTTTTATCTATTTCAAGAGATGTTTTCCTCTGCTCCTTACCTGTTCCCCACCTCCCTGCAGGCACCTCCAGAATTAGAAAACAAAATTGCCTTAAAACAAAAGCCCAGGTGACTTGTCTTAACGTTAAAAAGGAAGCAAACCCCGTGCTTGTATAGACCTGCCAGGGCTGGGCCTTGGGTTGGCAAACAGCACAGGGGAGAGGTGCCCATGACTGCAGGGAGTGCCTTGCGGCGCAGTCCTGGGAAGGTGAGCTGTGAGGGATTCCTGGTGCAGTACTGCTGTTTGCTCCACCAGCATCAGTGTGAAGTGCTCCTAACGTAGCGTCCAACAACATTGCTTGCACGTAAGTAGTCGTTATTAACACCACAATGTTGGTGTAACTGTTGTGCGTGGGAATCCGTGCCATAGGTGAGAAGGTGGCTTGTACAAACCACCCAACAAATGGCCAAGTTCATAGGGCAAGAGGCAACAGGTGGGGTTTAGATTGAATATTAGGAAGAGTTTCTTCACCTAGTGGGTGGTGGAGCCCTGGAACAGCTCCCCAGGGAAGCAGTCACAGCACCCAGTCTGCCAGCATTCCAGAAGCATTTGGACAATGCCCTTAGTCACACGGCGTGAATGTTGGGATAAGTGTAGGGATAAGAGTTGGACTTGGTGATCCTTTTGGGTCCCTTCCAACTCAGGTAATTCTATGATTCTATGACAGGCAGCTGAGGGACAGTGAGATGTGGTGAGGATGATCTCGGCAGCCTGGCTGGGGTTGTAACCCCAGGTGCAGACCTTGCTTGGGCAGCAGGAGGAGCTGGCACAGCCAGGGATACCTGTGCCAAGCTTGTTCCCCTGAGCTCTCCCTGCCAGGGCAGAAGGGACAGCAGTGCTCTGACCTGCACCGGGGACCTGCCTTCGTCATTCTTTAGCAGAAGGAGGATCTCCATCCCACTGGAGATGTTGGAATCAGCAGCCTGTGATGCTGGAGCCATCCATGGTGCTGCCACGGGTGTCCCAGCTGCCTGGGATGGGTGCGCCCAAGTGTCAGAAAGGTGCAATAAAAATATTGCTCGGTGTTTGCGGCACACCAGGGTGGACCCATCCACTCCCAAGGCAGGAAAGCAATCGGAAACAGGCTGGAGAATCACTCACCTCAAACTGTCAGCTTTTAAGCAGAAAACATTGATTTTAATGGTAATTTCTGCATAAAAATTAATGGCGCAATAAAATCTTAATTTGGAGTTTCAGAACAAATAATGTAATAGTAAAAAGCAGTATCCTGGAGTAATTTGAAAATAAATTAGGCCAGTGGAATCAAACTCTCCCCACTGAGATGGCTTTAATTGATCATTCCTG
The DNA here is from genome assembly GCA_033558185.1 of Dromococcyx pavoninus. NCBI lineage: Eukaryota > Metazoa > Chordata > Aves > Cuculiformes > Neomorphidae > Dromococcyx > Dromococcyx pavoninus. Next base: position 227,365 of record JAUMJL010000357.1, on the reverse strand, counting down.
TAACAGCTAGTTTACAAACATATCATGGGAGCGCTTGCTGCCCTGGCACCTTCCAGGCAACGCATCCAGCATCAGTACGGAAACCAGTGCATCCCTCCACATTCCTTCTGGGTCCCAGTGTGGAGATGATGGTGAAGAAATAAATCAAGCAGAGTCCTGTGGTCGGTACAACATGAGTCTTTGAGGTTTGAACAGAGGAAAAACATTCTCCTGCAAGATAGCAGAAACCACGAGTCTAAAATTAGCCGAGCCCTTCAGATTGGCGATAGGCAAGTGGTGAATCCCTGTGGATCCTCCATGCTGACAGCACTATTAATACATCAGATGAGTGCTTGGGTGAGGATGGGGTAACTTGTGCGTGTGTCACGAGGAAGATGTTTTCAACATCTGGTCTCGTTCGTCAGAGTGATCCGAGGGGCTGAGCTGTGACACGGGGCAGGAATGCTGGAGACTTTCAAAAAGTAAAAAAAATATATTGCTGCTTCTTGCTTAATTACAGTCATGGCAGTTGCTATGTTGAAATGCTGCTTTAAAAGCCTTTGTGAGTAATTAGTGTCAAAAATATAAGATCTACAAAGCCATAAACTCACAGCTTGGTAATATTACCAAGTACTAATTAAAAAAAGAAAAAAGAAAAGTCTCTTTCATGATAAGATTTCCAGCATAGCGAAAGATAAAAACGATGCAATTTGCAGATGATAGGAGGGAGAAAAAAGAAACCTGGGAGAAGGATTGAGGAGAGAAGAAAGTCAATACCAACAAGGCTGTAGATCTCCAGGTGATTTGGTAAGGGTAAGGAAAGTGAAATACTGGAGCCTGAAGACAGAAACATAGTCAGGAATCTCTCCTGGGAGCATCCTGTGCTACAAAACAGAGATAAGGAGCATTAAAATGTTTCAGGACTGTCCTAACTGGCAGAAATAAAGATGTCCCATGCAGATTTGCAAGTGGCATCTTGTGAGGGATGTATGCCATCCCATCCATATTCCCCCTGACCAGTCTGAACCCCTTACTGGACTTACTGGAAGCAGATCCAGTCCAACAGAGCGAAACCAGACTCACACGTAGCAGCTCACAGCATTTGGTTACACTGAGATGAGGTGTTTATCCTTTGGAAGAAAGATTAAGAAGAGACCTCATTAAGGTATGAAGAAAGCCCTGCTGGGAATAAAAGATCAAGGCTATTTGGGTTATTGTCAAATAGATGTGTCAAGGGACATAAAGCTACTCTGAAGAAGAACCTGAATTCTATGAAATGTAAGCTGATATTTTTTTTTAACAGCACTTAATAATGCAGTTATAATAACAACTTGTGCTTTCTCATGCCTTCCAATTTAAGATATGAAAGCACTTCACAAACATGAATTAAGCCTTCCAGGACTGTTGCGAGGTACAGCAAGTATTCCTCTGGTTTACAAACTAAAAACCTGAGGAACAGCATGTGTACAAGGCAGCACTGCATGTGGAGTAATACATCTTCATTTTAATTAAGTTGGGCATCACCTCTGGGCTTTGCCTGCTCCCCAGCTGGTGCAGAAGCTGTCTCCTGGTTGACTCCATGTACTTCTTCCTACCACACCTTGCTACTCTCTGGTACCTTGACCTTTATGGAAACAGTGAGTCAGTCATGAACAGGAAAAAGAGAGCAGTAGAAGGTGGCCCCGTGGCTGTGTGCTGCCCCATTGACAGCTCACACTGCTCCAAGATCCTGGATGTCCCTTGGCACCAGCGGGTTGAGTTTGTCTGTCCTCAGCCTCTCTAGTGTTACGGTGTGTGCCAGCAGCGTAAGAGGAACCCAGGGCAAAGGGGCCAGCTGTGTCCTGGCCTACATCAAAAGAAGCGCTGCCAGCAGGTCGAGGGAGGTGATTCTTCCCCTCTATTCTGCTCTTTTGAGACCCCATCTGGTCGTGTGTCCTGTTCTGGAATCCCCAACTTAAGAAAGATATGGAACTGTTGGAGTGGGTCCAGAGGAGGCCTCAAAGGTGATCAGAGGGCTGGAGCACCTCTGCTATGAGGACAGGCTGAGAGAGTCAGGGTTGTTCAGCCTGGAGAAGAGAAGGTTCTGAGGAGACCCCATAGCAGCCTTCCAGTACTGAAAGGGGCTCCAGGAAAGCTGGGGAGGGACTTTTTCCAAGGGTCTGGAGTGACAAGACGAGGGGGAACAGCTTTAAATTGTAAGAGGAGAGATTAGATTGGACATTCGGAAGAAATTCTTAACAATGAGCGTGGGGAGACCCTTGCCCAGGTTGCCTAGGGAGGTTGTTGGTGCCCCCTTCCTGGAGGTGTTCAAGACCAGATTGGATGGGGTCTTGAGCCCCTGATCCAGTGGGAGGTGTCCCTGCCCGTGGCAGGTGTTTGGAGATAGATGATCTGCAAGGTCCCTTCTGACCCAAACCATTCTATGACTCTGTGATTCTAGGCTGTTTACATCTGGTGTGGCTTACAAGTAAATGTGTTTAGAGTGTCATTGCTCTGTCCAGGGAAGTCCTGGCCCCCTGCACCATTCCAGATACGCAGCTGAAGAGCAGGAGAACCAGAGGCTCATTTTTGAAGCGTTTCTCAAAGGTTTCTGTTCTCATTTCCAACGTAACAGAAGCGTCTGCAGGCAGGTGGGCTCTTTTGGGACTGGGAGCTGTGCTGTTCCGACTGTAGCAGCCATGGGAGTGAAGCTGCAGATGGTTTTGTTGCACGTCACAGGCGGTTTTGAGTCTGGAGTTGTGTGTTTGTGCTGCTCTTCTCACCTTGACAGCGCTCTTGGGGAGGGACCACTGGTATGGGTGGCAAGTTAGCGCAAAATAAAATTGTCCTGCCCTTAGTAAGCTGATTCTTCCTCACCTTGAAGATATGGTTTTGTTTCCTGAATGTTTTAAATTAAGTGCTATTTCAACTAAGGTGGTTACATATAAATTGGTTGGGATAATCTTCCTTGAGCTGAACTTGCCCAGGCGGTGCCTGTTAACTCCCTGTGCCTGCCATCCTGGTCACCAGCACAGGTTTCCTTTAGATAGTGCATTTTCTCCTTACTTTTCCTCACTCTTCCCCTGTCTATAGCACGAGAATACAGACCAGCCTGCTGTGACAGGGCCTCGGGGGCTTGGGTTTAGTCTGTTTTGATGTCATGTGGGTAAGCAGGACCTAGGGCAAGAGTCTGCAGGAGGGAGCTGTACTTAGGAGGAGATGTTTGCACGTGTTGCCTGCTGTATTTGTTTCTATACCTTGAGTTCATCCTCTAACAGTGAGACCACGTACAGGGGATGTTTCTGCAGGTTGCAGAAGGAACTAATTTGTGGTTTCTTCTTCATCATCCAGAGGACTGAATATCCCTGGGATGTTCCTGGCATTTTTTTCTAAAGGCTGCTTCACAGGAAAGCATTCCTAGAAAAATTATCTAGCTCATTGTTATTCATGACAAAATGTTGGGGCAATCTTACATTTCTTCCACCATGCAGCTAATCACTGCGTGGGGCTGTGCTGGCGGCTTCGGCAGCTCACCATTGTTTGTGAGAGATTAAAAAATAACAGTTCGTGGTGGCATCAAATCACTGCAGCTAGTGAAATCAAAGCCTCAGACACGATCAGAGGCTCACACGTCTGACAGAGGCAAAAGCTGCAGGAGCACCAGAAGAGCTGCGCTCCCGTCGCTGCTCAGATCCCATGGGTGGCACTGGTGGGGGAAATTGGATCGCTGCATTCCTGCAGTCTGTTGCCTGCACTGAGAGACACTGAACGTGATAAAACAAGGAGGGCACATGTTCAGAAGCACATCGGGCTTTGGGCTGAGTATTTCTCGAGAGTTTGCTAGGAACAAATACCTAACTGAAATCAATGGAAGTGTAGCTGTTATTTAATGACAAGCCAATACGGCGCGGCACTCGAGTACAGCGTGTTCCCACCTGCCTCTGTGCTAAGTGGACAAGCTGCTGTGAGCAGATCCAGATGAGTCGTGTGCATGTGAATTGCTCCCTCTGGAAGAGAGGCAGAGATCCCAGTAGCTAAGCCCGTGTTGGGAGTGGAAAGTCTGCAACCTCCTGGCTGGTCTGAACTGGGGAAGAGGTGTTTGCAGCCGGTTCTCGTGCGTATGGGTAGCAGCGGTGTGTGCTGAAGGAAATAAGGGCTATTCATCTCCCATATAGATAAGGCACTTCAGTGGAAGATGGGGTTGAATTTTCTGCCAGGTCTTCTCACTGCCTCTGCAATGTCTGGGCTGAGCTGGAGCCAGCTGTTTTTCATCCAAGCACTTATCTTACCCAGGCGTTCGGCCGTTTGAGTGACAGCTGTGCTCATCTTTCATGTGGATGTAGGGCCGAGTGTCAACGTACTGTAGAGAGTGAGTTGTGGGCATCTCCCAGGCTCCCTTGATCTGCTGTTATTGCTGTATTAGGAGGGAAGATGGGGATAAAAATCTGCAGCAGCCCTGGTAGCCTTGGGAGAAGGAACAGTTGTTCATTGCAATGTGATTGTTATCGGTCTGAGTGTGGAGTCAGTTTAATGCCATTTGGATCAGAGCTGTCAGGTCTTTGGGCCAGCCAAGGATGGAAGCCACAGGCAGGGACAGGCTGGTCTAGATGGTGTCCTGGCCTCGGTGGCTGCTCTACACGATGCCCTAAATGAGAGGGAAGATGGAGAGTGACAGCAGAGGTGAGTTGATGCTGCAGCCCTTTGAGGGACACTCCTGTAAAGAAAGATTAGAAACCAGCTGATGGTAAGACTGTGTGCAATGACTGCTTCTCCACCAGCAAGTCCATGTTGTGGTTGAGGGTTAGTATTCAGCACTGGGGACACATGGAGAAGGTTCAGGTGTCTGAGTTAGCATCCAAGTGAGCTTCAGTTGCAGCCAGTACTTTAAGGACGTCTGTTTGCACAGGTGAGCCAATTTCTGGTAAGATGGTCATCATATCTGCCACCAACCTAGACAGCCCCAGCTATGGACCTCGAAAAATTGTCAAGGGTTTGGGTTTTGCTTTTGCTGACAAGCTGTGACAGGAGAAGGTGCTTGGATCTATGCTGAACTAAACTCTGAATGAATTGATTAGTTGATTTGCTGTCCTGTCTCGTTCCAGCCATTGAGATTTGCAGATCCCACAGCCAAATGAAGGGTTGTTGCAGTGATGGTGAGGGATAAGCCAGGACACCGTGCTGCCTTTGTTAGTATTCAGTTGGAGTTGTGCAAGATCAGAACTCTGATCTCTTGTTCGCCGTTGTAGGTTATCGGGGAATGAAGGTGACCTCTAAAGCAAGGAGGCCACATGGGATGCTCTGCAGCTTTAAAGACAGAGACCAGTTGCATTGCACAGTGGAGCTGATTGACAGTGTACCTGTCCCACAACTGGGCGTGTTTGGGAGGTCCAGTAAGTTCCATCAGTCTTCAGGAAGGAGAGAAAAGGGAAGCTGTGACCCCTTTGTCAAATAAGTAAAAATCCTGTCATCATTTGTGCTCTGCTGGCTGCTCCCCCCACTGGGCTGGACCCTCTGATGGAGCAGCAACTCTTTCAACTAGGAGCTCCTTTTTTTGGCACCTCCCCTTGCAGCATGGCTGTCATGGCTGTCAGTCTTCTCATCCTGAAATGCCTTTACAATGGTCCTGGATCTCCCTGGGAGAAATTCCTTGTATTTCTCCCCACACTCAACGGGAGTGTCAGCATCCACACGATTTCTTACAGCGTCAAGTCTGCCTTCCGCCGGGAACCTGCCTGCACCAAAGTCCCTGGCACAGTTTGAGCTGCAGTTTTGTCTGATCCTTTTAAGAGTTGGGAATGGCTGTTTTGATGTCTGATATCTATGAACATGAAAGGCTCCTTTCCCTCTAACAGTGCATTGGGCAGGGCAATGCCTGTCTCTCCTAATCAAAAATGTAATCAAAGATCTCACTTCTCGTAAAAAATGTATTAAAAAGAAGAAACGATGCAGCATATTTCTATTGGCTTCGCTGCTGGTTTGCTCTGGTTTCTTCTTCTGTGCTGCTCCCTCCTGCATTTCCCACCTCAACTTTCCTCAAGTCTTGAGAGGTTTAATTGCAAAATGTTGAGCTTTGAAAACAAAACAAAACAAAACAAAATCATTTTATTTGATTCAAGCAAAATATCGATTGTCCTTGAGTTCCCGCACCGCGGATATCGGCAGCGTTTTGTCAGTGCAAAGAGTGAGTAGAAAGATCACAGCAAGGAAATAAATATTCCAACTGGAAGGAAAAGAAGCTGAGGCAGGAAAATAACTGTGCCCCATCGCTCCCTCTCCCACAGCTGCTTCTTAATAAATGGGCTGTTGACCTGATGTTAATGTTTCCAGTTCACAATAAGCAGCGTTTCCCCTAAACAAGATACTGATAAAGTGAAGCGAGGGAGTAGAGGGGGTGGAGAGAGGATTTGCAAAACATGCTGGAGTGAGAAAGTCAGAACATACCGTGTGTGTCTCAGGAGTGGGAACATGCCTCAGTGTGTGAATAAATATATAATATATAGACATATGCTCTTGCTTCTCAGAAACAGAGTTTCTTGAGTAGTCCCAGATTGCGCTGCTTTCAGTAGCGCGGCAAAGTAAAAGGCAGGGGTAGAGTGTTGGAGTTGGTGATTGAGGAGTCGTAGGGTGGTGGTTTGGATGGAGCACCCTTGCTCCTCGAGAAGGAGACTGGTTGCAGAGAGGGCTCAGGTGTCACTCGGGCCTGTGTGTGAGGAGCTGGCTGTCTGGAGACACAACGTGCTCAGGTTTGCTCGTTTTCATCTCGGAGGCGCAGGCTGATACCGCGGTAACGGAGATCAGATTTTCATACAAATTCAGCTGAGAAGAAAGAGCAGGGGAAGAGGAATCAGATAAGTGTTAGCACAAAGTTATTTGTTAAATGGATTTTTTTATTGTTTTCTATGAAGCCTGCACAGAACTGTTGTCCTCTTTTTAATTCCTCTTCTGGCATTTGTTCCCTTTTTCACTGCCTCCACAATTCTCCCATTCAAGTCAAAAAAGCCACCTCTGAAAGACCAGTGTAACATTAGCAGAAATTATTAGCAGCAGTGATTTCAATATTCAAATAGACATAATATTTAGTAATACACTGGGAGTTGTATAAATAGAGTATGAATGCCTGGTAATGAATCATATCAATAATTTTCACATACAGACTGTGCCTTACATTTCTCAAAGGCCTTTACAAATACCAATTGATTCTCACAGCATGCCTGCTTGGTGGAGGAGTTGTTATTAGTTCTAGTGGAGGGTGAGGATATTGAGATGCAGGGAAATGATGCTACTTGTGTAGTTCACGCTGCGACCCAAAGTAAGGAATAAAGTCAGAAGCTCCTCACTCCCAGATCTTAATCATGGGGCTGCACAGCTCTCTATGATCCTTTTTTCCTGGCTGGAAGTGGTGGTCCTCATGGACAATGGCACGAGGGAGATGGTCTTTGGCAGGCTCCGAAGTCTGGGACTGATGGGATGCAGATAAAGGCAGATGTAGCACACAATGAACAGCAGAACTGGTCTCAATTGTTCTGTCCTTTAAGTGTATAGTCAGGAGTAGCTCCTGTGCTCCATTCAAGTTGGGGTTTGAGGGGTTTTTGACCTATACAAACACGGTTCTCCACACAGAAAAGTGGCAGCTAATGCAGATGTACTCCAGAAAGGGAACGGGGCATCTTCAACCAAGCTGTGCTCTGTAACTCTCACCCTCCTCAGCCAAGGAGGGTAATAGCTGAAGAGTACCTGAAGTGCTGGAAGTCTCTTTCCTAGTGTAGCATCCTACTCAGCATTCACCACGCTGCCCATCACTATTTTATTCTCGGCCTTCTTAATTCTGCAGTAAATTGTTCCAGCCTTTAATGTCTCTCCCGGTGACCCAGGGATGCAGTCAGTGATGAAGAACTTCTTCAGAGGCAAGAGGCAGGTTACATAGCACATGCCTCAAACAAGGAAAACCTAATTTATCTTTTGCCCTCATTTTGTACTGAATTACCAAGGGTGACTCACTGCCCAGGAGAAGAGGACATGCTCTCTACTTGTATAGAAACATGACATGATACTTCTAGCCTCTTTTTTTTTTATTTAAACACATTTTATTTTGACATCTTACTTGCTGTTTGGAGTGACACTGTACACTGAGAAGTTGTCTTTGAGCTGGCCACAGGGGCACTTGGCTTTTTATTCTGAGAGGTTACATCATTTCTGAACCATCATCATGTTAAGAGTCTTTCAAATTGGCAGAACGACATGCACTACACTGACCTTGTCTGTATTGAATTTCTTCTGCTGTAGCATTGCCCAATGACCCAAATTTCACAGATCCTTCCAATCTCTCACAGTTCTCTACAGTCCTGACCCACTGAAGTCATTTTACCATCATGTAGTTCTTTCTGTCTTGTATGTTGGGCTGAAACTATCGATTCTTGGCATCGTGTTGCCCCTCTCCTCCCCAGGCCTCCACGGAAGCTGGCAGGAGGCTGAGGGTGTGAAAGGATCATCCAGGGTCCTTTGGAGCTGAGAGGTGAAGGAGGGACAGACAATCCAAAGCATCATCTTTCCAGAGCTTAATTGCTGAGCCCCAGCCCCAGTTCATCAAACTGCCAGTGTTCTTCATACAGGGAACAGAGGCAGAAGTTGACAACCTGAGGCTAGAGTGAAATTTTGCAACTTGTGCATGTGGCCTTTACAAAAATCATGTGCATTTCTCAGGGTGGTCCCACAGAGCTGAATTTTAGCTCTCAAGCTTCAAGGACTGTCTTGCCAAGCTAATTGAGCAACTTTGTTGTCTTATATTCCAGATGAGACTTGGCCACATTTATTCTTTTGCATCTTTTTACCTCTACCTCATTATCAACTTTTATTTCAACGTGGAGGTTTACCTTTCACTGCCCAGTTTCTAAGATCATAGAGTCGTAGAGTCATAGAATGGTTTGGGTCAGAAGGGACCTTAAAGTTCCACCCCCCTGCCATGGGCAGGGACACCTCCCACTGGATCAGGAGGGTCAAAAACCCATCTCACCTGGCCTTGAACACCTCCAGGGATGGGGCAGCCACCACTGCTCTGGGCAACCTGGGCCAGGGCCTCCCCACCCTCACAGGAAAACATTTCTTCTAAGATCTCATCTCAGTCTCCCCTCTTTCAGCTTAAAACCATTTCCCTTCATCCTATCCCTGCGCTCCCTGATCAAGAGCCCCTCCCCAGCTTTCCTGGAGCCCCTTTCAGTGTTGAAAGGCTTCTATAAAGTCTTCTCCAGGCTGAACAACCCCAAACTCTCAGCCTGTCCTTATAGGGGAGGTGCTTCAGCCTTCTGATACTTTGTCTTTTTTAATTATCTTTACCTGAAGCTTTTTGATAGCCTGTCTAAATAATATTTGTAGTTTCATTAACTCTTTCAGAGAAGAATGTCTGTGTTAGTATCAAGAGAACCACCTTCTACACATAAGCTATGCTCTTCCAGCTGGATTGTGTTATATTCCTCTAGGCTTCACCTCAGGTATTTTGTTCCATGAACTGACTCTAGCATGTTTAGGAAATAGATTTTTTTTAAGAAAAAAGAAAGAAAAAGGAAAACATAGCAACGACAGCATGGCAACAGCAGCTGCTGCACAAAAGAAAAATAGGCAAACAGACTTCCGAAACGTGTATTCACTGTTAAGCTATTTTTACTGGTTGGTGACTATGTGGGAGTATTATAACAAAATGAGTGAGAAAAATAGCTTACAAATATTTCATAAGAAACTTTAGATGAGAACGTGTTTAATGACTTCAGCCTGCATAGTGTGTGAATGTCCACACGTACAAATGGAAAGGCCACCTCTGATCTATGCTATTTGTATATTACAATTTCATCCATAGACACGGATATAAAATTCCATACAAGGACTAATGTCAATGGAGCATTAAGGTTAAATAACCAGGCACTAAAAAGTAAAGAATTGTGCATCTCTGCAGAGAAACTTTAGAGTAAATCCATCTCATTACATCCACCTCTGCCTTTGTACCTTAGCAGCAGAGGTTTCCTGGGTGTGTGGATGCAGGGGGCCCTGCAGCCTGGGTGTTTTGGGAGGATTTGCAGCTCTAGGTGGTCCCTGGCTCCTCTGCTGACCTGCTCTGTGACCCTCTGTGTCGCTTCTCGGGGGACCTGCTTCCCCATTCAGCTTTTGTGTGTTTGAAGCAGGGACTTCCAGCACAGAAACGCTCAGATTTGCATCTTTGGGCAGAGCTCAGCCACAGGTGGGGCCATGTAAATGCTGAAAAGTGCCAAAATGAGAGTGAAGAGCATCTTCTTCAATCAGCCTGAGGAATGCTGTGCTTCACCATTCCCTGCCCCACTCTCACTGCAGACCAGTAAACTGGGGGACGTCTTTAACTAAATTCAATATAATTAATTGATAACTTGAGAGTAACAGCCTCAAAAGTGTTGAACTTCTTTACAGTTGCAGCCCAATCTGTTGTGCTGCGTGAACCCTTTTCTCTGCTCAGATATCCCATGGGAGTCTCTTAAATCTCCTCCGCAGTCCCGATGCTTTTGTTGGCACTGAGAGAAACACAGCTTAGCTCTCTGCAGCCAAAGTTTGCCTTTATAAACAACACAAATCTGTTTTCCTGGTTAAATAAAGTCATTTGCAGGGTCATGTTGTGGGAAGGATGTGTCAGCTTGCCCTGAATGGAGCAGTCACGAGGATGAATGGGTTGGTTGTTGGGCTCTACACGCTGAAGTGCCCTTCCCGAGGCTTGGATGGCTGCAGGTGCCTCTGCATCACTGCAGGCTTATTGTGGGCATCCCCTTTCTCCACCTTTATGCAGAGTTTATGAACAATTTGTTGCAAAATGTCATTAATCCCACATTTCACACGTTCCCTCCCCAAGGTTTGAGGAAGCCCTGCTTTCTGCAGCAAAGGGGTCAAACGGGCACCAAGTCCTTCGCGTGTTTCTGCGTTGTAAGAAGCCCATTTTTTCTTGCCTTTCAATCTCAGATGATGTTAGTGCTTCCCTGCCCTAAAGAGGTTTTTAATTCTTGTCATTGCTGTAGACTTACTTGTTTTGGAAAGTTTGGTGTGTAACTGGTAGGGAAGGAGGTTGGTGAAGTTCTCCAGGGGACGTGAGGAATGAGGAAACAGCAGCTAAAGTGGTTTTGTTCCCTCCGAGGCCTTTTTTTTTCAAATTTAGTTGAAAACAAGCAAGGGAAATGCGACGCTTAGAAGCACTTTGTTTGTAAGATTCTTTCTGGTTTTAAATGACTTCATTTAAACATCTTTGTCTGTGAAACCCCCAAGGAACCTCATCCACTTGTTTTCTCATCTGCATCTTCTGCTTTCTGTGTGGTTTTGCACAAGAAAGAATACAAGCATCTCATGCACATTTATATATACACAAATAAATGTAACTTGAAGTGTAAAATACTGGCTGGTTGAGCAAGACAGAGGATAGTGATCTAAAATAAACCTGTTGTTAGTGAGACATGCTCTGTATTAGCAGTCATTGTTTGCTGAGGTCTTTTCTGTCACCTTCTGTATATATATGGACGTTGTTTCTACAACATTTTTAGAGCACAAATAGCCTGGATTTGAGGCATTTGAAGAAACACTTCTTGACTCTTTTGCTGTTTTGTTTGTATTTTTTGCTTGTGAAAACAATTCTCAAGAGCGTTGTTAGGTGTATCATAGCAGGAACACCTCTGGGCGTGCTGGGGAATGTGTGAAAGCAGGTTTTGAGAGCTTTTACTTTCACACTATGTTTCAATTCTGTAGTGACAAATGTTTTCTGGAGTACAAACCTGGAGCCCCTCCCCTTGCAGGTCTCGCTCCCTTCAAATGTGGATAGGTTTTTTAAGTTTCAGGATTTTGCTGGCAGTAGGGTTGTGTCACTCAGCCAGTAACAGGGCTGGTCAGCTGCATGGCAAGCAGCACAAAGTTGAATCTGCTGTTGATCGTAGCAGCTGATGACATTAGACAGGCAGGATTTGTAGAGGACCTATGGCAGAGAGGAAAGACAATGGCATAGCATGGGGAAAAATGAGGGAGGAGCAGATCTTGTAGGTCAGTCTGCACTGGCAGTTGACCTACGACTCGGGCCCAATATCCTCTACCAGAATTTCTCACCATACTTTCCTGGCTGTGTGCTGGGTAATTCCCATGACCTTCAGCAGGTGGGCTGAGTGTTACTGAGTGCAAACAGCTGGGAGAAAAGCATTTGGATTCCCCTGAAAATCATCTTAATTCAAGGCAGTACTTTAACCTTGCAGGTGTGGGGAAAGAAAAATGTGTTCCTTGCTTCTTGCATCCAGCATCCTGGATCAGCAGGTGGAAACAGCCTGTCCACACACACCTCTAGCTTTAGAAGCCCCGTTTCATTGCATGCCCAACTAGTACGTGCCTCTTTCAGCCAGACACAGAGCATCCTGCAGGGTGAGTGACTGTTAGATCGTGGCTTTATTGCTGCACAGACAGCCCAGTTATTTCCAATGGGCCTCAGCCAGTATGCTCAGATTTGATTAAGAACTTTTTGGAAGATAAGAAGCATTTAGAGCTAAGGGCTGGCTCCAGCCGTAGTTATTTACATCAGGATGGGAGGGATAAAATCTTTTATTAGAGTCACAGTTTAAATATTTTGGCTCTCTATTCCAATATTGTGGCAAGAAGGAGCCATATGTGTTCCTAGAAAGAGAGCCTAGTACAGCCGTTAATCAGGAGAGGATCTATTAATGTATTAACATTCAGAATAATGAGCAAAACCAGCATGCACTGGAGAGACTAACACATATCTTTAGTCTGCAGTTTTCAAATGTTTGGAAAATGTTATATTCCTCCATCTTTCTAAAGCTGGTTTTCTGCCAAAAGAAGTTCTCTTCTGCCGTTGATTTTAGAAAGGTTAAATCTATTTACGAAAGCAAACATAAGCATGGAGTGATGAAAACCAGGAGGATGTGAGGAGTAAGAGGCTCCCAGGCTGCAGAGGTCACGGCAAGCACTGATCTGGCAGGGAAATGTGCAGGCATGTCCTTTCCTTTCCTTAATGTGATGCAGAGCGGGGGACAGGTTTGGAGAAGATACAAAGCCCAAGCTCCATAGCAAATCACCACCACCACCACCTTCCTCCAGAAGGCAATGGACAGCATATGTGTGTGTCTGCAGATCACTGCTGGGCTTTAGGGAAGATTGCTGAAAGGCTTGGCACGGGAAAAGGGCAAATTTTAAAGAGCTCAAGAGTGGGAGAGATTGGTGGTTGAGCAGCTTGGTTGCCTTGAGGTCATTGCTAGTCAACGGCATCTTGCCTAAAGAAGTGAACATTACATTTTAATGCCGCTATAAAAACCAATCCTGCTGTCTCCTCTCTGCATCTGATGTTACTGCCTGCTTTGCTGTGGCATCTGGAGCAAACTGCACAAGGGGAAGGGAAGAAAGCCCTCTTAAAGGATGTGGAAGGATGCTGAAGTGGTAGCGGAGCTCAGATGAGAGAGGCTGGAGCATGACAGCTGTTACTGGATCATGCAAAAAGCCTGCCAGCAAAAATGCATCAATTTGTGAGATATCCGGGTGTCTTGTCTTCTGTTTTCATAATTGCATACACGGTGTCTGCATAAATCTTTTCTCCCCCCCTGCACCTCCAGCGAAAGGAGCTGACTGGCGGGTGGCAGCACATCAGTGGGAGAACACCAGCAGGAAGAGACAACCAGTCAGATGGGTGTCAGCTGGGGAGGGCCAGGGCCCCAGGCAGATTCCTCGGAGGTTGCTCGAACACGGTGCATTCGCTAAACAGAAAACCTCTCGTTTTCCCTACGGGAAGAGGAGCATGTTCATCCAGACATGAGAACCAGCAGCGCTGTCTTGCCATGTTCTTCAGGAGGTTAGTGCCAAATGACAGCACAGGCTGCAGCAGCACAAGCTTTCAGCAAATGCGTCGTAGCCCGAAGCTCTGAGTGTCCCCTCGAGGGGTACAGCACAATTTCTTTTCCTTTTCAGTTGAATACTGAAATCTTCCAATTTATTCACTCCTTAGCTGCAACCTCTGTCCCTTTAGCCATGGCCTGGCTTCTTGTTGTGAGATCAGATCTGCTCGAGGAGGGAGGGGATCCTGTGATCTTTGTTTCCCGTTAAAAGCCCATTTCTTGAAAGCAGAATATACCCAACCAGCACAGGCCAGGTCACTGGTTTCCTTACTGTCTTGCTCTTCAGCTTTTTCTGCACATGGACTACCAGTCTGGTCGGGTAACTCCACAAATACAGCTACTGGGAACTACCAGCTCTGTGCACTCAAAAGTCTTGAAGTTGAGAAAGAAATTGTGAAATTTTTGAAATTATGATATCTTCTCTCCCAATATAAATCTTGCCTTCTGGCTATAAGTGCAGTCCGAGAAATGTTCTTCCCCACAGGGGTTTTGCGAGCTTTTAAGGGTTAAAACTCATTCTTCAACACACAAGCAAAACGCTTCGTATGTTCAAAATCAACTTTCCTTTCATTCTTTGACTTTCTGGGCAGTGACAACTCCTGCTCGCTTTGGTCCTGCTGACAGTTATGCTGATGACAGCGATTTCAGATGAAGAAAAACGAAGAAAATGTGAGCCAGCAAAAAAAGCAAGAGCAATAAAAGTGCCTTCCTCAACTCATGATAAGATTCTGAAATTTCGTTATTGGTGTTGCAACAGCAACTTCTGTTATTTCTAAAGCCAACGCTTCAATTCCACTTTTGTAGCTCATGACTATAAGCAAGTCCCACAGTCCCATAGGAAGAGGTGATTATTGGCCAGTTCTTCTTGCTCCTGGTGGAGCGATGGCTGTGGTCTGCGCAGCGCTGACTGTAACGCAAAGCGCTGAGGTCTCTAATATGTGTCACCAATTTCCTGGATGGAAGGCTTAAACCTGCATTTTAGCCTGGGGTGTCAGACTATGACAAACAAGAACTAGAAGAGGGTAATGAATAAACATGGTGAGAATTTCAGCAGTAATCTGCCATCAGGTCCATCTGTTACTCCTTCCCCCACAAGCCTTGCACACTCAATGAGCCGGGAACAGGGATGCTCCATGTACTGTCCCATCCTTCAGCCACATATCTAAGGTCTAATTGTCTGCCTGTCGTTAAGTTTATGACTTGTGGTCCCTTGAGCCATTATTGGTCACGGAATCTTCTTGTTCAGTTCTTTAGCCTTCCGTCCACCCTGCTCGTGACAAGACTTCCAGAAGGATACCAGAAAGATGAGGAGGATAAACATATTAATCACACACTGCTGTCTGCTGTATCCCAGAGTAGCAGTCGCTCCAGTGAGATGTGCCTTGCAGGCATTTGTAATCTGCTCATTTAACCATTCCAGCACACACTCACCCTCCTTCTCTTGCAAAACTAGATGCCCAGCCTCCCGGTTGATGGGATTCTTTTCCAGTTGGCTGCTGGTGAGTCCTGGTCTGTTTTACCTCTTTGCACTCTGTGTCGTGTGCAGGCACTTCGGTTGGATTGAGTCTTGGGTTTTCCTGCTAATCCAGAGAAGGGAAAGCAGAGGCACCTGGCAGGAACGACGTGTGCCTGGTGTGACTCAGTGAGCAGTGAAGGCTCCAGCAAGTTCTGCCTGTTGGGGAGCGGTGGTTCGCTCTGGGGAGCAGATGACAATCTCCCTGGCAACGCGGCAGCTTGCAAGAAGTTGCCATCAAAATTCACTGTGGTTCCAGCCATCTCTCATCGATGCAGGGTTTTGCAAATTTAGCTGCTCATGTTCTCTTATAGACCTTATGCTCACAGCTGCAATTCACAAGTGGAGTATCTCCCTGCTTTGGGAACCAGGCCATCTTAATTAAAGCCCACACAGATAATTTTTTTTTGCATTTCTCCCATAGGTGCTTCCTTCTCATGTTCCAGAAAGTCCATGTTCTTGATTCTCTGCTCCTCTGTTGCTTCCAGCTCTCCTCCCAGCAGGGGAGATGGAGAGGAATGTGATAAGTGACTTGGCTGACTAATGAGATGAGTCCTCCATCTAAATGAGGGATTCTTGTGTGCTGGGTTCATTTGCTAGTTCCTTATATCCCCCTCAAGTTGTCTGTCTGCTTCTGGCTTCGCTGGCAGAGAGGCCTGGGACCTGATCTGAGCTGCACCTACTTCTCCCTTTGTGCCAAGCCACCACGTTCATCTGTGCCAAGAGCAGAGCAGGAATTGCCTTTGATGGCAGGGCTGGAGAGCTACGTGAGGCTGTGATATTGCTGGGGAAACAGAACTTAAATAACACCCAGTCCCCAGCACTGCAGGCTGCAACTGCAGAATCATTTCAGAGAAGGTAACAGGAGATTTTTCTGTCCCTAATTTATGTCTCTCCTGCACATGGCTTATGTGGAGTCGCTAATGTTAGAGACAGATGGGTTGGCATTTTACTAGAGAGAACACATGGGCTAGATGTTGTTAATGCTTGTTAGCTACTCACTCTGCAGCTTGACCAGTCCAATACGGTCACCTCACAGATGGTTGGAAAGCTGCAGCCTGGGTGCTGGAGCGGTCCAGCTCTGCAGTGCCTGGTTGTGACAGCAGTTGGGATAATGTGTTGTTTCGCTGCTTTTTCTCAAGGGCTTCACTGGAGGTCGGAGATGCCAGTGGCTGGGGGATCAGCACAGCTTCCTCTTATGTCAAGGCACTGTTTTGTAAAGATCCTGAGCCTTTTAATGAGGTATTGGCTTTAAAGGTTTAATTTCATAGCTTGCATTTTTATAGGTTGCATTTTTATTTCTGTGAGCCCTGTGCCTTGCTTTCATTTGTGCTCCTTCATGCTTGATATTTATAAACATGTTTGACTGGTGAACACTTTAGCAATCCTGAGTCCTGTTAAAAAGTTACAATTTATAATCTCAAGCTCTAACTTAAAGCCTGCTGCTGGTGGTGTTAGTTTAGAGTGGACATCCTATGCAATCTTCCTTTCTCTGTGGTGTGAATAGTCTGGTGGGATTTACTCTCGCCAGTCTTTATTCGGCTGAACCATTTCTAGGTATCACCTCAATAAGTCTCCACAGGGTGAATCTCCTTGGTAGTTGGTTTGGAGATTCCCATCAGAACCTGTGGATGCAAAACCACACAGGTGAATCACTTATGTTACCATCTTCCCTCTTTGACAATGCGGATGTTGAATTTACAGCGTAGTGGTGGGAGGCTGAATGCATCCTACAGATGAGACAGGGAATTTTAGTTTCAATACTTGTCCTTTAGAACTCTAAAATGCACTTTTTGGAAAATGCACGGGTATTAATTCACATTGAGCAGTAGTTCTTCAAACTTATGATTTAAATTGGATATATTTGTCTCTATCTGTCCTGAAATGTTGAGTAACATTAATGCACCCTGATAATAGCTGTCACATCTTACCCCGGGGGTTGCTCCTCAGTGATAGGTGAAATCTCAGCAGTTCAAAGCCCTGTCTTCCAGGATGAAAAGCTCTATAGGAATATTCAGATATAAAATAGTAATAGTATGAATCAAAAAATACGCTTCTGTTGTTTTAAAGCCTTTGATCTTATTTTTATGGCATCGCATTTGACAGTTTAAAGGGCATTAACCTGTAGGAGAAACCTTTTGAGAGAAGATGCTGACTTGCCCTCTGCTGTGCAGAGCACTGTCCCCCAGGATTAACACCAGCCCATTTTCCCCATCGAGACGGGTGCAGGTCCTTCAGCACATGTCACTGCTCTTTTTAACATGTTTCATCTTTTTACAGTGGGTGCAGGAGAGCTCAGGTAGATCAAAACACGTAGCTGTAGGGGGAAGCTCCTGCTATGCAATACGCCCCGCTCTGTGTTTCTTTGGTGCTGAGCTGGTACAGCATCCAGGACCCCATCACTTCTGTCACTCATGTGCACAGTGCCTGATGGTGATGGAAGTGTACGAGCTGACCTCTTGTGCAGAAGACATCGTGGGGTTGTGGCTCATCTCAATGTTGAATAATAAGAAAGAAAAAGGAAATGTTTGCTATAAATCTCAGTGAGCATAGGGCTGTTTCTCAGTTATCCCACCCCAGCTTTCAATTTTCTTCTTGGCATTGCTGGGTGCTTGCTTTTCTTTGCTCAGCAGCTAAAATCAGCTTTTTCATTACATTTCCTGGAAGGCCCTGTACAGGCATCTCGCCCTCTCTGCCTCATAAATTCACTTTATATAGCAAGCTGGCAACACAGAGGTCAGAGGTCTTGGCAAGAAGCAATTATTATAAAGAAGTACTCTTCCTCTTTTGGGTTACAAAGAGGATATTAAAGGGGGGAAAACTTCACTGCAGACAGGGGCTGGTCATTTGTGAAAGGTAGGTGACTTGATTGATGAAGAGCTGCACATCCTGTGAGAGCTACCTTGCACAAGCATCCTGTCAGGCTGGCTGAAACCTGCCCATTACCATGAAGAAAAGCAGGAAACCAGTAAACAGTTTGCTAAATAACCTCATAAATATTTCCAGCCGTAAGCATATCTCGTGGTACAATTTGTTTTTTTGGGTTTTTTAATATTTCTCTAATTTTAAATGAACAGCCTCTAATTAAAGTGATTTAGTGGCTACCTGGGGACCTGGTATTTGAGCAGCGCGTGATGCTTAGGAGAGATTGATTGGTGAGGCGTAACTCAATTGGGGGATTTTGATAATGATATCATCACCCGAGAGAGCCAAGTTTGAGCAATTAGATCTCCAAACCTCATGTTTGGGTTGTTATAACTTCAGCAAGCAGTTTCTACATGTGCTCACCCCCACCACACAAGGTTTCCCTGGGTGTTTGCTGGGCACTCCAGTCCTTTGGCTGGCTCTGTGCTGGTGGGCTGCCCCGGGTGTGTGTCTGTCTGTCCAGAGTGACCTGTGGTGGTGATTTATCAGCTTTGCAGACCCAGGGAGGTGGTACCAGCCTGCTGGCATCTGTGCGTCCCCCCTCAATATCTGCACGTGGACAAGGCGGCCTTTGACATTTAGAAAAATCTCGGCATCCAAAGCAAGAGGCAGAAACAAAAGGATTTTCTCATTTAAAGGTCAAAGCAGGCAGCTACTTAAAAGATGTTTTCAAATGGGTTTGTTGGGCTGTGACAGGATCTGTGTGTATTAATGGGTGTTGAGGTAGGTGGTGGGCACCGTGGGAGAGGCGTCAGAGGGAGGCGAGGGGCTGTCAGAACCACCAGTGTGCCCAAGGCCCTTGGTGACAGAGGCTCTGTGGTACTCGGTGATAGCACTGCAGAGGTTTTGGGAGGTGATCAGGCAGCACAGCAAACTCTGAGGACTTCTGGTGATGGGGGAAGATGTTGGGGAAGAGGACTATCCTGTGGGAAGAGGAGGTCTGAAGGATTCGTATGATGAAGGCAGATTGCCAAAGGGATCGGTCTGGTGGGGAGATGTGCATAATCCGTGTCCAAGTAGGCTTCGAAGTGGGGTGGGAAATGCCACAAAGACAAGGGAAATGGCAGTAAGGACTGGTGCAGGGAGAGCAGAGCACAGCCAGGACATGATCTGTAACACCAGAGGCCTGTGGACCTGAACAGAACAGGGGGAAGCTCTTCTTGGAGTCTCAGATGTGAAGCTATGTTGCCCCTTGTCTCGGCACACTCAGGGCTGTTTGCTGTGTGTATTCAGAGCAGTTGTGCATAGGAATGAGGTATGAACACTGATTTATGGGAGGAGCATTGCAGATGAAATGGAGCCTCCAAGATACATTCCCTGGGTAAATGTCACTGGGCAATGATTCAGTTGCTCGTTTTGACCCCTAATACATCTTAGCCTTGAAAAGTACCATCTACTGTAGAGCATAGCTGAGCAGCATCTGCAAAGCAAAGGCTTGTGACTCTGCCAAGGGATGGAAAGCCACTCTGGCAGCCCTGCTAAAGTCCTAGACTTCACCTTTCCACACTGAAGAGGTGTTTGAACTGGAGTTCCCAAGCTGAGCTACAACTCTTGCCTGCTGCACTTGGCACGAAGCTCCACCATCACTGTTGTCAGCTCGCCAAAAAGTATTTGGAAACTCCACCTCTGTCATCTCGAGGGAGATGTTTGGAGACGTGGCAGTGCGTGAAGGCAAGTGAGCTTTATTGGTGTGGAAATCACTTTAACCTGAAATCATAGGACAGCCCAGGCTGGAAGGGACCTTGAAAGATCTTCTCATCCAACCTTTCGTGGGAAAGGGAGCCTGGATGAGATTATCAGGTTGTATTGAATGCTGAAGCTCTCTTCACCCTTTTTCTGCGCTTCTACTCCATGTTTCCTTCTGAGGTCACATCCTCATGTCAGCCTTCTCCTTGGGGCATGCAACCACCCTCTTTCCAATCTTATTGCAGAGTCTGAAGGCCTGTAGGACATTGGGTCTTATGCTCAACCAGTATTTTTCAGGAAGGATCCTCTGCGGGATTAAGTCACGCTGCGTGCCAGTTTATAGCTGGTGGCCTTTTTGGAGCCGAAGTAGGGGCATCTATTGTTTTTTACCTACCAAAATACATCAGAGAGAAGAGGAAAAGGGCATACAAGAAACTAAAAATTGATGTGTCTAGTTCAGAGTGCACTTCTGAACCGTACGTTGGCTTGTAAATGACTGAAGGAGACACTGTCACACTTTTGAAGTAGCTCCCTCAGCTGGTGAACAAGCAGAGGAGTAATTGCTAGGATTGCCTTCCAGGAAGCATTCCTGTGCACGGGGAGAAAGAACTATCTCAGTGCAGTCCAGAGCCCTGTATGTGTTATGCTGAAATGCCAACAGTTTATAATAGAGTCTCCTTTATGGTCCATATGTTGCACCATCACCAGCCCAGTCTGACCCAGCTACAGGTCCACCCTCAGCAGGTACATGTGGGAATGTCTATTGCTCCTGCACAACTTCTGTGTCATCTGCTCCTTGCTGAGATTGTCCCTGTTGGAGAAAAGAACTCGCTTTTCTACCACGCTGGTGGTTATCTGAGAGACTTTTATATGTATGTATAAACTATAAAGCCTTGAATAATTTACCAGTTTCCAGGGTTAAGAGGAAGATTTATGATGTTTCTTTCTGGCAGGCAGGCAGCAGCTGATCTTGATTCTCCTGGAAAAACAATTGTACTAATGGCTTCTTTCTCTGAGCAGATCCAGCAGCAGCTACTGCAAGTTTATGTCACCATGTGGTAAATAGACCTGTCGTCTTCGTGTTTTACAGTAGAGAGGAATCTGCTCGCTGATCAGATTGCTCCATGGGGTGGCACAGCCTGTGAGGAGAAAAACAGGGTGTCACCCTTCAAATGTATGGCAGGAGTCGCGTCCCCCCCACGCCCAGCGGAACCGCGAGTGCAGTAACACAGGGCAAAGATTGATTTCCATTGCTCTTCTAGAAAAGGTCCCCATAGGCCTTAAATCAGACTGAACTGGCAACAGAGCTTAGTGAAAGCTGGAATCTTTCCTTTTGCAAGTATTTGAGATCTGAATAAAACATAACGTAGAACTGAGTCTCGATAGTTTAGTGATCCAGGCAGATTTTTTGCCATGAATTAGAAGAAACCAATATTCAGTCTATGTAAAGAGTACCTGTGAGATGGTATTTTCATAGTACTTAGCTTCAGCATCCTGGGCTCAGGGAAGCTGTGGCATGGGGGGACTATGTGCATGTCTAGTGAAGCGCTGCACTTGGCTGGCTCAGCGCGGTGGGCAAAGGGGGAGTGAAGGGTGATGGTGGTCCCCAAAGTCTCCTGTTGCAATAACTCCTATATGCATTGACTACAGGGTGAGCAGGGGTACTCATAGGCTTGGCTTTTCCTTCAGCCTCATCTTTGGTTCAGCTCTAAATCTTGATGCTTTTCCTTTCATGCTTGTCTTTAGAAGCAACGACACACTACGGTGTTGTAGCTCTAACTAAGATAAGTCAATAGTGTTGGGCACAGGGCAGTTAGGGCCGGGCTTGAACACACTCTGGTCTCTCTTGCCCCATTCCCACTCAGGGACTATCCCTGTGGATCAGTGACATTTGTTTAGGTTCCTCAGCCGGGCATTTTCTGCCTAGATGGGGTTGGGAGGCTTTTGGCTTCATCTGAACTTTGAATTCCCAGGGATGCGTTACCGGGGGTCAATGGCAATTGCGTTGCATGGAGTGTGTCATGTGAATAGTTGGTGTCTGCTGTCACCTGCAAGTTCTTGTTAGCAGGGATTATGTCCAGAAGTTATTCTTTGAGGGCTGAGACTTTTTATTACTTTAAAAAATTGATTAAAAAGGAGTAGAGGGCATCCTGGCTATGACGGTGAAGAGGAGGACTCCAAAGCACTTGCAGCTTTGAACCACCATAAGAAAAATTTCATCTTTGTACCTTTCATAAATCTGGAATTTTAGAGCTGGAGTGGCAGGAATGCTCTGCATTAAACCAAAATGGCACGAAACAATCAGACCATAGAGCATTCATTCAGCAGAGCACCCTCTCCAGTGTTGTCCCCCTCCGTGCTCCCCACACCCCTGCCTGTCCCCTGCCTTGTCGCGGTCCCCTGCTCGCTCCTGCTCCCACGCCACGCACCCTGATGCTTCCCTCTCTGGGTGCACCAGGCAGGGTGAGACTGAAAAGAAATCCTCTGAATTAATGGGAACGTATTGCCATTATTTCCTGTAATCACTTTATTTGTAAAGTACGCGCTGCAAAGCTACTCCTGCTGTTGAACTCAAAGCAACAAATCTATCTATATATCCCAGTCTGTGCTGCATTAAGAACACATGAGTGAAGAAAAAAAAACAAATAATAAGAAAGGTGACAAGGATGGCAATTTTAAACACTCCCAGACCAAAAAAAAAGTTGTTAATGTTTTTTAAAAGCAGTGTGAGATTGAATGAGCTGAACCACAAGTGCATCCATCCTCAGAGTTAACATGTAAACATCCCCCGGCAGAGGAAGGATTGCCTTTTTCTCCAAGTGCCTGCCTTCTCCCTTTGTTCCTGTTACAGAAGAGATCATACGAAACCTGGGTGTGATGTCTGGGGTTTGGAAGCTTTTGGGGTTTTTTTGGATTCTTTGGAGTTCCTGGGGAGATGGAAACCATGGCGGGGAGGATGGTCCCTCCCTTGACCATCCAACAACTGAGAGAAACCACAGTCCTGATGAACTCAGTGGGAAATAAGTCTTCTCAGTCACACATATTTGTTAACATAACTTTCTCTGAACATTGTTTTTCTGCCTCTGCTGAAGGAGGAAACTTTGGTTACGAAGGATGGTAGAGAGAAATTGCCATTAATCTCATAAAAAAGAAATTATTCAAACGTAGTTTTCACCCACGATGCCAGTGAGCTCAAAGTAGAGAGGAACTTTTAAACATTTATGTTACTCCATTTCTAAGATCATAAAACACAAGCAAATGGTCTGGCACTGGTTGCTAAATTTCTTAAGGAACTTGCTTTAATTAATTAAACTAGTAAACCAATTAATGGATTTACTTGTAAATTCTCAGAAAATTAATTCTGTGCCCAAAGAGTGTTTTAAATCTGCGAAGGAGGCAGCGTGTGTTTCATACAGAGCTTGAATTCCCATTTTAGATGATTCCAATTCAGCGCTGACTTTGGAGACACAAGCAATGCATTCATAATTACTCGGGACCTCCCCTTCCCCCTTAGCTGAATCCAGGGGGGATTTGCAAAACCCTTTCACAGCACCCAGCCCCTCTACAAGTGTCTTAGCTGTGCTACTGCCTCGTGTTGCTCCTTTTGGATGTTTGTCCTTCCCTGTGCTTCCAACTGGCTTCTTCATCTGCCATCTCTATCCTCTTCCTACTTGGCCTCTTTAATCTGACCCAGCGGCACATCGGATGCGCAGAAAGCAGGTTGGATATTTCCAGCAAGCAGAGGATTAAAGCACTGAACATCCTTTGGAGTTGCTGAAAAACAACCAAGCCAAAGTGTAGGAGATTTAAACAAAAGCTAATTTACTTCTGCACACGGAAACCTTATTTAGATTCGCTGCCTTGTCTTTCCACATGTTGAGTTTCCTTATTTTCACGAGAGAAGCTCTGGAGGAGAGACCAACAGCCACCTCACTACAGCCTCTTTGCAGGTAGTTGCAGAGAGCAATGAGGGCTGTCCTCAGCCTCCTCTTCTCCAGACTAACCCCCCCCAGGTCCCTCAGCTGCTTCTCAAAAAAACAACCACGCCAAAGTGGAGGAGATTTAACTAAAAGCTAATTTACTTCTGCGTGCGGAAACCTTGTTTAGATTCCCTGCCTGGCTCAGGGGTGACGGGGGCGTCCTCGGTACCTTGCGCTCTTCGCAATCCAAAGTGACACCTACATGAAAAGATCATAATCAAATGTATCCAGGCTCCTGAGAACATGAAATCAGAAACAAGCAGGTTGCCTGGGGCTCTCAGCAGTTATCTCTTCCCTTCTCTCTTAGCAGGTAAAGCCATGTTTTACCTTCACGTGGCAATCCTTACTCTGGCTTTTGGCACCCGTACCTTGGGCTGGGGGTCTGCCCACCCCAGGGGGATGCTGGCTTTACCCAACGCTGCTTGTGCTGCTCTACCTCAGCTCCAAGGAGAAGCAGAGCTGCAGAGCAATTAGGAACGGGAGCATTTTGAAAAGGAAAATGGCAGGGGGGGAAATTAGCATTTGTGCTGTGATGTTTTTGCTGCTTATTAATAAACAAGCAGCTTTTATGCCTCTGGGGGCAGGAGAGGCTTCAAGCTTTCCTCATTTCTCTTGTGTTTAGCTTTTTTTACTTGTTTTATATGTTACAGGAGATTTGTAATGTCTTCCCACATGTTGAGTTTCCTTATTTTCCTGAGAGGAGCTCTGGAATAATTCCTCTGGAGCTCTCGGCTATGCGCTGCTGGGCTGATTTAAACATCCAGAAACACTTTAGGGATGCAGGGCGGATCAGCAGCTCGTTGGGAAGGAGTTGTATTAATTAGGAACAGGTCTGCTTCCTCCTACAGAAGTGGAATGGCTTCAGGGATAAGTGTTTTCATGGAGAGAAAACCCTTACATCCAGCTCCTGCCGCCAGAGACCTGGTGGTGATGGTGACTGTGGGCACCCACCCTGATTCTGTGCTGGTGGCAGAGCCTGGGGCCTGTGCAGCCTCTTTCCAGGATGGTGGAATCCCTCATCTTCTCACCACCCTATTTGTCACTGGGGGAGGCTCACACAGGGGTTGGAAAAGACCTTTAAGACTGAGTCCAACCCTTAACCTAACACTGCCGACTCCACCACTGAACCGTGTCCCTAAAGACCACATCTGAACATCTTTTAAATACCTCCAAGGATGAGGACTCCATCACTTCCCTGGGCAGCCTGTTCCAGTGCTTGATGAACCTTTCAGTGAAGTAATATTTCCTAATACCCAGTCTAAACTTCTGGTAAAACTTGAGGCCGTTTCATCTGTTGGCCTTGGCCACCTGGGCCACTGCTGGCTCATGTTCAGCCGCTATTGATGAGCACCCAAGGTCATTTTGTGCCAGGCAGCTTTCCAGTCATTCATGCCCAAGCCTCTAGTGACCCAAGCCCCAAGGGGCTGTTGTGACCCAAGAGCAGGGCCTGGCATTTTGCCTTGTTGAACTCCATATGCACAACCCAATAACAGCCCAATTGCGCCAAACACGTGCAACAGGTAACATGTCCTTGATTACAGGTGGATCCATGCAGAAGGAGGCTTCAGGGCAACAGCACGAGCTCTCCCCTGCATCACAGGAGCTGAATTAACACCCTGCTGTATTAATAGACTTGTTCTTCTTTCCCCTCAGGCCTCCAGCCCCTCCGGTGGTAAAATGCAGCTTCTGGAAACTGAGTTCTCACGGACCATCCGGGAGCTCATCGAACTCCACCTGCTTCGCCAAGACAGCATCCCGGCCTTCCTCAGCGCCCTCACCCTCGACCTCTTCAGCCGCCAGACCATTGCTTAGCGTCGCACCACCAGCTTCCAGCCAGGTGTGGAGCACTCCTGGGCACGACTCTTGAGGTAGCAAGGACAAATTCTCCCTTCCTGAACTTAATTTGTGATATTGGGTTGCTTCTGTTTTGCAGGGAATTCCTCCTTTCCCCTTCTTTCATCCTGATTCCCAAATCCCACCAATTCTTCTGAAAAACATAATTTCTCTTGTGGGAGGGCAAGTCTAGCTCTATCCTGGAGCTCTCCTGTGCCATGACACACTCTCTGCCTTTGAACTGGGAAACATGTTCATCACTGCCCAGAATATCTTAGCATCTCTCTGGGAATATGGTGAGAAGTGCTGTTTTGAGGAGCCACAGCATCACCATTCGCAGGTTTTCCCAAAAGAATCCTCCAAATATAGACCCCAGCAGAGAGATTGACCTTATAGGGGGCTGGTACTTCCTTCCCCCCTGGTTGCCCTCTCCTGATGGGAGCCAAGGGTTTGGTCCCCGAGGACAGGAACCTGGAAAAAGCTCAGTTGTGAGTAGCAGGTCCTTTATAGATGCTTCCAGCTCCTGCAAACAGTTCATCACTCAACAGGGTTGAAATTATTTTCAAGATGTGCAGTTTGCCTGGGTCTGCCATCACTCAGCAGGCAAGCACGAGCATAAATGGCCATTTTTTCAGACCTCTGTGTGGTGTGGTGTGCTCAGATGTCACTGAGACTTTTAGGCTTTTGGAATACCTCAGGACTGTGGAAGAGAGAGCTCTTTGGGGTGTGCTCACTGCTGCTGGGTTTAGACTCTTGCCTGCCACCAGGCTGTGGGGACCTTCTCACTTGCTGGGGGACTCCCTTCTCCTCTCCTCCTTGGAGGATGGAGCACTCCCTGAAGTCTGACATGTTGTGTTACAATGGATATAGCTCTTCTATCTTAAGAATAAAATGTCACTTCACAAGCTGGATGCATGGCTCCTTTATTTGGGATATACACTGTGCTCTCCCTGGGCACTCCCACATGGAAAGCATGATAACGAATCATCTGTCGGTGGTCTGGTGCTGGTCCTGCTTTGAGAAGAGAGGACATCATTATCTCAGTTTTTCCAGGCAAGTCTCGTTCATGCTGTAAACCAGATTAACTTCTTATGAACTTCTGTGTATATTGATTTCCTCTTGATATCAGCAGGAGCACACTTCCTAGGCTTGATGAGAAGGTAGCAGTAAGCAGCCTAGAAACTTAGCTTAGATGCTCCCAGTGGCTGCAGGGTTGGCCGTGCGTGCCAGAGTCGCCCTGGAAGCTGTCGATACGTCTACGGGCACGGAGAACAGCTGCTCTAGGCCCAACTGATGCGAGGTGGAGGGACAAACGCCTGCTCTGGTGGGGCTGCAGCCTCCATCTCCCCCTCCTTCCCCTCCGCAGGGTTTGCAGGGAAGTGCAATAGCAAAAGTTTGGCATTTTTCTCTTCTGCTTGAAGAAGTCCTGGTGGAAGATGAATTGCCTGGCATGCTGTGCCAGGGGAACGCTGCCTGATTCGTATGCGCGACGTGGCACTGAGAGTCGCCTTCCTCAGTCATGGGGAAAATGAATCATGACGTCAGCCGCGTTCGGCTCCTCCGCCAACACAATAGCAGATCCTGGCTGCCTCTGAAAATTTTTCTCCTGGCTCCTCGCAGGAGAAATGAAGTAATTAATAAGTTTACAATAAACCCTCTATCTTAGTAAAACACAGGTGAGGCGAGAAGCGATGCTGGAGAGTGACAACGGAAAAACACGTTCTGCCCGTCGGAAAGTTGCCTCCCAAGAGTGAAAGGATAATAAGTTGAGGTAGAAAACAGCAGTCTCCTGAGATGCCTTCAGTGGGGAGGAGAGGCAGATGAATTACTGCTCTGCACCCTCTTCTCCCAGCAGGACTGATTTGTTCAACTAAGTTTGATACAGCAGCACAGCTGGGAGAGGTGTGTCGTGAGTTTGGGTGCTTGGCTGGATGTGCTGGTGTGGTCCTGCTCGTGGCTTTGGAAGTTGCTGGAGTAACTGTCCTGCTTTGACCAGCAGCATTCGTGCCCTGCTTAGGACATTACACAGTGAGCAGCCTTGGGAGGTTTGGGGAAGCTTGGCTGTTCTGAAGCTCACTGGTGGAGGTCTGGGAGTGTTCTTGTGAAGGTGTGACCATTGCAAAGCCACCCACGCCACATGTGGGACACAGATTTGCTGTTGGACACACAGAAGAGGAGCTGAGACTCCCCAGTTTCTGGCTCCCACACTGGTTTCAGGATGAAGCCCCGAACATATGGCTGTACCGTGGTGGCACGGCGGCTCCCCTGTCTGCTGCCTTCATTATACTGCTTATCTGAGCCGTGACGGAGCTGCAAGGAGCAACTGCAACACTAAATTTTGCAGTGATTGCTTCTTCCATGTCGAGCTACACAGGACTCAGCAGCCCATCGTGGGGCCCTGCCTCCTGTGTTCAATACCCCCCCAATTCCCCCCTCTGTGGGTGCAGCACAAACAGAGCCCTTGCTTGCTGCTGATGCTACAGCACGATTCAACCACCCCAGGTGCTGGGAGCACAAATCCTATCTGGTTTTGGCTCATCATTTGCAGAGCTCTAGACCTGTTCGTGGAAAAATGTCTTTAGAAAATCTTGGGAGATGAGTAATAAATCTGCAGTTGGTTGGAGGGGAGAGGCGAGAGTGTTAACAAGTGTGTGTACGCTCGCTGGGTCTCCGTGCACGCTCGCTGGGTTTATGAGCTGTAAGCTGTAAAATATGATTTATTAATGCACGACTGGGAGACTGTATGTGGTGGAGCACTGTCTTGTTTGCAGTGTTGCCTGAAGCTTCCCTTCTCTCCAGCTGCTTGTGAGCCTCCACTCCTCTACTGATCAACCCTTTTTCATCTGCGTGCGCACGTAAATACCAAACAGGGGCAAAGAGCTGTCAAGGGCTGCCACACGATCCTTGAAAACAGCAGAGCTCTTGGCTAAGGCAGGTGTTGCAAAGTTCATGCCTCTCCTCAGGTCACATCTCTGAACCAGGAGCCTTTCACTCCTGCTTTGTTTCTCCTGGCTCCTGGTGGTGTTGTGTGTTGTTGCCTCAGAGCTGTCCTGGAGGTGTGTGGTGCCTAAGAAGGAACATCTCGAGGTATGGAAAGCGATTGCAGGAGCGATCCCGCTCCTGCCTCTTGGAATTTCTGACCATCCTGGGTCAAGCCTGCGACCCAGGCTCTGTAAAGTGGGAATGGCACTTCCCTGCCATGGCCTCCCAACACCAGCCGGCAGTGAAGGTTGTTTGACCCCAAATGCAGCCCTAGAGGGAGCCCAGGTGAGTGGTGGCATCCCACCAGGGCTCATGATCAGTGGGGGTCGGACACAGCATCCCACAGCTGTGGTGGTGGCGTTGCTGTCAGTTCTTCATCGCAAACACAGAGCATCACCCACTCTTTTCATTTCCCAACCCCAGCAGCAGGCTGAGAGACAGCTGAGAATGGTGTGACTTGGGCTGATGGGCAGCTGTGTCAAAATAAGCCTCAGGGGGAGAGAGGCAAAGCCTTCTGAGGACATCACCAAGGTAATGCTGGACCCGGTGCAGGAGGTGACGCAGCCAGGGCAGGTTTGGTTCTGTTGTAGCTTTCAGCTGCTGGAAGATGTTGGGAAAATGATGATGGTGTCAGGTGCCAGGTGACCAGAGCTAACAACAGCACATTCTTGACGAGGCAAGTGTAGTAGCTGGGGAGGACAGAACAGGCACTCCATGTTGGTGTAAATCACATCCACACTGCCTCTGCTGTGACAGCAGATCCGGATTTAATAGCAGCGATGCTAAAAGTTGCATGATATTTAAAAGCTACAAAAAGCGCCCACTCTGATCAGGGGTGGGATATTGAATGAATGAATAAATAAATAAATAAAAAATCAGCAAAGCTTTTTCACAAAGTCTTTTTTTAAATATTAAAACCCCCATCCTTCCCAACAGGAAAGCTTATTTTCAGGCTAAGAGGAGCGGCTTGAACAGCATCTGATGATATCGCATTGACAGAAGTGTCTAGAAAAATAGGGTAGGAATGTATGATCTGTTCTGAAAAAGGAACCCTAGCTAATAGGAAATATGCTGATGCTACTTTTAATTTCATGACTCAGGTTTGCTGCAAAATTGATGGGAATCTGTGTTGGAAGTTGGTTCCGCTGGAACAGTTCTCTGCCGCTCGGGGCTTTTTGACTTCTTGGTTCTCTTTGGGGGTTTAGTATTGTAAAATTTTTTGGTATTCTGGGGGCTCACAGGATTTGAAAGGACAGGGGAGAGGTATGGAATCCAAAGGAAATAGGAGATCTTTGCTTCAGAAGCATTCTGTGTAGAAATCACTGGCCAAAGCCTTCACTAAGGGGCTGATGCAAACCAGCCCTGGGCAGCCATCCCAGGAGCTGCTTCTGCACCCTCCACCCACAGTGGTTGGACCTTCAGCCTTCCTGTGCACGTTTTCCCTCAATACAAGGGAACAACCAGAAGGAAAATACACTTTAAAAAAAACCACTGCTGTCTCAGGGAACACAAAGGCTTGATGCTGGAGGGCTCAGGAGCAGCCCATGTCTTTGGTCTCCACCCAAACCACATTCCTCCACCAAATCACATTCAAACCACATTTCTTCAGGATGTGTCCATTCTCTCTCCTGTTTCCCCAACATGGGATCAAGCATCTCCTGGTCCCTTTGTCTTCCCTGTGCTGTTTCCTCATCCAGGCTCCAGTGCTGATGAGTTTATTAGTGTTGCTAATTTTACCTGCTGCTGCTTCCTTCTCTTTGTGACAGGTTGTGTTTTTTTGAACTCTCCAGCTGACTGATTGAGCACTCTTTAATATTCTCTGTTTTACTTTGAATTCTCTTTGTTGGCTGTTGCTTGTTGTGGTTTTTGGTTGTTTTTCTTTAATCCTCCCACTGCTTCTTTTTCCTCCCTGGTCCCTCTGATGCCTCTTCAACCTGGAACAAAGCCAGAGACCATCAGGAGGTCATTGAAACACAGACGGTTGTTGGATTTAAATAAGGACCAGATGATTTTATGACCATTAACAAGACTCGCTGCTATTGCAAGCTAAAATAATAAGAGCAATCATATCTCATGGTTCAGGGAGCAAGCTGATTGTCTGTAGGGACTGAGAAGGTAATTCTCCATCCCTGACTCCCCCCAGAATATGATACAGTTGAGAAGATGGACGAGACAGGTCAGAGGGCAGGAGGATGCACGTGCGGGAGGACGTGTGAGGCGCAGGGCTTGGCTAGGGGGAAAGAGCATCTCCCTTATCATCTCCATCACCACACTGCTTTTAGCTGGTGACTGGAAACTTCTGGTGTCAACATGATGGGAAGTGTTCTCCAGGCAGCTGAAAGGCTCTCAGGATTGGCAGAGGAACCTTTCCTCTCTCCGTGAGTATCTACAGGGTAAGGTTTGTGCTGTGTGATTGCAGGCACTACACTCCTGGTGATGGGGAGTGGGTCACCTGCCAGGCTGTCCCCATAACCACAACTAAGTGGTGCCCCTAAAGAGAAATGAAGAGCATGAACTTACTTAGGATCTTTGGTTTGGAGGTGCCTCCTCTCCATTGACCGTGGAGTGCATGAGGGACACCAGCTTTGTACATAATGGGTGGTGGCAAATCACACTGTCCCTCTCTCACCCCTTGTCCCTGCTCTGGTTCTCCAGGCCCCTCCGCGTGCGCACGTCTTTCTGCAGCTTGTTTTGGGAGTCACGCTCCAGCCCTTGGTGATGTGTGTGATCAGCTCCTGCTCTCATCCTGTGTTCTGAGGCAGAGCTCTGCACTGACAGCTGCTCTCACTGTGAGTCCTGGGAGGGGAAGGAGCAGCCCCGGAGAGGAGGTGATGGCAGAGAATGAACCAAACCCACAGGAAACCGAGCCACTCATCCCAAACAGCCACGCTGAGATGAATGGTTTGGGTTGGAAGCAACCTTAAAACCCATCCAGTTCCAATCCCCCTGCCATGGGCAGGGACACCTCCCACCAGACCAGGCTGCTCAAGGCCCCATCCAACCTGGCCTTGAACACCTCCAGGGATGGAGCATCCACAGCTTCCCTGAGCAACCTGTGCCAGCGTCTCACCACCCTCATTGTGAAGAATTTCTTCCTAATGTCTGATCTAAACCTTCCCCCTTCCAGTTTAAAGCCATTCCCTTTTGTCCTATCACCACAAGTCCTTGGATAAAGTACCCCCCCCAGCTTTCCAGTAGCCTCTTCATGTACTGGGAGGCTGCTCTAAGGTCTCCTTGGAGTCTCCTCTTCTCCAGGCTGAACAATTCCAGCTCTCTCATCCTGTCCTTGCAGCAGAGGTGCTCCAGCCCTCGGATCATCTTTGTGGCCTCCTCTGGACCTGCTCCAACAGTTCATCCTTCTTATGTTGGGGATTCCAGAGCTGAACACAGCACCTGAGGAGGTGTCTCATGAGAACAGGGCAGAGGGGCAGAATCCCCTCTCTCACCCTGCTGGTGACACCTCTTGTGATGCAGCCCAGGACACGGGTGTTTTCTGGGCTGTGAGCGCATGCTGCTGGCTCATGTCAAGTTTAAAATCCCCCAGCACCCCAAGCCCTTCTCCTCAGGGCTGCTCCCAATCACATCATCCCCCATCCTGCTATCTGTATCATCAATGAAAATATTGAACAGATGAGGTGGAGCAAGAAAAGCCCCCCAAGGCAGCACCAATCTCTGGGTGGATCCATCCATCCGAAGTCTGTAGGATCAGTAGCACTTCATTTCAGTGCTGGAGTCTTTGGCTCAGTGCACCAGTATCCTGGACGTGGAGCTCTGGCCTCATGTGGGCAGAGCATCACCCGTGTGCTTCCACCCAGGCTGTGGGACCCCGTGCCCTGTACAGAGCTGGCACAAGCCCACCACGCCGTGCTGGATTCCTGAGCTGCCAGCCCTGAGGTGAGGATTGTAATTCTGACAAATCACTTGTTAACTTTGCTAACTCATTAGAAAACACCAAGTGCAGAGTAGATCCTAGGCGTGCTAATGACTGATTTTAAGGGATCAGCGTGGTGGTAAACTGTAATTAACAGTCTATAGCAGCTCTTATTTAATTACATGCAGGCAGAGCTGGGAGGCACATAAAGGTTGGTGGGCAAGTCAGGATCCACCAGCACTGAGTGCCCAGCCCTGACAGGTGACCTCAAGGGAGGTTTGGGTGGTGGCACTCACTGTAGGCTGCGTTGGTTTGGTTGGCATCTGGCCACGGTCATGAGCTATAAAGGGTCACATCCTGTACCTCCGTTTGCCCCTCCAGTGTGGGTGTGGAGCAGAGGTTTGTAGGTGCCTCTGCAGAGCCTTGTCATGGGTCTTCCCCAAATGCAAAGGGAGTTGTCAGCTTTTAGGATGTCACTACTCTTCACGGGCAAGGACAGGATCACAGCTCCTGCAGGAGAGCAAGACATGCTGCCTGCATTTGCAGGACGTGGCTCCTCCCACCTGCTGCCAGTTCAGCTAAGCTCCCCTCTCCACCACATGTGTATCCCTGTAATTCAGTGCTCACGGAGGGTGGAAATCCCACCTGCATGGGATGCTGAGCCCCAGTCACAGCAGCAGATAGGGTGGTCCTACAGGTGGCCCCGAAACCCCAACCCCAAGCTCATTCCCACCCTGTGCAGAGACACCACGATGCCTGCGACACCATCCAGCCTCCTCTCACTCAGTTGTCTCCTCAGGAGGAGGATGGCTCATGGGGCTGAAGCAGAACTGCTCCCAAGGTAAGGAAGGCACCAAGCCCCCCAAAAGCTGCAGCATCTCCACACTCACCCTGTCTCCATCGCCACTGTTTCTTGGCTTCATGGTTAACTCCGGCCTTGCACAGTCCCCAGGCCCTGTAACTGGTGTTAAATGTAATGAATGATCTTGTCCTCCTTGTTTGTCTCCTCTTTAGTGTAACACTGTAATTAGCTTAATTACCAACAGATTCTTATTTTTTTTGGTAACTTAAAATGGAAATTAAATTTTGCACCAGGTTTTACAGGCTGTTAACGGGAATCGAATAATCAAGCCTGACTCCAAGTCCTTGAAAATGAGTATTAAAAAAGGTCTGAATTTGCATATTCATGTTTTTAATAGGGTTCAGAAGGTATATTTGCAACTGATGAAAAGGATTAATTAAGCCTAATTTGCATAGGAAGAACAGTTTAACCCCTTGCATCCTTGCAAGGCAGAGACCGACAGGTTGAATACCGCTGCTCGATACTGGAGAGGCAGCACAGGGTTGAGAGCAGCACCCTGTGGAGCATCTTCCTTCTACTTGAGGAGGGCAGGACCTGAAGGAATCCAGGCTCCCAGCACCATCCCAGTGTGGTCATTCTCCCTGTGTCAACAGCCACCTCCTGCCTTTAGTCTGTGTCTCTGCGATGGTGGTTTGTGACCTGGGTTTTCCATGGCCACACTGTCATGCCAGGCCTTGAGCAAAACGCGCTGCTCCTCCCGGCAGGAGCTGGGCTCTGCAGCTCTAACAGTGTTCAGAGATGTCTTAGCTAAAGCCAGCTTGATCCCCTGAGCTGTTCACAGCAGGGCTGTCTGTGGCCAGCGCAGGGTGGGAGCACCCATGGGTGGCAGAGACACCAAAACCCTCATATCCTGATGCCATCTTCAACTTCTTTTTTCCTCAGTGAGGCTGGTGCTAGTGAGGAGTTAAAGGCTCTTTGGGACCATCAGACCAGGGTGAGACTCGGTGTATCCCGTCCTGCTCCCAGCCATCAGGGTGTGTTCAGGAGGTGACAGCATCCCAAAAACTGGCAGCTGTGCAACTTCAGGGGAAAGGACATAGAGCTGCCCTCAACCTAAATCCCACTGCCACCCCCAGCATGGAGAAATCTTGCACAGCTCTGTCCAGTCATTATCTTAAAAAAACCCATATACCTCCTCCCCAAGATCAATCCTACCCCTTGCCTGGAAAGCAGAGCAGGAACGTGCCACTTCCCAGGGCTCTACGGAGCTGAGAACAGAGCACAGCTTTGAGTCAGCCCCTGAATGTTGCTGAAAAGTGGGGAAAAAATAAATAAATCAGGCATTCATTTTGCTTCAGCAGGTGGTGTGCTGCGTTCCCCTTGCAAGGCTTTGGTGGTGCGTGTTGCTAATTATTTTCGGGTGGAATTTGCTGTGCGCAGCGCGCGGGGTTCATTAGACAGAGATGGCTTTGAAGTGGCGTTCGGAATTAATGCTGGCATATGTAAATGTTTCTTGTGCCATGGAAAAGCTGGCTATAAATGATGCATGAGGTCCAGTGAGAGAGATGCTTGCTTTGTTTATACACACCCATTGGGCTTCGTTATGCCAAAACCAGGCAGAGGAGAATCGGCAGTGTCTTGCACACTCATATCTGCTGCTCAGCTCTATGTGAGTGTTTAGCAGAAGCTACTATGGTATCCTTAGCAGGCTGCATCCCAAATTTCCTCTGGGCAGACAAACGTGTTAGTGACCCAGCAAGGCTGCTGTCCCTGTGCTCAGGATCTTCCCCAGGTCCCCCAGTCGATTAGGAGGACACATCCTGCACTGTAAACTATCGAAGTTCTGACCCATACACCTTGCTCAAGCCAAACCTGCCTGTGGGGAGTGGTGCTTGGTGTTAACACTGGTTTAAGGAGCCCCTGCTCACCTCCTCCTGCTCTCACCTGATTCATCCTCCCAGCACAGGGTCCACAGGGCCACGCTGGCTGCAGAGATGGGGAGTATTTCACTTTAGAAGAAGAAAACCTGAAGAAAGAGAAAGAAAACACAAAGCCCACAGGCAGAGCTGAGAGAGCAGGAGGCAGGGCCTGGGGTAAAAGGCCAGGGCAGTCTAAGATCCCTCAACCTCTATCTCCACCAAAGGCTTTTGATGATGGCACTTCTGCTGCTGGGCATGTCCCAGAAAAGCCGAGTTCAGCTGTTGCCTCTCATCTGCTCTGGGGGTGTATTTTATCCCAGCAAATGCTGTCAGAGATGAGTACTTGTGCATCTCTTCTATAAATCAGCAGGATCCCTCTTGGGTCACCCAACAGTGAGATGAGGAAATAACCCTCCAACATCTTCTAGGAGGTCTTCTTCACTGCTGGGGCTGGGCAGGTCGTAGTCGAACCATTGCCCTCTCCTGGCTGCTGCCCCAGAAGCTCATGGGTGAGCTGGAGACCTTGCACAGTCCAGGGATGGCTGGTGGGACCCAGCTGTGTGGCCCCATGAAGACATCCCTCCAGCATGGGGCTGGGACACCTGGAGCAGGGTCTCTGGGTGACCCGTGCCCTGGCAAAATGAGGTCTGGAGCATCACTGCACCAAAACCAGGTCACTTCTATGGGTGCAGCTGAGCATCTGTGCAGTTCCCTTTCTCTGAAGTGATGACACCAGTGTTTTTGTGGGCATCTAAGCTGATAAAGCAAAAAACCATCAGGAAGATGGTGGCACAGGAGAAACAGTGGCAGGGGGGGATACATGTAGAGAACACACTGACAGCTGCTTTGCAAAGCACTATAACCCTAGGATGGTTGGTTTGGGTTTGACATAAATGAACTCTTTATTGGTTTCCACCAGTAGCAAACAGAAAAAGGGCTTTTCCAGCCCCAGTGCTGTGTGATGGGCAGCGCTGGCTGATGTGCAACTCTACACAGTGGCTGCTGGTTTGGAGTGAGTGACCTTGCACTGGGGGCACAAATGTGAAGCCTCTGCCGGTACCTGGTGTTTGAAGAATTTGTTTCTCACCTGTTTTGGAGCTGTGTCAGGCTGAATGGCTCCATCCTGGTGAGAGTTTCCTCCTCTCAGCCGTTTTCCCCTTTGCACCTGACCAGGAGCAGCCCCCAGACCCCTGTCCACCCCCAGACAACCAGGGAGCGTGCACGGGGCAGCCGCTCGGATGCTCATCCGCTCCTCCACTGCCACTGCCAAGAAAACAGGCTGGAAATCACCGAGGTGCAACTGTGTCATGTTTTCTCTGCAGTGTTTACAAAATCGCTTGCTCATCAAACACAAAAGGAACTGTTTACTTTTTAAGTAAAACAAACATAAAATGCCTCTGTCTTTATTGCCATTCCAAAGGCTGCTGTGCTCCCTCCAGCCTCGGCGCTTGCCAAGGCAATAAGGGCTGCGCCGTCGGGGTCTCTCTGGGCTGGAATCACCCACCCCATCCACCCATAGATAAGAGCCCACGCTCCTGCCCTGTGGACACCCCATCCGTGCTCTTGCAGACACTGTCACGGGGGCAGTTCCTGGCAGTAGACCCCAGTTGGAGACCACGGACCATCCACGACACGGTCCCCAGCTGGACCTCCCGGATGAGCTCCCTGTTGCGGATTCATTTGGACACGCTCAAGGTGAGGAAGGAAGGAGCTGAGCAAGAAGCTGTTACTGAGTGCTGAGATGTTGTTGTAGTTTCCTACTTCCAACTGTTTATTTACCAGCACGTTGGAGAGCAGAGATCTCTTCCTCATGCTTTATTGAGAAGCTCTGAAGTGAAATAACTAAATGAACCATCCCCTTTTATTAGCCTTTGGACTTAGCAGAGGAGCAATCAGTTAATGGCTGACCAGTTTTTGAAGATGCTAAGCACATTACAAGTGCTAAGTATTATTATTTTCCCTGCAATATTTTATTTTTCCCTCTGAATACTCAGTTTAAATAACCCTCCCAATTACATTTTCTGGTTCCATGCATCCTGCTTAGAATAAATGTGGTGCTGCTTACAATTCTTTCACCTCTCTGGTTTCCAGGTCTCTGCAAGCCTCATCCTAACATTTGCCTCTTAATCCTGAGCTGAAATGGCTTTCATTCTAGGTCCAGCATCTGCCACAGCTCTGCTTTGGCTTCTTAAAACCAAATGCATCCACATCACTTCTCTACAGGCACTTTGGCCTCTGGCTCCTTGCTCTTATTTATATGATGCCCCTTTCTTAATAGGGGAATGGCTTGCAACCTTTCCCTTTCCTTCCAGCTAAATTAGCTCCCTGGATAAGCTGTCTCCTCCCACTTGCTGGCATCTTCCTGCAATGCCTTGTGCTGTTTTGGTTTCTTTCTTTGGGAAAGGTCAAAAGATCAGCTATTCAAAAGAGGGCTTTGTACCCTGGTGCCACCCAGGCTACCTTGTCTCACCTAGAAATCTGCAGCGTTGGACATCTATGGCTTCGCAGAGGAGGATGGGACTGACTCAGACATCACACCTGGTGGGTGAACCCACCCCTTCTCCTGATATCTCCAGAGCAGCAGCTGAGCCCTTCACAGCCACAGATGGGCTCTTCTGCGTGTGCTGTTCTCCAGAGCCAGCCTGGAGCAGGAACTTCTCAGTTCCCTCAGAAAGAGGAGCCTCCCAACTGTATCAGAAAGGGTTTGACCATCTTTGGTGGTGAGGGGCAACTCCCAGCTCTGCTCCAGCACCTCCATCTCTGCTTCCCCGCTCTGCTGACCAATCTTGCCTCAGCGACAGAACTGTGAGATGGGTGGGACATCAGGACCCAGCCCACATCTCAGCTCACCCTCCTTCCCAGTTGCGACTTCCACGGTGGAAACAGGTTTGGGGTGGCCAGACAGGGCACCTGCTCTCCCCAGCCCCTGCTGCACATCTTACCCCAAGCCCTTGTGTCTGCATTTGAGTGTCTTTTAGGAGCTGTGACAGCCCTGCAAGGCTGGAGGAGGCTGTGGAGCAGCTCAGGGGTTTGTCAGCTGTCAGTGCTTGAAGGGGGTCTCGTGTAGAGCTGCCACGTCCCGGGCTGGGATTCTCCAGGCGGAGATGTGTGTGAACTCTGTAGTGGGCGGTAGTGCTGTTACAGCCAGAATGATCTAAGGATACAATTGAGAGAAGGTTTGTGTGGAGAGGTAATACCTCTTGTTGCAACACCTGAGATGGGTGGGGAAACAAAAGACAAGTGCTTCTGTGCACACAAGCTCTTTGTCACCTGAGCTGAGCTGAGCTCGTCAGGGATGCTTCAGGTAGACAGTGGTGAATGGTTCATGCCCAGGCACTCCATGGCTGCTTGGCCAGGGGGTTGCTGGCTCTGCCAGCCCCTTGGACCAGCTCCCAGCAACTGCTCCACTCCCTCTCCTCAAATCTTACTGCAGCACAAATCCCAAGTGGAGCAGGAGGGCACGTTTGGGAGAAGCAGGTTTTAAGTGCCAGCTGCAGGGAATGGGAAACTTTGTGTCTTGGCTACACATGTGGTGGGATGAGATTAATTAATTTAGCTGCATCGTGTGAATAGTGCCAATGTTTACTTAGGAGACCACAGATGAGCTTTTGCAGTACCCAGAGAGGCCTCCTGCTGCTTGGATGAGCTGGGTAGGTCTTGATTGCAGGGCAAGAGATGCCCAAGGAGAGCTCAGCTGTGTAAAAGCGATGCTGAGAGAAAGGGGAAGATTTAAGAGGCTGCCAACAGAGACAAGCTACAGGCAGCACATGCAAAATTCAAGGCATCCCATCACACCCCCATAGATTGGGACAAGCTGGCCAGGGTCTCGTGCAAAGACAGAGGAGGCTGTCAAGGCTGGACACTGTGGTGTGATGAGCCAGACCCGAGGGCTGGGGAGCTGCAGGAAGGTGAGCAAGGTGGGAGGAAATCATGGATGTTATATGTGGGGCTGATTGCTTCCTTTCACAGCTGAAAACACTAAAAAATGTGATGGACCCAGAAGAGAGCCTAGAAGATGAGCAAGACAACATGGGGGACAACATTGAGGAGCTTAATGGAGAAGATGGACCAAGAGAGAACAGTTCATTAGAAAAGGGTATTGCGTGGTGAAGAGAGAAGATAGAAACCATGAGAAAGCTGCTAGAAGACAGAAATGGAAATCTTTTAGTCTCCAGGAAAGTAAGGATGGAGTACATTAATGAGCTCTTTAATGGTGAGGCAAGTAAAGGTGAGCAACAAATAGCTATTTCCAGACAGCTGAGCTGAGTGTGAAAAAACAGATGTTGATGGGATGTGAGAAGCAATCGGCACATACAGGAACAACAGTGCACCCCGTGTCATTAACATTCCCATTGAATTATT
This sequence comes from Dromococcyx pavoninus, assembly GCA_033558185.1. Taxonomy (NCBI): domain Eukaryota; kingdom Metazoa; phylum Chordata; class Aves; order Cuculiformes; family Neomorphidae; genus Dromococcyx; species Dromococcyx pavoninus. The sequence goes on along the minus strand of JAUMJL010000357.1, from coordinate 187,654 downwards.
AAAAGGCACACACATGCAAACTCAGAGACTGGGAGACTCTTTTGGTTACTGTGATAGGACAGAGAAGTTGCAGAGTGAGGGAAACAGGCACGTTCGTGTTATTTGGACCAAAGGAAAGGGCAACAAAACTAAATACTAGTAAATACTAGAATTCTGCTTGGCTACTCCCCACAAGTTGAAAATCCACATCCCTTGTACTCCTGTGTCTTCTTATCCCTTGCATAGAGAATACTGACTCCAGACAACTGCTTTCACCTTTAGATTGGATGTTTTCCCTTCATTGGGCGGGGGACAAAGAAGGTGAGGATGAGCAAAACTCCCAAGGTGGCATTTGAATAATCCCTAACACCCCTCTGTTGGTGCTGGTGAGCTGGCTGAGAGGGGTGAAACAGAGGCTGTGACACAGAGAAGATGTGAGAATGTGGAGTGTAAGTAAATCTGAGTGGTCAGATTCACTGCTACAGTCCAAGGTGTAGGTGTTGGGTTGGGTTCTCCAGCATCACCGACCATGCCCACCAGCAACTTCACTGCCCTCAGCACCTTGGAGCATCATCTGGCAGCAGTGGTTTGGAGATGAAGGAGTAGTAATATGTGATACATCTCTCTTTAAGGAACTTGCAGACACCTATCCAGGAAAACCGGCTTAGGGCCCCATGATGGAAAGCCTGTGGTGAGTAAATGGGGAGGGAGGAGCTGGAGGAGATGGCTGGGGCACCTCCGAGGTCCACACCTGCCTGGCAGTGTTGCAGCCAAGCTGCTACAGGACAAGACCTGTTCACACCCCTTGCACGTTTAGGGCAGGATCAGGACTTTTCCCAAATAACCCTTTCATCCTCTGAAGCCCATTCCCTCTCTGCCCTGTCTCCATCCCTGTGTCTGGGTGCATCCATGTGCTCGCAGCTCCAAGCCTTGGGATGGTGGCACTGTCCTCACGGGGCTCTGCGGAGGAGAGGGACGTGGTGTGCACTGAGGAGGAGCTGCAACCGAGGTGAACCAGTCCCTAAATGGGCAGGGAGGGTGCTGCTGTGCGCCTCGTCCTCCCCCTGCCGAGCACTCAAATGCAAATAAATTCCAACTTGGGCTCCCAAACTCTTGGTCTGCCGACTGTGCTAAAAATAGCCCAACGCAGTGCGTGCTGGCTCCAATCACTCTCATCGATCGGCTGCTGCTGGGTCTGCTCCAGCACCACCGCAGCGCATCCCTCTGCAGCCCGGAGTCTCCCCTGGACCCCTCCTCACCCAAGGGGTCTGTCTGATTGGGCCACCTCCACCGCACTGTCCCCCACCCTCTGTACCCCCCTACGCCCTCCCTTTCCCGCAAACAAGGTGATTTATTGCTCCAGCACAGGACAGGCAGCCAGGCTGCAGCAAGCGGGTGACTGGGAGGGGGGCGTGGTGGTGGTTTGCTGCAGCTCTTGATTTCTGCAGAGCCACACCCACCACGGTGATGAGTTTGTGGGTCTCAGGTTCTCCAAAACCCAGCCCTGATTCAGGGAAAAGCTGGTGTAGAAGCAGGGCAGTGGAGAATATTTGGAGAGGGGTTAACCGGAGTCGCTTGGAGTGTGGGAACGGAACGTGCAGGTACAGCAGCTGCTGGGCTTCAGCTTGTGCCCAGGACCTTGCTCTGCCAGTGGCTCTCTGGTGGCCTTGGGCATCGCCCAGGTCTGGATACATGGACTGACCCATGAGCCTCCATGGGGCTGGAGGAGAGATGGCACTGGTGGCACGCACAGCCCTGGGAAAAGTCCAAGCAAGCACCACATATCGCCAGCAAGACTGGAGCAGATCCAGACAGTCTGGCTGTTGTTGTGGTCTGGGTGGTGACCAGGGAGCACCTGCCTCCCTTAGGGCCCCCATGCATCTCATGGATGCCTTCCCATGCCATTTGCACCTGCAGTCATCACAGATCCAGCTGAAGCCTGCAAGGGCCTCAAATGCTGGTCTGGGAGCAGGCAGGATACCTCCACCACACATCAGCTGTGAAGAAGGAGGCAGCCACCGGCTTCAGAGCTGCCACATCCTCTCTCAGGTGCTCTCCTGCCTCAGTGAGGAATCTGGCCAGGCAGTGACTGCCACCACTGCCACCTTTTGTCACCCCGTGTTTGTGTCTGTGGACATTGCCCTTCCCATGGGCCACGGTTTGAAAGGCATGGACACTGCAGCAGGCGGCTGCTCCCGGGAATGCTGAGCTTCAGTGCCTCATGTCTGTACAGAGAGAGGTTTCTGTCCTAACTTATAGGCTATAAGAATATTCAAGCTCTGGACATCACACAGACTTTGCAACACATGACAGTGTCCTTGGCTGAGTCTTGGCCAGAGCAAGGATTGAGCTGTGGGTAATGTGGGCTCTGACTGACGCTCCAACAAGAAGGTGTTGATGTTGGGGAAGAAGCAGAGATGGGTCCCTCTGCTCCTTTTCTCTGTTTCATTGCCGCAGGGAAACAACTGCTCTGTCTTAAAAAGAAACAAAACCATCTCTTGGAGCAGCTTTGCTCGATGCCTTCACTGGGATCTCCAGGAGCTGCTGCCTGTCCTGTGCCAGGCACAGCTGCTCCCACTCCTCTGCCTTTTCCTGCCTCTGCATTGCACACCTTTCCTTGCCTTTCATCCCTCTCCCTCCCTTCCTTTCCCTTTCTCTTTGTTCATGCTCTCCAGTGCAGACGGAGATATGGGAACCTCCAGGTGCTCAGTGCTGGCGGTGGCTTTCTGTGCTGGCTCCCAGTTCACTGGTCCCCGTTGCCCCTTGAGGTGGAGCAAAACAAAGAAGCAGCCTTTCCCCTGGCCTCCATTCCTCTTCACTCAGGTGTGTCTTTTGCATGACCCTCCTTTGTGCTTGGCATGAAGCCCTCTTTCTTTGGAGGGGTTTGGGTCAATAAGAACAGCCTGGCTGTGATACTGTGATACTGTGACAAGGTGTCATTTCTCTTTGCAGAAGCAGCTTGAGAACTTTGACAGTTGAACAGGAAACAAAATAAAGAAGAGGAGCACCCAAGAGGCTGCAGATGGTGAAATTCTCCCTCTGGCCTTAGAGGGGTCTGTAAAGCAGCTCCTTCAGGGGATGAAGAATGCTGTGGACAGAGCTCATGAGGAGGTCCACGTATGGCTTTGAGGATAGTGGAACTTCTTCCCTTTTTTTTCTTGGCTTCTTTCTCAGCTCATCTTGTGGCATCTCGTGCCAAGGGACGTGGAACATGGCTACCAGGACTACATTCGGTCTTGGAGGGAGGGCAAGGAGGCTGCTCAGCAGCATGGCCATTGCATTGCCCCCCAAGGAGCCACTTGGAGCTCTCCGAGACCCATGGCAAGGCCCCACCAGCTATGGAGGTAAGGGGTGCTGTGTGTGCAGGTGCCTCCCTTGGAGTTACCTGGGAGATGGAGGGGCCTAGATCTTTTCTAACTCTCCTTTTCTCCAATTGCAGAGAGTTTGCATCTGGGAAGTGTTTAATTTAGAAAGGCCAGCGCTACTGTGACACATTTCCTGTGTTGGTCACTGTTGGTTTATGACCACTGAAATCCTGGTGTGAAAACAGAATCAGCCTTTGATTTCATCTGCCCCTGCTGTTTTATGCCACTTACGGCTTTGCATTTCTATAGCAGCTTTTATTCTGGGAGCTAAATGGGCTTCACGGACAGGCAATTAATTAATCCAGCCTCCCCAATCAGCCTACGGCCTCGATGCCACAAGGAAGCATTTTGCAGAGGAGGTAGAGGCAGAGAGGAGTGAAATGCCTCGCCCCAGGTAAAGAGATGAACTCACTGCTGATGTGCTGTTGGCTCCACAGTGAGGCCTTATGGTCTGGTGGTTGTACCATCACTCTGTGGAGCCACGGAGATGGTCATGATGTCATTTCCAAACTCCTGTGGGAATGGGTCTCAATGTAGGGAGTGACTGAGGATGGTCTTTTGGTGTCCATCAGTGACTGCCATTGCTGGAGCATCTGAGCTCAAATTAACTCACGAACAGCCTCCACCTTTGACCATCCCAGCCTCTTGCTGAGGAATCCCCTGAGACCATGAAACAGCGCCAGGAGGTTCCACCACCATTTCCCCCATCCATCCTTGCTGACCAACTCCCGTTTCTGCAAGAGGCACTCAGGGTTTGCAAGGGAACTTGAGTTCAGCTGAAGTCTTTGCTTTAGTCCAGGTGCTACGGCTGACGTTTGGAGAAGGACCCACCATGGTGTCATGGGACAAGAGTGGGGTGATCCTCAGCTCCCCTTTCCAGGTCCTGCTCATTGACTGGTGAGCAAGACACAGCTCTGGGAAGCTGTACACTGTAGGCAGGATCTGGGGCACCTGGAAGAGGTGGAGAAATATGCCTTTGCTCATGCAGAGTGAATACATTCCTGGGAAAATTGCTTGCCTTTTATTATGAAACCCTGCTAATGGTTTGTTGTCTACACAAATAACCATGAGGAATGAACTCGTGCACTTCCCAGCCTGCTCCGTGTCTTCCTGGCTCAGCTCCTTTCTGAACAAACATAACCTTTTGCAAGAATACCTGTCAAAATCACTTTGAAATATTGAAATAACAGGATGGGATGTGGTTTGCTCCTGGGCCCTAGCGCTCATCTGTCAGGACTAAAGCTGTCCATCCAGACTTGTGAGCAGAATGCAAGAGAAAGACTCTGGGAAGCAGCAGGACTCCAAAGGGCTGCATTTGGGGAGCTCATTGCCACACTGCACTGGCTCTCTGGGCTCACTGAGGGAGCAGAGCAGCTCCACAACCCTAGTGTGGCCCTAGTGAGACATGGGGACTTGTTAACTCAGCTGGAGCTAATTGGGGCAGAATTGTGTCCTTTGGCCGCCAGCATGACCTAGGATTGCCTTCACAGCCTCAAAGCCTCACTCCTCCTCCTCTCCTCGTAAGCAGAACGTCATCTGAGTATTTTAGAGATGGAACAAAAAGCTATTGAGTCTTGGACCTGCGTTGGACAGCAATGGTTGAGGGGCTTGTGGCTGCTTGGGTAGGCACTAGACATGGACACAAAGCCACTTCCTTCCCTTCCAGTCTCAGAGTCCCAAATGTGTTCAGGGGCTCCCCAAGGTGTCCATCTCCAAAGCCACTAGTGGAAAATGGGAGCAAAACTGGTCATTGGGCAGTGCCAGCACTGTAGGCAGGAGGTACTACATTCACTGAGGCTGTGGCTGCTTTTGGGGTTATCTGTGGGGACCTGCAGGACGTGGGGTGGTGGAAGACCCATGGGTGAGGGGCAGGATCCTTGGGCCAGCGCCTGTGCCTAGTGTAATAGCTCTGAGTATGGGCAACCTATAAATGCTTAATGTCTTCTCCCTTAGGAATATTGTCCCTCAATGATGTCCTTCTCTGGAGAACAACAAGAGGTGCAAGGTAAGGGGATAACCCATCCCTGACTGACTGACTCCAAGGACAACTGCTCTCCAGATACGCTCATTCTAACACCTTTGAATTTGCAGGAGAAACCCCACTGCTTGGTGGAATCTGCTCAACCAAGAGCCCTTCACTTTTCATCCCTCTTCCTGGTGGTGATGTTCTCCCATCTGGAATAAGGTAGGGGGATTCTGCTTTTCTGAGTGCATCCCTTTTTTCTCAATATACTTGGAAGCGATGAGAACTTGGACAAAGAAAATCATTGGGAGAAATCAAAACCAAACTTAGAAACTCAAACACTCCCCCCCTCCAAAAAATATCCCATCAACCAACCACCCACCAACCACCCAACAAAAAAAGTTCTTCAAATTCCATCTCTTTCTCTAAAATCCATGATTAAAACCTGGTACAAACAGGTGAATATAGATATAGATATATATATTTTAGTAGATGTAGTATTTTTTTCTCCTCTCTCTTTCTCATTATACAGCAAACATTGCAAATATAGAAATTTTTCTCTGTACAATTAACGACTTCGGTTTACAATGCAATGTGTGGTAAAACCTTCAGTGAGTGAAAATCTGAACGGGCCTTCAACCGGGTAAAAGTCTAAACTGGAAGACTCCGTTTGCAAAAACAGCCCAAAGGATGGATCTCTTTCTGGTCTCTTTTTGGTTTTTGTTGCTGTTTTTGTTGCTGTTGATTTTGGAAGGGAAGGAAGGAAGGAAGAACACAAACTGTTCACAAAGAATCCACAAAATCACGGAATAGGGACTCATGCAATGCAATACTGGGAAACGCCAAACCTCAGCTCTCTGCCTGCTCTTTCGCTTTCTTTTTATATTCAATTTTTTCTTTTTTCTTATTTTTTTTAAAAAATCAAAATGAAACAAAACTTTTTTTTTCACTCCACAGTTTGTTTGTTTTGCAAAGTTTCTGTTCAAATTTGGTGCGTGTCTCACCAACGTGAGGACATTTTTAATATCTCGCTTTATATATTATATAGAATATTTATAGATTTCCATAATTTGTTCTCTCTTTTTATTGATTTTTTTTTAATTTTTATTTAGTTTCAAAGACAGTCTGAATAAAAATAGCTGCTGCAGATTTCTTTTGGTCCAGTTAGTGTGTTAAGTCACGAGTTGTGTGAGGACTCAGGACTTTTGCTGGGCAGAGACGCCCTTCCAGTAGTCTAAGATGTCGTGAAGATCCTCGTCTTTGGCAAACTGGACCTTTTTGCGTAGGGCATGGCCGGCTGCCATATATTCCTCCTCGTCTTTGTGCCGCTTGCGGTTGAGTTTGAAGCGCTCCCAGATGCTGTGCGATGGTTTGCAGGTGTACTCTGGGCTGGAGGTGTAGCTCAGGTTGTGGTATTGAGGCGAGAGCTGGGAATAGGCCAGGTCTCTGGGACGAGGACGGGTCAGAGGCTCCAGGATGGAGGGCTTTCGCCCTGCCATGCTGTCGTGCTGCTCCCCTTGGTGTGAGCCGGGGTACGAGTGCCGGTGTTCGCTGTACTGACGGATCTTCTCTGCCTCTGCCCGCAGGATGGCCGCGGCCGGGGTCACAGTGAGGATGGTGTCGGTGGTAGGGGACGTCTTCTCGATGTATTTGGCTTCTGATTTGTGGCCCGATCCCTCGGAACGGTAGGACCTGGGGCTCCGTATGGAGCCACTGGAAGAGGTGCTCGAGCGTTTAGGGGCCGCCTCCATGCTGTGGTGTCGCTGAAGAGGGTGGTTGTAACTTTCCTTGTAAATGGGGGAGAGGAATCCGTGCTTGCTGGGGATCTGCTCTGATAAGAGCACCAGTTGAGGTTCCACCGTGGAGACTGCCCCCGATTTCACCCCTTGGAAGGAAGTGGACTCAGATTTCAAGGCATCGATGCAGTTGTTGATGATCTGGTTCACCTTGTCCACCTCCTTGGCAATGGTGGAGATCTCGGCTACAGAGCTCTGGGTGTCTGGAGGCAGGGACAGCTCACAGTCTCGCCTCTCGGGCTGCTCACCCGTCCTCACCTCCATGTAGTTGCCCTTGGTGGCCTTAGGGGTCTCGCTGCTGTCAATCAGCTTGTACTGCTCGACCTCGCCAGCTGAAGGCAGGTAGGGGATGCGGGTCACCGTCTCCCCACCCAGCATCTGTCCTTGGGACAGCTGGGTGATGCTGGTGGTCTCCATTTCTGGCCCATATTTGAGTTCGATGATGGTCTTCTTCATGCTGCCGGCAGCCTTTTTGTGCTTCTCTTCCTGCTGGCGCCTCTTCCGGAGACAGTAATACACAACGCCCAGGACGATCACCATGCCAAAGAGACAGCCCAGGATTGTCATGATATAATGAGTGGCAGTGGAAGGGGTGGGCACCGGCTCCTTCCGGTTGGGTCTAGTGGGTGTGATGGTGACACAGGTGTGGTTGTACTTGGAGTATTGGTGGACAGAGACTACACAGTAGGTGTAATCTCTTTGTGCTACTAGGTTGCTCACGGTGATGTTCTCCTCCTTCTTCCTGAGCTTGGTGATCATGGAGGAGAAGCCATTTTCAAACTGGGAGAGGATGTACATCTTGCTGAAGGGGTAGGGGATCTGCACGGTGAGGACAGCCGAGTTGTGGTTGAGGTGCTTCACCTGGATGTTGGGGCGCACCTCTGTTTCACCGATGGGCGTGAAGAGGGAGAACTGCGGGGTCGTACCATCGCCAGAGGAGCACTCCTCCTCGGAGCAGGGGCTTTCAGAGGGCACCGTGGTCACTTGGTACCTGGGAGGGATAAAACGAGGGATCACAGTGTAGGAGCCACCGGTGCAAAGGGAAGAGAGCATGCTCAGAGCATTGCGGTAGCCAGTCCGGCCTTGGCCTAGCAAGTAGTAGCCCGAGTAGTCAGGTGGAGAGTCGCACTGCATCCGATCATACGTGCGTGTCATGTTGGTGAAAGCCTCCAGCCATTGCAGGAAGCCAAGGAGCTCGCAGGAGCAGTAGAAGGGGTTACTGTAGAGTTCACAGACAGAGAGCTTATTTAGGCCCCGAAAAGTGTTGCTGTCGAGTCTCTGGATCCTGTTCATGGACAGGTCAATGTTCACTATGTTGGGGCACTCCCAGAAGGCATTGGGGGTGACAGACTCGATGAGGTTGGCCTGGAGATAGAGGTACTCCAGCTTCCCCAGGCCCCGGAGGATGCCCTCGGTGAGGTTCCTCAGTCGGTTGTAACCCAGCTGCAGCACCTGGAGGTTGAACTGTCCTGAAAAGGCACCGTCCTCGATGTAGGAGATCTCGTTCTTCGTCAGGTTGAGGTATGTCAGGTTGCCGAAGCGGCTGAGCGAGGCGTACTGCACGCTCTTGATCTTGTTGTCGTTCAGCCGCAAGTCCACGATGGTGCTGTTGATTTGCTGGGGGATGGACTCGTAGGGGGGCTGGTTTTGGCTGCAGATGGCCAACCAGACGAAGCCCTTGTCCCCCTCAATGAGCCAGCAGTCTGCCCGCACCCCGCCGGTGTGCAGGAGAGAGACGGCTGCCACGCACACGCAGAGGGCTGACGTCGCGGCCCACCGGCGACCTGCCATCTGGAAGGGCGGCGTGGGGAAGGGGTTCCTGGTCTGCCAGAAGCGGGGAGCGGGATAGGGGCCAGGAAGACGTGGGCTAGTGCTTCTTCAGCAGCTTCACTCGCCTCTCCCTCCTCCTCATGGCTTGGAGACAGGGGAGAAGCTTCCGTGGAGAAAGCAGACCTCGGTGTCCACAGTACTTGGCGGCCACCGGCCGGGGGGTACTACCAAGGCCTGGGTGGCTGAGGCTGGTCCCACATCACCAGGTCTCTGGCATCTCAGGGAGGGAGTCATGAAGGTAGGTGCTCATGTGGAGGAGTCCCTCTGACTTAGAGACAAGCCTTGCTCTCAGTTTTTATAGTACCTCTCCTCGTTTTCTTTCTGCTGCCCATCGCGACAGTGGTCCCCATCTCCACGTGCCTCCGTAGGTCTGTTTGTGCCCACTCAGTCCCTCAGCTCACCTGCACAAAACAAAACACAAGAACAAACTAAACACACAGGAAAGACAACGTTTAGAGGTATTGAGCTGCACCCAACTGCCCTCTTAATGTTAGGCACTTGCCTTCTAACTTTGGCTACGACCTTTCAAAGAGCCCTTGGTGCATTTGGGAGCTGCTGCCAGCAGCATTTGGCAGCACGAGGGAAGGTGGCCACTGGCTGTGGAGGTCATCATCCTTTGAGTGCGTCGTCCAGTGTCACACTTCAGGCAGTGGAGAGACCACCACACATCCAGGGCACTGTTTGCCTGACCTATTTAGGTGTCTACCTTAGGAGGAGAAGAGTGATGCCCCAGAAGTGTCTGTTCCTCTCCAATGAGAGCAGATGAAGTCTAGACAACTCGCTCTGATGTAGATTTGATGCTGCAGTGTTTTGCTGAGGGGAATCCTGACTGCCTCACATGCTGGTGTGCGCAGCAGCGGTGCCCACGGAGGGGGATGCTGACTGAGGACACTGTGTCTCTCTGACTGCATTGCTGCACGGTGTCTAGGATAAAGCCCAGCATCAAGCACCTGTCCTGTTTCTGGGAACCTGAGCAGTAGTTGCAGGGCACTGTTTGACTACAGAGCACATGGTGTGATTGTTCACCACTCAATGCCCTCATCTGTGGTTGGGGCTTGCTGCTCCTCTCCAAGACCGCTCCCACTCTGCTGGGTGAAATGATGCAGACGTGGGGAGGACCCTCAGTTGTTCAGAGGCATGAGAACTCTCATTCCTGGCTCACATTTTCCATTATTTTTTCCCCTATATTTTTGATTAAATATAAATATCCGTGGACAGCACTTCTATTTCCTTTTGTGATTTCCTAGGGAAACAGGAAGGCAAAAATGGAGAGGAGGGAACTACATGAGCATCAGCATCTCCTGGGTCACGCTTTGCTGCAAGATGTTGAATATATCATCCTTGGACAACTCTGCTGGCAAGCAGCTCTCTGGCCTGGTAGGATGGATGCAGTGAGGTGTTGTGGCAGAGATGGAGTTGCCAACAAATAGGCTGAAAACATTATGATCTATCTAGAAAAATCCTTCTTGGGACTTTTGTTGGGAATGGGAGCTCTGGTTGTCTCCCTCACCCCAGAGCAGACCATAGGAGACAGTGAAGACACCACAAGGCCTCACTGAAAACACAGCTGGTAAGAAGTGGAGTTTTCTTGGCCATGCATGAAGGAGAGAGGGGCACACGTTACATTTAAATTGTCTTTCACTGGGTGTGCAAAACAGTATAAATCCAGAAACTGGTTTCCAAACCATTTCCCAGTGCCCAGGCAGTGAAGGGACTGTGCTGGGTGCTGCACACCTGAAAATCACATAAGGCTGATTGATCGTCAAGGGGTGTTTAGAGGCAGATGCCATACCCTCACCCTTGTCCTGAAGAAATCAGGTTCTTTTCCACCCATGATACCAGGCAATGAAACAGATCATGTTTCACTGCAGAGATCCCTGTTAACCATTCACAGTTTATACTTCAGTAAACAGGCCATTAATAACAAGCAGTAAAACAGTTTATTTGTTCTTTCTGGATTGTGAACAATGAGTCTATTCCCTTGTGGCACAGTTGGGCTTTCAGTACATGAATAACAAGCTCTGCTCTCGTGTCAGCTCTCTGTGCATGAGACTCTCCAGCCACCTTGTTCTCCAGCAAATGCCCTACCAGCTGCCAGGGGAGGTGAGGCTGTGGGGGAAACCCAACAGCCAGACACCCAGTGCCCCCATGGAGGGCAGGATGTGTGGTACAATCTTCTTGCAGACTGTACTCTCTGCAGTGGTCGTGTAGTCATGTGTGAGTGAGAAGTGCTGGCCCCAAGACAATGCTTCTACAGGGTCTTACTTGCAGGTCTTTCTCTGCCTCCTCCATGCCTGGTGCTGCCCTATCCCAGCTACATTTGGCTCAACAAAACTAAGTTTTCAAAAGTTTACTAGAAATGAACCTTGAGTGGCAGGAATGCTGAGGGCAAGGCAGCGGAATGTCAGCTCTCCTCCTTCCTTGGGGTAGAAACCTGGACTTTAGCATGGTTTTACATCATTATTTCAGCTGCAGTGATACTGATACTGCAGGTAACCCCATTTTGGGCAACAATACCTGCTGCACTGGCAGGAACACATTTGCAAGGATGTGCTGTCCCTTACCTGGGATGCATTGCCAGGAACTGACAGTCCATTTTGGCATAGCCAAGTCCTTGGAGCCAGTGAGGAAGGGAAGAGGGACTGTACCTTGCACCACAGGTGAGTCCCTCCCTTAACACCTCTCCAGCTGATGGGGAGGCATGGGCTGCAGTGCCAGGCTGAGAGATGTCTGCTGCTACATCCCTCCCAGCACTGGGCAACTCAATTAACCTCTCTGTGCTACAGCCTCCTCTCTGCTACTGTGAGATAATGATAGCAATTCATGGGACTGAGGGAGACTGAAGGGAAGTGCCCCAAGTTTCTCTTATTGGGATAAAACCTCAGCACATATGTTGTGCTGCCAGTGGAGACCTTCCTTCCAGCTGGAAGCTGGACTCTTGATGTGCCTGCTCTCCTCTGCTGCAGGGAACAGCCTGGTCTCCAGCCCTTCAGACTGCCTCCTGTTGGGGTGCACATTGCCCCTAAGGTTGTGGGAGAAGGGTAGTTCTGGCCTGCAGAACCTTCAGCAATGGTCTGCCCCAGTTGTCCCTTTGGGATGGCAGAGGATGCTTTCCTTGCTTGCTCCTCTGCAGTGTTTGTCCTTGTTGTGAGCATCTCCCTCTCCTCTTCCATGGACTTCTGCATTAGGGGGACCTCCTGCAGGCAGGGGAAGCACCGGCAGCAGGGAGCGATGCATCTCTTTAGCAAGCACTTATTCCATGTCATCTAACTCTCATTTTGACCCAACTGTCCTCTCTGAGCAAGCTGGAGTCTGGGATTGCTCTCAAAACCAAACCAGCCTTTTTCTCACAGAGGAAGGTTTACCGGTCTCTCCTCCCTGGGGAGGCTGTGGGCTGCACTCAGAGGGCAATAGCTAGTGGAGGGGGACTATCTTGTGAGCAAAGAGCAGAGACAGACCCTCCATGGACCTCACCAGGACGATCCCCTACAGCCTTCTGATCACCTCTGTGCCTCCCTCATCCAATTGGAGATGTCAGGGGTAAAGAAGAGCAAGGGCAAATGACTTAAACACATTCAATATTGCTCCTGCTGTGTGTTTTCTCTTATTTCCTGTACTTTACCTATCAGACGAGTCCTTCCCAACAACAGCAAGGAGAAAAGGCATTTTATCAGCAGCCTGAGTTTAATTTCACATCATTAAAGGAAGCAATTTGCTGGTTTATTTGCTTTGCAAAGTGTGAATAAAATGTCAGCATTAAGGAGATGTAAGAAAGGAAAGAGGGGCTAATCTCCCTTCTTATTAGATTGCCGGGACATGACTGGGGAGTGGAGAAGTGGGTCTTGTTGCTTTGCACAGAAGGCATAATTGTTCATCTTGGCTTCTGAAAGCCTCCTTCCCAGCGTCACGCCGACGCCAGTGCGCGTGGGTGTGCGTCTGCGTGCGGGCACTGCCACATCAGCCAAGAGCCAAGCATCCCGCGAGGCAGGACGGGAGCACGGCCACTCGCAGTGCCTCCCGACTCACCTCCCTGTAACAGCAGATAACAGACACCCAGGAGGATTCTCCTTCCCTTATCTAGTTTTTACCTCACATCTAATCTCCCTTTTTTGTTTATTTCTGCTTCTGAAATCCTTGCAGGTTAGAAATAGAGCAGCCAGTCGGCTGCCCCTGACCTCCTGCAGCTGGGATGTGGCTCTGCAGAGCAGGGAGGAGACCCTCCTTGCTTCTTCCCCACAGAATGGGTAAAAATCAGTAAGAAAACTCCTGCCTGATTTATATTTGCCCAGCTGTCCTGATTTTATTCTCCTGGTAACCCAATTGCACACCACTTTTCCCAGTCCTCTGACCTTCCACAGAGATGCCTTGGAAAACCAAAGAACAAACCACCTACAACTCTAAGGCAAAAAAAGACAATCAGGAAAGTGGAGATCTGGGCTTCTCCTTTGCTGATTGAGAAAGAAGCAAAAGCAAGGAATGGAGGTGATGTGGAATAGCAATAGCAATGATTTGAAACGATGAATTTACCGTAAACTCCAGATACTTTGAACACTGGCTCCATGTGGATGATGGCAGTCTATGTCCACGTGCACTGCAAACACTGCTGTATTTCCCTTTCCTTCTGCTTTCATAAGTCTAGCTGAGATGTCAGCCTTACGTGGCTTTCAGAGGCAAAAGGACAAGAAGAATTCCCTCACTCCTTGCTGCTCCTATGTGTTGCCTCTGATCTCCAGTATCCCTGCTGGAGCCTGGACCTGGTGATCCTCAGCCCTGACCTGTGATGCCCTCCCCTCCTACCTGTCCCTGCTTTTCCAGCCCTGGTCTCCATCAACAACCCAGAGGCAAAGAGCAATGGCTGTGATTTTTGTGATGTTCACGAGGTTGCAGCCAGCGCTGGATGAGCAGCAGCAACCCTGTCCTGGCTGAAAACACCCAGCAAGTGAGGTGGGAAGGAAAAGGCAAAGCTCCAAAACCCAAAAAGCTCCAAAAAACAGTGCAGGCTGGCTGGTAAGTTTTTGCTTCCATCTCCTGACTAACAGCATCTCAGTAAATTAAACCAGAGCAGCAGCTGCAAGGAAGCAAACAAAGCAGCCGTGGGGGCTGGGTAGGTAGAGGGAGAGTGAGCTGGGCAGCAAATATAATAATAATACACTGTCCTGGCATTCAGTTCCTAATTTTGTTATTCTACTGAATGAGTTATTTCAAACTGTGGATTAGATTTACTGAGTGAAGGCAAGGAGCCAGGTTGTCATGTGTGCGTGTGTACACGCCCATATACACAACTGTGCTCCTCTCCTTGGCATTTCTGTGTCTCTATAACTTCATTCTCCCCAGCTGCTCCATCTCCAGCTGGTTGTGGTTCAGTTTCTCTTAGACCCTCTTTCGCAGCCATTTCAGCAATCAATGAAGGAGCTCCACCACGAAGAGAGCCATGGTGAAACAGGAGTGATACTTTACAAACAGTAAATGTTTGATCACCCAAAGAAGTGGGGTGGGGAAATTTGGCTAATGGACACTAAATTTTAAAATGAACCTTGGCTCCTCATTATGTGTAAAATAATCCAAGGAGACAGCTCCCAGGGAAATCATTTCTTAGTCATGAAGTTCCTCCTAAATGGCTTGACATCCATCCTGTATCTGTCAGGTGTGGATAGGAGGCTTCTAGGCAGGTTTTTGCTGCTCATTCGTATTCCTGGTGTTTGCTACACGCCTCCTGCCGGGTGATGTTGGTCAGAATCACAACCATGCTGAATAATAAAGCTGCCCAGGCCTGTAAAATTCAAGTTCAGTTTTATATCCAAAGGTCCTGGTACTAATATTGCCTCCACAGACAGGGTTTAGGCAGCATTTTGTACATTCCAACCTTATTCCCAGATGCCTCACAGTGTTAGATAATAGAGTTCTCCGGTCAATTCTCTCTCTCCTGCTATTATTTATTATTTAAGAAAAATAGGCAAGGGAGGAGAGATATATTTTCCACCGAGGTTTGAAGACAGATGAAGAAGGAATGAAGCAGTGAGGTGAAGGGAGGCTGAAAGAAAAGTGCCCAGCATTGCATACACGATGGCTTTTATCGAGCCCTTAGGAGGTCACAGACGAGATGACAAGTAGCCGGGTGAGAGGGATGGGGAAGAGATCACTTTTCTGGGGTAGGCTGGGAGAAACAAAGATGTATTGAAATCCATGAGCACTCCACGGTGCAAGGACCAATGTTTCTCTCCTTTCTTCCTATCAAGGGGAATACAAGCCAATAGAGATAAGATAGTGATGGCTCTTTGGTGTCCACAGACTCTCTCTGGCTGCAGGAACACTTTGCAGTCTCTTTGCAGGTGGCATGGGACACTTCCTGCAGACCAATGACCAAATGAATGTCAATCTGAGGAGCCTGAAACACATCTGACTGTCAAGGCCCTGAAGTCACTAATGACCCTGACCAGCCTCACCTGGGGCCTCCACCCACACCCTCTGCCCACCGGCCCAGGAGCACCACATAAGCTCAGCCCTGCTCACCTACTGAGTTTTGCTGTTGGAGTGCCTGTAGCTGATCCTGCTTCCAGAAAAGACCTCAGGCCTGTGTGGTAGGTGGCTTATCTCCTGGATGGACCCCTTGCCTATGCATTGTAACTTATGTCCAGCACTGCCCCTGCCCTCATCTCTTTTTTTCTCCTGACTGGGCTCTATGGATGGACTGTGGATGTGGTTCACCTCTTCTCTTGCCTGGAACTGTCAACAGACCATGTTGCCAGCACTTTGCCTGCTATTTATGTGCCAGGAGATGCCACCCTGTGGGGGGTCTTCCTGGCTTCTGCCATGCCTTGCCTTTGGACAGCCAACCCTTGCTGCTGCCTGACATGGATTTCCATAGGAAGCAGCTTGCTCTGTAGCTGGTCACATGGGGGGTTCTCTGTGAAATGTTTTTTCTGGTGGAAAATGCACTTTCTGCAAAATTAAACCTTTGACTGAAAAGCTGTGATCTTTCTTGGAAGTGGTGATTCAGGCCTATTTAGCTGTAAAGTGAGGGTTCTGTGGTGTCTGATGTTCAAAGCTGTTGTGCTTTCACCAACCAGGCTGAGGCCAGCACTGCAATCTGGGAATGGCCAAAAGAAACCTGTTTGCACAAAAGTCTTTAAGAACGTTTTTGTTCTAAGGCCAAATAAATTTGAAATTTAAATGACAATGTTTTCAAGACAGGATGACTCTTGGGAATTTCAGGAAATACAGATATTTTGCTTTTTCACTCAACTGTGGTCTGAAGTAATTTAGATCCAGCCCATGCTGCTTAGCTCCCAGGGTCCATCAAGAAGACAACCCAATCCCATGCTCTGTGGGCCACTGAGCAAAATTCTCTGCTGAGTTTAAGTAAATGCATAATTGATCTTCCTGGTGAACAACCTCTTAAGCCCAGCTGGGTTACCTGTGCATTAAACCAGCCTTCTGAAATATCAGCATGGGCAGATATAAATGTCAGCTCCAGCCAGTGACAGTGCAGTTGAGCCCTCAAAGAGCCAAGGAGAGCAATTAGAGGGAAAGAGTTAGAGGCAGGTGAAGAGGCAAAAAATTTTAGGGGATGTAGAGAACTAAGAGCTCTGATGAGGTAGAACAGTGCTAATAGAAAAATGTGTTTCCATGGGAGGAAGCCTCTCTAGTATTTACTTAATGGAACTCTTCCTTAAAAACAAACAGCCTGAATCACATCCCCTGTTATGGGATGATCAGACTGATGTTATGCTGGGAGGAAGCAGAGGTCTGGTGTGGAAGCAGGACTCTCATTTCCCCCCCCCAGTTAATAGTGCTGAAGATCAAAGCCTGTTTTTCCAGCACTGATACAATGGAGGGAGCCAGCCCCGCGCTGGGAAGCGAAGCCGCTGGTGTTCCTCGGCACTGACAACCTGAACAGTGCCTTCTCTCTGCTGCATTGTCATCCCCGCTCAGATCTTTGCTGCTATTTGGAAGAGGTTTTTACAGCTTTCATTCACTACTTTATTTTTTTGCAGGAGGCCTGCATAACCCTTTGCATCCCAGACAGGAAAATCCACTTTTATACAGGATGAAATCTGGTAGTGGATCCATGAAATGGTTTGTTTTGTTAGAAATTACTTTCAGAGGCACAGGTATTTTGGTTTGCTCTGATTTTTATGGTAATATTTTCAAAAGGACTCTTCCCACTCTCTCACCCTTCCTCTGTGAAGGGCTCTCGAGCTAGAAAGTGTGAGTTTCTGACCAGCTCCTAGCTCAGTGGCAGTTTCTAGGTGGACTGTACTGCTGAGTGTTGGCAGATGGACAAGAAATTTTATAGCACATGTAGGACTTCATGGTAATGCTGTGCTGTGATCTCTGGGTGGGCAAAAAGGAACTCCCTTTTTCATCAGCAAGGGGTCTGCACCCAGGAATTGCTATGGCTGTACTGTAGGCCAACACCTACGCCAACTTCTGACTTGTTTACCTTTGAATTTCATCCTGCTTCTCTGGTTGGAGAAGACTTCCAGATGTCTCTTCCAATCTAAATTATTTTGTGATTGTAATGATGTAGCTCTTGTCCTCTGGGGCTGAGAAGCCCAGCTTAAGGCTTGGACCCTCTGGCTTTTCACTTTTTGAAGGGGGTTTCTACCCAGATGTAGCAATATCTGACAAGCCCCAGTGCCCTACAAGCCTAATTCTAGCTCAGTGCTGCAGGCTGGCTTCTTGTCATGGGCCAGGAGAAGGTTAATGATCGTCTGGGCAGCTCTCCAAAACCAATCTAATGTTTATTCAGGATAACAGCATTGCAGAGGAAACCAAGCATGACCACCTTCCATGCACGGCTTTGCTGGAGGAGCTCAGGTTTGTCAGCTCTTTGAGGAGGGACCCTTCTTTCTTTCCCTAGGTGAAGACAGGTTCTCTGCAGCATTTCCAACCCTGCTTATGCCCTGACCTCTCAACCCAAACAGATGCTGTGTTTCTAGAGAAAAAAACACTTTTACAGTCTGTGCATCTGTTGTTTCAGTAGTGGTAACAGACACTCGACTTCCTGCTAAAATTTTATAGGACGCTCCTCATGTGGCCTCTTTGGCCAGGCACGACTGGAAGACCAAAAATACATCCCAGATACAATCATTTTAGAACAGTCCATGTCTCCAAGGCACCATTAGCAGATGCTTGTGCTTGAACGTGCATGTGCAAGATGAGATTACAGGCCTGAATTGATGCTGCATGGGAAACAGGGGAATGGCTTGGAGGCACAGTGCTGCCAGCTACACGAATGGCTCAATATGAGATGGCTAAAAAGCAGTTGGCAAGTTGACCTACAATGCTGCTGAGGGCAAAGGGTAAACCCTCCTGACCAAAGGGCACTGCTGAAGTGTATAACGTGCCTTCATCTGGCACTCAGAGCTCAAATACCTGTGCCACGAACAAATATTGATGCCACAAGCACCCGGTTTGTTGGCCCCAGTGAAGGGAGGGTGTTCAGCCCCGCTGTGCCCTCCAGGTCCCTGCAGTGCTAGGAGGAGCTGGAGTCAAGGGATGTGGGATACAGTGGTGTGGTGGGCGTGGATGCTGCAAGTCTGTGCTCCAGCTGGGCCTGGAATGGGGATGAGAGGATGAAGGCTTGGTCCAAATAAGCACATGAGATGGTGGAGTGATGGGGGAAAGCAGTAATTGCACCCTCTGGCAGAGGGCAGAGCCCATATGAGTCTCGTGGGTGTTTATTCACCTCAAGTACTATTTAAAAGCTTAATTTCAGCCAAGAACCTACAGCCTTTTTGTCCCACTAATGCAGTCCCTGCAGTTATTCTGCCACATCTTTGACACAACGTGAATGGACATGCAATGAACTCATCCCAAGGATACCCCACACCCGCAGGGAGGTGAGCACACTGCTCACTTGGGGCTCCCCTTGGATCCCTCAGGGCTTCATGAAGGGTTTAGTTATGAGCCATAAAGCCTGAAGGCCTGGGAAGTGCTGTCCTTGAGAGAAAGACTCTTCTTCAGCCATGAGCACTCATAGACACTCATGGCCAGAGCAGAGCTCTTCCTGCTTCCCTTTGGGTGCAGAAAAAAATTGTACTGATAGCAAAAAAGTGTTTTGTGAGAGAGCCCTGGAATGGCAATACTGGCTTCACCATCAAGAGTCACAAAATACCTGGTACTTGCTGGCTTCCCGGGCACGTTCCAAGAGGCATTGTGAGAACATCTATTTAGTGGGGTCTCTGGAGAGTGCTGGGGCTGCGCCTCCTCCTACCTGAAATGGTCAGGGAGATGGCTAGACAGCCAGATGGCTGTATTCATGTGGAGCTGATATTAATGTCTCATTTCATTGTGTTTACATCATGGTTAATGTGGCTTCTACATTCCTGAGCAGGTATCTTTATTATGTTATATCTAAACAGAGCAAAGATATGGCTCTGCTGTGGGCTTGGTGGGTTAAATTGGATGCCAATGTTTCTCTCAAGGGTAGCTGTTTTCCCACTGAAGTATGGCCATGCACTTGTGGGAATGAGCAAAGCCCATCTTTGCTCATAGGAGGTGCTCAGTCATAGGTGTCTGCGTCTCCTCTATCGTGCCAGCAGGCCTAGAACACAACCAAATGGCATTTTATCCAAAAAACTGTGTGGGTAGAACAGAGAAGCTTGAAAAAAATGGGTCATGTACATGCCAGGGTCTACCCAAGAGAAACTGCATTTGTCTGACACACGTGGAAAAAGCAGCAATAGGAGCTATTGGTGTGTGACTGTGGGCTTGCAACTCACGAAAGCCCTTCCTCAATGTCATGTCTATGGCCACCCTCTGGACCACTGTATCTCACTGCTCCCCCAGAGGGCCACAAAAGATGGAGAGAGTGAAAAAGAAGACTTCAGAGACCATGACAACAGAAGCAGGGAGCTATGCCAAGATCTGGATTGCCTGTCCTTTTCATAAACATTTCAAGTGGAGGTTACCCAAGTTGAAAAAGCAAGTGAACCCAGAACACCCTCCCTCTCTGGAGGAACCGAGTTTATCGTTAATAATCTACTGCTAAAAGGGTAACATCTGTTTTGGACAAACTGTAATGAGATTTAAACCCCAGGTGGAGGAAGGACTTCACAGTAATAAATGACTTTCTGTATGTCTAAATAGTTTTAATTTTTTTTCTGGCACAAATAGCTGCTTTTCACCTCAGGCTTCTTTATGCCAGCTCTTTTTGTTTAATGATCGCTATTAATTTCCAGGGTGGCAGATGGATTCTAGCCTGGTGTAGTCTGAAATGAGGAAAAACAGCCCATGAAGGTGTGAGCTCTCTGTGAATGTATGCACAGGTCACACGTGTGCTGGTGGGATGCCACGTGTGGGTATTGGCTTTCCAGAGGACCAATTGCTTCTCAATAGTTGCTCCCCACCCCTGGGATGTCTGAGCATCTCTCTGTCAGATAGGAAGGAGAGACTTTCCTGGTCACAGCTTTCAACTCTGCCTGTTTAGACCTTGATTCAGCAAAGCTGCTGACTTCAGCAAGGCTTTGGGAGGAACTCAAACCAGCACTTAAGTGCTTTGCTAAATCCAAGCTAAGTGAGCTGGAGAGCAGCATGTGGTCCCCAGAACATGGGAAGGAGCTCTCTGCTGTGTCTGGACAATGCCTGTGGCTGGGTGTTGGCAGGTGATGGCAGTTCCTGCTTGGGCATGAAAAACAGACGTTTATCAGTGTTTTTCCTGTTGTGTTGTGACTTGTTTTTTATAGTGTGGGATGCTCTGAACAGGCAATCCTTCTCCATCCTCTGGGTGTGGAGACAAGTGGCTGCTGAATACATCAGTCTCTGCCACAAGCTCCTAGGGCCTAAAGGGGGACTTTCTTTATCCTCTCTACCACCACCTACTTCTCCACCAGAAGCTCACTCAACAGCTAATCCCACTAAGTTCTACATTGTGTCAGGGCACCCTCCTTTCTCTTTTCCCTACTGTGAAGTATCTCTGGATTTGGCTCAGGATGAGGATGTCTGGGATTCATCCATGACTAGGTGTGAAGCTCTGTCTAAGAAACAAGGCTGATGGTGGACCACCACATGGCAACGTCCTGCAGCCAGGTAGCTGCCTCAAGACAAGAGCGTGGTGGAGGACAGGCGAAGGAGGGAGTGTTTTTGTTGCCTGGCACTGGGTGAGTCCTGGGGATGGAAAGAAGGGGGTAGAGATAGAAAGTGCAGCATCTCAGGTGATGCAGATAATCTCCTTTAATCTCCTGCTCAAAATAACCCAGAGTCAAGTAAAGGAGGGATTATATGGCCTAAGCCACTGTTATCACCAGGGCGTAACAGACTTAGGTTGCATCTGAAGGGCTGCTGAGGAGGAAGAGGAGGTGCAGCAACTGTTGGCCTTGCCTCCCCAGGGAGAGTGGCTGAGTGGGCTGTAGACCCTCCTGGAGCAGCCCAAGGAGAGTGGGGGGGCTGCAGGGTGGGCAGCTGCCAGCAGACCTCGGGAACCTGTGCAGGGACCTGGTCCCAGGGGAGAGACTTGTTTTACGTGCCCACCCGTCACCTTGGCATTACCCCTGGGTTTATTCTTAGGGCAGGACCCAAAGCGCTTTATAGCCATTAATTATCCTAATGGGGAAGCAGTGACTATCAAACCCATTTTACAGATGAGAGACACAACTCCTGGGGAGGTAAATGGCACATCAGGTGCTGGGGCAGGCTTAGGGTGAGGTGGTCAATCCCTGCCCTCCCAGGTCCCTCCAATTTCAACGGGTCTTCTCTTACACCCTCTTGGATGCACGTTCACGGCAGCCACGAGGCTCTGGAAAGCTGAAGGCATCTCCTACTCTTTGCCAAAAAGCCACACCAAGGCTCAGCTGCTGTGCTGCTGCCAGAGAAAATGGAATTGCAGAGCCCTATTCATCAGCTGCTGGCGATGCCTACAAGATAGTAGCAGCACAGAGACAGTGTGAAGTGGGATTGCACCAGGGAGGGAGCAGAGCATGTTCATTTTAATGAGCTTGTCCCTGCCTAAAGGAGAGAGGAAGCGAGAGGCCGACCCGTTTTAATAAACTCTAGCATGTGGATTTAATCAGATGGATCGTTGTTCCCCTGCACAGGGATGAATATATTAAAAAAATGATTCAAACTTTCCCCCCTTTGTTTTTCATTTGTATTATGTGCTGTGGTGTGATAAAACATCCTGAGGCCACCTCGCAAGACAATAATAGAGAGTGTGAAGGAGAGAAAGGTGCCGATCCGTGTGAGTGAGCCCAAGCACTGAGGGAGGGAGGGAGGCTGCTGGTGGACATGGCTTGAAGTGAGGGGCTGCAGCACCTCAACCCCACACCAAAACCCCAGGGAATATGTGGTTATGGGGTCTGAGCTGCTGTCAGCTCCGTTTTAGGCTTCCAGGCTTAGACGGTAAGGTTGGGATCTGAGATGACTAACAGGAGTTTAAGTCCAGTGCTAAAATACGTCCTTGGTCAAGCTTGAGACCTCCCTCTGGCTACAGAAATGCCTGTGCTCAAGCATATCCCCGTGCTCCTGCACTGGGGTGGAAAGAGGGAATCGACCAGTCCCCTACTTTCTGCAGGAACAGCATCTAGGGTGCCGTGCTGGTGGTGTTTTAGGGTTAGACAGCACTTCCCTGCAAGGGAATGGTGCAACAGGATGAAGTTTCCTTTGGACTCTCCCCTTCTCCTTACCAGGAGCCACTCCATCACTGCCTCTCCATGGCACCAGGCAGCTGGGAGTGGGGTCCTGGGTGCTGCTTCTTAATTTAGAGAAACTAAATGGCTCTGGTTGGTTGCAAAGCTGCCAACTTTTGTGTGCACAGCAGTGAGGTGAGGGCTGTGTTATAGGAGGGAACAAGGACAGTGGGCATTGCAATGAGGCACAGGAAGGCCTCGATCCAGCACAGCCAAGAGCAGAGAGGGTCTGCAGGCAGCGTGGGCAGGATTGTATCAGTGTGTACCTTGACAGGGCTCTGCACCTGCAAGTCCCTTGCTACGTGGGTGTGAATAAAGCCAGCTTAGGCCAAAGAGCCTTTTGGACTAAACCCTGAACAGACCACTTGGAGCTGTGGTCAAGGACAGCTCTTAGGGGCCTCCAAGCTGCCTCCATGGAATTTACCTCCTTTGCCCTGCCCAAGCTCAGCGTCCTTGGCATAGGCTTAATAACCTCCAGCCCTTGCTCTGCCCACCCTTTTCTGGCCCATCAGCTTGCATGCCACCTTGAGACACAAGGAATCAGCTCTCCAGGGCTAGGACAGGGCACCCAGCTGGATTTTAATTACTCTCCTTGATATTAAAGCCAGAGTCTAGCTGCATTGGTGCACAGTGAGACGGTTATGGATGAGCACGTGGCTAAAGGTAGCACAGAGGCATTTCTGGCAGGGGGGCTACAGCTCTCCCTGCCACAGAGCCAGAGTGTGCCTGACAAGTTTGCAGCCCAGCCCTAGGACACAGGCTGGGTTTGTGGTTAGAACCCAGGAATTGCTCTCAACTTGGTCCCCACCTTTCTTTGGGACAGCTCACCTCTAGCAGTGACTGTGGGGCAAAGACAGTGTTTGGAGGAGGGAGAAATTGTATCTCCTTCCTTTGGAATGATTGCTCTAAATGGCATCATTGACCTGGTCACTGAAAAGCCACTTATGGCCACTTGCTGTTAAATATCAAAACTTTGGCTTCTAACACCATTTCCCCCATGCTACTGCTTCATTACTTTATCCATTACTGTTCATAAGCTCTAATAGATAATCCTATTTTCATTCTTACCATTGTTTAAGTGGTCATTAATTGTGGTTTATATGCTGTCTTTGTGTATTTGTGTACGATTTCTTCATGATTCCTTGATTAACTGTGATTGAGTGTGTATTTTAAAATCAATTAAAAGTTTCAACACTAAAAGGTAGAGTCTTTAGCAGTAATGTTCTGAGACATTGCCATTTATAATGGAGCTATTATGGTGCTGGGATCCATTAGTGTGGCACGCTGTGATCTTTATTTTCCAGATCTATGCAAACACATACATATGTGTGACTGTGCATCTGTCTGCATCTCTCTTGTGTGAGTTATGCAGCTGGAAGAGGCTGTATGATATGGGAAAGAGAGTCAGCTTCTCACAGCACTGCTGGACCACATAGAGTGGGCTGGCTTTTGTGGACAGCCAGGTATCACCCACTCCCTTCCTTAAGATACTAATGCTGAATCCCAGGACCCCATAATTTCCTTGCCAGCACTATAGTGTCATGTATTAGTTCTCTATTTGTAAAGAGGAGCTGGCTGCTGATACCCTCAGCTGGGTGGGACCACAGAGAGACATGTGTGTCTTTCTGTATTGTTCTAGAGAACGTATCTGCCTTGGTGGAGTGGAGGTGGGGGATGCATGGGAGGACAGAGGTGAATGAAGGCATATGTTTGTGGTGATGCTGATACAATGCTGATGTGATGGAGGAGGAACAGCCAATACTGGACACCAGGGCACACACTGGAGCACAGATCTGCTCTATAACAACACACCTGCATTCTATTAGACCTCAGCTCCTCAAATTGCTGTTGTAATGGGAAAATGCATGTGTCCAGCAGCAGAGCTGAAGGAAAGGGTGTTAACACTGCTCTCTGTGCTTCCTGTCTTGCCCTGTAAATCTGAACCCTGCATGCCTGCCCCTCTGTGCACTCCACAGCGTATTTGTATCTGCCCAAGCGAATTCTCCTGGCCCATGCAATGAATTAAAGGTGAGGACCCTTGGAGATTTTTGTGCATTTGCTCTGAAGGGGTGAAAAATCCCCAAGGAGCCAGTGGGAAATCAGGCTCTTCTAATCGATCCCCTACTCGTCCCCCATCCTCTTGGATGCATGCCTGCTGCCACGAGCAGGGCCCTCCCAGCCATCTGCCAGCTTGGGCAGAGGATTCCTCTGCATTAATGTGTTCAGAGACATTTGTCACCCACCCCGTGCCCAGCTGCAGGCTGCAAAAAAATGCCTCAGTGGCTCCAGTGCAACTGCTGGGAGCACCCATTAGGGAAAATCACCAGTCTTGTTAAATGACAGGGGGCCCGTTTTGTGTAAGCCCTGGAATGGGATCGCTCTGTCGTATCGACTCGCCCGCTCACGTCGGTGTTAATGAAATAAAGAAATATAATGGTTCCAGACTTTTAAACTTCTTACAGCTCGATTTGCATAATGGCCACCACTACCCTGAACAGGAACTGATCTGTCGAAAAATATTGTTCCAGTCCTCTATCATTCAGCTCAATGGAAGGCACAGATTGGCCCACAGGGGCTGTTTTTTTGCTGATGGAGTGGAGTTTGCCTAGTGTCGAGCATAAAAAGCTAAAATTAGGACGCAATCCAATATTGTAAAGAAGAAATTGGTTAAAAGTTATAGATCAATAACTGTTAACGTGACTCTTTTTCAGACAGATCGTGTTCACTGCTGCTCGTGATGTGGAGGCAGGCTCCTTCCCACTGGCTGAAGGAACGCCGTGGTTCCCCCTTGGAGGCTGCCACTCAAGGCTCTGTGAACTCTCTGTGCCGAGTGGAATTTGTGTGGAAGTTTGTCCCCCTCTTCCCTGGACTATGAAAGGTTGGTCAGGGCTGCACCCAGAGCTGGGCATCAGTCCCACGCCCACCTTCCTGCGTGACCCTTGGCACCAGGCTTCGAGCCTGGGAGTGATGCCAATGCTCTGGGAGCATCCCTGTGAGACAGATCATGTCTCACTACTCAGTGCCCCAGATCTCCACTTTTTGATGCCTTAGAGCAACCCTATTTGATGCTTTAGATGGTTACTCCTTTATTACCTAGACCTCTGCTCCTCCATGCCCTAGATTGCTGCTCCTTGATTATCCAGATCTCTCTTCATTGATGCCCTAGATCTCTGCTCCTTGATTACCTACATCTCTGCTCCTTCATGCCTTAGATCTCTTCTCCTTTATTATCCAGATCTCTGCTCTTTGATGCCCTAGATTTCTGCTCATCAGTGCCCTAGATCTCCACCCACAGCAAAGATCTCTGCCTCCCCCAGGAGACGACTCCTGTGGTGCTTCCAGCTCTTCGAGAGCAACTGGATGCTTTCACCCCTATGAGGAGCAGGGCCTTGGTCTTGGCATGTGTCTGTTCCATTTGTAAAGTGTGATAAGCATCCCTCCCCTCCACCACGTGTATTTAAACCATGGTGCCCACACAGCAGGGGGTATCTCTCTTCATCAGTGTGGGTTGAGGAGGTGAAGACCCAAACGCTCAGCTACAATGATGGTCACAAGCAGAGCAGGGAGCTGGCTGAGCATCACAAGCAAGTGTGATGATGGCCCTTCTGCCCCCAGTGACCTTGGGCTTGCTCATTGCAGCCTGTCTTTGATCACTTGCCTTTCCCCCTCTCTGTGCTTGGAAAAGCTGGAGAGCTTTCCTGACCGATATAATCAAAAAGGACATTTTTATTTCCAAAATATACAATGTAATTAGATCTGCGAAGGGAGAGAGCAGCCAGTCCATAAAAACAGGCACTCTGAGACCGCCTCTGTCCTGACTCTGCAGGAACTGGGGACAAAACCACCTGCTTCTCAGTGGGAACAGAGCCGTTTCCCAAATATTGGAAATACCCCTCAGGTCCCAGCCAAAAAGGGGTTCTTCCACCACATGAGAAGGGTTTGGTCTGGAAATACAGTCAAACAGGTTTTGCTGAATTGGGACCCTTTGCCAGTGTGGACTTAACAGCTGCAACCAGCAACACAGAGCCCTTCATCTAACCCATCATCACATAAAGGTACCTTCTGATTGAATGGTTGAATATCCCAGTGCCCTCGGTCTTGCTAACCCACTCACTGAACTGGAACCACTTCCAGCTTTCCAGGGCCCCTTCCCTGCAGGCAGCTAGGCAGATCCATCCCATAGCACAGCAGGAGAGTGTTTGCATCCCTTTGCCAGCTGTGGGCAGGGGCTGCCTAACAAACTGAGGTCCAGCCATTCCCATCTCTTCAGCTGCCCCATGAAACAGCTGACATCTTAAAAATTGATGGGGTTCATTTCCTGTCACCATGCACTTACTTAAAGGACCAGCCCTGCCACTACTGGCAAGGTCCACATTAATTAGTATCATACAAAAGGTGCACTGCCTTGCCTGGAGAGTCTGTCCCAGCAATGACCTGCACTTCTTTCCCCTCAAGACTCTTCCCACGGTTGAGTTTCCAGCTCTGTTGCCTGCAGGAGGACAAAGCTGATGCTGGGATAGTCTCAGGGGAGGAGGACAGACAATCAGGTGACTCTGCTGACAGGTCAGCTCTAGCCCAGGCTCAGAGGCTCACCTGGAGCGTGGGGGGTTTCCTTCCCCTCCTTCTCCCTTTGTCATACTGAACAGCAGCACTGGTCCTGCCTCATCTCCGGGGCTGTGGCTTTTCCACATTGTGTAAATGATTTAAACGTTCATTGGGAGCAAGAAACTGACTCCATGTCTGCATTGTGGAACTGCTTCCCCTGGGATGGTCTGGAGTCCTCACACTGAGGTCTTTTAGCTCTGAGCCCTGGGGACCAGTCTTCAGCTTTCCACCAGTGAGTCCTTCTGAACAGAAATCTCCAGTTTTTAAGGAAAAAATCAAGTAATGGAAAAACACCCAGTTCACTCTAAACACAGCTCTTGGGGGATGGGGCCAGGTCATTCTGGTCTGCTTTTCAGTGCCCTGTGGACTGCAGAAAATGACACATCTCATCTTTTTTTGCATAAAAAGCTGATTTTTCATGAGGGTGTCTTAGACCCTAAAAGGACATGCAAGAAAGAGATAAAACACTAGAAATTATGAAGCAGTGGGAGCAGCAACTTAAAGAATCATCAATAAAGCCTATTCAACATGGACTGAAGAGCATCCAACCTAGGTATCACACAGCCTAACTAAAAGTCTGCCCAAAGGTGCACTTTGAATACATGAATACACTAAGACCAGCATCTGGAGGAAACTGACAGGTACAAGAGCACACAACCTTCATTCAGGATACTTCATTCCTGCTTTTTGCTATTCACCTCAAAACTCCATGGGAAACATCAAAGCTACAAACAATCAGCAGCAGTTTGCCAGAAAAAGGTCTATGAATTGTAGTGGGTCATGAGCAGAACAGGAGGTATCAGTGTCATGTCAAGAGGCAGACAGTGCCCTGGGATACACAAGCCACAGCATGGCTCACAAAATCACCTTTCTCATCCATTCAGGTCTGGTGAGGTCTGTGCTGGAGTAGATTCTGATATTGGCAGCTTGTATCAAAAAGGAGGTGGCGCTGCTGCAGGCAGTGCAGAGGAAACAATGATCAGAGGTCTACAAGACATGACCTACAAAGAAAGACTGAAAGAACTGGGTTATTTAGCCTAAAAGAGATGATGGAAGAAGAGATGTGATAACAGTCTTCAAGTGCTTAAAAGGATGCTGCCAAGGGGAAGAGAATAATCTGTTCTTTATGTCCACGGTGGACAGGACAAGAAATAATCGGCTTAAATTACAGCAAGAGAAATCAGGTTAGACATCAGGACACAAACTGCTTGTGGAGCATGGCAGTGGGTTACCTGGGAGGTGGAAGGGCTCTCTCACTACAAACACAGAAACACTGCTTGGGGACAGGCTGGCAAACATCCCTCAGGCTTTCTATGGGCAGAGGGGATGTGCTGGGGCAGGACTGCACCCTCTCCACGTCCCTGGGGTGTCTTTACCATGAAGTCTGGTGCTCCTGGATTGGACAAATCCCAGACACTTCAGCTTGCAAGAATTCCAAGATAGCAAAATTTGATTTTGTGGCAGATTCAGGGCTCAAGGCAACATTTTTGGGTTATTTTTCTTGCAGTAATGAAGTAGTTAAAAATAGGTTCCCTGCCCCATCTCTTTCGGATGTTCTGTTGCAAGATAAACAAAGCAGAGCATCCCAGCCACACCACACAGGGCAAGTGGAAATGACACCATCCAAATGAAACATGTTTGATAATGTCCTTGCTGAAAACATCAATGAAATCAGTCTCTCTCCTCCAAACAATTAGGTGGAGTTGAATCACAAGTTTCTGAGTGAACAGATTTGCCTTGAGATATTTTTCAGCCAGCTCAGAGGATTGTTGCTACTGGAGAGGCAAAATGAAAAGAGAAAAAGGGCTCCTTCCAACCCAGGTGTGCCCACACTGGGCAGCAGCCTGTGTGCCAGTGGCCACTACAGAGGAACCACCAAGGAGTCCAAGAGCAGCTCAATCCACTTCCACTCCACTCGGCAGCTCCTCTGCCACACTGCTGAGCATGCACCTTTGGGCTAAACATTAAGAGATTCTGTGTTCTAAGGAGAAATTATTATTACTCCTGGATTCCAAGAGCAATCCTTTATTTCAAAACCTGCCTCCTCATTCATTTTATATTTACCCATAAAGTCTTGGCTAGGGTTTCTGAGAGTTGCAGTCCTTTGGAAAGGCCAAGTTTTTAATGGAGCTGACTCAGCAGAAGGTAGCTTGATTGAAACAGTGCCTGTTACACCACTCCTGGGCAGGGCTGAAAACAAAGAGGCAGAAACTGGACTCTCCCTGGCTTTGTTTTCTCCACACGCTTTTAGCTACACGAGGTAAACCTTGCTGCTGACCTGCAGGGCTGGGGAAGTGGAGGAGCAGAAGGGAACTGGCAGACTCCCTGCTGTGTATCCCATATTCTGCTGACAGAAAGTTTACTATATCTGAGATGAGAATTAAAAAAAAAAGGAAGAAGAAAGAATAAATAATGAAAAAAAAAATTAAAATCCTATAAGTGCTTAATTTTCAGCCTCACTGCCCAGCATCAGTCTCAAGGAGAGGGAGTAGGGATGTATTTTGTCTTATTAAAATATCACTCTGGTTCCCCCCGTGATGCTGTAAGACAGGCAAGCCCTGCCCAGGGAAGAGGGTCCCATCTCCCTCCCACCCCACAAGGGGAGCACACCGGGACTTGGACTGATTTTTAACATAGCCTGTGGTGCAAAGCCTGCTTCTGCCTTTTTTTCTCCACACTGCAGTTGTCTTAGCTGTGCCTATGGTGTAGTCTGGCTTTTGGGCACGATGGCAGCACCCCTTACTTGTTTGTGTTCACAGGATGGTGCTGTCCCAAGCACCTCTTGCCTGGGGGATGAGCATCTCCTCCACTGCGCTAGACCCTGGCCTTCATCCTCAGGCTTTCCTCCTCATCAAAGACCAGGAGCTGGAAGGAGAGGATGGCTCACTGAGGATTTCCAGGCCAATGTAACACTGGGGATTGCAGTGGGATCCTGTCCCAGATAGACCAAGGTTCCTTTACTTCAAGGAAAAATTAATTTTAAGCTCAAGGGAAAAACAGAAGAGGGTAGAAAGTCGACCATCTTCTCATACCTTGGAGACTGCATCTGATGTCCTCGATGTTATGAGCTGTTTGAGTGACAGCCAGGCTATGACACATGGCCAAGGCTTTTTGAATTGACAGCTCATTCCATGTACAAGCAAAGCCTGGAAGACAGTCCAGAGCCACTTAGCAAGAGCAGGCTGATAGATAAGTACACAGTGAAAAACCTAGTGGGAACACCAGCATCTCCTAACTCCAGCTTCAGTTGGAAAGCCAACAACACAGGAGTGAGTCAATTGGTATCCCATGGCCATAATGAACATGTCAGTGGAGATGCCTAGAAGGAAGAATACCATAAATTGGCACGGTGGCAGCTGCATTCATCAGCTCAAACAAGAGCTGGTCATCCTTAATCCAGCAGTATCAAAGATCAGTACTTCAGCTCCAATGTTATTTCCACCTTAAAGTATGAGTGGGAATGACTGAAATCTGCCAGCAGCCCCAACAGATGTGTCACTGCTGCCGAGAGCCAACACTGGATGGTGATCAGGGTATGGAATGCAATTAATTAATTATAGCAAATGCTGAGAATCATCATTTGAATCACAGGGATTCAAAGCTCCTCAGCGCGCAAGTCCTCTGGAGAAGGCAGCGAGCGTGTGTGTGCCTGGGACACACATCAATGATGATCAATAACCCAGTGAAGCTGGGCAGCTCCAAACCTGGACTGGAGGCAGGGAGCAGCTTGCACTGGGCAGTGATTTGGAGCCAGTTTTGGCCCAAGCTGAAACACGGTGCTCATTCGCTTCGTGCTGGAGGAACAACACCCAGGACCCTCCTGTCTTCTCCTCCATGTGTGGGGTTTGTCTCCAACCTGCTGGAAGGAGTGTAAAACCACAAGGCAACCTGCCAGCTCCCACCCTGCCCTTGAGAGGGTGAGAAACACGCTGCAAGTCCCCAATAACTTATGTTCACTGCTGTCTGCTTGCAAGAACAACCCATCAGCCACTGCCGTCACCGCCGCTGGGGGTTCATCATCACTGTGCCAATCCCCACGAGAGACAGCACGGCGTTATCTTCACCCTGCTGCTTGTGCTGCTGCTGCTGGATCTACCAGGGAGAAATCTGTGTGGGGAGATAACTTCTCTCCAGGCTCACAAAGTGATGGGACTCCCAGCTCTCATGGGGCTCTGATATCCTTCCTGTGGGGAAAGGCTGGGTACAAGGGGGGTTTGCTCACCCCAGGATAGCCCCCGATGCAGTGGCTGCAGGGAGAGGAGTTGTGAATCCATGTTGAGGGCTTTCTATTTTCTCCCCACTTTGCAGGGGAAACAGGGAGAGCTGAACCTCATGGGCCTCCGAGAGCTGCGTGGTGTTATTCATGTAGTAGCTAATGGAGCTCACTAAATCCATAAAGATTATAAGTCAGGGGGTTGATGTTAATTATGGACCAAAACATTTAATAGCCCGTTACACTTCCACAAGGCATTTTTTTAATTAAAAAATGATATATTGCACAAAAGGGGGGAAAAAGGAAAAGGAATAATTGAAGATTGTTTTATTCCAGAACAACCCGAGGCAGGGAAGGCAGCGAGGAGCTGGCATGTTGAGGAATGTGATAGCAACACTGGGAGCTGGCAGGGCAGGAAGCCTGGGAGGGAGCAACCTCATCCTGCCAGGGGAAGGTGCCCAGGGAAGGGGAGAACAGCCTGGTCAGAGGTAGGCAGGTGGCCTTCCAGGTCAGGCTTTTGGCCACCACATTGGCTTACCCTTATCTGTTGAATCATTCACTTGTGCTGCAGAAGACTGTTTCAAATCCCTCTTGCTGAATCTCTATCAGCTGTCTCTCAGGAAAAACAGCTAAAGCTCCAGGGTGGAAATCAGTCTGGAATAGGTCAGGGATGAAGAAAACCTGACGTGTCTCGCTCTGACGCTACTCCGATATTCATTCAATATTTAAAGATGCATTTGAGCAGGGCCTGGCCTGAGATGCATTCAGTCTGTGCAAAATGAAAGGTCTTCAGCACAGCAAACCAACACTTCCCCTGCCTTGGGCAGTGCTCATTGGCTGGTGGTCCATGGGCCAGGAAGGCAGCAAGAGAGAGGCAGCAGCTCTGGGTGAGAGGTTATTATTTAGCTAACTTGAGACAGAAGGAAGAGAATTGGGATGGAAATGTGGCCTGGGACTGCCCAGGAAAAAGTTGGGATGACTGCTTAAAATAGGAAGTTGCAGGAGTATGACCCCCAAGTCACTGTCTAAGTCCTCCTGCATCTCCAGCTCTGAGCCTCGCTGTTGTTCACTTCCCCCAACTCTACAATGGGAATAATATTATTCCCTCCTCACAGGGTTTTGAGATGCTCAGTTACTATGGTGATGGGGCCATAAAAGTACCAAAGATAGCAAGAACAATAATAATATCAGACATGGTAGGAGCCAAATAATTGCATTTAGGGCACGCACACAACACAGAAGGGAGAGCCACCTCCATGCACCACAGCTTTCAAACCCTGAAGACAAAACTTTTGTTATACCAATAGGCTCACAGCCTACTTAAAGGGTTGATTTCCAATTCCTGGAACATCCACCCAAATGCAAGGAGCGCCTGCCAACGACTGCAGCTCCAGGACTGCTCCCACCTCTCCCCAAACACCAGCCAGAAAGAAGGGGGAGCGATGGGAGCGAAGGCCCCGCGCCAATGCAGAAATCAAATGTTCCTCACACCAGCACCATGACACAAAGTCCCCGCAGATGTTCGGCCGCCGCATTGTTTGACCAGCTGAGTGTTTTGCTGCCCAGAGCAGGGAGTGTGCCCAGCACAACGCTGCTGACAGCTCTCTCCTTTGTCTCTGCCCAGCAGAGCACTTGCCTCTTTTTTTTTTTTTAATTTATGGGGTTTTAATTGAAAAAAATGTGTAACATCTGTGGCTGTTTAATAACACCTGTGCGCAACAAGGCTGCTTTTCAGCAGTGATTGTCACTGCGTTCTCATCTGGGCAATGCTGAGCCAGTGCTACCTGGCCTCCTCTGAGCTGCTCAGGCAGCAATGATCCTTGGAGGGCAAATAATTAAGAGGCAGTGCAAAACAATTTGTAGTGAATAAAACCACAAAAGAGATCCCTTCCAGCAGGGGGAAAGCTTGGAAATGTGCAGGTGATAGGTTTGCATTGCCTTTCCCAAAGAAACACAGGTCAGCACTTGTGTGGAGAACTGAGGAGCCAACCCAGCTCAGGTGTTATGGTCAGGCTTTGGCCTTTCCATCATCAGTATTGTGGGCAGCATTTGAATCCCAGTCCTTGCTGAGGGCACAGGCAAGGCTCATCCCCCTGCTACACCAGCCCCTCACAGCAGCATTTGCCACCAGCAGTGACTTATTACTCTGGTATTTTGCTGAGCCCGAAGGGGCTGTCAGTAACCTGAATATAAACTGCCCTTCTGCCATTTACACAGCAGCTCTGTGATAGCTGTGGGATGTGCCATGTGCTCCAGGCTCTAACAAACATTTGCAGCACCCCAGATGTGGGCTGGGGGATGTCACCACCCCCGCTGCTGCACGACGCACGGGGAGCTGCTGTGGCACTGGCACTGCCAGCCTGCCAGCTGTGGACCTTGCCACAGCAAATGCAAAATGCAGCAGACACTCCTGAATGGCCAAAAGCCCAGAAAACTTCTCCTCCATTGCAAGATCTGGAGGCTTAGCACAACCCCAGGTAGTTTTTACCGTAAGAGGATCCTTAAGCTCATTGCCGGTGTCGCCACCCAAATCCTCATGATTCTGACAGCCTTGAGTGCTGAGGCAGCTCCTACTGAAAGCTTCGTCCTTGCAGCATCTCCTGGGGCTTGCAGGTGCTGGCTATAAGCAGTTCTGCTGTTCAGAAAGCACAAGGCAGCCTGGGAGGCTTACAGGTGCCTCTTACATTTATACATGCTCGTTTCAAAGCTTCTGGTAGCTTGATTGAGGGAGGAGCAAGGCGAATACAGCCCTGACTCTGCCCAGGCTGAGGTTTCTTACTTACAGGATTCTCCCTGCACAAAGCTGGAGGAGTTTTTATCCACTCCTCACAGCTCTGGGAAGCTCAGGCTGCCCTGAAATCCTTCTTCCTACTGTAACTTGGTAAATAAATAAAATCCCATTCCCTACTGAGCTTAGTAGTGGAAACAGGGCTGCTGGAGCTGCAGACAACCAGCTTTCCCTCCCTGGGCTTTGCCAAGGCTGGCGGGGAGAGAGCAGGGGTCAGCGGAGCGATTTGGCCAGGAAAAAAAGGAGCAGCAGTGCAAACACTTCCATGCCCAGTCCTTTGTCACTGCAGCTCAGTGAATCCCCCATGTAGCATGGGGTATCCGAGCAGATCCTCCCCTTGTACATCCCTGCTGCAGCCCCTGCAGCTCTCCCCTTGGGCTCAGCAAGCTTCAGCATCACAACCCCTCCTTCGCTCACACGTTCAGGCTATGAATTCCCTTCATCTCTCAGAGTACATTAAAAAAAATCAATGTAATTACACAGTAAACATTAATTATGATCAAAAAGTGCAATTGAGAGGGATTGATCTGGAGGAGGGCTGCAACCAGCCACCAAATTACCAAAAACTAAGTCAGTGAGATCTAGGCCATGGGGATGTGCAGCTTGTCCAAAAAGCAAAGCATCACTGGAGACACCCTGATTTGACCATTTTAGTCTCTGGTTTCTTTTACTGGCTTTTCCAGCTCGTGGTGTAAATCAGAGCAGTGAAGGAACTTAATGTGTATGTAGATATATCTTGGTGCCTCTGGTCATGACAGCCAAATCCTTTCAGCATGATCTGGCATGGAGTCACGGTGACCACATCAGAGGGATGCGTGGTGCAGACCCTTCTCAGATGGTACTGTAAGAACCATAAGAACAAGTCAACCTGGTAATTTTCTCACTGCAAAGTCATGCTTGTCTCCATCTTATTCCCCAAAAAGGCTCTTGAGGTAGCTCCACGATGGGTAGAAACGAAATTGTGGTCCAATGGCAGAAGAAGTGTGGCTGGGAGCGTCTTGCCCAGGTGTGTGACAGACACAGCCAGCAGGAGCCTGGGTGGTTGGGATGAACGGGACATGCCAGGGACATTGCATGGGAGCCACTGGGAGATTGGCCCTGACCTGGTATGGCTGGTAAGAGGACATGAGACAGAGAGAAGTGAATTGCTTGTCTCAGCCTGGTAACCCCAAGGACATGGCTAATCCTGGCTCAGGGTGCAGTGGGAGAGAGAGAGGGCCTTGCATGGAGGTCACCACCACGCAGATGCTCCTTCGGTGGGTTGTGGAAGCCCCCCAGAGACAGGGCTCCCACAGACCCTCTGCAGCCTGCACCAGCTCTCAGCCAGCCCTGCTCTTAGGCAGCTTTTCCCGAGCATCTATCCCAAGGCCTCTTGGCTGCAATTTAAGCTTATTACAGCTTGTCCAACCCTCGACCAATTGATCTGCGTCATTTTTATAACTGTCCTTTCCACACTGGATTAATGTCACACAACCCTGTGCCTTGGCCATCTCTGTCCTGGAGCACAAACACAGCTCCTTCAGTCCATCTTCCCAGGGCATGTTTTCCAAACTCTCTGAACTCCCTCAATTTGTCTGAATCGCTCCTGAAGTTGTGATGCCCAAGCCTGGAGATACATGCCTCCAGATGACGCCTCGCTAGCACCAAACAGAGCCAAATAAATTACCTCACTGTCTTCCATCTGAAACTATTAATAGATCTCTGGGCAATATGTGCCTTTTCTTTCCCTTCCTAAAGCACCAGGTTATTGTCTGGTGCTCACTTTGAGGGCTACTCTACTGCTCAGCCACTCTCCTGCTGGTTTACCTGTTCTTTCCCATCTAATATCTGTGATTTTGATATCACCTTCCTAAGTGAAGCACTTTGCACTTGACTTTATTGGATTTCAGTGTATCGATTTCAGGCCATTTCTCAAATTTATCAAGATCATTTTGCTCTGAGGAATCTTGCAGCAGCTTGTCTTGTATCTGCTCTGTTGACAGAAGGTCTCCAGTCCTCAGGGCAATCAAGCCGGTACTTTGCATTAGTCCTTATAATAGCAGGAAAGAACCACATGGGAGGCACTGGGAGAGCAGAGGATGAAGGTGTCAGGCTGGCTCAAACAAAAATGGCCCCACGCTGCCATCTCAGCCAAACAAGGTGCAGAAGCAACAGGAGGAGACGGGATGAGCATGATGGAAATGCTAATGGGTCCCCAAGGGTGGCAGTGTGGCTGCCTGCTGTGAAATGCCAGGAAAGCCCTAGAGCTGGGAGAATGGAGGGGAGACAAGCACTGGGATTTAATCTTCCCTCCTTCTTTCCAGATCAGCATGTGATGAGCTGCCCCATACCCCCCCACCTCACGAGCCCATGAGCAGACCAGGAGAAGCCCTGCAGCACCAAGCATTGATGGCACTACTTAGTGACAGCAAAAACTTCACTAGAATGCAGACAGGAGCCCACCCTGGTGTGTACAAACCAGGTCAGAGGTTTTTGTTGTTATTATTACTGTTGCTGCCAAGAGGTTGGAGTGCTCCACGGTTTAAGACAGAGAAAGAGGCTTGGGAAGTCACTGCTTGTCCCAGGGTGGAGGGAGCAGCTCCCAACCCTTCTGCCTGGGCACACTGAAGAAGCACAAGGCTTTGGGAGAACCTTATGGACTTCTAAAAGTACTCACCCCACTTTCCTCTGCTTCTGCCATCAGCTTGCTAACAGCCCCTCCCTCCTCCTCCTGCTCCCTAGGGTGGGCTGAAGTTCAGGCAACGATTACCCAGGTTCTGGGAGGAATTTCCTAGAAAACTTTGCAAAAAAGAACCTCCTGTGGAGCTGCCTCCTTATAAGCCCTTGTTCTTCCGCGGGGGGCAGGCGAAATGGATGAGCTTCAGCTGCAGGCACAGTAGGAGAGCTGGGGAAAGGGATGAGAGAGAGATGCAAACAAATCTGGGGAAGGGGCAAAGCAGAGGCGTAACGGAGGGGCTGGAACAGCCTGGGAGTCAGCAGTGAAAATGGTTTCCTTGGGAAAAGGCTGGCAAGCCTCAACTGGAAAAGGGACAGCGAGGGAGAGAGAGGAGAGCTCCTCCAGGTATAGAGAACATGAGGGGGGAAGAGGAGCGAGGTTTGGGTGAAGCCCTGGAAGTCACA
This sequence comes from Dromococcyx pavoninus, assembly GCA_033558185.1. Classification (NCBI taxonomy): domain Eukaryota; kingdom Metazoa; phylum Chordata; class Aves; order Cuculiformes; family Neomorphidae; genus Dromococcyx; species Dromococcyx pavoninus. Next base: position 150,367 of record JAUMJL010000357.1, on the reverse strand, counting down.
GGAGCTCACCCTGGTCCTTGACGTGGTAATGATGCAGACACAGACGTGTGATAAGCCATGTTCTGCACACACTTTAAAATCTAAGTAGCTTATGAATAAGTAATAGTCCCTTATTCCCAGTGCCATAATCTATATTTAATTAAGAAAATAACTAAATGGTGGGAGTAAAAGGGGCTGTGTGGGGAAATGGAGACAGAAACGCTCTTAGATAAGCTGCAGTAAGAAAGGGAACAAATGGCAGCCTCAACATGAGAGGTGTGGCCTCCTGCTTGGCCATGAACTCAAGGAAACCTGGCCTGCACAAGACTTGTCTACAGCAAAGTCTGTTCCAAGCAGCTTCAACAGGTGAGCTGAAGGTTGGCCAGCGGGGACCGGGTCATGCACAAGTGATGTTCAGTCCTGGTGGAGATGCTGGACCGTGCATGGAAAGCAATGCACCAAGGTACCAAAGCAGCTCGTGGGAGCACTGACCAGCACCCAAAGCTGCACCTGTGACACTGCTACAACAAGCTGTCTGGTGCCTGCACCTTACAACGTTTCTGTGCTAAAGCATCCTTGGCCAGGATGCTCCAAATGCCTTGCATTGCAAAATGAAAGCAAACCCCGCTAGGTGACTCAGGGTTGGGATGCCAGAGTAATCCACGCTGTAAGAGCAGCAGGGGCCATGCCAGGCCAACACTGGGCCAAAGCCCAAAGCACGTAGAGATGTTCATAGTATGTATTCAAGAGTTTGTCAGCCCAGGCCAGAACCTGGGCTCTGCTGAAGCCCTTAACGCACTCCTGGGACCGCTGTCCTTCTCACCATCACTTCAGCACCCATGGGCATTAGCTACTTTTCAGAGGTTTTTGCCAGCTTGGAGTCAGTGCTGGACCAATGATTGGAGTTTGGCTTTTCTCCTGGTGCTAAGAGCACGGGGGATGGTGCTGATGTCAGCTCTGATCAACCTCCACTTTGGACAAGAGAGAAAAAGATAGACAGTGGTGTCACTGTAGATATTCCAAGTACTCTACATCTGTGTCCACAGCCTTTCCCACACCACCAAAATCATCTCCCAGCTACAGCCCCAGACTTCTCCCACCTGGCACCTTCCACTGGTTCCCCAAAACATTGCTGCAACCTTGCTCCATTAACTATGATTTGCTTTATCATTTCACTCACGGGGTCTGCAGATGATAAATCCCCCTCTGCTTCCCTGTATTGTCAGCAGTGGAACTGAGAGCACATTTTAAAGGCTTAGTTAGAAAACTCAAAACCTCTCAGTCCACAAACTATACATTATAAATAGACTGTCTGGTTTTTAAATTGAAAAACAACAATAATCACTGCTAAGAGCCTGCTGAACAAAAGCAGCCTTATTACTACAGGGACAAATTCATTTTTACCAAAAGAACACAACTATTTTTCAAGCTGCTCTTGAGCTCCTGAAGTTGCTAACGTCCTGCTGCTTCCCCTCATCTCTGTCCCAGGGAGCTGCGGGAGGCCCAGAGCCGTGGCAGGGATTGGGACAGGAAGAATCGTGTGGGCTGTTGGAGGAGGCTCAGCTGAGCCAGGCTGCAAAGACAGAGAGATTCCATCAGTTTTCAGTTGCCCTCTTTGCTGTTTGTTTACACTCAAGCTGCTTTTACAGCAGGGTGACAGGAGGGCTGAAGAAACCAGTGGCTTAGCCTGGGTGGAGCTGGCAGATGGAGATGGGACAGGCTGCCCCTGAGGTACGATGCATTTCAGAGTGGTGGGCTGAGATTTATACCCTGCAGGAACATCATCCTAGACACCTCAAGGAGTCCAAGTGCTGTCCACAGGGTGCAGAGCAGGCTGAGTTCCCACAGAGCATAGACATGGGAAAGAAAAACGAAAGCAGACCCATGAGAAGGTCCTGAGATGCATCTTTCCTCTCTTCACAGGCCATAGCACAGGAGCCAAGTGCTGGCTGCTAAATCCAATCTGCCACATAATTTGGAAACAGCACGGCACGGCAGAAGTCAGTAACATGCTGTGAAGGTGGCCACCAACCCAGAGCCAAGAACACGGCTTGAACAGGTGGGAGACTGGAGCCAGTGGAGCTAACACTATTTTATCTGGGTTTTGGTCATGGAATCAGAGGGCTGGACAGCATTAAGCCACTACTGATCTGCAGCCAGCATCTGAATGACTGCAGAAGAAACTCACGCTCGCTGGATCCCTGCCTGGGCACTGGTTCAGGCAGAGCTGCCAGCAGGCTCATGCAGTTGGCCTGTCCTCTGTTACGATCAGAACAAGTGATGTGGGACTGACAGCGTCCCACAGCCCTGGCCACACCAGCAGTTACCCTGAGCACAGCACAGGAGCAGCCAGACCCCTGGAGATGGGGATAAGAGGTTCTTCTCTCTAAAGACTTAGCATGGCCTCTAAGGAGGAAGCATGGACTTGTAAGGTTGACCTACCAAGTGATGCTGATTGCTCCATGTTGGAAGTTGTCTCTCTGAGTGCAGCACACAGGTTTAAAAGTTACAAGGAGAAGAAGAAAGGTGCAGTCTCGAAGGTGAAGGAGAAAGGAAAGAAACAAAAACAATTTAATAATGAATATATTAAGTAGACATGTCATGCCTCTTGCCTGCTGGCACTGATTAATACCCCTAAATCAAAGAGGAAGGGACTGTTTCAATACTGGAGATGGAGACTGCTCCTCAGAAAATTGCTAAAGGGGCATTCATGAGGAGAGTCATCTGGGAACGGCTCCAGGTGCACTGGCTGCAGGCACAGGGAACTCTGCAAAGCCACTGTCAGCTAAAATTTCTTCCTGTGCTGTGGGTATGCATGTCCACGAGGACAGAAGTGTGGAGACCACAAGTCCCCATATCAGTCAAGCTCAGGTCCCTTGGTTTTCTGCTCCAGAAGGCAGCTTCTCGCTTTCCTTTCTTTCCTCATCTTTTGACTTTGCTCAGCAGAAAGGTCCACACAGACTAAGCAACAGGACAGTCTCCAGCCATGAGCCAGGAGCCAGGACTAAGGTGGAGCACACTATTACACCAGTAATAGCAGAGACAGGAGTCAGGGACGGTGCTGCCTCACAGCCACCACAATTGCTGTGACCCAGAGAATGGGGAGCAACCTCATTTCCTGCTGTTTAAATAAGCATCAGATCAGCCAGAGATAAGGACAGCCCCTTGATTCCAACAAGAGCCCTCCAAATGTGAAAGAAGGAGCTCTTACATTGCTTGGAAAGGACAGAGAGCAGAGGCTCAAAGCACAGAACATGTCTATATGACTTTTCTGGAGCCCACCCTGAGGGTGGTGGAGGAGGATCTGGGGAAGAGGCAATTGCCCTGATGAACAGGGATGTTTCTTTTTCAACAGCACAAGGCCCCTTCCAGGATGTCAGAGGGACATTGAAGTCAGCAGAGATGACACAGCACAAACTTTCACATCCCCAGGAGGGCCCTGCACAGTGAGGGCTGCTGTCGGGAAGGGGGCTGTCACTCCTGCTGTTGTTATTTTTTGCTAAGGAGAGGGTATTGAGAGCCAGGATTTCATTAATCACATTTCATGTGCATTTTAAAAACCTTTGCAATCTTCACTTTTTAAGAACATCGCCCTCAGCTTCTCCTCTCCCACACACCCTGTAATCTGGCATCAGTGGCCTCTCTCTCTGTCCTTCCTGGGACCACCTCCTTCCACTCGCACTGACCCACTTTAGCCATCAGATTTACAACCAAGCAGCTCACCAGGAAAGAGCCTGGATTCACAGAATAAATTTGCAGAGCCAGGGAACCAGCTGGGGACGATTGAGTAGAAATAGTCTCTCCAGGAGAGAGACACCCACACCCACACACGTGGGGACAGGCGAGAAACCTGCCAGGGAGATGGCTGAGAGCAAAGGATGCTAAAAAAGCATATGTTCACAGTATGAATGGATTAGAGGGGAAAAGGGAAAAGAAAATAAGGCAGAAAGACAGCAAGGGAGGGGAGAGAAGGGCATGGTAGGGAGGTGCACAGGGCAGCAGGAGGGGAAGCCCACCAGCCAGCCAAGGAAACAAACTCCATCACGGCAGGGTTGCTATTTTTCAGGCTGCACTGCAAGGAAAAGGTGTGTTTTGGAAGAAAGCTTGGTCCTGGGAAGGAAATCTGCTACCAGGAGGGTGACAAGGGGTGTTGGTATGGCAGGACAGGGAGCAGGGAGGTTGCTGGCTTGGAGGAGGGAAAGGGGAGGCTTGGAGGATCTCGAGGGGCGCAGGGACTGAGCTGTGCAGCAGAAAGGAGGGATGGAGGAGGCTGAGCATTTGGAGATGCCTCAGCATTTCAGGGCTTATTAGAAGTGAACAGCCAGCTCCTTCGAGGTTCACCTCTCATCTGACGGAGCAGCCTCGGTTCCTGACAGCAGAGCAGAAGTAGCTGCTGTCCCAGAGTCCCGGCAGAGGGATGGAAACCCCAAGCACGAGATCCAAAGTGTTGCTACAAGCAAACCCACGTGGCAACACGAGCAAGCTGTGCTGGGGCCGAGCTCACAGACAGACAGGCTTAGCCCTCGGAGAGTGGGGAACTGCTGTCTGTCTGTGTCTCTCTCTGTTTTCCCTAATTTTATTGTGTTTTCTTTAATTGAATCACACACACACATGCACACAAAGCCCCAGCTCGTGGTGTAAAGTCTGTAAAGAAATGAGCAGCGATTTAACGTTCCAAGAGGAGCTGTGCTGAGCAAACACATGATGCTCGGCACGAGCTGAAAGCAGGAGGGAGTGAAGCAGCAGGAAGAAAGGAGGAAAGAGAAGAAACCTGCAGAGAAGGAAGAGGGAGCTTCAAAAGGGTTTGCCATGGGGAAATGAAGTTCCAAATAAGCAGAATAAGGGAAGGAAGAAAACCTGAAAGGAAAAGGGAGGTGGCTGCATAAATGATGCAGTGTTACCTATAAGGTTGCCCTGCCTAAACTCTCCTCAGCCTCTGTGCGGGGAAGTTCAGAGCATGGGAAGAGAAAGTTCCCACAGCTCAGAGCTGGGGGATATCCGGCCTGGAGGGACAAGGCTCAAAATCTCAGGGGTCCTTTGCTGCTTCAGAGTTCTTCCCAACTATGAACAAAACACCTCTCTGAACATGATCTAGTCCACCTAGGTCTCCATCATGACTTGCTCAGCATCTCTTGGCATGGCAACCTTACCCCTCAGCTCAGCTAGAACCCCCTCACCCCTTCCTCTCATGGTGTCTGGTGTATCTGCAACTCCACACAAGATGGTCATCCTCAGGAAAATAGCAGATACTGAGGATCAATGGACATGTTCTGAGGGATGTGCTCCACCACTCCCCAGCCTCTTCTTCCCCAAGGAAGAATGGGACCGTCCAAACCCTGGATGACTGGTGCAGCCCTCAGCCCAGGTAGAGCTGGCAACCCAGCAACCTCCTTTGCTGTGACCAGAGTGCAGAGGGCAGGAACACCAGAGTGGAAAGAGCACCTCCAAGACAGAGGGTTGACTGTGCAGAAAGGCAGTTCTGTGGCCTCTCCCCACCTCCCAGGTCACCCTGACTCATGAGGTGCTGATCAGACGCTCCACGAGATGAGATGCTCTTCTGCGCTGGGGAAGTGCAAGGTTAAAGAACGTGAACATCCTGCCTGGGCTTGCTGTGACAGGCCTCACATGTGTTTAGTCACATCCAGCTACGAACCCACTCTGGAAACCAAGACATTTATTCAAAGGAGCAGCAGCTCTGCACACATATCTGCCTGTGTGAAGGAGAACTTCAAAAGGGCTGACAGTCACGGAGCCCAGCAGTAACCTTTGGCTAATTAGCTGTCTTGATTTCCTCACAGTTTATTTTTACACTTCTCAGGCTCTGAAATGCATTTACTGTAAAGTCAGAAAGGTCATGGTAAATATAAAGCTTTCGAGCAATAACTATATCCACCCCACTGGGCTTCTGGGACTGAGAGCTACAGCTCAGCTTTGGACAGGCAGGATGACAATGCTTTGCTGTGGTTTTTTTTGTCTTTCACAGGGCTTATTGAGACTGTGCTGGTGGCAACGATAAACGCTCCTGGGGCAAAGCAGGTATTTGCATGGAGAATGATGAGCACAGAGCAGAGAGCATGTCTAAGAGTGCTTTCCGTGGGTTAAATCACAGATGAGCATGAAGACAGACAAGGAAGCTTGTAGGATGCAAAGCCAGGAGTCAGCTCAGGAAGTAGAGGTGAGGTGAAGGAAAGAGACTAGAAAGGTGAGAGCAATGCTGAACCTTCAGCGGGGTGCAGGTGGGACCCCATTCTAAGCATTAATGAAATCATCAGCTGGAGCTGCTGTCCAGAAAGCCTTCCTGCTTCTTGAGCAAGGAAAGGGTACCGTTGTCAGATCTTAAGAAGGAATCTGAAAACCCCACCCCCTACTGGGATGGAAGATGACTGTGGCTATTGAAGTGTTTTTTTTCTGCTTCCCACCCTGCCTGTGCTTGAAATAAGACTGCTGCATGGTTTTACACTCTCCTCGTGGCCCTTGTCAAAGGGTGGGGACTGTCACTGGCTGGGATCTGACCCCTCAGGGCTATCCTAGCAAAGCCCACTTCTCAGCTGCCAGAGGAGCTCACAGCTCCATCCCCGGAGCTTCCTGCACTCCGCAAACCGCAAGAGGTTTGCATGTCAACACTGGTGACTTCCATTTGGCCAAGATGTTGGGTTTAATGCAAGGGTGACCGCAGGCTGAGCTGCTCCTGCTTCTCTCCACAGGGCCGTGCAGCCCAGCGTGCAGAGCATCTGCCTCCCACCGCCTCCTGCGGGCTCCGGTCCCAGCACCGGGCAGAGGCGTGAGACCAGGCTGAGCCACACCATCAGGAAACGCAAAGGGTAAGGAAACAGCTTCATTATCTCTGTGCTGTCATCTCTAGCACAAACCACTCAATACGTGGCTCCCCCTGGACTGTGCACAGAGAAGATCAGTGAAAGGAAACCAGCAAAGAGCCCGTTGCGTTAATGATCAGAAACGAAGCAAGGCTGCCCCGGATCAGTGCTACACCAGCAAGGAGACTTCTGAGTACCTGCACCCAGCACTTCAAACAGCCTTCTCCCCCTCAGCTGCCTCTCCACCTGCCTGCCTGGGTGTCAGTCTTCAGGACTGCCCCTGGCACCAGCTGGAGAACTCTGTGCTAATTAAAACCCAGGCTGTTGTATCCTTGGATCTGCAGAGAAACAAAGCCTGTGAATTCAACCTTTGCCTTCCCACCCCCCACCCCAACCCCTCCCCCAAATGATGTCAAGAGTTGAAGAACAGCACTGAGTGCAATTGCTGTGGAAAGCTGCTGGCTATTTCAGTGCACTGCTTGAACTCCACCAGTGGAGGTTGTGCTGGAGTCACTAGACCAGCTGCTTAGCTCCAGGTCTTTGATTTTAAGGGTCAAAAAATCATTATGAACTCTCTCAGGGAAGTTAATGGGAAGTTTACCCTATGTAATATCAACAAGAAATCCCCAACTGCCCATAGTGATACTGTGACCCATCTCCAATCACAAGCATCCCTTCCTATGACTCAAACTCATATTTTCATTTTTAAACCCACTCTTTCTTACAATTAAAGCTTACGCTGCCTGATGAGAACCAGAATGCCTCAGATGACTGGCAACACGACAAAGAGCTTGATTTCAGGGCTGACATCAGCCAGCACTCAAATCTGAGTCTCCCCATTTCTTCTGCTGAGGTTCAGGTATTTCAGGAGTGAGCTCTCTGCTGGGATGACACACCTGCATCTTGGCAGTGCAAGGCACAGCATGGTTCCATTCAGCCCCTCGCTGTGCAGCCAGTCAGGCCCTGACTGTACCAGCAAATCTCTTTGGCTGGCACCCAAGCACCTCGAAAGCCCTTTGAGGCTCCCTGTACCAACAACCTGCACCTGGGTTGCTTTAAAGGATGAACACCACGGGCACAGTTTCAGAGCATCTTACTGATCATATGGCTTGTGAGCAGAGCAAGGCACTTTGGTGCCTACAGTCTCAAAACTGCACATGAAAACGATGGTGAGCAATAAGCAATGAAAGTTTCAGTGACAAGGAAGTGATTATTATATTGCTCCAAGCAGGCAAGAAGGGACCTGCAGCACTGAGCCCTCACCCCTGTCAACCCTATTATTGCTCATCTCCACATACCTCAGCCAGATGTGGGGAACATCTGTGTAATCTGAGCCCTCTGGAATGGCCAGAGCCGTGGCATGATGCAGGGATGCTTTAAAGGAGTTGGTACCACTCAGGAAGGGAGGGTCCTGATCTCGTAGGTCATGCATATATATGTGTATATACATAATTTATACACCCTCCACATAACAGCTGTTGGCTGTATCTACAGACTCTTTCACTGACACCTCTTTCTGAGTCATGCCTGCGTAAAGCTCCTTGACAGACCTGAAGGATGAGAGATGTGGTACAATCCCAAACATGAGTGTTGCATCAAAGGTACAGTGATTATCAGAGTGCAGATAAAGAAGAGCTTCCTCACAGTTTTGGAGTTGGAAGGAGAGCTAGGGCTGTCTAACCACCCTCCTGGAGCTTTCACCCCATGGGTGGCAGTAGCGCAGGGTCCAGACCTGGGGACACAGCGTGCCTATGGTTATAGCTCCAGAACCAGTCCAAGATGCTCCACTGGGGTGCACTGAGGGTGTCTGTCCATGCTACTGGCAGAGGATCTGGTGGGTGGCCTCGAGTGGGATTTCTCCTGCACGGAGAGCTCTGACAGCCCTCCATGCATGCCTGGCTGTGTAAGTCACTCTTCCTTTGGCTGACATTCAGGAGAAAACCTCATGTGAGACTTTATAGAGAATGTTGCATTCAAATGGTAGGAGATTGCCCCACATGTTCTCATGGATGGGCTGTGATCACTATGCGGTGAAAAAGAAAGAGGGGTGGCTGGGACGGTACCAGCAACCTATCCCACCACTGCATCTCCCTGCTCCTGGTGATTTTCCTTCTCATTACTGTATTCCTTACTTTCCCCAGGACTTGGGTCTGCTCTGAAACCACCACTGTGTCAGCTGCCCAAGATGTGGGAAGTATATAGGAGCATCCTGATGGATGCAACAGCCAACAGCAGGTACCAACCATTGTAAGGGACATTCATATTTACAGCCACTATTTCCACCAGCCGTTGAGGTTGGACAGGAGCTTTTCCAGGTATGATGCTGGAGCCCAGCTCTGGGGAACAGCTGCAGCCCCAAGAAATCAGTGCCTATGTACAACCCTATGCAGTACCACCAGGCTCTGAGGTCTGTGGATCAGAAGAGGGTAAACACGGCCCATCCTACCCCTCTCTAAGAACAGGGACAAGGAGGAAGGTACCAGGGAGGATCACTACTTCCATAGTGGGTTTGCTAGTAGGGAAAGCTGCACCTTCCAATGCCACCTCTCTTCAGAGTCAGTGACTCCCTGGACCATGTATTACATTTTATTCTATAAATGCAAAGCAATTTCCATTGAAGGCAGGGACACTGGAGCACAGAGAAAGAGGAGAATAACATCTTATCTTTCTTTAATCCCCACCATCCCAAAGGATTCCCCATGCAGCTTGCTTTACTTTCTATATGTATGCACAGTTAATTAGCATTACCACAGAACTGCAGGTACTGTCAGACTTAGTAGAGGGAATATCTTCTAATAGGAGGGTAAGCAAATTGTTGCTGCTGTTTCTATTACAGCCAACTTTGATTATCCAGAGTAATGGGATAACAGGGACAAAGCAAAAACATAGATGACATGAAACTTATGCAAATTAAGCTACAAAAAAGTGATGCTGAGAGTAATGGAGAAAAGAAAAGTCAGTGATACTGATTTAAGAAGCATGGAGATCCCTGTGCTAGAACTGCCCTAAGCTCCTAAATCCATACACAATGGTACCTGGGCACAGTAGTTATGGAGAAAATCTATAAGGTCTGTCACTATGCAGGGGAAGCAGAGACATCCCCTGGCACAGGAAAGCCAAGCTGCAGCAAAGAGAGGCGAATTGCATTAAAGCTGAGTATTTCAAAGCTTCCATGTGAAGGATTTGTCATTAAAATGAATAAGATTTGGGCACTCAACCCACCTCCTCCCCACATGAGCAGGAAGAAGCCCAATTTAAAGGTCAGCGTCTTAATGGCTTTTGCTGTGTATATACCAGGATAACTCCTCTCCACACAGAAATCCAGCAACTGCTCAGTGAGCCACAGCCAGTTTGAAGGAGCACAAGAGCATCCTAGCTGAGGAGGTACAGGTACACAGGCAAAACAGGAGGGGAGAGGCTAAGAGGAGAGAAGAGCTGACTTCAACTGCATCTCCTCGCAATACGGCCCAGGTTGAGGAAAGGAAACAGCACTTGAGTTGCTCTCTAGTCCCTCGTCTCAGCAAAGACTGGATTTGTTCTGCTCTGCCAAAGGGGATATTCAAATCCTCAGCACCAATATCGTGGAGGCAGCGCTGAAAAATCTCTGGTGGTGGGTGGATAAAAAGGGCACCAGTGGAGATGAGACAGAAAGAAGAGAGGGAGGAATCTTAGAGGAAGATGAACCTTCTTAATAGGTTTTATTGATTTAACCCAAAGAGAGAACAGTAGGGGAAAATTTATGCCATTTAAATGCAAACCAGCAATAAAAATAATCATTAGAGTCATAATCTCAATCTGTTAGCATTTTATGTAGAAATGAGTTTAATGGGAAATATTTTCCATGTAAACTATTGCATTTACTTTGTATGAATGAGCCTCTTAAATATAACTCAATCATTATCACAGACTTTTTAAAGGCTTTGTTTTCAGTCCTCAGTTCTTAAGAATGCCTGATGACTTCACAGCCCCTGTTGAGCCTGACTTGGAGAAGCTGCTGTTGGCCCACCCCAGCTGGGATCCAAGTTCCATATCTCTGTGGATATTCCTGTTTCCATACTGGAAATACGTGTGGATTTGATGTCAATTAGGAACTAACACGCTTCACCCAAAAGGTGCTGAGATTTTGTGACCAGACAGATCTTGGGACTTCTGATTGAGAAAAAGTAATTTTAGAACATATTTCCAGGCCCTTCATCTTCCAGAAGAAGTGAGAACCACCTGACAATCTTTCTGAGCTTCCCTTCTTGTTTCCCCTTGCGGAGGAGCTGCAGGGCTGGCCGGGAAGATGCTGAGCCCGGGTGTAGGAGAAGAAATTGGCCGTGTCTGCTTGCGCCTCAGAAGGAGATTTTCTGGCCAGTGCCTTGTCCCCAAGATCAGCCCCCGTGAGGATACGGCATTGCCCACGTGCAGGTGCTCAGCAGAGGTCACCGTCCCTGTGACTCCCACGCCATGCGCATCTTAGCCACAAAGAAAGAAATAAATACCCTCTTCTGCCTGAGGACATCTTTTAATCTTCTTGCTAGATTTTCATACACTAGTCCAGAGACTCAGCTGGGCCAGGCATGATCTCATTTAGCAATCCATCCACAGGGCTCTGCCAAACCAAGTCTGCTATTTTATGCCACGTGCGGGTAAGGGCTGGGGCCGCTCCATGGAAATGAGGGGTTCCCACCACCCCAGAGTGGCCCGTAGCCCACCCTAGAGAGGAAAACATCTCATGGAGGTGGCCATTTGGACCAGCATCCCCAGTGGTGGGAAGCTCACGAGCCCCTTGCCGACCCACTGGTGGCAGGATGCTCGGAGGCAGCAGGTGCCGGAGCAGTGGCTTTCCAGGAGCCAGGCAGCTGCCAGGGTCCCGTGCCAGAGGCTGCACCGGCAGAAGACACCTCAAGAGGGTCTGATCCTGTGTCCACAGCCTGGGGAGCAGATCCAGCTGCTGCTGAACTGCTCATTACCAGGTCTCCAAACACACACCGGACCTCATGCTGCGCGGGTAATTCAGGCTTGCAAGGGGGTTATTAAAATCCATTCAAAGCTAATGCCAGCCCTTTCGGTGTTAATGTCAGTGGCTGAGAGGCACAGCAGGAGTGGGGGGAGAAGGACTTTGATTTCCCCACTTTAATTTCCAGGCAGGGTAGGCTTGGCAGGCAGCAGTGGGAGATGCGGAGCGATGGCGAGTGGGAGCGTGTTGTGCCACATTTCACGCCACAGACAGGTCAGATTCACAGTTCAATCCCATCAGCCAAACCCTTCACTCCACGTTTTACCTGACAGCACCTATCCCTCTTTCAGAGGCACGTTAGCTGTCAGGATCCCAGCAGGTGAGTCTGTGAGCGCTCAGCTCCAGCGCGGCAGCTGGAAAGGGGCTGCTCAGCGCTGGGCTCCATCGGGTCTGGCAGGTGGGATCGGGTGTCGCACCCAGGCACTTCCCATCAGGTGCACTTGAGGGTTCAAACCTCTTCAAACTTGGAAGCTGAGCCTTGGGTCTGTACTGACTCACAGCCCCTCAGACTCACTGGGGGTGAAAACAGGGCTGGAATTTGCTCACATTGGTCGGGCGAGTCAGGTTTTGAAAAAAGCCGGGTAATTTCAGGATGTGGCTACCATCATGCAGGCTAAGAAAAGAGTAATCAGAGCTTCAGGCCATAAGCCGATTCCTTGGGAGCCTCAGGAAGGAATTAGCCCCATCTCCTCCATCCTGCACCACACAGCAGCACTTGTACACATGGGTGCACACCTGGCAGGAGGCTGAGCCATGGGAACGTGTGCATTCCAGTGCCTGGTGGAGACTAGGTGACAGGATCCTCTGCAGGCAGTGCAGAAGCCTCATGGACAGAAGAAGGGGCATGGACAGCAAGAAAATCTGCTCCAACCATGGTCTAAGGGAAGGTATTGCCCTACCTCCTTGCACAGGCACAGCACTGCTGGGACCCCCAAGTGCCGTTCCCCAGGAGGTCCCTGCCCTGTTCCTTCCCTGGTTTCAGCATCTGTTTGCAGTGGGGATTCCTCCACACTGGCTGAGAAATGCACTGCAGTCTCTTAATAGCTGATCCTGGCTGGAAGCTTTTCCTCGTGCCTAAATACTACGTGTATAACAGTGGCCTCGTTTCATGCTATGGAAGTCCATCAGATGCAGCTAAACATACTGAAGGTGACATAAATGATCCCTATTTAACATTTGGTTATGTAGTCTGAAGTTCTCATTGAGTTTTTTAGGTTAGAAAGCACTGCAACTGTAGTCTGATTGCCTGGATAGTGAATTTTATCCAGGGATTTAAAGCAAGTCTAACCATTAAGCTCCATCCTTCTGACAGGCAAAAATTAGCCTGGTTTCTAATAAAACGGGGCGGCTGCTGGAGGCAGATTGATCACAAGTCACCCAAATACCAAAGAGCAAAACGTTGACCAGTATCTCTGAAGGGCAGCAGGGCCTGGTTGACAATACTGCCACAAACAAGGTTATTTTGCTTTAGATTGTCTGATTTGTGAAATGAAGGTAACAAACAGTTCTGAGGTCAAAGCTAGTATTTAAAAGCAATACTGCAACCTGTGTTTTCACCTAGAAAAGTGCTGCTTTTCAAAAATCAAGAGTGTTAGAGAAAAGCAAAACTCTAGTGGTTGCCAGCAGTCAGCCAGAGGGGTCACAAGGAGGTGGTTTAGCAGAACAGGAGAGCTGAGATGTGTGGCACCAGCAGACCCAAGCCCCACTCCATGTCCCTGCCTTCCTGCCCCAGCGCTGGGGTGGCTGAGGGAGAGGGGTCAGGGAGGTGGGAAGGAGCACGTCTGTCTGCGGCCACATCTTGTGCCACGTGGCAGGTTACCAAGCAGCTGAGAGCAGGCAACGATTTCTTTTGCCAGTTTTCTAATTTATCTAATGAGCAAGAAAATAAATCAAGCTGACAGTCACCCAGGTGGTTTTGAGCTTCGGCTCCTCACAGTCCCCTTGTTCTTCCAGCCCATTTTATAACAGGGTTATAACCCGAGGACACGGCAATAACTCCTGCTATAATCTTTTCTTTACTAACGTCACTTAGCAGATGGAGTCATTTAGAGGTGCTCATGTTTAAATGAGTGGCTTGCCCTGAAAGGGACAGAGCTGGGGCTGCTGGCAAGGTTTGCAGGATCGTTAGCCTAGAAAATGCTTAGCAGGGGAAGCAGTTGGCAGGCAGATTTCACGGACGCGGCACTGTTGTCCTCTGCCAGCAAAATTACAAGGCTGAAATCCTGGAGCTGGATGGGGCCAAACTGTTCACAGCAAACAATTTAATTGATGAATGAAATGAATTGCCCAGGAGATGATTTTTTAGTCATCTGCTCATTGCATGGAGCCACTTGGAGAAGGGTCTGCGCAGTTGGGTGTCGCCGCCTACGGGCTTACATAGCAATGGGCTGGCTGGGGTTCCCCATCACGTGGACCTTCACCAGAGTTATCTGGGAATCTGCCCCCAAAATGTGCAATCCAGTGCTGCAAGCACACCCATCTCCAGGCTTGCCAGCCCAAAGGCATTACAATTCCTTACAAACCTTACTGCTCTTAAGCCTTTGTGGCTGTACCAGTGATGGGACCACGCAGAAGACCTCAGCAGTGGCTGTTTGAGAGGGAGCCTACACAAGGTAAAGAATAACAGTGCCAAACTAAAGAGCAACATCTAACTTTCAGCTTCTGCAAGAAATTCAGTGGCAATCTCTGAGGACTCTTGTCTCTAGCTCCCCGACCCCCTGCACAGTGCTGCACAGGCTACTTCATAAACTCCTTTCATTTGGTCTAATAAAGTAAATTAGCTCTCCAGCTCTTCCAAGAACAGCCATGAAAATGTACATTGAGATGAATGTTGCAACCCTTGAAAATACCTCTTGCTTGTGAAAAGGCTTTTGAGAAATAAATAAGAAGGGACAATAATTACCGAAGGAGGGAGAAATATTGGTCACGCTGGCTGGGCAGCATTTGACCCAGCCTTTGCAGGCACTGGGGAGATGAAGGGGAAAGGAGGCAGGGAGCTGAGACATTAATGGCAGTCATTGTTCTCTGAGGACCAATAATTCACAGTGCCCACAGACCAATCCCAAATTATTCAGCCTAATAGTTCTCAAAACAAACTCTTATTCTGCTCCTTTGTGACAGGCATGAAGCTTTCTTTGCAAGTTCCATTTTACATCTTTGGTAGCTCAGTGCTGGATAGTATAACACTCAATTGTGAAAGCCCTGCAGGAGCCTTTGATGCAAGCATCTTCAAGACGCAGGGCTTATCATCTCAAATAACACAACTGTCTTTTATCCTTCGTGGCCCAAGTCTGCAGTTTTGGCACTTATATTTGTAATTCATTGCCTGACTCTGGGTCTGGATCCATCAAGACAGGCAATACTGTCTATCTGTCTGCATTGCTCAGATATTTGTGTCTGCCCAGAGGGAACTGAGCACCTAAGCTCTGCTTATCTTCAGTGATGCTTCGGTTCCTAATTAGTTAAAAGTCACTTTGGAATGGGGGTCTTAAGGGCTGTAGACTGGTAGATGTCTACAAAATGACTACCCCCAGGCCAGACTGTCCATTTTTCCCTCTCTCCTGGCAGGGATTGTATCCTCTCAGTCCCATCTGGCCTTCAGAGATGCCCGTGCATCTCCAGCCCTGACGGTCCTCCCTTCCAGAGCAGCTCCAGCCCACAGACCTGCATTCCTTTCACCAGCACTACGTTCTCTTCAAAAAAGAGGAAAGATGAGGTGGAAGAAGAAAAGGTGAAAACATGATAATAGCTGTGGGGAAAGGCCACTGCTGTAGACTTGACAATGCTGGAAATGGAGGCTCAGAGAAAAGTTTTTCTCCAAAAATTACTCTTTTCAATCTCAACAGCACACTGAAGAGAAGTTTAAGCATACTTTTAACACCTTTTGTACTCAAATTCCAAATTCACCTGTCTACCCAAGCAATAACAGAAATAATCTTTTTTTATCCAGCTGCACATTTTGCTATAGAAATTTGTTTCCATTAAACTATTCCCTTTTGTCCTCTTAAAAAGCGCATTTTAAATAATAACAGTGTAAAAAAAAAGATTATATACTACCCAAAAAACTCAGCTGTGCACTTTTCTACAGAAGTTATCTCTTTCTTTCGACGGGCTGATGAAAACCCTTTCCATAATGTCATGATGGAGAAGAGAAAGAGGGACAAAATTTCTGAGTGCCCAACACAGACAGTCATTTCAACAGGAAATATGTGGCAAACTCTGGTCTTAGAAAACTAATTTACAGCACCAACATTAACCTGATGCTCTCCTTCTGCTTTGTAAAACACAATTTTGCAGCAGCTGGGATGGAGGTACACAGTGCACTTCTCATCTGGGGGAAAAAATGCACTTTTTCCATACTCCTTAAATCTTAACAGGAGATATTTTTAAATCTTAACAGAAGAATGAGAATTCAACCTTAGAAAATAAAAATTACAACTTTCATTGCTGCTGCACTTCCAGGAGTGCAGCAGCCACAGCTCAGCCATTTCGGGTTTCTCCACGAAGCTCCACGCTTGGCCAGCACTCAGAGAAGAGGCTCACCAGAAACCACCCCAAGAACAGCCACGTGAGAAATACAACCCTAGACCATTGTCATTGTCTGCACCAGCCTCTTCCCTCTTGGAAATGAATGCCATGAGGCTCCCCTTTGCTATCCACTCGTGGGGATGATTTCCAGGCACCTGAACCCTTCCCAGAGAGGCGCGCTCCATCCAAGGGATCCCCATTGGCTCTGTCCCATGGCCAGCTGTCTCCCACCAGTCACTTCTCTCACTCTGGAGATGCAGTTCACAGGTTCACCCCTTACCTTTGCACCTGTGTGTTGCTGCTGGTTCCTGCTCCAGGCATGAAAGTCTCCTAGTTGTGGTTTGCAGGGACTGGGAGGCACCCTGGACACAGCATTCGGGATCCCACAAGAGGGTCACCAAGCCCAGTATTTGGACTGCAAGGAAAAAAAAAAGGAAAACATAAGAGGGATTTTTATCAGGGGATACAAAAGATTTGATTGACAGCTTGATTAATGTGAAGGCATGCCAGGGACAGCACAGCTACTCAAGGCATGGATCAGACACGGAGACGCAGGGACCGGATGTGAACGGGAAGAGGACCAAGGGGAGGTCCAGATGAGATCAGCTGCACAACACCATAACTAAAAGGGAAAAGAAATCCATCCACCAGCGGAGGAGGGACTGTAAGAAATGCTGGAAGGGGACCTGGGACTGAATGCCCAAGACAAATGCCAGATGGGGACTAAGAGAGATGGAGGGTAGCTCTGGGCGTGCACAGGGCAGATGGTAGGAGACATCGATGCAGAGCTCCTGGAGCGAGCAGCCACTGCCACCACCAGTACCAGCCACCCAGCATGGACAGATACAACGACCTTACTAGCCATCCTGATGCTTGGGGATGGGTCTCATAAATGTGTTTTTAGAGTGTGAGTGTGATTTTACTGTCCTCGTTGGTCACTTCCAACCCCCTCTCCCTTTTTTTCTGGTTTTGGATGCCTGACTGGCCAGAGCTCTCTCTGTTTACCATTGCTGCCAAGCTCCTGCTCACCTGTGATTTCAGAAAACCAGTACAGCAAGAAGAAGTGACACTGATCGTAACAGTACTCATCTTTGTGATATTCAATGTCCTGTTCTATTATCATCGACACAATAACAATAATTGCAATATTAGTGACAACCATTTTATTATTCCTCCTGTTAGTAATATTCAGATGTGACCTAAGGGGTATTTCAGAAAGACAACAGAAACCCAATGCAAGATCCAGGAGAACAGGGTGGTTAATTAAATGTCAGAGTGATGGACAGAGCTGGGACAAGCCTGGAACAATATTAGAGAGCTGGACAACCTTTGACAAGGCGCACGGAGATGGATGGATCTGGGACACGTCCCAGACCTCTCCCCTGGTGGAGGCAGAACCCCCCTGCCTACATGCATCTTTAAACACAACATCACTCCCTGCTTTGTCGCTGTTTCATTGACTTATGCCTTCCAAGCCGTGTCACCGATGGCAGCCTGATCTGGTGACATTTTATTACCTCCAAATGGTGCAAAGAAAATAAAGAGCCCCATTGAAAATGACAACATCTTAAATGTGTTTTTTTAACCAGCCTATGTGTGAACTCACAGCAGGTAGGATTTTCTTCCGCAAAAGATTTCTTCTCCTTTTTCCAAACCAGACAATCACAAGAGAGGCAGGTGGAGGACAGTGAACAGGGAGAGAGAATGGCAGCCAGAGGGTGTTGCAAAACTCCAAGAACAAATATTACAGAACAAAAGCACGCCTGTGACAGGTACCTGGCAATCTGGAAGTCATCAGGAGAGCGCAGAGCATAATAGACTAATCAATCAGGTAGACAAGGGTGAGAAGTGTCACAGGAAGGCAACAGGTTGGAGGTCAGTTACGAAATATAATCTCTAAATCGGAAGGAGAAGGACAGTAGCACAAGAACAATGACAGGTATTTGAACGCAGGTAGGCGAATGTTGGGTTGGTGATTTCCAGGAGAGTGAATGTTGGATGAGAATATTATGGGGATAAGAAAAAATAACCCAGTATTTTAGAGACCGGTACATATTCTGTAGAGGGAAAGGCTGAACTAGCAAGACTTTAAAGTGTAGCTCCATTTCAGAAAATGCTGTCAAAAGCCAGACAGTGGGGCTCCCTGTTGCTTGTTCCTCTGGATTTCCAGACAGTTTGTCAGGTTAGAAACAAAAAAAAGTGATGCTTTTCCTCAGCATAAATCGTGCAAATACTACCTGGGATCTGAAAGCCTAGCTTGTGTTTTCTCCTCGGTGATCCTGGCATGCGTATATCTCTAATCTAGTTAGAGTTAGCTAAGATGCAGAGAAGTTGAACACTGCCATGCATGAGAAGATGGGGATTCTGCAGGTGAATTTAATTATTCCTTCTACAGAGAAAGTGGGAGTCAATAAGGCACAACTCACTCTCCATTAGCAAACTGGGCTGCATGGTGACAAGAAGCCAGGTAGCATCATTTACTTCTCTTGCCAAGCTAAGGAGGTACAGTACCATCACACCCAAAGAATAGCTTGACTTAACATGAAGTCATTTCTACCAACACTTTCCTCACCTTAACTGTGTACTACAAAGGCACCACACAGTCCTTCTAACAACAGCTAGACCCAAGCAATTAGAGATGAATGAAGAATTTGTAACGAATAACCCGTTTGGCAAACTTCACCTCATTTTGTGCTCATGAAATGTTCACAGGCAGATTGCAAAGTTCTCACGTTTCTTCGTTAATGGAATTAACTTGCCATTTTTTCCCCCCAAGCAAACAGCACCATAACACTTCATTGAAAACAACCTATACTCAATACCCAGCCTGTGCTGATGGGTTATAGAGGCCACGTGGTGCTACTTCAGCTCCTCCGTTGGGTGAGGGCGGAGTGGCTCCAAGAACTGCAAATAAGAACTGTTACGTCTCTTGTTTGAAATCCCCTTTTGCAGAATGTGCAGAGAACATGTTCCCTGGACAGAGTACCAGCCATGGATATGGATAACGTGGGAACAGAGCCAGCTGTGGTCCCCTCTACAGCTGATGGAGAGGGCCAAGAATCTTCAGAGGCCACCAGAGAGGGGGAACACCAAGGACACTTCGGATAACCTGGAGACCTTAAGATGAAGAGCCTGACTCCTTTAAATTGTGTGCTTAACTCTCCATGCCCAGCAGTGGCCCAGCTGGTCAGATCAGGTCAGAGCAGGTCAGATCCTACAGAGGCAGGAGCACTGGTTTGCAGCCCAGAAGGTGGCACGTGGCTCACGTGAGGCTGGACCAAGTGCCACAGCTGACCTGCCTGGTTGCTAATGAAGCCGAGAACAACGTGTGCTTTAACAGACTGAGACACGCAGGGAGATAAGAGAGCACAGGGCAATAAATCAGGCTTTCAAAGCAGAGCATATTAGGAGATCAATGGGACAGATATTAGACTGAAGGAGCAAGCACCGGAGAGACAGGAGCAGTTCTGTTTCTCCTTCTTCCCCCCTGTTGCTAAGGAATTTTTTTTCCATTTAATAACATCCTCATTGTTTTTAAAAGAGCAGCAAAGCCAGTGGGTTCCACATGGCATTAGCAATGTGTTTGTGAAAGGGAAAGCAACTGGCTCCTAGCAGGATTTGATAAAAGCCTCTCCAAGCTCCCAGTGATTTACAGCTCGGGAAAACAAACACGAACTGATACAAATGCAGAGAGGCAAAGACGGCACCGGGATCCAGGTACACTCAATTACCAATTCATCAGCCCAAGTGAACTTGAAGGGCTTTTCAAACTCTACACAGCTCTAAATTAAAGGAAATCTTTAGATGGATAGCATTCTGCAATACAGGGAGAAGAAGACTAATTTGTTGGTCTTTCAGCTTGGGAGCTTTTGCCTTTCGTGGGCAACGGGGCACGGGCAAGGGGGGCAGGTGGCAGCTCCTACTCCTGAGATGGGACTGGGGAAAGGATCAAATGTCAGGATGCCTTCCACGCGCTGCTGCAAAGCTACCAGCACACATCCCCTTCCCTCCCTCCTCACCGTGCTGTGCTCCAGTCCCCAAATAGACTTTTTTTCCTTTCTCCACTAGAAACTCTGCTTTTGCTTGCCCTGGAGGTATTTATGGTAAAGCTGTGAAATTAACTGATTTTTTGGATCATTGGCTGAACTAAAAAAAAATAAAAAGGAGAAAAAAACCCCAGTGCACAGTGACCCCAAATTGAAATTGGACAGGCTCTCCACGGCAAAATATATAGAGAAAAAATATATATCTATGGCCAAACAGTTGTTTAATTCAATATGAAACTAACTCATGAGGAATGTCATTTTTCCCTCCATCCCCTGCCTAGAAACCCATTTGTTCACAAGAAGAGATGATTTACAGCTTCCCAGCTCCACACTCCAGTGGCAGTGACACCGACGTGGTGTTTGATATCTTTCCCACTGCATGAAGCTCTTCGGCAGTGTGGGACGGGGCCCTTCAGGGCTACTGTGTTAAAAACTGGGAGGCAGCTGGGGGTAGCAACAAAATTTCAGGAACAGAGGGAGTCTGGTCACCAAGAGACTGCGGGAGAATTCTTTGTTAATTGTTCATGTGGAAATTGTTTTCATTTCAGTGTCTAATTGATATCTTGGGGAAGCAGCATCTTTGGAAAAGACAGCTCATCCTCCCCAGACTCTGCCTGCACGTGCTCAGGCAAGGTGCTCCATGCTGCCTGCGCTGAGGGAGTGACCTACTGCCCCCAAAGCTGTGGTGCTGCCCTCTTCCCCCTACCCCACATCCTCATCCTGCAGTTTCAAAGAGCTGAACCAGTGCAAAAGCCATGGGGCAGCTGGGAGGCTGGGTGCTGATCTCAGCTGCCTCTCAAACCTTTGGCAGAGAGGAGGCTTTGGAGAGTTTTGCACAGAGCAATGCCTGTTCATCAGCAAGGAGAGCTGTGTCAGCCTCCAGTCTCCACTCAGAGCTAGGGACTGCCTGCATCCCTATGGGAGCTGCCAGCACCATCCCTCCTCCTGCCAGAAGGAGCATCGAGCCCTTATTTTCTCACTGAAAATCAGCCCTTCTCCCTCCTCTTTCCTTAGGCCTCCTCCTAAGACAGCAGCCATCACTCACACACGCAGCTCCAAGGCTGGCTCTGAACTATTTAAAAGCACAGCAGGTATTTTAATTATTCACATCAAGAGCGCCTTGCTTGCTAAAGACTCTTTGAAGATGTCATAGCCAGCGCGGGGTGAAGAGCCTTGCCAGGCAGCTTCACATGGCCCGGCCCCAGGGCAAAGCCTGGGGCTGCAAAACAGCCATGGTCAGGTGTTGTCACCAAGCACCAGGACACTTAGGCAAGGAGCAAACTGGCCCAGTCCCACACACATTTTCTTGCCCACCCAACCCACCATCCACCTGCCCAGCCCACCCTGTGGCCTCCATCACAGCACCTCCAATGCTCCAGGCCTGGAGTATCTGCCAAATGCTTTGCTGTTGCTGCACGCTGCTTGCCCCGTGCTGATAGATGAGCTCTTGTAATATTTTAAGGGTGCTGGAATTATCAAGATGCAAGGAAATAAAAGGGTACTTATACAGCACAGCTGGGTGGCTTCAGACAAAGACAATAGCGGGGATGGAACGCTTCCTCGCTGCCTTGAGCTGCTCCCAGGGTTACATGCAAAGAGCTGCTTTGGAAATCAAACCCTTGCCACCCTGCAGCAACACCTCTACTTGCCTCTTCCTTCCCAGTACCATCAAAAATATTTGCTGCGATAGCACCTGTGCTTCTGACCCACATCCCTCCCTGGGCCCTGGCACTGAGGCCTCAAGGCAGAACAAGCTCATCTTTTGCAAGGGGAAATAGGTGCAGAAATAAGGATGGCGTTCCACCTTCAAGGTTGGAAGAAAGGCAGCTTGTGCCAAAGGGAGCCAGGCTTGCACCAGGCTCACAGAGGCTTTCCTTAGATCTGGAGTGCAGGTGTGGGGCAGAGACAGGCATCCCACCTGCAAAAGGATCAGGGCTGTGGGCTCCTTCATTTTTACCCCACTGAGTCTCAATTAAATGTGAGCTTTGTTTTCTGGACCTCAGGTTTTCTGTTTGAGGTTGTTCCTTTCCCTTGGAGGTTGCTCTTGGTTATTTCTCATATTTTTTGATAACTATTAAGTGGCTCTTCCTCCCTGACTTTGCTCACCATTGCCTCAGTGTAAATCTGGAGGATTTCCAAGAATAGTCAGGATTTGCTTTCCCCCACCTCTCTGTGAGCAAGAGCCTTCATCATGGGTATCCCTGAGCTTCAAGGCTCTTCTCTAGCAGTGGGCAAAGCAGACAGCACCCCACAAAAGCACATCCCCTATTTGCAGAGTTGGGATCTTCAAGCCTCGGGAACCACCAAAGGCAGCCCCTCTCTTTTTAACCTACGTGGTTTTTAATGCTGATTTCCACCACATGCCCGATTCGGAACTCTAATAATGAACAACTGCTTTCTTCCTTTCCTTCTGATTTCATATTCATGAGTCAGGGTTTCCTGGCACTAAACGTAAATGCTAAACGGAAATCGCTGCACAGTGACATGTCTGTGTAGCTTCACTGTCCATTTATTTGCCTTTTCAAAGAGCTGCTGTGTTAAGCAAACATCTCTGCCTGGATCCTATCTGGAGGATTTTGTCTGGTACGGCATGGTGCCTGCTGGGGTGGGGGAAGCAACTCTGTGTGATGGTGTCTCGTAGCTCTGTTTTTGCTTCAGGGTATTTCTTGTACAATAGTTCGAGCTCGGTGAATACCTCAACCTTTTCTTGAATATATGCTTGAATCTTGGCAGGCTGTGTTCAGAGCTGACACAGCGAGGGCTGGAGCAGGGAACTCCCAGAGAGAAACACATCCATCGTTTCAGCTCGGACTCCACCGAGGGCTCCTGCAGGCGGCGGTGGGCAGATGTCTTGGCAGGGAAGGGAAAAAGACACCTGTAACATCACTGGGGAAATCATTTCTTCTGGCAACTAGAAAATTCACATATGCATGCAAAAAAATACCCCAAACGTTTCAGGATTCATCAAAACTTACTGCCCTCTCCCAAAAAGAGGACAAAAGGAATCTTGAAAAAGGGAATGTTTTCCATTAATCATGATGGCCAAAAGGTTTCAGTATTTTCATTGAAGACTATGCTTTCACGTTGAATTGACTTTTTTAAAATGGCAAAAAATATTCTAAAAGCAAAATTAAAGAAATTAAATCTTAGTGTGTTTCAAGGTGAACTGAGATGTTCTTCTCTGCAGAGCCACCTAAGGTGAGTAGTGTCTCCTCCTTCTAACTTGTCTGGGATGGAACCTTTAGACACACAACCTGGCACCTTGAAGTCCCCCATCCAACAGTCTGCCCTGCCCATGGAGCAACACAGCCACCCACCTCTGCTGGTGAATCATGTTGTCCCATTGGAGATATTGTTCCCACTGATGTGCTCTGCAATCGACCAGGAACAGATATCACCACCCTAGGAGCAAGGACAACCACCCGGGGCTGGAGCTGGGCTGTGCTTGCCTCTACTCACTGCTTTCTTCATGGAAACACCAGCAAAAGGTGGCTTTGCTCTAAGACTTGGGCTGGAAAGGGAGCAGCCAATGTCCAAGTGCCCTGGGCTGCTCTCCCAGTTTTGCTCCTGCAATGGTCATCTCCACGGAGCAAGGTGTGCAGTGAGGAACTGCAACAGTGGATACGGCAGCTCTTTGCTTGTCCAGTGTGAGAGGCTTTACCTCCTCTCAGGTGCCTCCACTGGAGCCTCCTTCTCCAGGGCTCCATGGATTCACTGCAATTCCTTACAATCTTGTTACTCTATCACCTTCCCCCTTTCCTTCTGCAGTCATCCATTGCCTTTCCCTGTCTGCCTTTCCCAAAATGCTTTAACAAATGAGCTTATAGGAAGGCAAGAATGAGGATGAGCAATGAATTTTAGACCATGAGAAATGAACTCACTAATATAAGTGTTTGCAACTACCAGCCAAAGAGTTGTGCTCCTGCTCATGGAGGACGTGCTGTGTGGCACGTGTTCAATCAAAGTAACCAATGGGGATCACATTTTGAATATTATCTACATGGAACAGACTCCTTGTGAGGAAATTATGCAGCAATATTTAATGGTGGCAATGATTCAGCAAGTAATACAAAGAAGTATTCCTCAAACCATCATCAGCTTCTCATCGATAACTCCCAGATGGGACTGAGGGTAAAAACCCTTTCATTAAAAAGCTATTCAGTTATGGTAAAACTGCCATATGTGTCTCACTGAGACAGAAGAAGTCTGATTGTCAAAAGTGACTTCAGCTTGAAAGCTGCAGGGAAATCAGAAAGCTACTTCGCATTTGAAGAGGGGTTTTGAAATCTGTCTTTAGGGACCTGAAAGCATAGTTAGATCTCACACAGCTGAAGGTGTCTTACAGCTGGATGTCTAGGTTAAGGTAATTGTCTAGACTTCTTTTATCATCAGTGAACAGAGAGATGTGCACCAGCCCCCAGAGAGTGATTCATTCTTCCTGTCTTAAACATCTATTTTCGGATGGGATGAATTACATTCTGGAGGTGTTGAACTTTCTCCACCGACTATGGAGGAGTCTTGATGATGAACTTAGCCTAGACACTTAACCTTTATATTGCTAAAACAGGCAGCGCACGCCTGGTGAGAGCAACCCAACCTGTGGCAGTACAGTGTCATAACAACAGTAGGTTGGGACCACTTGGCCAACACCTACAGTGAACAGACACAAGAGAAGCAGTTCTCCCCGCAGGCAGGAGATGGATCTCCTCATCATAAGCACATATTGCGATGATCTCAATATTTAACTAAGACCTAAGGAGACTCTGGTGCCTGATCATCTCATCTAATCCATTTATGTCTTGCAAAACGTACAGATTACATCCAGTCCCTTCCAAAGTAAGGCCTGAAAGCTGCAATTTTGCAGTCCTTTGAGGAAAGCAGGGACTAGTCTAGACAAGATTAAGGCTCTTACCCAGTTTGAGTCTTCCTGAGATTAGTAATTAGTAATTAGCATCTAAAAATCTACATATTAGTTCTGAAAAAACAGCCATATTCTTGTATCCATCTTCCCAGTTTTGAGCAGCCACGTCCTGCAATTTTAAGGATTTGGTTACAATCTTGAGAGTTATTCTGTATACAAAAGGCTCCATGTCTGAGTTTTGCTGTAGTCCAGGGTCAATCCTAATAATCTACACTGCAAAAATAATCCTACTGTCATCCTAGGGGACTTCTTGCCACGAGTCTTCCAGAAACCAATCAGATTATTACTGCCATGACTTCAGTGGGGGCCCATCTCAGCCTTCTCAGAAAAGCAAGATCTATTCACCTCCCAGATCCATCACGTCCAGACCCCTCCACTTTGCACTCCTGCAATATACCATGGGCCAGGTTCTCTGTGCAAAACCCAGGTCTGGAGATCCAGGAACTCTCCAGGAAAAACAGACATTGCAGCTTCAAAGGTCAACATGAGAAAACTAAATATAAACAGGGAAATACATGGAAGGAGAAATTACCAGAGGAAGCCAGACTGCCATCCATAAAAAGCTCATTAAAGAAAATGTTTGCAAGTGGTTCTGAGGAGCAGCTAAATTACAAAAAAACATGTCAGAACTCTTCTCCAAAGCCAACAACCACACAGGAAGAGTGGGAATAAAATTCATGAGGCTAAAGACAAAGATGGAGGGGTTTCACTACCCAGAGTTGAGGGCTTTAATTCACAAGAGAAAGGTTTGTGCTCTTTCCTGGGGCGTAATGCTGCCAGAAGCAGAACGCAGCTGATGACAAAAAGCCGACGGCTGGAAGCCAAGGAGTTCCTTGGGGGCCAGGGAAAAACCTTGGAGACTTTAGTTATCTCTACCAATTGGCTTATGCCTGTCAGAAAAAAAAAGAAGCAGTGTTTTTTCCTGACTTGTCTGGAAAATCAAGATGGATCATACTTATTTAAGGGGATGTTCACAGCGCTCGTGGGAATGTGTCCAAGAAAGGATTGAGCAAGGCTTTCAGTTTACGGCACGATACCAAAAGTAATGTAGACATGTGAAGTGTGCATCTATCTGTCTGTCCAGGAGCACACACACACAGAGGCTTCCTAGAGCCCAGAGATATAAATTAGACTGCTGTGAACTGAGCAGATTTACTCAACGCTATGACACCCAGCAGGATGGATACAGCACTGATGGCTTGGTTTCTCTTTATCTGCTTGCTTCAGTCATTGAGTTACCTGGGACATATTTCTACAGCTGTGCCTCAATTTTCTTGTGTTTAAAAACAGGCTAATGTGACTCTGAAGTGTGGGAGATCTCTTAAGGAAAGACTGCATGAGAGATTTTTCTATTTTTAATGCTGAAAAGTGCTAGCCAAATGCTAGTTCTTAAACACAGCCAGTGAATATATAAGGAAAATTGATTTCTGCAGAAGACTACATCATTGAACTGAAAAGTCAATAATCATCTTCCAAACTAACGTTTAAATATTTCATCAAAACCAGTATAATTTTGGTTCAGATTGTTCACTGGAAAGCAGGCAGAACACAGCATTAGACTCAGTATTAAATGCTATGTTGACAGAGAACACAAATGTCAGTATGACCATCTTAGAAAAGATATTTCAGAATATGTAAAATTACATGAGTCAGGATTACTCATGATGATATCTTACAAGAAGTAGTGAAAGCTCTTATTTCAGGAAAACTCTTGCAATTGTTAACAACGTAAAGAAAACATAGTTATAAAAAACCTGCCTTCCTTGATAAAGAAAAACAAAGACTTCAGGCTCCAAAGATGAACATTGTAAACGAAAAGCAAGACAGAATACTAAAAAGTCTAACAGACATCTCAATACATAATCAAAGGAAAAGGCAAAATCACAAATGAAAATGGCCAAAGGAGACTTCCATGAAAGGGGCAGTAAGATAAAAGGGTTTGTCTTGCCTTCTTACAAGGGAGTTTATATACATGTATAAAAATATGGAAATTTTTCAGAATAAATGCAAAATTATTCTAATAAGAAGATGCAGCTCAGTTGGGGAAAAGACAAAACCCAAAAAGCCCAACACTAGGGTATCATAGCAACGGTCAAAGGGCTAAAACCATCTGATTGTTGACAAAGGCTGTGACCAGCAGGCTCTACAGCCAGGCAGCCCTGGTCAGACATCAGTTCACTTTCCCACCAGAAAGCTGCATTTCAGCAAAACTGAAATTTCTGCTGACGTGGATTAGTTTTGGTAAAATTTCATTTTAAAAGAATGAGAAATGTTTTGCTAAAACAAGCATTTCTTTTTTCAAGACTTTAGGGGAATTTTTAATTTCTATTTTTATCACGTAATAAACTCTCCAAACATTCATATTTAAATGACATAAAAATTAACTTGAAATATATTTTAATATTAAGTGTTCTATTCAGAATGTGAACAAATGTCAAAATCTTATAACCTCCTACGAATTACAAATTCTTCTATCGTGCCATTGGTACATTTTCAGGCTTTCCAGGTATGTATTCCAGAACTTGTACCAAAACATATGAGAAAGGCAGAGTCTTGAAAAATGTGAGGTATATTATTGTTATTAATGTGAAACAAAGGGAAATGTATAAGGAAACATCTCTTCATCCCAGAGAATCAGACCAAAATATGAGCATCAATACTGAAGTCTGTCGAACACCCTTGGTGCACATTGAACTGCATTCACTCAACCTATGTGAAGAAATAGGAATTCAAACATATTTTTGGGTACAGAAAAAGCATCTGACTGTGTAGAGTGGTCATTCCTTGTGAACCTTCCTTTTTTTTTTGTTTCAGTTTGGTTTATATTTAGAAATGCTATAAATATCGTCTATTTAATCAAATGAAATAATGTTTTGATAGATGATTCACTCATTTAATCTCCCCAAAAGAAAGGCTGCAGATAAGACTGCTTTCACTACATCTGCTCATGTGGTAGAAGAAAATCATTTCAATGGAAACGTTGCAAAACCCAACCCTTTCTACCCAGATGCTCTATTTCCATATTTTTGATACCATCCTGCCTGCAACCATTTCTTTAGATTTACATGAATTAACAGTGTAGGACAGATACCAGACTGCAAAGTAAGTATTCAAAAAAGCAACAACTGCCTTTGATGATGACTTTGGAAGCTCAAAACAAAAGCTGTAATCTCTTGTCCATATACAAAAATAAACATTATGGGATGGGTTTAATACAACTAAAAGTTTCACCCCAGAAGGGGCTTTTATATGAGTTTCAGAACAAAACTGCAATCGAGAACGAGAACAAAGTATGCAGGTTCCAACTAGACAGATAATGTAGCATTCATATGAACTTACTTCTTCCTGATTTCTACTTATTCTGTGAGTAAATTCTGCAGCTGTCCAAGATATCTTTGGCATTTAGAAAAATTGCAACCACAACGTCACAGGACTTTATTAATAATAAAATCTTTTGAGTCAAGTATAGTTCTTCTCAACAGTTTTTAGAGCAAACTAGTGTTAAGCTTCAAGTAAAAATACTGAACCAGAAGGACAACAGTTATATGGGATGGAAGTCAAGAATGATTTGTATTGAATCCAAAGTTCAACCTCTCTCAACCTATCAGAGAATCACAGATTGGTTTGTATTGGAAGGGACCTTGAAGATCATCCAGTTCCAATCCCCCTGCCCTGGGCAGGGACATCTTCCACCCTGTAGATCTTTTCATGACCAAGTTTACAGAATCAACCATCAAGAAAAATCCATAGTACAAGATAATACTGTAAGATCATGCCCTACTCTGTGCTCACCTGCACCAAACTGAGTTAATCACACCGATACAAAGTTTGTACAAGGCATAGAATACGGAAAAATCAATCCTTTTGACCTCAGGGAATGAGCAAAAGTTGCAACATAATACAATTTTCCATGATTACAATGCTCCCGTTTCCTCCTAAAGCATTTGGTTATTAGGAAAACAGTCTAGAAGATTAAAAAAGGACTTAGGATTTGTATGGTAATAACAATTATATGGTGTAGCCAGGGAGTAGGATTTTACCTACGCTCTACAGAGCTGAAACAGTAGGTTCTAAGTCTGCAGAAGCTTAATGGAAAATTTACAGACTTCTGGAGTCTGGGGCAGGCAGGAGAGCAAAAGAAAAAACGTTTGTCACTGTTTAAAACAGGACTGTTTTACAGCATAAAGTCCTAACTGCTGTCAGGATGTTTATAGGCTTCAAGGAACAGATAATAAAAGACAAAAAAACCAAGAAAACAATTAAAATGAGTTACAGTGAGAGAGCCCTTTTTGTCTACACCCCTTATCACGCAACAATGCACTAACAAAATCATATTGTACTAAAAGCAGATGAACAGGAGGACTCTGCTGTCATCGGACAAAAACTATAGGTAAAATCCTTGCAAGGCCTGAATTAAAAAATGAGCCATCGGGACAAAAGCAATTGCTTTTCAAATGGACAGGAGAAAACGGATTGATATAACACAATCAAGTAGCTATTGCCTGTAATTTGATGGCAAGTCTGTATAAAACTTAATATAGAGTCTATTGTGCCTCTTCCAGATTACGGTCTTGATGTTACTGGCTCGTGAGCAGTGCTGGAGAAACTGCAGTGGGGAAAGGAGCTTCCAACATGTAATTTGGTTTTGTCCTAAAATACAGACATATTGTCAGGAAATAGTAACTGTTACCAAAAATATTGCTGGAATGAAAAATACTGTGTTCTTTCCACTGGAAATAATGTTAGGAGAAGAAGATACCAAAATAGCTGACACTAAAACACAAAGTCCCTGTAAGGAGAACGTGCCCTGATTCAGCAAAACAGGTAGATTCGTGCTTACGTTAAGGGAGTTCTGCCCAGTTGAAATCACTCCTGTGTTACAATTTTAAGCATGTTTCCTCCCCCTTGAAATCAGTTGGATGCCTTGTGCTCTGCTAAATTGGGTGGTAGTAGGGATCCTTCACCTAACCACGATGGTTTGGAAGCTACAGCACAAAGTAAGGGGAAAACAGAGACCTGAGAATGTAATTCAACTGAAAAACAAAGAGAAGAGCTGTTAAACTCTGCAACGCCTTTTTCCTGCACAACACACAGCAAGAGAGGAGTGGATGAACGGATCATTTAAGATGGGACTGAAGAGATTTGTAGTCTGCTACTTTGCAGAGTTGATAACCCACGGAATGTTTGGGGTCTTTGCCTTGTCCTGGTACCAGCAGAGTTGACCTGTTCCTCTCTTCCAAACATGGAAAACTCAAACGTAGGGGCAGAACTTAAAGAATCAATTCCACTCCAACCCGTAAGCATGTGTAGCGGTTTGAAGGTCCCACACTTTGTGTGGTTCAGCTACAAACTTTCACCAATGGCCTTCTTTAGAAGATCATAGATGGAGGCCAGCGTGAGGTGTGCAGTGACTCCTTCATGCCTCAATTCTGTGACCCTGCCTCACACAGAAGGAGAACGGCTCCCACTGTAAGTCTTACATCCAAGGACAGGCCGTTAAATATTTACTTCACAATTTGGATTTTAATTTTCAGCTGTTTGATCTTTTCTTCTTTTTCCCTCTTTACTCATTCTTGAGTATTTAGCTCTACCTCACAGTTCCTGAGTAGATGTGTTAAAAATAAAATAACAACCAGGGGTGGGATTTTCCAAAGCACTCAGCATTGCCTGACTCTGTTCTCTTTGAAGTCAGCAGGAGTTTTATTATCAACTTCAATGGGAGAGGTTAAGCCAACGCTACACATTGTGAACGCGCATATTCATGAAGCAAGCGGTTCCTAATGGTACACGGATTCAAAGGGCTGATAAGATTTTAGTGAAAAAGCTACTTGAACAAAAAAAAATAACAAGTAGTACCATGAAAATCAGAACTATGAAATCCTGCTTTCCTTTGAGCTTGATTGACTTGGGCGCCCAAGAAAGCACATGTGCTGATTGAAGTCCTTCCTGTGGGTGGGGTGCCAAGACGCGCGCTCTTTCCCAAATGGATTCTCCAGCATCAAATACAGGCTCAGCACAACATGGCAGCTTTTTCTTCAGTAGAAGTAGGGCATCTCTCTTCTACCTCTGCCTGTCTGCTCAAACCTAGAGGGAACTTGCTATTTTTGAGACAGCTACCCTCTATCAAATTCAGCTGGAGTTGGATAAAGCACTTAAGAAGTTGCTCGGCATATACACACAGGTGAGCACCTGCTCCATGTGAGCATGAAATGCACATTTTTGCAAGAAGTGAAGTTAAGGCCTCTCAGAATCAAGTTCTAAGGGAGCAAAAAAGAAGGATTCAGAGCAGCTGACTTGCAAACTGCCTCAGATGGATGAAACGAGATTCTCTGAGAATCTCAGCTACAGAGAAGGTGGTAAGAGAAGGGTAACCCTTGAAGAAAGAAGATGAATATGGTCCTTGGGAGAATTCAGAAAAATGGCTGCTGAGACAAAATTACATTCCAGATAAGGAACTGCCATATATAAATGTGGCTAATTTCCTCAAAGTATTCAAAATGTCTAAAAAATTACAGCATTTTAAAGGGTGAAGAGTTTTTGGGGAACAGAGACGCTGCACTTCTGGAAAGCCAAAGCATCTTTGGCTGCACAAAGCAAATGAAGAGAAGTGGCAACAGCGACTGGTCCCTTTGGCATCTGGGCTGAAGCAGCCCAAGAGGAAGACAGAGAGAGTTGGATACAGTCCCCAAACTCCTTTCATATGGGAATCCAGACTCCCAGGAACAAAGCCCAGCAATGGACTTTCCCTGCCAAGAGCAGCCCATTGCCAGCCCAGGTGCTCACATGCACTGTCACTGCCTTTGGCACCAGGGATGTCCAGAGAAGAGGATCAATTCTCTTTCCACCCCACAATTTCCACACTGCTGACAACTCAGAAAACAATTCAAGAAGGAATTCAAAGGATCTGTTGAAATTTCAACGAGGAAATCTGAGTGAGCGAGCATATGTAAATAGAAAGAATGAGTAGCACATAATTACATCAAATTGTTACTTAGCAAGGGAAGTAAATAACCCAAAATATGCAGAGCAAAAAATGGCAATGAATTAGAACTAATTACTTAAGGCTAATTAAAATAAGAATGGCTTGAATTGAAATATGTTAATAGCATTGAACCTGTCACCTATGAGGGAATTTAAATAAAAAATAACATCGCTTCAACCTTCACCTGATGGGGTGGGAAGTTGGGAACTGGAGCTCATGGCTGCTTTGGGGGTACTGACCACAGCAACGCATTATTCATGATTACTCTTGGAATGGGCTGGAATTTGAGGTGGGTGCACATCTCCAGGTCCTGGGAAGACAGGGGTTTCTTGGATAACAGATGTGAAGTGGAGAAAACACTACGACAGGCAAAAGCTAAATCCCTTGAAGATGAATAGATCCTGAGGTACCTCCTCATGCCAGGAAGCGCTGCGGTTGAAGAGAGTAGAAGAAACAGGTACAAAGACAATGAGATCACAAAGAAGGAAAGAGAAAGAGGGAACAAGAGAGACTGGGGGAGCAAGCAGGAATGAAATAGATAGGGAGAGCCTAAAGCCGTGACAAATCATCACCAGCTTCAATTACACGAGCCTGCTGGGCTATGAAATCTGCCAAAGGTCATTGGATTCCTGTCTTTGCAATTAAGAAACAAGTGACTTTGCCGGTTCCACCCCACGACTCGACTGCCTGGTGCAAGCATCCAGGGAGCAGCAGCACTGCTCATGGCTTTATCTACCTGCACTGACAGCAGGGAACTAACAAGCTAGTCCAGAGAGCATGGACAGGACCACTTAGGAGATGAACGTGACTGAGCTATGCACCAGCTCCTACCATTTAGCCAGCATGTCAAGGCGTTACCGTGCCAGCAACTCGTGCCTAACCAGAGAGCAGAGGGTAAACCTCAAACAGCAGGAAAGCCTCGTTCAGCATCTTCTTGCCAGATTGCAGTTATGCCACAGGGCCCAGCCTGTGCTTGACCATCACCACGTGTAGGCTCACCCAGCCCAGCACCTGCACATGGAGAAGTCCAGCCTCCCCACCCGCCACAAGCAGCGAGTGCACATGGCTGTGCACCACGCTCTGGGGCTCACCTCTCGGTGCTGAGCTGGGTGTGAAGCTCTCCCTGCTCCTCCAGGAGCCAAGCTGTTAGTTCTGTTTACCTCCTCACTCTTTCCAGTTCCCCTGGTTCACACTGGAGGGGAAAACCTCTTATCCCTCTCCTGCCCTGGGATTCACATGAAAACCATGAGCTCCACATCCCAGCATGCTGTGCAGACAGAAGCCATGAAGGGAATGGAAGGTAGGATACAGGAGTGATGCTACCTTTCCATTTTCATGCCATCTCCTGGGCTGGCTTTGAGACAACTGAAAAGGAAGCTGGTGCTGTGCTTGTTGCCAGCTGATGAATCCAACTGGATTCATCTTGGAGTTGCATGTCAGAGAAAGTTCTTGAGCTCAAGCACGGTTGGGTTCTCCCCAGAGAGTCTGGGATGCTGTGAAACATCAGCAGAGATGCTGCAGTTACGGAGGTCCTGCCCTGTCTCTAACATCCTTCACAGACTG
This sequence comes from Dromococcyx pavoninus, assembly GCA_033558185.1. Classification (NCBI taxonomy): domain Eukaryota; kingdom Metazoa; phylum Chordata; class Aves; order Cuculiformes; family Neomorphidae; genus Dromococcyx; species Dromococcyx pavoninus. The sequence goes on along the minus strand of JAUMJL010000357.1, from coordinate 116,532 downwards.
GACTGCAAAAGCCATACAACATCATCCAGAGCACAGACTGAGTCCCTAAGACCTACATGGGCGATGGTAACAAGCCTCAGATTGATTGCCTGAACTACAAGCTGTGCTCTACCAATGACTGTCTCCTCAGAGTTCAATTTATACAGAATGCCAGCCAGGACAGGTGACAGAGGGACATATCCTTGGAAAACATCACTGTACTGAGCACCAGAGCTCTGCTTTGAGCACACCAGTTGGGTAGAACCATACCAGGTGGCTGTAATGTGTCTTGTATTTCTCCAGCCTCCTGCAGAGAAAAAAAATTACCTCCTACAAAACCAGAGCTCAGTTTCACTGCTCCTTCTGTGTGTGGAGGAGCTGTGGCAGACAGGGAACAGGTCCCTGCGAGCCTGCTGCCAAGGTGTTGACATCGCTGTCGCTGCCCTGCCTGACCTGCAGCCTTCCAGGGAGGGAAATCCTGGTGCCAGCGAGGATGCTGCCTCGGCAGACACTGAAAGACATTTCCTCTTTGTTTCTCTGCTCCTTGTAATGAATCCTGCCTCCCCCTCAGATCTGCTAAGTAAGAGGAGTTACTGTGAGTAATCCCCGCTTCGGCATCTTCTGCTGTAATCGCAGAGAAATCATATTAGCTTTTTTTTCTAGGACAAGGAGAAATTCATCAAATTGCAATCCAGGGAGAACACACACAAGAGAGAAAAAGCCAACAATAACACACACGTACCCTGCAAAAATCCCAAAGTTGACATTTACATTTCAAACACTTATAACAGCTAAACAAATAGCAGTAATTATACTATTTGCATACTTTGTTAAATAATTGCTTGCTAGGTAAAGGGAGCTGCTGTGAGTGTGCGCAAGGAGTGGATGCTCAAAGCCCAGGGAAGCAGAACAGCTGCTTCTTCCCTTCCCAGGTGTCCCATTTGCTTTGTAAAAGGGTGACAAGTGACCCAAAGCTCTGACCAGGGGGTTGGGTGTGCTGGTATGTGGGACGTGGAGGTATGGCAGCAGGAGGTGCTTGGCTCTGGAGGGTGAGGATCACGAGATGCAGTCACACCACGCAGCAAACACTTCACCCTGCGCACAGAGCCAAGCTTATCGCTGCGGACCTGAGCACCAGCCCTTGCCAAGGTGAAGCTCCCATACCCTGAGCACAAAACTAGGACTGCAGGACTGCAGAAATGGGTTGTCCCCATGAAGGAGAGCTGCAGAGGAAAGCAGGGGAAGGCAAAAAAAAAAAGTTGGACAGAGCCTTTTGGCAGCCCTCTGAGGAAGGGTTTCCACTTTGCAGCACCACACACTGAACCCCCCCTCTGATGACGACGTCTGACTCAAGAGCCCACAAATCATCTCGTGGCTGGCAATTTCCCTTTGCCCCTGCAAAAGCATCTCAGCTTTTATCCCTTCCTGCTCAGCTCCTCAGGCAGGCAGCTAATTGAAGGGTTTTTCTTTCATTTCTAGTACAGAAAGCCCAGTAAATGCCTTTTAATCTGCCCAGCTTTCCCTGTGATTGGCTCTGTCTATCCTCTCGTCACTTCTATCCTGTTGGTTTTTTTTTTCTTTTAAGTAGGCTTGAATGATGAGAACTGGTGGAGAGAGGAGAAGCCTTCTGTCTCTCCTCACGTGGTCGGAAAAGGTGGAGTGGAGCCAGAGCCACTGCATCTTTTCACACCTGGCTGGAACCAGGTCAGGCAGCTAATGTGTTTCTCGGGCTCAGTGGCTACTTGTTGGAGACACACAAATGCTGCTCGAGCGCTGGAGGCTGGGAGAAGAAATTCCAGTGAGAGACATTTGTGTCAGAAGACAGAGAGGGAAGCAGTGCCAGGAAAACAAAAAGCGACGTGTGCACGGAGAGCTCTGCTCTGTGCCACGGAAAGAGATGGGGATTTAATAAAGGCTCAATGACTTTGAGACTGTCCCTCACAGCCTCACTTAAGACAGATTTCATTAACCGTGAGAGCAAGCGCTCATGCCCTGACATTGGGTGAGATCACAGCTCCAGAGGTTAAAACTGTCCACGTGGGTCCATTAACCTGGGAGCAAACCCATGCTAACTGTGCATCTCCCACCCAAAAAGTTTGTTTCCCCAAGTAACAGCAGGAAAGCCACAGTCCTGTGGAGGAGCCCAAACGTTTGCTGACTGTGATCTGCGTAGCTCACATTTTTAAGTGTAAAACCAAGGGCATCCCATGAGGCTGGGAAAGAGAAATGCTCCAAAATAACCATTCTCCCCTCAGAACATTTTCACTGGAAACGTTTATATTTACCCTTCAGCCAAAACTTTTTCCTGATTTTTTTTTCTTTAAGTTGAAAGAACATTTTCCAGTGCAACTCTAGTTCTTTCAAGTAGAAAGTAGAAATGTTCAGTTTTCTTTAATGACTCCTTTCTCCTTTCTCCCACTACCCTGCTTTTTACTTTAAGTTTTTTTTAAAAAAGGAAACAAGGGAAGGAAAACTAACAAAATCAGAGAGAACTTTTTTCCATTAGTTTCAAAAAACTTGAAACAACTTTTTTTCAATTTTTTTTAAAGTTTTATGAGTGATTTTAAAGGATACAAAAGCTTTATGCAAACCTTTTCATGTAGGTCAAAAAACCTTTTTCCCAGGATAAAAAAAAACAAACCCTAAACAAAAACCCTTAATGCGTGTGAAACAATGTGGACCAGCTCTAAAAATAAGCTACCACAGCACAGAAAGCTTTGCCCCAGCTGACTGCACCTGGGTGTCACCTTCCCCTGCCTCAAGCAGAAGGCACTGCTCAGGCACTGGCACAGCTGCCCAGGGAGGTGGTTGAGTCTCCATCCCTGGAGGTGTTTAAAAGAGGGGTGGATGAGTTTCAGAGGGACATGGTTTAGTAATTGGACTTGATCTCAGAGGTCTTTTCCAACCAGATGATTCGATGATTCTAAGTGCCCTGCATTTCTCTCCTGCCTTTCTAGCCTGCAGCTGAAGCTCACACAAAGCACACTGTGTGCCACATAACCAGGGCTACACCACAGTCCACCATGATTTACACCCACCTCACACCTTCCCTCCATGAATACATCTTCTACCACGGGATCCTGGTGCCCTGCACCTCTTAATGAAGGCAAGACTCCAGGGCCAGGTGACCAAGCTCAGTGTCTTACCCACATGCTGAAACATCACCCCTGCCTTGCAGAAAAGAAGGATCCTTTGTGCTAGACACTGGTCCAATTTAGGCAGTCAAATGAGAGATGCTCATTAAAAAAGTAATGAGCAACTAAGGCTTTTTATTTTTAAGCTTTTCAATTAGGTAGACTTGCTGGGGAATGCTGCACTCAGCATGAGATAACGTCCCCTTGAAGGCAGCAGCACTCAGGAAGGACACGGGCTGCCAGGGAGAGGGAGTCAGAGCTAAAAGCACTTTGCTGACTGAAGGGGAGTGGGACACGGCCAGGGTTTGACCTCAGGACCGTGTCTGCGACTGCACTTTGGCTCCAGTCAGGGCTCTGGGATGCCATCACCCCGGTCTGGTGCAGCAAAGGAGCCCCAGCTGACAAAAACACATGTAGCAGCTCTGGATCCGAGAGGGGATGTGCCTGCAGGTCACTGCAGAGAGCAGCATCAGCCTCAAGCAGGGCTAAAAGGGTCGACCCCCATGCTCGGCTCTTGCACAACCACTGCGAGGGAGATTTGACAATGTGAGCAGGGTCAAAGCAGCAGTCAGAGCTGACCCCAGAGCACACAGTGCAGGGGAAGAGGCTGGCACGTGTCAGAGCTGGGAACCTTGGAAAGTAAGCTTGGTTTTGGACAAAAAGGCAAAAACCCCTCAAAAAAGAGAGAAAAGAAGTGTGATTCCTGCCCCCCTTTAAATAATAGTTAAAAAAATGTTCATGGAAATGGACAAATTTTCCTTCAAAGGATATTTAACACTTCATTTTGCTTCATCTCCTTTGAATACTTTTTATAAAACACAAAGGCTTTAAACAAAAGGTCATTAAGAGATAAAGAATTGAAGCCCTTCTTGAGAAAATGAAAAGAGAAAGCATCTTGACATTTTTAACAGAGGGGTGGGTTTTTTTTTCCTCTTTTCCAAAATGAAAATTAATCAACATTGATTTGATTTCACACACAAAAGCCCATTTCATGGAAGTGGCATTTGCTGACAGAGAGCTGTTTCGACAAGAAAATACCAGCCAAAGGAGCACACAATATGCTGCACACCAACAGGGTACATGAGCTGCAAGGACACCGATCTCCCAGGGTTCATAATAAATCCTATCCTTTTTCTGGGTCAAGAAACTCACGGCTGTCTGGAGGTTATGCTAACATGCCATGGTTTGGGGACTGATGTCGAGATCTGAGGAATTCCTGTTGCCTGGAATAGAAACAATGAAATTGTTCCAAGGCACCATTTATTCCCAGGTGCCTGCAAGCTGTCATTTCTGGGGAAGATGAACAATTTGAGAAGATCTAATATCTTCAGAAATAATTCAGGAAGACAGAATTCATTCAGCTCCCCAGGTGAATAATGAATGGGACTCATGTGAGTCAGAGGAGGATGGAAGGGACCCAAACACCAACTCTCCCCAAGCTTGTGCAGCAAGGGGCAAAGACAAAAGTTTTAAGTAGCTCTGCTTGGAGACCACACAAGGTCCACAGGGGCTGGGTGGGAGCAGTGAGGACCAAAGGATGCAGTCACTGTGGGGCTGGCAGGTGCCAGCCAACAGAAGGATGCTGCTTGGCCAACACAGATAAGGACCAACCCAGTCCCCTTGCCTTGAGCCTTGTGCTACTCCAGCAGCCCAGTTCCCCCCAGTAAAAGCCTGTTTTATCTGCCAGTCAGTTCTAGTCTAAGCATTACACAAGGAATAATACTGACTGCTCCAGCTGGGAAATAAAGATACAAGGCTACAGACAGCAAGGTGCAGGGTATGGCCCCTTAGACATAGCTGTGAGCCATCCTAAAGGATCAGAGGTGGGATGGGGAAGGGACAGCATGGAAAGAAGCTACCTGCTATCCAATATAATGTGGTGACACTTTAAGCCAGGGTACCAGAATCAGTCCTGTCTCCCTGTAGCACTGCCCTGGCTCTGTGCAGCACCCTGCCCTGGCTTGCACCCACTCCCCAGTGTACCCCACTTTAAAGTGCCTTGTGGCCCCGTATCCATGTCAGAGAGCAGAGAAAATGGCAAAGGAAAAGCAAACAAAGTGAATGGGAAAAGCATAACAAAAGCAGTGGCAAAGTCTTCCCATACCACTCTATGCTTTCAAATAAATGAGGTTAATTAACTAATTGTCTAAATTATTAGGGCTATTTTTACCCTTGTATGAAGGCTTGGCATTATTGCCAATTTCTTAAGACCCAGTGCTGAACTCTCAACATATCAGAAAGCTCTGGAGCAAAGCCCCTGGAGTGAGGAGCCAGAGGGCAGAGCAGCTGGGCCAGGACTGGGGTTGGGGCCCTGTTGGGTACCACTGTTGTGAGGAAAGAGCATCTCTGGAATGAGATATACCTTCTGCAAGCAGGGAACTGATGTCACGTGGCCTAAACACACAGAGTCACCCCTCCATCATACACCCCAACATCCCCTTCACGAATTACCCAGACCACCCTCCACCAAAAGAACCAGTCCACCTGCTGGAACCAGTCCACCCAGTCCACCTGCTGGAACCCCGACACACCGCATGGCCTCTCCCAGGCACGCAGCCTCTGTTCAGAGAGGAAAACGAGGTGTAAAAACTCCCTCCTTCCACTTCAAGAAAATGTCATATTTGGAGAGTTTTGAGGGATTTTCTCCCAAAAGAAAACTAGATGTTTTCTCTTCTTCAGCTAAATGTCAACATCTTAGCTCCCTGGTGGAAATTTCAGTTAAGTCCATTAAAATCCCCCAGCCATTCCTGCTGAAGAACCAGTCCCCTCAGGAGCAAGGAGACTGATAGACCTCCTTTTCTGTAATAAACCTCACTTATCAACTGTAATGAGGTGACATTTCAAGCCTGGCTCTTTTCTCTACACATAAGTACACAACGGTTAAGTCTCTTCCAGGCATGACATTGAGGAGAAAGGCAGGTGAAAGTCCCTGTACTTTGGATGAAGGATTGAGCTCCTTTCTGAATTATCTCCAAGATTATCTGCGACATTAGATCAGTCGTGGCTTAGTATGGCTGACTCCTGGAGAATTCCAAGGATGGAGATCTCACAGCCTCCCTGGTCACCTGGTTCTGATACTGCACCACACCCCTGGCACACATCTCTCTCCAAATATCCTGAACCTCCTAACCTGCTTTCGTGCCCATTGCTCCACATCAGGCTCCCTGCTGCTATTAAGGAGAGTTTGAGTCCATCAGAATGCAGAGTCTTTGGATGCCCTGAAATGCTGGTCTGACACTGCTGGTGAAGGGAATATTGGCACCATATTAAACTATAAAATAAGCCACAGACTTCCTTGGGCCAGTTTCTGCCCAGGCACTTGTCCCTCCTACAGAGCTCCTTCACTCTTTGCAACTGTTTTGGTACAGATCAATACAAAGACGAAGATGGACCAGATGGCAACCACTGCTGTACTCAGCAAAGCACGAAGGACACCTCACAACTCAGCTAGCAGGGCAATCTTTTCATAACTTTCCTTTCTATCTGACAGACTCTTTCCTCACACTCTGGCCACCTTGTTTGCTGAAGACCTTGTCTCATGTGGAGCTGGCTGCCTTTTGCTGTTGAAAAATGCTGTTTGGTTGAGGCTTACCTAGTCCAGAGCGAAATCTCTGTTAGATCATCCTCTCTTCCCTTAGAAAAGACTAAAAATTTCTACCATTTTGCCAGTTGAGCACAGGGACTCATTGTCCAAAAGCTTTGTAAACATGAAATGGAGATCATAGTCCCTGGGGTGATTTGGCAGGAAACCTCACCACTTTTCAAGGGCCTTCCTGTGTGTGAATGGAAAGAGCAACGCTGCCCTGTAGCTCCCTGTTTGCCACATACTTAGGAATTCTTCAATACCTGGCACTAGACATGCTGTATTATCTCCTACCTCATCTCCATGTCTAAAGCTGGCAGCCTGGCAAGGGGAAATATTCCAGATTTCTGTTGTCCAGAAAATATCCTGGCAGGAAGATTTGCAAGTCACGTCTGCCCACTCAGTGCCATCTTCTGCCCTATTGCTCAGTAACCCACTAGGGATGATGTAACTTGTGCTCTCCACCCTGGAATTAGCTGACAACCCCAAACCAGGAACAGGCAGCCAGTAACTTGCTGCCTGCTGTTCTGGGACCAACTCCGAGGGCTGCTCACTGCCTATTGCCAACACGCTCAATGTTCCCAGGGGAGGTTTTGGTTAGATATTAGAAGGTTCTTCACCCAGAGGGTGGTGGAGCTCCCCAGGGAAGCAGTCACAGCCTGACAATACTCAAGAAGCATTTGGATAATGCCCTCAGATACACGGTGTGAACGCTGGGGTTGTCCTGTACAGTGACAGGAGTTGGACTCGATGGTCCTTGTGGGTCCCTTCCAACTCAGGTCATTGTATGATTCCCCCCAAGACACCACCACCTCAGCCATTACTGCACAGAAACCACATGCTGCTTCCAAAGCTGCCCATTCCACCCACGCCTGAGAACCAGCAGGGAGACACTGGTAGGGACTGAGGGAGGTCAGTCCTTCTGCAATAGTTGCAATACAGAATACCCTGTTTTCCTCATTCCTCCCATCCCCAAGCCCATATTGCAGTGGAGGTGGAGAGGACTTTAGGGCATTGATACTTCCTTACTGCCCTACAGCAGGTCTCACTAGAGGTGTTGGGGCAAAGGAAAGAAAGGTCTGATTTCATTTACCAAATGCCCCTTTCCAGCACAGTTGCAAGACAGATTCAGTTTCCAAGCATTTCCTTCTACATATTTAATCCACTAACATATTTCCACAGATTTAAACACAGTACAAAGCTGCAGACACCATCAAAAGAGGTTACAGAGGAAAGGGCAGGAGAAGCTTGTCCTTTTTGTTTATGCTTATGGAAGATGCCACTCTCAGAGCCTGGAGCAGGGATATTGTGAGGCAAGAGCTGTGTCAGACCCTCTCCTGAAAAAGCACTGCCTGAAGGGACAGACAGGAGGATGGGAGGCTTTGGCAAGTCAAGTCCAAGCACCTGAGCTGCTCAGAGCAGGGATGCTGGAGAAGAGCCTTCAGTCACCTCAACCGATGCCAGCCCCAAACTTGCTACACAGCATCTTTCCAGAGAGAGGGCAAGAATCCCTTGGATAATGCAAAGGTTTTCATGGGAATACCCTGCTGGTGAAAGAGGGCATTCCCTGGGAGGTCTCTGCACAGATACAGCTATGTAACACAACCCTTTAAACACACCATAGACAAAGAGAAGCACTGTGTTAGATGATTAAATCCCCCAGGTACCCATGGGAAGTGGGGAATGTATCCTGCTCATCAGAGCTGTGAAACGTATTCACCTGTTGCAGGAATTAATCCCTTTCTTCACTAGCAGAGAGTGGCAGAGCTGTGCACACGGAAATCCTGTCTGAAATGAATCCCTGATAAAGAGGAAGCCAAGTTAAAAGGTGAGATTTGCTGCCTGCCAAGGCTTTGGGTTTTTAAAGGGTCTCTTGTAGAATTACTGTATTAACAGGTTGTTACGCGTGAGGATATCAAACTGCTATGCACAGCAAGAAAAAGCATGGAAGTTTTGAGATGAGAAAGAAACACGTGGCAAAATTAAGGCAGAAGGCAAAAGGAGGAGAGAGGAGAAGCAGTGCTATGTGCAGAGGGGAGGGAGAGATGATGGAAAAGATAGCAGAAAGGGAGTGCAGAAGAAAGCAATGAGCAGAAGAGTAAGGAGAAAAGAGAAAGATAAAAAGAGGAGGAGAAAGGGGGAAAAAAAAAAAAAGAGATAAATGAGGGCAAAGACCAACTCATCATTTTGCAATTCTACCCCAGTGGAGAGGAAAATTGATGTCTGGAGCTTTTTTATGGCCAACCTCCTGGGCATGGGACAAAAGAAAGTTATTACCCAACCCCAGGTCAGGTCTGTAGCTTGCCAACTACTTAGACATATTCAGAGAGCCCACGAGAGCTATAAATCAAGGGGGCCAAAGAGATCACAGAGAGGCTGGGACCAGGCAGACAGCAGCAGAGAGCTCAGCAAACGCAACACCATCACAGCAGAGGAGAGAGCCCAGGAGCAACACAGGCTGACCAGGAGTGCCCAGACCAAAAGGGCTTTGCTCATCTCTCCTTCGTGCCATTCCTAAGGACAGCACTCCCTCAGAGATGCAATTCTCCCTGCATTTCCTCCTGATTTCTCTTCCTATTGATTTTCAGGCACTGAATACCATTTATTTTTGCTTGCTTGATTCACTCATTCATTGAATAAAGGCATCATCACTATTATTATTATTATCCCCGTCATCGGGCTCCTCATCACACATTATATTATTTGCATTGCAGAGCTGGAAGATTTCAGGTTGAGGCAGGAAATTTGTGTGAGTTGTTATTACTGCAATCAGATGGAGTGAGAATTGGATTGGTGAAAGCTGCCAGAGTGCAGCTCTCCCAGCAGGACACAGCAGCTCTGCCCCATCAGGGGAAGCTGCTGTTTTATTGCACTGGTCCCGCCAGCATTTTCGGACTTGCCTTTGGCATCCTGTCTCTCCCTCCCATCCCACCACCCAAGCTCCACTGGCTGCTAGCAGAGGATGGGGAAATGCATCAGTACAGGAGGGCAAGGAATCAGGAAAGGCTTGGCAAGGTTGTACATTTTCTGCCTTGCTGATGGTATTTATTAGACAACAGAAAATAGCTATTTTACCATCTGCCTTGTGAAAAAAAAAGTGCTCATTAAATTAATGGAATGTGCAGCTGCCGAACAGAGCGTTCCCCTCCCTGCCACCTCCCGAGCAGCCCAGTGCTTGCTGGAGTGAGGAATTGGGCTGCCAAAAGCAGCCAAGGCTAACCTGGCTCACGTGGTGGGAGAGGATGAAGAGATGGACAGAGAGCCTCCCGCTCCTCCCAGCTCCGGGGTTCTGGCTGGGGGAACCTATGGGTGCTCTGTTGCTGCACACTGTGTGCAAGAGCTGCCTCGCTCCTTGTGTCACATCCCCTTCCCACACACACCTCCTGCAGGGTCACAGCTTGTGAAGGGAACTGGACAAGGGCACTCAGCAGGCTGCAAATACCTCCTTTTGCCTACGCAGAGTGCGATGCAGACTTCAAGTTGAGAGAATCAGAGATCAGTTGCCCCTCACCTTGCGTTGAGCATGGTGAGCTCTGGGGGTAAGCCAAGTCCTAATTTCCAAGCCTCTGCCAACTCAATCAGTGCGAGCTGGTCAATCCATCCCTGTCATCCACCTCCACTTGTCAAAGTTTGGTCTGAGTTGGTGCTTGCCCTGTGGAGTTGTTCAGCTGAGATTGCAAAACCAAGAAAGCATCAAGACTCACTGATTGCAAAGGCCAGAGAAGCTCCTACACATAAGCTTTCATTTTTGGCAGAGAACAGACCAAAAATCATGAACCAAATCTTTCCTCAATCCCAGCAAGACAGAAGCAGCATAAAGGAAAAATCCTGGCTGATTTCAATTATGTTAATGGAGCCAGGAGAACAGCAATCTCTTTATTGCCACTGTTACCAATTCATTTCTGCCTGGCCCTGAACAGCATGAAGGGTTTTAAGCGAATCTTCTCATATCTGGTGGAGCACAAGGAGTGTTTGATGGAGGAATTGTTGCCAAAATCTCATATTACATGTGGCTCTGAGGAGCAGGTCCACCAGTTTGCATGGCCAAGGTCTCCCAGAGGTACCACATGCTACAACACACTGAGCTAATATGCTCATTGCCTTACCAACTCATCACAAGTAACACCTGAAGAGTGATGTCCAGGACTACTCTGAGTCGAGCAGTTCATCTCCTAGGGAAATAAAGCCTTTTGTTAGATGTCTCAGCACTGACAATGCTTCAGCATTGCTGCAGTATAATCCACATTTAATCCTCAGTTGCATTGTGGAGTTCCCAGTGCCTGCACTGCTCCTCTGAAGGTGCAATCTCTCCTTTGTGGTACTCTTCTCTTTCTAGGAGACTTTTCTATGTAGATTTTTCAACTAGATGCATTTTTACATGGTTTTTTAGCAGGAAATTTGTTCCCTTAAATTTGCTCCTTTAGCAGTTACAAAGCAATTAGGGAAAGCTGACCTCAGGAGACAGGTCTGGCTGCAGAGAGATTGTTTCCATCACACCTGTGGAGGAAGCAGGAGATGGCCTCTTGGATTTCAGCACGCAAAGGAAAGTTACAGGACTACAGCACGTCAAATCATTTCATGCCAAAATAAATCCTGACATAATAAGCCCTAATACCGCCAAAGAAACTATTACAGTCAGTCACAAAAATAATCCACTTTGAAAATCGGTGAAAATACCTCTCCCCAGTGGAATAACATGGCTCCAAAGGATCAGTTCCAGTCAAAGATGATAGTCTCGTGTTTACTCAAAAGATGAGGGCAGCTCCAATAGGCAAATGGTTGTTGCCAACAACTCTGCCGCCTCCCAAAGACTTGCTTTTAAAACCAATGAGCAAGAACATGAAAAGAAGACCATGAAAGGCAGAGATCAAACCAAAGTCCAGAAAGATGTTTGTGGCTGTCTCTTATATCATTGCCTTCTGTCCTATGACACTTCATTAGCAGCAGTGAGGGCAGAATGCCAAACTGATCGCTTCACAAGCGCAAATTCACTGGTTTTCAGAGGCCAGTGGCAAAACTTATCCCAGCTTTTGCCTGTGTTGCTGCTGTTCTCAGAAATTTGTAGGCAGAACCATGTCTTCAAGTTTCTGACAGTATCTGCAGTGCCAGCTGGCTGTTGGTGCAGGGTTGTAGGTGTTTTTGCACGCGAGGATCCTGACTGCGTGGTGTACGCACGCTGCCTCGGTCTTGGGAGTGCCTCCCTCTCAGAGGAACCTGAGTCAGGGCCACTGGGCTGCTGAGCTTCCTCATGGAGTGGCTCACAGAGTCAAATTAGGAAGCAAGTTAACCAAAAAGACACAGTAGAGTAGCAAAAGCACAGGCACAAGCACTTCTTTCCCTTGAAAACCATTTGCCTTCTTCGAAAAAAAATTCTACCATCCATTCTTCAGGAAAAAAGAAAACATTAAAAGCAAACAAAACCCCAAACAAGTTTCTTTAATAAAAACTTGAAACCTGTCAACAGGGAGTTTTGATAAAAACGTTGACATTTTGCAAAGCTGCCCTTGGACAAATCATAGGCATTGAAAGCTCTGAGACACGGACACTGTGGAAGCGCCTCTACGCATGCCACAGCGCTTGGGAAGGACACGCACCTTCCTGCAGTCAGGTGTGTTGGTAATTCTGTGATGCTTCTCATAGTTTGTTCTTCCTGTATCCACATGCAGAGCAAGGAGCTGTGAGAGGCCTGGGAGAAAGCCAAGAGAGGTTGCATAGTTGCACACGCACGGTTTGCAGGGGTGCAGGTGTCACCTAGAAAGGAGGGACTTTATGCCTGTATGTCCTCTGGTGTTTGCACACAGTGCTGCATCACTTCACAACATCCAGGACACACTTTCATAGCTGTCTGGGGTCAGGGGTGCTGGCTGGGACAGTGAGAGGTGAAGCACAGCTCTGAGATTTCAGGTAACTTGTTCTTTCTGGGGGATGTGTGGAGCCACAGGTTCATGCGGCGCCACAGTTCTCTTGGACACCTCCAGTGCTTGGATCCTTTGCACAGAGGGATGGTTCCAGCTCTTGAGCCAGAAATGCAGATGCTGGGGTTTCTCCTGCTTATGAACATCTTTATACATCACTTCTTGCTTGAGGTCTCAGCTGCAGACAGCAGCCCTTCCACAGGGCCTGTTCATACAGGCACAGCCCCACAGCTGCTCATCCACAGAGGAAAATGAGAAGAGTCAGTGAAAGACCTCATCCTCCAGGTCTGCCCTGGTGAGGAGCCATCACTTTTTAATTCCACAGTTCTCAGCTCAGCATCATTTCCAGTCACTTCTTTTCCCTGCTTCCCCCATGCATACAGGGACACTGGTTCACACTAACAAAGCTGAGCATCCCCAGATGATTAAAGGAAGCAATGCCTCTTAAATTGCTCTGATTTGGATTGATGGTTGTGTGGAGTTGGACACTCAGCTCTAATGATGTGTGAAACTCTCCCTGCTGTGACCAGTCTTTCCCAGCTATGGAAAATAAGGAGAAAGGCAGTGGGGAAGGAAAACCCCAAACACCAGCCTCCTCCAGTGGGAGCCCCAGATCAGACAGAGGTTTGTCACTCAGGACAGTCCCTCCGGGGTTGCGCTCACTGTCTGCCTGTGGCTGGAGAGGCAGCCCTGCTTCTCAGTACTGATGGGGACGTGCACATATGTGGCACCAGTGGCTTTCTGTTCTGTGGTAGCAGAACTGGGGTCCTGCTCCAGCACAGGTCTGCATGAGCAAAGCAGCCAAGCCACACTGGGAACCTACTCCCAGGCAGGGAGTGCCCGTAGGGTTTCCTTGAGGGCTCTGTCCTGGCTCTGGCTGGCCCCACCAATAGTCTCACACTGGTTTGGTTGGTTATTATCTGAGACAGTGGTGTTGCAGGTGTGTGCAGGCTGCCAGGGCAAAGCTCTCTGGCTGGCTCTTTGCCCAAGGCCACGACTCATCTGAACAAGATTCCACAACAAGCTGGATAGGGGATCCAGCCCACGGGGCAGGCAGAGCACAGCCAGCAAGCCCAGCCTGGAAGCACAGCACAACGGCTTCACCGTGGGCACGGGAAGGATGTGAGCAAGCAAACCACATGATGCCCAATGCACAGGGACCCCAGGCTGACACCTCATCAGGTCACTCTCCACTGCTGCTGCTGACCAGCTGTCTGCCCTCTGCGTGAAGGCAACGTGAACCCAGCCAGTACGTTCACTGCCTTCCTACCCCACCACCTTCCCTGCTGTTAACTTCCTAATGACACCCGAATTCAAAGCAAATCTCAGCATGCACAGTCCAATCCTTCCCCTCCGGACAAGTTTGCTTTTTAAGAGGCTCTCTTTGCTGAGATTTGCCATTCTGTGGCAGAGAGGGATGGCCAGGGTGGGCTCTGAAATGAAGGATGTGTTTCCTCATGCTTGGATGGTGCTGAACAGAGGCGCAGGGGGAGGCCAGACGCCGGCCGGAGGTGTCCTGCAGCGAGTGACCCTCAATGTGACATTGATGGCTCTTAATTCTTAAGCCTGCTTTGGAAGGATTTCAGCAGATCCTATTTAATCACTGCAGCCTCTTCATCTCCCCTGTCTCAGCTCGGTGTAACATTACGCATTCTCCTCCAGAAGCTCTCTCCAAGAACTGGTCACCCTCCTCTTCCTCCGTGGGTCCCTGGCACAGAAAACACCACCAAAAGCCCTTTGCCTGCTGCCCAGCATGGGGCTGCCAAAGCCTTCGCCACCCTCTGCTTGTTTACTAATGCACAGCTCAAATAGCATTTGCTTAATTTCCCCCCAGCCACAGGAGGACTCCAGCTCTCGCTAACGAAGGGCATGGCTTCCTGCAGGTGCACTACCAGCTCCTCACAATTGGGCTGCACCGTGCATAACATTAAATATTTAAGCACTTGTCAAAATGTTGTAACGATTTTTTTGTCTTGTTCCATTAGCTCTATTTCCAAAGGCCACCACTGGAACTACTGAACATTTATTTCTATTGAATCCAGCTTAGAAGTTATGATCTGAAAAACCAGGAGACAGGACAGTATGTTCTGCAGTGCCTGCTTATCCCCACCACTGCTCAGCTGAGACACGTCAGCCTTTGAAATATCATTTTTATTCCTACCTTAGAAAAACTAAAATAAAGAGATTGATTCCTACACCTGCTTGATTTGCTTCTGCTGGCTAAATAAGGTACATAAATATCAGTCAGGTGGCTTCCCCGTGTAAGTTTTGTGGCTGTCAGTTTGAATGCCTTGCACAGTGTGTGGTACCAGCCATGTGAGCTGGATTTCCTCCCCAGGCACAAAATGAAGTGGTGTTATTACTTGATTTTCCTGTTGCTAGAGAGTTACGCACATGAATCTTCCTTCATCACTGCCTGGGCACGAAGAACATCTCATTATGCTAATGCAGTGCTTTTTGTCTTATAGTCATAGAAGAAAGCCAATGGAGACAGCAGTTTGGACGGGGGCAGAGTGTGGGCAGCAGGGCCTGCAGGAGGTCATTGCACCCAGATTTGCTCTAGGTTCACTGTACAGCAAAGAATCAGAGGCAGAGGGAACTGCATGGGGTGAGGGACACCCACAGCCCCCAGGGACACTGGGGAGATGCCCAAGACACAGCCCTTGGCCATGGGATCTTGCACCAGGGCTACTGCAGGACTCAGCTCCCCTCAAGCTTGCACAAGGGAACTGAGCCTGCTGCAGGTCAAGGGATGGTACCTCTGGTGGCAGCCCTGTGGTCACCACCCTTTTCTCCTTGGGGGGGAGGGAAATTTAAAGCATTTTTAAAGACTTCCCCACATTTTAATTCCTTTGTATTTAAAAACAAGTGAGAGCTCAAGAGTTCCAGCTCCACCGCCTGCACCTTGATGCTTTGCAAAGCTGTGATCTCCACTAGTGACATCATGGGCTGCCACAAACTCAGCACCATGACTTCACCACAGTGGGGATGGGCAGCAAGGGAGGCAGTGTCTCCCAGCCACCAGTGTCCCCAGCAATTAGCAAACTGGCACAGAAAATGAGGATGAAACATAGTATAGGAACATAAAACCATTTTGTAAGGATGATCTATTGGAAAGTATTCCCTCCTGAGAAAGAGCCTCCTTAATGGATCCCGTGCTCTTAAGTAAACTGCAAAAGGCAGAGAATAAAATAGAAATAGTATATTTGTTTTATTGGGCATTTCATTGAGTAATTAAGAGGATAATCAGGAGAAGGAACATTAAGACTTTACGTTCAGCCCTCATCTTGCTCTAGGGGAGCAAGTTATTGAATGTGCAGCATCATCCAATGCTTCCTTGTGCTAATGTGGGGTTCCTCGGGGCAAGGGAGTTAAGCCTGGATGAGCCATGGCATGAGGGATCACATATAGGATGGGAAAGGGTGAACAAGCACCATCCCAGTGGCCCAGCAGGATGTTAGAGCTCTACCAAGAAATGTAGGGTGGGAATGGTGGGTGGCAAGGAGCAAACCCCACCTTCACAGCATCTCTTGGCATGTGGTACCAGGGTTTTTTGCATTTAACAGCAGGGGGAAAAACACCAACCAGCCCTGGCTGCAAAGGAGCTCTGGGGAGAGCTCACCATGGTGAAACATGTACTGATAAAGCACCACCACCGAGACAGAAGTGGGAGAAAGGTGGAATATCAGCTGAAAGCTCAGCACAGCATTTATCCTACACTAGGAGAGCAGCTCTGCCACGTACACTCTTTCCAACATCATTCCCTTATTTTTCCTCATCATCTTTGGAAAATATGTATAAAAGTGCCTGTATAACTAATCCAGATCCAGACAAGACCCAACACTACTCCAAGAGCCCTTAGAGGTCACAACTTGACCTAAGCTGCTTCTCCAAGATACCAAGCACTTCCAACAGATAGGGAAACCTTGGTGTTGGCCAATACATCATAAAATAAAAACCTACTCCAGCAACAAAATCCACAGCTCCTTTCTAACCCCAAGCATCTCTCTCTCCACTCTTACCCACCAGCATGGCCACACCCCAACACAGATGTCAGCACACCAGGTCCCACCACAGGGTTCCTCTGCAGCCCACACTACCTGCTGGGGACCCCAGTGCTCACACATGGCCATCTCTTAATAGGTCCCAGGTGAAAGCCAGCCCCAGCAAGAGCAACCTGTCCACCACAAGTCCTAAAAGGTCACTGCAGGGAGCAAACGTAAGCAGGGCAACAGGGAAATGCCAACTGGAGTGACGGATAACATGAAAGGAAAGGACTTCACTAAAAGCAGCAAGTCCCATTGGATATGCATTTAGAAACACCAAGATGACAGAGGCTAATTCACATTATTGCCTCAGACAGAACAAGCAACCAACCAAGCCAGATAAATGAGAATCTTCAACCTGCAACATGGCAGCACTGACCATTCGCAAAGAATTAAATAGTCCTTAGGTCCTTGCTTGCTCCAGGACCACATTTTTAGGAAAGCACATCACCTCACGAGCAGAGGGCTGGCTTGTTTTAAACTGGCCTCTGTGGCTGGAATCTCCTTTTTTTCTCCTGAAGGAGATGGCTACAATCCAGTTGCCATGCTGGGTGAGTGGCTTGTCAGGGTTAATCCTAAAGTGTCAGATAACTTTCAGAAAATCCATGTTCAGAAAGTCCCCAGCCGTCCCTGGGAACAACTGTTCCCCCCCATCCTCCCCTGCTCAGGGGGAGCAATCCCCATCCTCTTCAAAACAAAGTTAACTGGCTTTCTGGCTTGTTGCTGGCCCTTACAGGCACGAGAGCAGCTTGTTGGGAGACTCAAGTGCTCTGCACAGTCCTAAAACAAGGCTCCTGTTTGAAGTGCATGGATTGAGACTGGATTAAGGAAGCCCAAGAGGAGTGTCTAGCTCTGCTCCTACACTAAAAATGCTGCTCAGCAGCAGCAGCCAACGCAGCTTGATCCTGCTCAGCCCTTCCTGCAATCCCTAAGAAGCTGCTGCAGGGCTTGGGAAGTGGCAATTTCATACTCGATGTTCCACTTGACCCAGGGAGAGGGTAATTGCAGAGCATGTGCTCTGCTTCCCAGTGCAGCTGAAGGGAGGAGAGCAGAGCTGCCTCCCCCCTGGCTCCAGGGGCACCCAGAGCTGCTCTAACCCTGTTACCATCCAAAGGAGTCAGACAATTAACTTTCACAGGGGCAGACTAAGACCAACAGCAAATGCAGGACAAAATGCCACCATTAACCACCTCTGCCTGGTCAGACAGAGGGTGCAGAGCCTGGAGCCACCCAGGGGCAGAGCAGGTCCCAGGCAGGCAAATTATCTGTGGCTTAAGACAAGTTCAGAGAATCACTTCTGAAGTCTCCCTCTTGCAAACACCATATTTCCCCCCTCCAGTCAATGCAATGAGCAGGTTTAGTTCAACACAGACAGGGAACAGAGGATAAAACAATATACCAGTCCATACCTGGAGGTGCATCCTTCCTTTCTCACCAAGCATTGCGGAGGACACCGCTGTCTCTCGGTAATTTTCCAACATCCTGTGTTGCAGGTAGATTTATGCACTGATCATAGTTGGAGCTGTTAATAAAAAAAAGTGCAAAGAAAATGGATTTTACTGTCAAGTGTAGGGCTGCTTTTCTTCCAGCTTTGCATTATCATGACTTTTTTTTTAATCTTTTTTTCTATAGTTGACCATGTTTGGGGTTCAAAGCTTTAAAAATAAATCGCAGGTCTTCTTTCATCCACTATGGATGAGAGAATCAAAATCATTACATGGCTTAAATGGATATTTTGAGAGAGACCCCAGACTGAGTGGTTCCTACTTTTACTGGGAGCCAGAGGGATGAAGCTAATTTGCAAATAACATTACATGCTGGTTTTATTTGAACTCAAGGGAAAAGGCTGCAGTGGCTACTTGTCATTCTTTGTGAGAAATTTGACAAAATGGAAATTGAGTTCACTAATAAAATATATTTTTATATATATTAAAAAATCTGCAGTTGACCAATTTCTGCTGCACCAGGAGAACATCCCAGGACTGCAATGAAGCTGTGCCTCAGCATGCTGCCTGGGCACAGGGGACAGATCGGCCGTCCTTTTCTCAAGAGCAGATTTTTAACTCTGAGAGCTGCGAGCGTTTCTCCAGCTCAAGTTGAGCCACTTCTTCGTGATGCAGCTGGAAAGACAACTTTCCCCTTTAGCATTGCAAATGCCTTCCCCCAGAGAGGGGGGAGCTCTGATATCTGCAACGCTGCATCTTTACAGCAAACTGCCTATCGATGACTTTGTGGTTAATATATACAATGAGAAGCAGAGGAGCTAATATAATGCAATTTTCCATGTTTACTGCATTATTACAGTGGTTGAATCTGCTGATTAGTTCGTATTTCTCTTAGTCTCTTCCTGAGCATCCCTTTCATTTTTGCCCTTATCTGCATACAGTCATTTATCCACACGGCTGGTGTAGCAGCAAGCAGGGCCAAAGCTATCATTTCTCCTCCCTTTCAAATTTAATCTTGCAGACCTCAATCTTTGTGATACTGCTATTATTTTGTCCGTATCTGATCTAACAAGAACCAGCCATTATTTTTGCCATTAAAAAAAAAAAGAGAAAAAAACTAATCCAAGCAAAAGATGATGGCTGTGGCACTAACGATCCTTGGCACATCTCCTCGCGATGAATCCGGTGCTAAAACAGAGACCGTTTGTTTCCCTTCTCTCTACATAACTGCAAGGCTGACCCCTCATGCACAGGCAGCTCCCCACCGACAAACAACATCCCCCAATCTCCCAGGGGATTCATTTCACTGCCAACTATCTCAGCAGTCCTCCTTATTGTCTTAACTTATTTACCCAAATAGTGGAAAAACAACTCAAGTGGAGCCGGACACCCTCCAACAACACAACTGCAACCGGTTCCTTCAGTTTTGTTCCCCTACAAGCTAGGAAAGTCTCTTCCCCAACAGTTATTAATTGAAAAGGGAGGAGGAAAATTTCCTACAGTATGAACAGTACCAGTAAGTGTTCTTTATTTCTGTTCCTTGAAGATCATGGCAAGACACTCTGCCCCCCAGCTTCCTTAATGCTCCCCACCTCTCAGCTCTGAGCAGAGTATTGCACCAGCTGGAGACTATCTACTGAAGCACCACAAGCCAAGCTCTCCTGTGTGTGCCAAACCCATCAGTCAGCAGGGATTTACTCGGGAGGGGCAGGGACAGGCATTGAGGAATCCCTTTCCTCCCATTCTCCTGCATCCCAAATAGCCAGAGCTTTTGGAAGCAGCAAATGTGTCTGCCCACTCTCCCCAGTGCATGCCCACCATGTGTGGTTTCTATCTGTGCCACACTCTTCACCTCTGCCTGCAGCTTGGAGGCACTCAAATGCCCTCTCCTTTCCCCTAGGAACATGATAAATAAAACATAGGGCCACATTCAGCTCTTGGTCTCAGTGATTCAAGCAGGGACTTGGAGCTGCTCCAAAGGCACACAGCACTGGCCGGGCACAGGATCCAGCTTGCCCCCTGCACCAGGATTTTATTGAGCCAAGAGCTGTGAAAATTAAATTGAGCCCTTCCCTGCATCCTCTACTGAATAGGTCAGACTTGGGGAACCCCTTGCTCACATCAACAGGGAGCTCCCAGCGGCCCAAGCTGTAGCACCACAGGAGCCCGAGCATTTATTGGTCTAGATACAACACAGCATGTATTATATTTATTATTAATGAAAGATTAAACGTAATAAAAAGCACTATTAATTTTAATAATCATCAGCTGTCCCTCACTTCACCCTGCAAGCCTGAGAGCTATAATGAAAAAGTAAATTCCAGTGCAGAGCATCCTTAACAGAGGCTGCTGTGATCAAGAGCCCAGTCACAGATGTTTTCTGTAACCAGTGAGGAATCCCAAAGATCTTCTAATGTGAACAATCAGAAAAAGACAGAAATGGCAGAAAAATTTGGAAAGAAGGACTTGCATCAACCTCCCAACTCTGCAACACCAAGTTGTCCTCTTCTATCTCCGTCTGTACCCATATCATCACCCCAAGAGCCCAGGTTTGCACAGTGACTTGTGTCACAGCAGTGACTAAATTGCAATAATCCATTTCAGCTCTAAGCCAAAGTCTGCATTTCCAGAAGTGTTCCTTGCCCTCTTCCTACCTGGGAAAATGCAGCTCTTTATGGTATCTCAGGAGCATAAGTCAAACAGCAGCCATGACAGCACCTTCAGAAATGAATTCTCATGGGACAGGACAGTCCCCGTGACCAGGTAACACTCATCTCACCTCCCAAAAGCAGCATTTGCTCTCTCAGAGGCAGCCCCTGGCACTGAGGGGGACAAGGAGCAGGGCCATTTCTACCCTGGATCCTCCAGCATCTCAGTAGGCCAAGTACAGCAAGGAGCCACCAATCCCAGCAGAAATTCAGGCTCTTCGAAGGGCACACATGCAAGAGCAAAGCACCCTTTGCACACCAGCAGTAACATTTTTCTGCTGGCTCTGTCACATCAACATTGATGGTGAATAACATTTTCTTTGTATTTCACCTGGAGGAATGGGGAGAAAGAGGTGTTTTACAAGAGGAGACTCTCAAAGAGCTCCTTGGGAAAACAAGTTACTTCTGGTACTACAATCATTTTCCTGTGGAAAAGGGAGGCAGGCCTGAGAGGTTGAGGGAGCTTCTGAAATCCAGAGATGAATCCAGCAGAGGAGCCTGGAGCATAATTCAGGTATCAGGGACCAAACAGGACCAAGACCTATTTTTAAAGACTGTACTGGCCTCAGGACTAAGATCTGTCCTTTAGCATGTGTGTGCCCACCAAGAACACACTGGCACAGGTCACCCCGGGAAGCTGTGACTGCCCCCTCCCTGGAGGTGTTCAAGGCCAGGTTGGATGGGTCTTTGAGCTCCCTGATCCAGTGGGAGGTGTCCCTGCCCATGGCAGGGGGGTTGGAACTGGATGGGCTTTATGGTTCCTTCCAACCTACGCCATTCCACGATCCAATATTGCCAATACAAGATGCTGCAGGGCAAAACGGTGGCAAAGAACACTTTGTTTGCTTACCCAGATCTTCCTTAAGCACAGAAAGACCTGGCTCCTCATTTGAGTGCTAATTCTCACCCTCTTGCAGCCCAGTTTTTCACAGCTTTTCTACAAATTCAGAATACATTTGAGTGATCAGCACAATGTTTAGTGAGAAAATCGTATGCTACATTTCCGCTTGGCATGAATTTGAAATGGTTAAGCTGTTAAGCCCTGAAAGGGAAGTTTTAAGAATACAGTGGAAAAAAAAAAGAAGCCAAAAAAAACAAAAATAAATCAACAGTGGCAAAATTAGAGTGTGACATAAAGAAACCATTTGGATGGAACCCTTTTTCCAGAGAAATGGTGCATGCTGGCTGCTGCTTTCCAATGTCAGGATCTCTGCAGTTGTGTAGCACCTGGACTCTTCATTACGACAGCAGGGAAAATAACGAATTGAAAGTCAACCCTAGCATACAGGAGAGGGAGAAAGTTTTCCTAAGCTGGAATAAAACCTCTTACAAGCTTCTCTAAACCACAGCCACATTGCCCCTGGGGCTCCCTTTGCCCACCTCGCTCTCTCCCAGCAAGGGGCGAAGCTATGGGATAGGAAGGTGTTGCTTGACCCACATGCAAGTCCTTGTGTAAAGACTTTCCATGGTAGGCACCTTGGAAAGGCTCATGAAACCACATTTTCCAGATAAATCCTTCCAAAGGGAAGCAATTCCTGCTGCTCACCTTCACACAACACAACTCCAGCTACGCTGGTCCCTCTAAGGATAGTCAGGTCCTGCCTAAGGCACTCAAAGGACAGAGAGGACATCTCACCTTCACCCCAAGCAACCTGCTTTGTCCAACGCAGTGACAGCCGTGCAGCCCCCATGCCACTCAGACACCTCCTGAATTATGCATTGATTTGCTGCTGTGCACACTGACTTGGTGACTTCCTGCAGCCAGTTACTGGGCTGAAGGACACAGCTCGTCACAACCATTATAGATTGATTTTTATCATAAAGTGCAATGCAACGCTGGATAAAAAGACCTCTCAGAATCCATGCACGTGACAATATCCCACTACACTTGTGACACCAAGTATTAATATAATGACAGCACCAACACCATTCACACCTGCTACTTTTAGGTCCCCCCAACGCAGTACAGCTCAGACTGACAAGGGCTCTTCTCCTCCCACTCCAGCCCACCCTGGGTCATTGTGAAGCATTTGTTGTTCAAGAGTTCTTGAAAGAGACCTGCCTCTCCTGGGAGGGTTTGGATCAGAGACATCAGGTTAAATCACTCAAAAAAGTAAAGGGAAAAACTTTGTTCCCCAGCTTTCACATCTGACCACACCTCTGCAGAGGTCAAGCATGCTCCTGACAAGGGCATCTGCTGTTCAGTTCTCTCATACCCAGTTGAAGCTGGGTCAATGTACAAAGATTAATAAACAGCCAGAGATGACCTTTCTCAACATCTCCTAAAAATTCTCCAACCTAGGTCCTTTCCTGCTTTTCTGAAGTGCCAGAGGACCTTGTGTTTGGCCCATGTAATCACAAGATGAAACCCATGACCTGCACCCCTAAATGCTTCTGCTTCTCCAGAAAGGCAGGTACTCCAAGCAGCCAACCTACCATCTACATCCATCCTGGGTGATGTTTTAAGACTTGCCTAAACAAAGCCAACATCAGCCTGACTCACCACTGGCAAAAATCCTGCTTCATGGGAGAAGCTGGACTGGACTCCCATAGGTCCCTCGTGCCAGCACTTCCGAGTCCCGCCTTGAGATCTCCCATCCTGGATTCACCCTCCTCCACAATCTCAAAATTGCAATTCCTCTGAAAAGCTCTCTGTCACTATAAGTGGAGAATCTCATATTTGAAGCACTGACAAAACCCTGGGATTTAGATTTTATTGCAAAACCAAAGCCCCCTCTGTGCATGGCCCTTCCCTAATGACAGACAGCATCTCTGTAGCTGCCGGTTAGTCCTGACTCGCAGCACGGCTATGAAGAGGTTGCAAGATGGGGTAGAGCACACAGTGACCTGCACAGGACTTGGGCTGAGAAAACAGCACCATAAATAAGTATTTTATTGCAAGTCAAGGGGCAGCATTTCCACTGATAACATTCCCACAAAGGAGAAGAGAAGGGAGCATTATTTACTCTGCACTGGTGTTTATATTGCAAATTGCTTTCACCATGCTGGCTCAAGGAGCTCTTGCTCCCCATCACTCTGAAAGGTGTTCAGCCATCCCCAGCCTTCTCCAAAGAAACAGGCTGGCAGGACACAGCCTGGCAGCCTCATCCCAGAGTCAGGCAGGGGGAATAATTCTTCTGCATAACATGGGTAACAGCATCCAGCCTCCACCAACCACCAGTGTGCACGGGCTCCAAGCTCCCTTTTGCTATTTCAGCCTTCCTCTGTCCCATTTCCAAGTCTGCCAGTGGGGTTCATGGCAAACTGGTGCTGGATCTTTAGGATACGTTATACAACTCACAGAATAATACCTAAACACACCTCCTTCTTCCCTCATCCAAAGTGCCACAGTACCAAGTGCAAATCTCTTTAATGAAATTACTGTTCAAGTGTCCCTAGTGCAGCACAGCAAAACAAATGAAGAGAGGGTGAAAACAAATCAGTACCTAGGGAGGAGGTCTCCTGCCCGTAGGCACTTCAGGGAGAGTATGGATATTGCTCACACTGGCAGCCCAGTGACTCTGTGCAATACACAACTTCATGACAAAAGACACTGAGAAGGTGCTGGAGGAAGAAGGGGAAACTGCTTTTCCCTTCCTTTTGATTTACACACGCGTCTGCTGGCAGTGGCTCCCAGACATGTATTTCTCCATGCTCAGCTACTGCTGAGCATGATAGCATAGAAGTAAAGACCCAGGCATTTGCTGTCTGTGGTCTCCACTGTAGATCAGCAATGTGATGAGGAAAAAGCTTATTTGCATTGCTGTCAGTTGGTATTTGCAGCAGGATGCCCAGAGTGCAGAACGGCCACGGTAAAAAGCCTCTGATTGAGCCTTTGCACCAAACACCTTCCTGAATGCATTACCCATCGCAGACCTGGCATCCAATCCTTCCTACCAGCCCTCTGTGCCATGGAAAGGCAACCAAAAGCACCTCACAACTGCCCAGAGCGTGTGGCCAGGGCAAGGTCATGGCACCCAGCGCTGTCCCCAAAGTGTGAAAGGTTCCTGTGACATTGCCGAAGCAGCCCTTTGGCTCCTCTCAAGTGCATCAAGTGTCAGCCCTCAGCTATGGAGCTGGGAAACACCAGGAGAGCCTGGAAGACAAGCAGTTGCACTATCATGTGTTTGTCATCAGGAATGAGAGCACATAACTCAACACAAGTGTCCTCCACTGGCTTCAAGGGCACCAACACATTGAAATTACCAGCTGATGCAGGGCTTTCACTTGCATTTTCATTACAGCCATGGCCAGGAGCTCCACAAAGGCTTTCCTAGCAAGCCCTAGAGTTCCTCTAGCACTGGCAGCATTGCTTTTCATCTCTGCAGTGCTTTGTGGATGTCCTCAAGCGCAGTGTGGGAGAGTGATGGAGGGATTTTAGGTATTTATGAATTAGAAGAGTGGTTTACATATTTTAACAGGAAGACAGAGGAGATTTTGCTCAGAATAAGAGGGTTTTTTTTTCCTTCAGCTTTTTCTAAATTGCTTTTCTAATCATTAACACTTCTTGCCACAATGATCAACCAGGCAACTCCATCACGTTACCTTGGACATATCATGGCAGTCAGCTAATGCTATCACTCATAAATCATGTCCCTTTCAATCTCCATTATATAGGAAGAGCAAATTTATTATGATGCATGTGTCATTACACACCAATGCCTTTCCATTATCATATAACTGGATACCCCCAAGGTTCATAATTTGCAGTATAATAGTAATTTTTAAAAGAACCATTGGTAATCAATAGCACTCAGCATCCCTGTCAGGATCATTTGCAAAACAAATAACAACACTGATCTCAAACAACTTTACAGGAGGGATATTCAATCCCCATGAACTGCATTATATGATGGATAAGGGGGGAACCCTAGACTATGTATCATGTATTTTCCTTGGATTAAATATCACTTCAATCAATGTTGCTACTGGCTGTACAATGCTGCCTGTGTTTTCACTAAGTAATGCTGAAGTATTGTCTTACAAAGACATTATCTACGTGCTGAGCACCAAAACCACACAGCAGCTCCACGGGGCATGAAGAGGGGGCAAGGCAAAGGGCAGAGAGGTGAGCTGGCCAGCATGACGCTGCCAGGGGTGCACGTGGCAACAGGCAAAGCTGGGGCAGGGAAGGCTGCTGGGGACCCCACAAACAGGGCATCACTGTGCCCAGGGGTCTTGCAGACACGTACCACAGCCCATGGTCAGATGAGCACAGGTGGCCCTCAGTCCCATGCTTGTGGGGCCCAAGTCCTGGATGGCGGAGCCTGGCAGAGGTGATGCTCCCTCCCAGGGTGCTCCTCTCTGTAGCACAAACCTGCCTTTGTTGCCAAATTACCCAGCACAGCCCCCATGCCAAAATCTAATAACCAGCAGAAGGAGGTGCTGTTTTTAGCCCCTTGTCAATACAGAGCTTAAATTTAAGCAAGTTACTACCTATAACTCCATAAATGTGCTAGGTAGTATTATTTAATAAGAGGTTCTGCTGTCTGCCTCATTAGCTAACAGATAGGCTTTAAGGACAACAAACAGAGGCCTGATTTACTTATTGCTTTTCCTTTTCCTTCAGCACGTATCACCAGAGGCTGTAATTGGGAAGGCAGCTTTGCCCTGACCGCCCCTGCCCTGGCCGTGGTGACTCTGTCTCAAGTCCATCCACATATCAGGCTGTGACCACCTTTAGTAGAGATTTTACATTAAAAAAAATCAAGACAGAAGCAGGACCAGCAGGACCTCGTGCAACCAAGCACATGGAGAGACACCAAGACAGCACCGACCCCAGGGGCTGGTGCATCCCAGCACATCCCTGGCTGTGCTGCAGCCCTTGAGACAACCCAGCTGGCACTCAGCTCAGGGCTCCCCAACGAGCATCTCTGAAGTCAGACTAAAGATGATCACAACATCTATGCTTCAGCAACCTCACTATCAGTGAGTCTGAGTTACCTGTTGCACAGCCAAGAGCCAGCCAGCACCTACACCCCTCCTCAGAGGCAGCTTTCCGAGGCATGAAATCCACATTTAGGTTTTCTACACAGGTTTCCGCCACTTCAGAGCTCTCCAACAGAGCCATATCTCACTACTTGCAGCTGGAGACACCTTTAGTAAAATCTTCAGCTCCTACTGATGTGGAAAAAATTCATGCATTTCTCTCCTGGTGTAAGCACAGGTCTGGCATTCACAGCACCCCGCAGCAATAAACCCCAAATCGCTCATCGCTTGAAACCCCACGCCTTGGGAAGGAGGTACAGAGTTGGGATAAAAAAACCAACACCCTTGGACTCTAAACACTTTAGCTGCTGGAGACTACAGAAGCCTATTTAGTGATATCAGAGAGCATTTTCTGCCAAAGAAACACCTTCAACCTTGCTATAAGAAGGCAGGAAAATTAAGTATTATTTGAGGAGGAAGAAGCACAGTTTTGCTTGTTTTGGTTCATTTTTTTAGAGACAAATGTGTTTTAGAAATAAGATTAACTAGGACATCACAGCACCCCTTCCTGCTCAGCAGCACCTTGACTGGGCTGCACAATCCTGTGAGCTCCTGGGCTGCCCCCAGGAAAATGCCATTAGAGAAGAGACAGCTATTTTTAAAGCCAGAAGGACAAATTCTCCTCCCAGTTACACCAGTGACCTCATGACTCCCCACAAGGTTGGGCAGGCACAGCTCTGATTTGGGGCTATTTTGAGCATCCTCCAGAGTCACCAGGTACCCAGCAGGCAGAAAGCACAGAGGAGCAGGATGCAGCCCTCACTTCCAGATAGTCAGATCCAACCTGTTAACACACTGATAATTTTTACCCAGTAGAGGGTAAAATGAACAACCTGTTTAAATAAAACACTTGAACCAAAACCTTCTGGCCAGCCCAGAACCCGATGGGGCACAGACTCCCTCCAATATGAGCACGGACCTGAGCAGGGTTGGTGTCCCCACTGCCAACCCTGTTGCCATCCCTGCTCACCCATCACAGCTGCTCACTCATTACCCGTATGCACATAATGTGAGCTCATTCAGGGCTCTTCCACAGATGAAACATTTAAATGGTTTATACATTACCATCCCTTTTAATTTAAATAAGATGGAATTGCTGTAACTGACTTGAGCTGACTTGATCTCTCCACTGCTTTTATTTTTTTAAAAGTATCTTCCACCTGAGTTTCATCAGGCTGTCATCCACCACTAATTTAGAGCTTCAGGAGCATGATCCATTCTGGCAAGTGCACAGAGACCTCTAGGAAAGCCCAGATGCTGCACAGTGATGAGGAAGTATCTTTTATTCTCTCTTGAGAGAGAACCTGGGCTATGGTGTGGCTGAAAGGATGATTATCACGTATTAAGAGGGATGAAAACCTGGACTTTCCCAATAGCATTTGCTCAGCTGGAATGAGCATTATCTGCTTTGCCACCCACCCCAACCTGTTTGCATCCCCCTATTTGGGAGGTGCTGCTCTCACCCTTAGGGTAGCAGCCACATTTTAGTTGCTGGTGACATCAGTAAAAGCAAGATCCAGGGTGAGTTCTAGAAAACAACACATAACTGACAATTCTCTGCTGGCATAATCCAAAACCTCTAAGAGCATCAGGCTGGGAGGAATTTCTGAAGTTCACGTGGTTCAGGACAGATCGTACTGCAATCATAGAATCACTAAGGTTGGAAAAGATCTCTCAGATCATCAAGTCCAACTACCAGCCCAACACCACCATCCCTACTAAACCATGTCCTGAAGTGCTGCAAGAGTGATTCTTTTTGGCTGCCTCATGGTTGAGCTTGTAGCAGAGGCAGTGCCCTCCAACACCTTCTCTCACTCTCACAAGCAGCTCAGCTGCACTTGCTGCCCCAAGAGTCCCCCCTAAGTGCTACCAAACTCAGTTCTAGAACTTTCCTAGAAGAAGCACTGCACAGGCCCAACAAAAACTATAAATAATACTCTGGAAGAGAGACATTAGCAGCAGTGATTCTGTCAACTTGGGAGACGGAAGAGAAGGACTGAAGCCCAGGTGAAGCTCAGGGCTTTCACCTCACTGCCGTGCCCAGCTCCTGTGTGTCCCAGGAGGCTGCACACAATCACTGGCTTCACTAGCAAACTGGTTTGGATCATTTTTTGTCCATCAGCTGGCAATTCCACCCCAATTCACCATCACATTCTCACCCCGGAGGCCAGGTGAGCCAACGCTGCTGCCCGTGGTGCACGGGGAGAGAGGACACATCCGCAAGAAGGGAGGAAAGATCTCTCCCTTGGCTTTCAGAAGCCTAAAGATGGAAAACGCTTACAGCTGTGTACACATCCATATGCATAAGAGAACAGGCCCTGATCCAGCACATGCTTACGTCAATCTGCCATCACCAAGATTTAGGAGAAGGTTTAAATTAAGCAAAAATTTCCTTGCACTGCAAAACTAAGAACAAAGAAAGGAAATAAGTCTTGTGGTTAAAGCAGAAGCAGGTGTCAAAGGACCTGGTCCTAGCACAGGCTCGAGAACCAACACCACAGATAACCCTGGGCATATCACTTCACCTCCAAGTTTACCCACTGAATGCAGCCACCAGCTCTCCAGGCACAATTCCCCTTACAGCCATAAGGGACTCTCAAATGGGCACAGAAAACCTGGTCAGCTTTGAAGGTTACTTCCCCTCTGATCCCCATGGATGTTTTTTTGCACACTGTTTGGGGAAAAGCAGGTCACCTGTAACTCAGCAGCTCCAAGGAACCCCACAAGCCCTGCTTCTGAGGAGCTGCCTACAATCAAAACCACAGAAGAAATTCAGAATTTGCAATGATACTTCAGACTTTGCCTGCTGAAAATAAAGGCAACAGCATCTCAAAAGAAATGGAGAGAAAAGCAAGATCAGAAATTCAAACACACTTATTTCTTAACAGCCTATTTAAAATGAAACGTATTACTCTGCTCACCATCACAAGTAAGAGCTCCAGTGCAAAAGAGAGTGCATTGCCCTAAGGGCTATACAACACAATGCTGGTTTAGGAATGGTGGGGAAAATATCTGAGCAGCAACTAGTAATTCTTGAGAGGGGCAGGGAAAGCCAGGCAGAAAGTTTGGGGCTTTTTCTTAAAGTCAATGTGGAATTACAGAACCTACAGCTGAATTCCAAACTGGAAAGCATTTTAATACAGAAGACTTTTCTGCAAAACCATCAGTGAAGCTCAGGATTAACAAACTGACCCACACAGTAATCAATGTGACAAATTTATCTGAACTTCAATGTGATGGTGATGTTTGCATTGCATGTAAGCATTATGGTTGGACTTGACTCCAACCTAAATGACTCTGATTTCTTGGGGAGCTTGAAGAATCACACCCCACAGATTGATTTTCCCCTTCCTTCTTTAAAGATGAAGCAGTTATGGGAACTTCACAGCCTGATTTCTGCTCCTTTGCAAATTGGGACAACTGTTGAAATGTGTTATTTATTGAAGTTATCCTTCTACTCATCTGTGGTAGATGTTCTCCAGAAGCAGTTACATTATTCCTGTTCCTGTGCTTCAGATTTTCCCTAGCAAAAGAAAGAGGAGCCAGGCCAAGTGAGGGACACTGGATGGGCTGAGCTGGGTGTCCATCCCCACCCATGCACCCCACCCAGCCTGTTTGCACCCTACAGCTCCAGTTCCACCTGCCTGCACAGCAGAGCTGGGCAAGTGCATAGCTCAATCCTATTCTCACCTCTGCTGCACAGTTTTTAAAGCACAGCCTTTTCCTAGCACGGGTCAGATCCCTGCAGCCTCCGGGGAGAGATGCTCAAACCCAGAGAGCATAAAAGTTCAATGGTGCCATAAAACACAAGAGATAAGTTTGAACTCCTGGATTTTAAACAGAAAGCCACTTCCAGCAGTTCTCCATCCCCTTGGGCCACATGCCAGACCTTGCAATTCACTGTTCAGCACCACCTTCCCAGGAGAAGGTGGCTGGAAGTGACAATACTGCAGTGCCTCCTTCCCCAGGAGTTAATCAGCTCACTGAAACCAGCAGTCACATCCCTCACCCTGCCAGCCCTGATGGATGCTCTGTCTGTCACACTCAACATCTGCCTCCAGTGTTTGTACCTGCTGCACTCTCAGCACGAGGGTTATGTGGTTTTTTTCCAAGCCACATCCTGGGACAGGAGTAAAGCAGAATTAGATATTTCTACACCACAAATCAGATGTCCAATATCTTTTTGGTTTTTGTTAATCATTGCCTTTTTTTGCCTTGCTTTAAAAACTTTACACTTTTTGCAACAAGAGCTCAGAAGGGTGGGTGTGAAATGACCCTTCAATGCTGCTCCACACATCCTTGTTTTTTCTCAAGCACAAACTTCTCAGCAGTGATGAAAAAGAACTATTTCAATGCCTCAACTATCCAAGTCTTTTTTCTTGTGTTCAAACTGACCAGCCTAGAAAGGGAAGAGTTAATAACATCACAAAATGAGCATCTGGTCCATGCAATTGCCTTCTCCTGCTAGAATACCTTTGTGAACCCCCAGCATTAATAGAACCAGCACTGAGCTGAAATCAAGACATTTATCCTTCAACAATGCTCTATTGCAACAACTTTATTTTGATGATACTGGATGATTAACGCTTACAGCCACCATCATTTCCTTTGATAGATTTGGGGGATGTGGAGTGAATTTTGCTCAATGCACCATTCTTGAAAAGCTGCTCTCATCATAGCATAGAGGAGAGAAATGCTCCGTGCATCCACCCGTCCGCAACCAGACACTCCGCAAGCTGCAGGTGGCCAGGAGAGTTACCCTGAGGAATACAGGGATGCTCACGGAAAGCCTTGCCTGGTAAAGGCTGCAGGGTGAAAGGAAGGTGTTAAACAGCCAGTGCTGTAAGAAACATCAAGAGTTTATCTAATCCAGTGGAAAGAGAAGGGACTGCTGGTTACAAATATCAGAGCCAAGCGCCGTAGCAGACTGTGTTGTTTTGCCACAAACACACTGGAAGATCAGATCCCGAGCCGAGACTCTCCAGGGCTGTCTTACAGCCATACAGAGCTCTCACAGCTGCTCCTCAAGCATCCAAAATCAGATCGATTAATCATTAAAACAAGACACAGACAAATGGCTTAACCATAGCATTCACGAGTGGCAAAAAAAAAACCCCTTGGAAACCTTAATCTTAATGTCTGTGCCTCCAAGTCCTCCCCACCTGTAACATGAGGAGAAGAACCATCTACCTCACTCAGCTGCTGCAAGGTTTTCCTAATCAATCAGCTCATTAATTAATGGAAAGCAGTAGATAGCAGATGGATGGCTTTACACAATAGTCTTTTCTACAGTGAAATATTTCTATTTAATTCTCTGCCAGCAGCTGCCTGCCCACTCCCATCTCACCAGCACAGAGCATTCCAGGCTCACGCGGTCCAGAGCAGTAGGGTCTCCCCTAGACCCAAAGAGCACCTGGGGCCACATGGGATTTCCTGGCTGGAGACACCCTTTTTCACAAGGCTTCTTACAGATCTGATTTCCATCTCATCATATTTAAAAGCTGTCTCAGGAGTGTAATGGTTTTACATTCACTCACTGCCGCAGTCAATCAGCGGAGCGGCGGCTGCGAGTGCCTTGGCAGCAGGCAGTGATGAATGGGGCTTTTGAGGTGGCACCGCTCAGCTCTGAGCAAGAGGAGACCGTGGGCAGAGGGTGGGAAGAGAAGCAAAGCCAAAACCAAAGAATTAAAAGGAAGAAATGGGGCAGGAGGTTGGAAAGAAGCACCTGCTCACTGCAAACTTGGGACAAGTGTCATCCGCTCCTGGAAGGCACAGCTTGAAGGGAGCAGTCTTGGCTTGTGTCAGTCTCCCTGATCTGTTATCATCTTATATTTTAAATAAACCAGCTAATATATTTATTACAATGAGTTTTAACCCCACATCTGGCAGTTGCAGAGGACCAGAGCCCAGCCACCACCCTCCACGTGCACCCCTGGCCCAGCTTTCCCTTCCAGGAGGGGCTGAAGAGCAAACACCCAAGAGCAGCTCTCAAGAGCACATCTCCCCTCAGCACAAAGTTCTAAAGAGCACAATGTTGAGGGCATTATCCTCCAACCCTTCCCACGCAGAAGCAGAGAGACACAAACACCACTGGACAACACACACATTGTGCCTCCTCATCCTTGAGCAGCTGTGGGTGATGGCAGAGAGGAGCAGCCCTGGGTGCTCGCAGTCAGCCCAGAGACCACAGAGGGACATGGAGCACCCATCCCTGCAGCTTCCCTGAGTTTCCAGGGAGGAAAAAGCAGTTAAATGCCCACAAAAATCCCTCTGCCTAGGGGAGCCCACAGGGTCAAATACTGCTTCAGCATGCTGCAAATTGCCCTCCTCTATCAAGAGAGGATGACATTGAGCATTTGAAAGGACCTGCTTCACATCTGGGCTCTTTTTCTCCCTCTTTCTCCAGTTATGGGGTCGGTCAGTGCTGTGCAGCCTGTGAGCATCAAAATAGTCATAATGTGGAAAACTGGTACTACCAAAGAAGCTGCAATTGGTGGCGTGAGTATCACAGCTGGGTGTTTTGAGTCTCACAGAGCACAGAGGAGGAAGAGTCAAAAAATGAAACCACCGCAAAATAAAAGGCAATAAAAGTAAATTAATGATGTTGCTCCAATTTGAGCAAACACTAATTAAGGATGTGTAATTGAATTAATGCATTATTTAGAAATACCAGCAAATCTAGAGCAGGAATATAAATACATTATAGGGTTCCTTTGAAATCACATACATTTTACTCCTCACGACCCACAATTTATATTAATGTCACCTGTCTCCAGATTTATTTACATCCTTGTCACTCACCTCTGTTTCACATTTATCTTATATCTACATCCTCTTTCCTCAATCCTACACACCAAGTGAAACAGGGCAGCAATGACCATGCTATAAGTTAAAGCTATGTACCAAATTAATTCAGCTCTTCCCCTCCCCATACCCAGTAGCCACAGATCTGAGTCTAATTTGCTTGGAGCCTGGAAAAACATTAAATGTCTGATTAAAAACCAAGTCCATCTTCTAGAAATATATTTTTTCTAAAGCCTCAACTGTCAGTTTACTTCAAGTTACACTGGAAAAGGCACTGCATAAACAGGATCTAAGCCTGGCCCAGAACAAGTCAAGAAATTGGCATCATTGCACTCTGGAAATAGAGGAAAACAACATCTCATGAAAAGTGAGTGGGAGTCAGCCTCTCAAAGGTTTCACCTGTGAAAGGTCCTGAGATAGTGCATTTACAGCTGGGACCATTAACTATTGCTTTGGATATTTAGTGAGAGGCTTTACATACATTATTCTTCCCTCCTTCAGAGCCCTTTGCAGCGAGGCTTATGGTTCTTACTGCAGCTGGGTTTTTAGGAAGAGATACAAATACACCAAGAAGGAGGAAATCCAGTGAAATTATTGAAAACTACTAAAGACACTTGTAAGGAAAGCAGCATGTAAAAATACCATGGGTAAATCCGAGTTCACACACACATACACAGCTCTAGGAAAGGGAAAAAAGCAGCAGCATTAAAGTGTCTTACACGTAGGTAAGAGCATGTACTGTAGCAAAATATGCATGCTGTTTATAAAAAGATATTGGAAGACTTTTCTCTAAAAGATGCCATGTAAAGTATAAAATTTTATTATCTCTGCCTGTCCATTTTACAGAGATATACACAAACAAGTTGCCAAATCTGCCTGCAGTTTAACTCCATTAAATCCAATGAATGAGTTTGGCCCATGGAAAAACCGCACTTACTGTAATAAAGCTAAAAGCTGATAGCAGCTGATACAGTAAAACACATACGTTTCCATACACTTATTCCTGCTGATTTAAAAATATGAGTGAGCAACAGAGATTGTCCTTGTCCAGCTCGTAAAGAAACGCTGAGATAGGGGAGAATTAAGAACAAGCCTTGGAGTTTTCCCCCCTCCCCAATTTCCCCTGAGCACAAATGAGAGAGGGATGGGGGCTCAGTGGGGTTTTGTCCATTTGGCTTTTCCCTGAACGCAAGCCTTGTTGATGGTTCAGTTGGGCAGAACCTAACCCAGCAGGAACAGGGGTCACAGCTCCGGACCCTTTCCTGGGACACCCGCTCCTCCCCAGAGAGGAAGACACGCTCAGGCTCCTGGGGCACAGATAAGAGATGCTCTGCTCCCCAAGACAGCTGACCACAACTCAGTTTGTGGAGAGCTTTTCTAATGATCAGTGGTTCTCAGGCTGCTGGGTCATCTTGAGCTACACATTGAACCCTACACTGCAGGGGGGCCCATGCCAGGCTGTACAGAAGCCAGACCCAAATTACAGATTGCAAGCCTCCCCTGACAAACCCTAAGGGGTTTGTTGAGTTTGTTTTTTAAAATGCACACAGCTTTCTCTCAGGCTGCTGTCATAGCCACACCAACTCCCATCTCCACCTCCCCAGCCTCCTCCTGTGTCTCTCCAGCTCCCTTACAGGTGCAGACAGCTACCCTGCACCCCCAGTCCCTCCTGCCCCAGCTCCTCACAGTGCATGGAGGTTCCAGACCCCCCTCATTTAGAGTTAACTCTCACAGCTCCTTTTTTAGATATTCATTATTATTTTCTTCTATTATGGAGATGTCTCAGGGACCCAGACAACGCTTGTGCTAGGGGATGTACGTATACTCACCACTCCAGCAACCAAACTACACCTCATGTATCAATTCATGCTCTTCCTCCTCTTTCTCTGCACTGAGCCCATACTATCCTGGGGGTGCAGACATGGGACCAAGGCTCCGAGGCTCCATTCCAGCCTCTTCACCCCCAGGTGCCCACAGTCCTACTGCTTCCTCACCCACAGTTTGGGGCTGCAGAAGTCTATGTAGCTGCCCCAGTGAGCTCCCCCAGGCCACCTCCTCTGAGCCCACTTCAATGCTGACCATGACACCTCTATCTCACCACACCCAGACACTCAGCTCTGGTGTTGTGCTGCCTTCGAGCTCACTCGGACTCCTCCCAGGCCCTGGGCTCACACCACCAAAGAAATTCAGCAAGCACACCACCAGACCATGTAAAACTGCTGAAGGCTGTGCTCTCAGCTCATACCCCCTTGCAAATTCCAGCCATAGATTCCCCCCTTCAACAACTTTCACATCAAAGCCTTGCTGATGGCTCCACCAGCTGTCTCCCCACACTCCCATAACAACTCAGAAAGGCACAGCCTACCTGCAGCAAGCCCACAGCCTCACAATCACTCCTCCTGTAGTTCCTGACCACCCCACAGCAGCTCCTTCTTAAGTCCCTCTGCTCCACAAAGCTTCCCAACGCTCTTTGCTGCTAAACCATGTAATCCCAGGCTTTTGCTACACCTGGAGTTCAATTCACAGCCAAGTGCCAGCAGCTGGGATGCTGCAGGCGTTGCTGTGCTGCTGGGGCTTTTCACAGTGTGAAATCCCAGCCCTGGAGCAGCCAGCAGGGAAACTCCACCTGGACCAGCATGGCTGGGATGCGCCTTGCTGCTGCTTTCCGTGTCCCTCTTGGGGACAGGGCTTCACTGACAGAAGCCGCTCGCTTGTCCCCAACACATGCACAAGGAAAATATGCATCGGAAAAAATTGCCCGAGGATAAGATTGAGACTCTACAAACAGACAGGCATGGACCACGGATCCTGTCCTCATCACAGCTTCTCTAACCTCAGCACTACATCCAGAGCTCGACTCGGGAACCTCCGAAGCACTGGCCACGTCCTTCTGTTTGCATGCATTGTGTAATCCTATATTTAGCATATGATGAGAGAACTGAAATAAATAATCCATAGCTCATAATAATAAACGTAGCACGTCAAACAAGCCAAAAGCCTGACCTTTCATAGTTAAGCTGTCCTGGTGAGAGGTTAGATCTTGTGTTTTCTGATCATCAAACAGGAAAGCATTAGCCAGACAGGGAGAACAAGCGCTTATCTAGACCTGATTTCTCTCCCCTCCAGGGGATCCTGTAGGATATTTCAGTTCTCTCTCACTCGCTGTATGAGTCTTCCCTCCCCCAGTTGCTTGAAATCAGCCAAATTCACAATCTAATCTGGCCGGGAGTCAAAGGGGAGAAAAATCAAGTCCTAATGCAGTGACTATTTTGAATGGGGAATTGAAGCCAATCAGAAAGGCATTATTGATCCTTGCTCAGAGCACCTCGGTCAGGGAGGGGAACGCTGCGGGCAGCCGCAGAGCTGCCCACCGCAGCCAGCCGGGGCTGCCCTGTCAGGCCTGCAGCTTTCCCAGTGCTCACCCAGGCTGGGAGGCGGTGGCAGGAGAGCTGGCCCCTGCCTGTGCATGCAGGCAGAGAGAGCGCACACCACCACCCCTGTGCCGGCACTGGCGAGCACCCGTGCCATGCACCGGCCCACGGCATGCACCGGCCCACGTGTGTGCAAGAGCGTGACCCATGTGCTACCTACCACGGTGTGTTAGTGTGCAAACACTTCCAGGATGCATCACTTCAGAGCCGACCCATCTGCGAGAGCAAGGTTGCTGTTATCAAGTGTGTGCAGGCGTGTGTGCCCAGCGAGGGCTACCTGCACTTAGGCAGTGTCAGTGCAGGGCAGCTCTGTGCCAGAGCCAAAGCGCAGGCTGCAGGGCAGGGGGTGTGTGTGTGCATGTATGTGTGTACCTGTCCCCCCCAGCTGCCTGCGTGACCCGCAAGCACCATCCCTGCAGCAGGCAGGGGAAGGCAGAGGGGTGGTTCATCCCAGGATGCGGGGCAGGTGCTGCAGAGGATGGGAAGCAGACGAATGGTGCTGGATTCAGCTCTGGGCATCTCTGGGTGAGATCCCAATGCTCTGGCCCGCGATGGTGCTGGCTACTTGCTCTTCTGCCTTATGTAACCGCAGCAGGGACGTAGCGGCAAAAGGGGTACAGAGACCCGGGGGAGAGGAGCTCCTCGTTGCAACCCACCCAAAGCACAGGGGGCCAGAGCAGAAGCTCGATGCCGCCGGGAAGGGTAAATTCAGAGGCCAGGTGCATTGGATGCGGAGCTGGTCCTGCCACCGGTGCCGGTCCTCCCGGATGCTTCTCGGCAGGGACAGAGCTCGGCTGCCTCCCTGCCCTGGGAAGGGACTGAGCCCGGCTCCCGCAGCCGCCCCGCAGCCCGCGGACACGGGGTGGCATCACCGCGGGGGTAGTCCTAGGAAGTTTGGGCAATCACACATTTTGCAAGAAGGCAGGAGGAAAACATCTCTCTAAAAAAAAACCCCAGACCCGCGCAGGGTGCCGGTGGCTCCTGTTCCCCCCCCCCCCCCCGGGCTGTTGCCCCCCAGGCCGGGCGGGCACCGGCACCTCCTTACCTGCCGGCGTCACGTCTGCTGCTGCCTGCCCTGCTCCGGCTCGTCTTCCTCCTTCTCTCCTCCTCCTCCTTCTTCCTCCTCCTCCTCTCTCCCTCTCCCTGCTGCTTGGGGCTCTTTATGGAGATTCATTCATTCATGCCTTCCCATCGGTCCCTCAGCGTTTCCCTGCCTCCCGGAGGCAGAGCGTGTGACGCCTCGCCCCTTTCCAGCCACTTTCTGCTGTCACAGAGCGGGGCGGCCGGGCTGGGACACGCGTGGGCAGCGATAGGTGGTGGAAGCATCCCACCTCCACCCCAGAGCGTGGAAATGGGGAGGGGGGGGCGTGGGCAGGGCACCACTGGGGAGGCAAAGGGGGGGACAGCGGGCTCTGGCTCGGCGGCGGGTGTCCCCCAGGGCTTTCCATCCCACGCCCTGGACTCAGCACTGGTGAGGCTGCATCTCAAATTTTGTGTTCATTTTGGGGACCGTTACTATAAGAAGGACACTGAGAGGCTGGACCACGTCCAGAGGAAGGGAATGGAGCTGGTGAAGCGGCTGGAGAAAGAGTCTTATGAGGAGCATCTGAGGGAGCTGGGGTTGTTTAGTCTGGAGAAAAGGAGGGTGAGAGGAGACCTCATCATTGTCTACAACTGCCTGAAAGGAGGTTGTAGCGAGGTGGGTGCTGGTCTCGTCTCCCAGGTGACAGGTGATGGGATAAGAGGTAATGGCCTCAAGTTGCGCCAAGGCAGGTTTAGATTGGACATCAGGAAAAATTTCTTCACTGAAAGGGTCATCAAACACTGGAACCACTACTCAGGGAGATGGTTGAGTCCCCATCCCTGGAGGGATTCAAAAGACGGGCAGATGAGGTGCTCAGGGATCTAGTTTAGTAGTGGACAGATATGGTTGGACTCGATGATCTCAAAGGTCTTTTCCAGCCAAGCTGTTCTGTGATTCTATTAGATTGTGCCACGCACTGCCTCGTCTTGACTTTCCTGCTCGTCCCTCAGCATAGCCTGTCCTTTCCCCGCCAGCTGCCTCCGCACCCGCGGCAGCACCGCATCCCGCATCCCTGAGCGTAAGCCCATGCCCGCGGCTCGCAAAAGCCATCATTCCAGCCCGGGGAGGGGCGGCTGAGCCCGGCGTGGGGAGCCAGGGCTTCTGGGCAGCCAGATCCTGCCCCCCCCCCCCCCATGACCGCTTCCCCCTATCGCGGGGGCTGCTCACTCCTCCCGCTCACCGGGCGAAGTTCAGCCCTTCCCCAGGACGGGGGTCCCTCCGGTGCTCAGCGCTGCCCACCCTCCCGTGCACTTTGAGAGGGCTTAAAACACACTCCTGTGTCCCCTCCCTTCCCCGCGACACCCCCCTGCTGCCCACTGCCCCCTGCACATCCCGACAGGCTGGGACAAAACCGGAGGGGTTTTGCCGGGCAGCACGACGGCAGGTGCTGGGAGGGGAGGTGGGTGGTGGATGTTATTTTAGGTGTTAAACTTCAGAGGGTTTGTCTCCTCTCTGCACACGCACGGGGTTTATTCATTCCAGCCCAGCAGGGCGGAAAAAAATCTGCTTTCTCCCTTAAAGTCACCATCGGAAGAGCAGCTCTGGGTTTCGGCGCTGCCGGAGCCTTCAGAGAGACAAAGCGTTAATTTGGGCTGAAACCCCTTAAAAAATGCTCCCCGAAGGGCCCCGCCCGCTCCCCGGTGAGCCGTGGCGGTGCCACCCCCTTTGCAATGTTCCCATCCATTCCGATTAACGATCGCTTTTATTCACGGCTGCAAACTTCTAAATATTTAAATACAGCGCAAACCGGCATCGGAACGCGCGGAGCTGCGGGGAGGAGGCGAGTCCTCGGCTCGGGGGGGCGGGAGAGGCTTCCTCCGGGTGCCCCCGCTGCCCCTGCCCCTGGGGGGAGCCTGTTGACACCGGTCCCCCCCATCCCCTCCCTCCGCTGGGCTTTCCCGGGGCTGTAAATCACAGCCTGGACGTGGGCAGCATCGCGGCTCCAAAGATGAAGCCAGGGATGAGCGGGCATGTGGAGGTTTCTGCTCGGGAAGAGCTGGAGGAAAACAGGAGGGTGCGGAGGATGGGGACGGGGCGAGAGGAGGCACGACAGATCCTGGATGTCCCCAGCACCGGGACGTTATCATAGAACCATGGAATGGTTTGGGTCGGAAGGGACCTTAAAGCCCACACAATTCCAACCCCTGCCAGGGGCAGGGACACCTCCCACTGGATCAGGGTGCTCAAAGCCCCATCCAACCTGGCCTTGAACACGTCCAGGGAGGGGGCAGCCACAACTTCCCTGGGCAACTTGTGCCAGTGTCTCACCACCCTCATCGTGAAGAATTCCTTCCTAACGCTTAAACATTGCTGCCGGCACGGGTGGAGCAGCCCAGCTCCACATCGACGGGACGGGGGTTTGGGCTGGTTGCCGGGGTCCTGCCCAGGGGTGGAGGGCTGCACCTCACCGCCTTTACCCGCCCCCCACCTCCCCCCGGTACAAGAGCACCCCTCTCGCTGGCAATGTCTTGCGGGAGCGGTACGGGAGGTCCTTGCACAGGGACCCCCCCGGAGGGCAGCGTCCCAGCCGAGGGGCGGATGGGGTACTGCTCCACCTGCCCCAAGGGGGCTGCATTAAAATGCCAGCAAGAAAACCCTTCGGCAGCTCCAGCTGCGTTTTCGCAACGGCCCCGCCAGCTGCCGAGTGCCCCGCTCCTCGGGCACAGCTTGAATTTGGGAACTGAGACGGGACTTCACAACATTTGTCACCGTGACCCAAACTGCCACCCACCCACCGGGCACAGGCACGCTCCCGCCCGTCTCCCCTCACCTTTTTTTTTTCTAAAAACCAAGCAAAAGCGGCTCAAAACTCACATTCACCTGCCTCTCGCCCCACACTCCCCTCCCCCCCGAGCCGGGCACTCGCGCGGGCGAGGATGCGGTGTCTCCCTCATCCCGGGTACCGGTCCCCGCCTGGATGCGGTGTATGTCGTCCCCACCCCGGAGCACGGACCCCCCCCCCCTCAGCCACCACCGCCCTCCTCCAGTAATTTTCTTTAATTAAAGCTCTATGTGCGGCGCGTTTCGCGAGGACAGAAAAAGCGGCTGAGGGAGCGCGTGTGGGGAGGCAGGTCCAGACTGGCAGCGTGGGAATGCAGAAGAGATGGGGCGGGGGGGGGGCAGGAGGAGCAGAACTGGGGAGCGGCTCCACAACAGCCCCCACCCCAAAGGCCGGCGCCGCTGCGATTATTTGGGGCGGGGGGTAAGAGAACATT
Organism: Dromococcyx pavoninus; assembly: GCA_033558185.1. Taxonomy (NCBI): domain Eukaryota; kingdom Metazoa; phylum Chordata; class Aves; order Cuculiformes; family Neomorphidae; genus Dromococcyx; species Dromococcyx pavoninus. Next base: position 75,200 of record JAUMJL010000357.1, on the reverse strand, counting down.
CCCCCCTCCCCGCGATTCTTGCGGACGGGGAGGGGATGCGGGCAGCAGCTCCTGCCCCGGGGCGGGGGGGAACCCTGCTGTCGCGATACCTCCGGAGCGCAGGGGCTCCCCGCTGGCAGGGGTTCCCCCAGGGCTGCCTGGGGACACCCCGAAACGGGGATCTCCCATGGCCGTGGGGGGACACACACGCGGGCAAAGCGGACAGCGGGGCTCCCCCCGCTCCGCACCCCGCCGAGGGGAGGCGCTCCGGGTCCGGTCCCCTCCTCGCACCTGCAGGAGAGAGGAGCGGCTCCAACGGTCCTGGGGACCCCCTTCCTCTCCCACCCCCCAAGTCCCAACCTGCGTTGTAGCCGCGAAAAGTTTGGCGACACCGAGGCGGGGGGGAGACACCTGGCAGGGCCGGGGCGAGGTGGCACCGAGGGGGAAAAGGGGCGGGGGGCTCAGCCCGGGGCGGGGGTGCTGCGGGCGCTCCTACCTGCTCCGGCGGCGGCGCGACCAGCCCCGAGGCGCGGTGACTGGCGGTGCGGCTCCCGCGCCCCTCCAGGCGGGCGGGCCGGGGGCAGGGGGCGGGCGGCGAAACGCAGCGGAGCCGAGCGAATCCCAGCGCCCGAGCCGGCCTGCGAGAAGAGAAGGGCTGCAGCTCCTCACTGCGTCAGCCGGAGAGCCCTGCCCGGCCGGCAGCGCGGCCAGGCCCGCGGGCTCCGGCGGCTCCGCTCCGCTCGACTGGGGTGGGTGGGGTGGGGTGGGTGGGGTGGGATGGGATGGGATGGGATGGGGGGTGGGCACCGTGCGGGGTGGAGGGGAAGGCAGAGGTGTGCGGGGTGGCTCGGCTCAGCCTAGTGCGGTCCGGTTCGGCGTCGGCTCGGCTCGGCTGGGGTGGGATAGGATGGGAATGGGCTTGGCTGGGACGGGATGGGAATGGGCTCGGGTCGGCTGGGACAAGCACCCTGCAGGGCGGGGGGAGGTGTGTGGGGTGGCTCAGTTTGGCTCCGTACAACTCAGTTTGGCTCGGTTCGGCTCGGTACCGCTCCCTACAGCTCGGTACAGCTCGGCTGGGCACGGCTCGGTTCAGTTCAGCCTGGCCGCGCTGTCACAGCATGGAGCAATAAAGCAGCTCGGTTGGAAAAGCCGGGCTGGCACCAGGCAGTGGGGAGGGGGGACCTGTGTGTGACACTGCATGTGACACTGCGTGTGACACCGCATGTGGGACACTGCGTGTGGGACACTGTGTATGTGAGACAGTGTGTGACACTTGCATCTGTGTGACACTGTGTGCACAACACTGACACTGTGAATGTGACACTCTGTGAGGGTGGAGGGGTGAGTGTGAAGGGGTTTTTGAAGGGGTGAGTGTGCCTGTCAGGGAGAGCTGCTCCTGTGAGTGTAACACTGCATGTGTGACACTGCATGTGGGACACTGTATATGTGAGAGGCTGTGCATGGGAGACGCTGTGTATATGATGCTTACACCTGTGTGATACTGTGTGTGTGACACTGACACTGTGTGTGTGACAGTATGAGAGGGTGGGGATGAGTTTATTGGGATTTGTGAAGGTGTGAGTGTGCCTGTCATGGAGAGCTGCCCCGGTCTGTGTGTGACACTCTGCTTGTGTGTGTGTGCAGTGACACCCTGAGGGATGCAGAGGTGCAGGTGTTGAGGGGGTATCTGTATATTAGAGGGTAGTTGTGGGTGGGTGTGTGGAGCCTGTGTGTGTCTGTGTTTATGCACATGTGTCTCTGTGTCTGTGAACCCATGCGAACATCTCCATGTGCCCCCATGTGTGAACCCTTGTGAACATCTCTGTGTGTCCCCATGTGTGCAGAACAGCCCCCTATCCCTCACACTAAACCTGAACCTCCATGGGTCAAACTGGGTCCAGCTAGGCAGCACCAGGTGATGCTGGGAGCATGGGGGCTGGGTTGAACTAACTGGCTGAGAGAGCTGGGACAGCAATGGGACTGGCACAGGACTCCTGCCCACAGCCCCACGGAGTCCCCAGACCCTGTGTTCAGCCCTTCCCAGGCATCCTTCTGTCCCAGACCACCCCTTGCCTGACCCAGAGGCTACCACGCTGCCTTCCCTGTTTTGGGGTTTTTTTAATGCTGTTTTAGCAACACAAAACACGTCTTCAACGGTGATTAAAGTGTGGCTGGCAGTGAGCCGGCCCTTGGAATAGAAGTGCTCTTCGCTTTCCCCAGGCACTGTCATTTGAGGTAAGGACTGGCCAGTGTGTTTCTTGTGATGGCCCAAGGTGTCTCCAACCATCTCCGAAACCATCTCCAAGCCCACAAGTCCCTTTTGCAGCCCAGCAAGGAGGTGGCAGGGGAGAGAGGCAAGGTGGAGTGCAGGAGAGAAATCTCACTCCTTTCAGTTTAATAGCACCACCACCACAACCACAAAAACTGAAGTTTAGAGTAATCGAGCTGGGAGACAGCTTGGAAGCAGGCAAGCCATGGCCCTTCTCCAAACAGCAGCTGGCAACTTGGTGCCGTGCTTGGATCTGCATTAGACACACAGAGCCAGGGAAGTGCCCACAAAATCACAACCCTCCGTGATGGAGAGGATGGGGCAGGGGCAAAGGCTCCAGCATCCTATGCTCCACAGCCCTGGCCTGGCCCCCGGCTCAATGGGGAGGCTGTGGGGCTTTGTGTCTGTGTGATCTGCTTGCTCTGGTGTTCTTCCCTTCCCCTTCCTCACCACCACCTGGGCTCATGTCCTTGAAGTATGAGAGACCTCCCTGGAGCATGGATATTCCATTTCTTCCCATGTCCCATGGAATGCATTGAAGTCAAGGAGCTGCTGTTGAAATTGCTTCGGAACGCTTTGGCACTGTGATCCATTGCAGATCTTCACCCATGGAAATCAGCAGTGAAGAGAAGGAAGGTTTGCAAAAGGCTCTTGGCAAGTTTGCATGCAGTGCCCAACTCCCTGGTGCTGCTTTGGGAGACACAACCTCCCTAAGCCTTGAGCCTCACCCATGGATCAAGGACAGGCTTTAAGGCAGCATCTTTCCTACCAGCTGCCAGGCCAGCGGGGGAGTGGAAAAACTTGGTGCAATCAAACAACTTCACAAACCAAGATAAATTAATAAAAGAAATAAGTACTTCTGAGCAAGCTGTTCCAGTTCGTCTGGGAGGAAGTGACGCCAGCCTGGGCTCTGGCCCTATATTTAGTAAAAATCTAAACCAGACATTGATAATATTATTAAAGACAGGAAGGAGTAAAAGAAGACGTAGCCTTGCTGGGATGACTGATCTTTCTATGTGAGATGGCAGGAGGAGTGCTGTGAGAAAAGTATCTCAGGTCAGGACAGCCTCTGCGGGCCCTTCCTCTCGACCAGCAGAAGAGGACGTCTGACACAGCAGGTTCGAGCAGTCCTAACCCAGTTTAACAAGCAGTACAGGAGGAAGAGTTGGTTAATAAAACATTGGCTGCTTCTCCCAGTGATGTGGAGGTGGTATGGGAACAAGAGCTCTTCTGCCACCTCTTGTAGCATCACCTGGAAGGGAAATTGCTGGCCAAGGGACAGAGCACTGCCTGGGCAGAGCTCCATTTGTCCATGCAGAACAGGGAGGTGTTCAGTTAGTTAAGGGCATCAATGGCTCTGAAACGTGGTGTGACCTTGAATGAGCAATGTTCTTGTGGCCTTGCTCAGGGCAGGGATTGAGTTGTCCCCCATGCAGTACCCACAGCAGCAGGGCTTGGCTCTTGGCTCTGTCACGGTGATGGTGACAGCCTGATGTCCTCCAAGAAAGGAAAGCGCTCCTGAAAACAGGAGAGTCCAGAGGGAAAGGTGGCAACATCTCAGCCTGTTAGTGCTTCTGTGCAGAGTCTGGAGGACAGCCAAATGTCCCCACCCTACCTTCATGGGACCCCATGAGGGGCTCAGGATGGAGGTCTGGAGTCCTTTGCTCAGTTATACCATCCCTCTCTCCCCACAAGAAATGAATTCAAGTGTCTTAAAAATCACAAGCACCTGACCCACCATGCACAGAGGGTGGAAGTCCAACCAGCTTTGCTCCACCCAGGGCTCTTGTGAGGGCTATGCCTGCAGCTCCTGCTATGGGCATGTGCGAAACGTGCCATGACAGGCATCTCTCACCAAAAAAAAGGGAGAACAATCCTTACAGGAAGGGTTTGATCTCCCTCCTTCACGTCCCTACCAGACTGGCTGGTCTCCTCCAGCCGAGAAGGTGAGTAGATCTGCCCCACTGCTGAGTCACCATCCAGCCATAGGAGGGGATGCTGCCCTGTGGTTCCCAGCAAAGCACCAGCGCGTCTCTGCGTGACTCCCTGTCTGAGGGAAAATGTTTTGCAGCCCAAGATGCTTCTTTGTTGTTGTTGTCAAAACCTATCTAAAAATCATCAGACTAATTAGAAAACAAAAAATGACATTTTACGGGCTGTTAGTGCTGTAAGTGGACTAAGGCCTTATGGTATTTAAAGAATGCCTGGAAAACAACCACAATGTTTACATCTGGAAAAGCGTTACAGGGCTCAGGCAGAAGCTGCATCTCAGAACATTTTTGTTTAACATGCTCAGCCTTGGTGATGACAAACATTACTGCACATCATTACCCCGATTTTTCAGGGTGCAAATACTTCATCCATTGCAAATCATATCTGCTGTAGACTTGGCAGTTTGGATGTGTTTTTATAGATTCCCATTTGTTCTGATTTTCTTTTTCATTCTTGTCTTTGAAACTCTGAAGAAGTCAATTTCACATCAGCGAAAGGTATCAGGTTGAGGAACAGGGGACTTCTGCCAGTCCACAGCCCAGGAGCAGAGTGGTTCTGCACCATGAACTGCTCTGCTTAGGGCCTCCCACTTGGAACTGGTGGAGACACTCAGGACTGGTTTGGTCTCTAGTTCTACTTTTCCTTGCTGGGCCTGGCAGCTAAGGTGATGTCCATGAGGACAATGGAGTTGTCATGCAGGTGCTCAACCACCTCTCAAAGCAGACACACTTCCCTACACCAAGTGCTGCTTGTATTGACCACCAAAGTTTGAAAATGGGCTTAATTTGGTCCTGTTCCTCCTTGTTGGCACTGACCACTATCTCAGTACTATGCTTGCATCCCTATCCCAAAAGGGATCCTGCTGCTGCGACTTTGGATTCAGTGCAGCAAAGGTCGAGCATCCTTCACAAAGGCTCCAGGGGACTCATCCCACTGTTGATGGTTTCTTTTGGCCCCTCAGGGTACTCATTGTAGCACAGATTACTCAGTGCCTTCCATCTGAGGACCTCCAAGCGAGTAAATAGCATTAATAATTCACAATGAGTAATTTCTTTACAGATTTTTGTCTTTTATTTTCCTTCTCATACACACTTTTTCCATGAAGAGAATGAGAAATTCTACAGTGCACTTCAGTGTTATTTTCGAGTCTCTGCTGAATAACTCAGCCTGTGGTTGCCTTCAAACCAAGGCATCTGCTATCAAAGCTTTGAGTTACCATTTGGGTCATGGCCCAGCAAAACACACATTTCAAACCATGCACCCCAGGGCAATGTCCAAAATCCACCCTGTGTACTCAGCCACCTCCAAACATCAGTGGATCAAGAGAAAAGACTTGTCTCTGCTCTTCTTGGCACTGCACAGACCCAAGCAGAGATATTATGACCCCCATTATTACAAGTGGCCACTGATTTAGGGACCTCATTTAAGGCATTAAAGTCATGCCAGTGGTACCCCAGATTTAGTCTACTTTGGGATGGTGATGGAAACAAGTCAACCTGGGTCTGACAGTCTCCACAGCAAAATCTTTCCTTTGTTGCTGTGCCTTCAGTTCTCCTGTGCTCCTGGTGTCCACCTGAGGACATCTATAGTTACCCTTTGCTCAAGGAGTCTCACCTTCTCACACATGAGTGACCTCATCTGTCCCTCCAAAGGCAGAGCTGGTTCACGGCTTGCTGGTGGCATTGGTCAAACCAAGTCATGATAGTCCTGGGCTGTCACTGAGATGAAGCTACTTGGCTTTACCAAAGCCATCTCTGAAGATGATCGCCAGCAAGAAAGGTTGACAGGGAGCACAGGCTCGCTCAGAGACGTGTAGATGCAGCATGACTTTCTTTTTATTTACAGAGCATCAGATTGCACATTCCCTAAGAGCTCTGATTCATCCCTCCCAAACCCTAGAACAAATACTCCCAAATCAGTCTACAGCATGGGGACAGGCTTTGTTCAGTGCTTTGAAAGAGAGCAGGTAAAGTCATTACCCTCACTTTGCATAGCAAAAATGATATGCATAAAGCTGCATTGAACAACCCTGCAAAGCTCAAAGGAAACAAATGGGCGACTTGCACCATGAATTTCAATGGGACTTTGTGGCGCCAGGATAACAGCCAGGAGACAGTGAAATATTGCAGGGAGAGACACTGGGCAGTAAAAACAAGTTCGACTTGCTAATGCGGTGGAATATCCCGCAATATCGCACCGAGGGAGATTGCAGAGCAATTGGATGGGGCCACGTGGAGCAGCCCGAGGCATTAACAGGGAGCGCTCAGGCACAGGACAAGGATAATTTGGGATGGTGGCCGGGGGGGGGGGGGGGGGGGGGGGGGTGGTGGTGGTGGTGGTGGTGTGTGTGTCTTTTAAACACGGTGAATTACCCTGCAGCTTCTCACTGGCATGAAGAACTATTTATCCAGCTTGTCTTGGAAGCAGCACCTGGTTTGCAAGGAGGTCTCCAGACAATTTTTCACATGGGTTAGCTGCAGCCCTCGGAGCACTCAACCTGCTGGAAGCCAGCAGGGGCTGTGGCGTGGAGATCTGTAACCAAGTTTCTTGTTATTATTCCCAGCAGCTGCCTTCATAGCTGCCAAAGCCAGCACCACCTCAGGCTCCCACTGTGTTGTGGTGGACAGACAAGGAAGAGTTTGTAGGAGAACGGGATGGCTCCAGGAAGCTCCCAGCTAGTGCTGCAGCATCCACAGAGGCACCCCAGCTGCATGGGGATGGTGTCCTAAAGCATCTCTGCCTCCTTCGAGCTCTCTGCTACCCCGGCCATCCCCACCAGGGTGCCCTGAGGTCCATGGACTTCAGCAGAGTCTCTAAATATCGACCGAGGAAAATCATCCTCCCATTTGACACCCAGAGTAAAGGAGGCTTCCACATAGCTGGATAACTCACCCGAGGCTGGAGTAGAGTGAATTAACATCCTTTAAAGAGCTTTAAACAGCATCTTCTCCCCAAACTGCCACTATACCCATTTCAATAGTTACAGCGAACACTTTGCAAGTAAACCCAGAGGAAGAGGAAGGAGGAGGGAGAAAGGCAAGACAGACAATGCTGCTGTAGGGAGGGGGCCGGGAGGTGCCTGTTCGCATCAGGAGCAGGCACTCGGTTACCGAGGCAAGGATGTTAAAGCAAGTGATTCCCTAAGGCACCCTAAACTTTTATAGATTGCTGATGGAGAAAGCAGTAAATGAAAGGACACCTTTGAGTGAGCACTCATGTATTAAACAGCCTTGGAGGTTGTCCCCATGCAAAACAGAGTGTGTCTTTCAAGGCTGTATAACTCCACAGCAGATACAGCAGATGAAGGCTGCTAAACCCAAACAGGGAAACCTCACCAGACCCTTCAAATCTGCATTTTCAAGATGTCCACAACAAGGTGAAACAGATGTGCAATAGTTTGACTGCCACCATGGGGATTGGCTACTGGCTCCCGTGCGTGGCCATCTGGCTTTTTAAGGGTGAGTTGTGTTTTGGGCCAATGGGAGTTGGTGAGAAAGAAGAGAAGAGCTGAGATGTTTAGGTGAAGCTACAAGACAGATTGGTTAGGTCACAGCTGTGACCACTCAGACTCTTTGGCTCTGAAAAGCAGGAAAAAAATAAATGGGTGAAAGCAGTGGACAAAATGGGAATTGAGACAGGATTCCAGCTATCCAGGGCACCAAATCTGGGATTAATGGCACAATCTCACCTTCCTCTCTTATTTTAAGGCTGACTGGAAATCCAGGAGGACATGAGCATATTCAGGAAGAAATGGGAATGGGTTCAGAATGAGTCATGGGGTACATCTCCTCTTCCCCAGGATCCCAGGAACAGAGACCTCCAAGTCCTTAATCTTCCTTATCTGACCCCTGACTTCTGAGCACAGCCTTGAAATAAGAGTGTGGGGAGCAACTCTACTCCATCCACACCGTCCCACAGCAGCACCAGGACTCTGGAGGCAGCGCTGGGGTAATATCCCTTTTATTTACATGACGTTCAAAATAACACAGCATGTCAGGCTGCTGACTCAGAGGTGCCCAGGTAAGGAAGGAGCCACCGAGGAGGCTGCAAAGCCGCGAGCAGATCCCATGACAAGACCCGGCTGTGCAGTGACTACAGCCATCCAAAACAGCATTTGTCTCCACTGAGACTCACCAGCCCCTTGGGAAGGCCCTGCTATTCAGCGATGCCATCAGATCCTGGGGGAATATTTTGCTTGGATAATGGGAGTTTGGAGGATTTCTGCAGCTTTCCCCTCCCAATCTCAATTTACCTCACTGAATTAAAAGCCGTGTGGGCGGGAAACGACGTTAGAAGGAAAAAAAGGAGACAGAAAAATCATGCTGAGAGTATTGTTCTGGATAAATAAGACATAGGCATGTTGCGGAAGGTAGCTAAAGCCATCCCACAAATGGTCTTCTCCTGCCAGGAAGATGTGACAAAAATAATTACTTAGGCTATACATAATTATTGTGTTGCTTTGAGCAGCCGCCTGCCCTTGGCACAGTTAAGGGGGCCTTTGCCTGCTATTTGTTAATGGCATTAACCATTAGCTTGTTCATGCCCTAACCCACTAAACAGGCTGGGATGTAGTGAGTGGTGGAGCCAAGCACCCACCTCTGTGCTTGCCCACCCCAGGGGGGGAGCACCATGTTCCTGTTGCAGGAGAAATGCTCCCGGTTGCCATTCCCAGTTGCACCAGTGCTTGGAGATGGATGGACTCCAGTGGAGTCCTGCATCAAAATCTCCACTTCTAGTTACCACTGGCAGGGCCAGATTGACCCCACGGATGGTAGCGATGGTTTGTGGTCCTCAGGGCAGGCAGGACCAATATAGAAAAACAGAATTTGTTCGATGCTGAAAACAGAAAGAGAAGAGGTAATTAAATCACTTTTTTTTCTCCCCTAGGTGGAGAAAGCTCCAAATTCCTCCAGTTTTGGTCCAGCTGCCAGAAAGGGACCTGTTCCATGGGTCACTTGGGGAAACCTCCGTGGGATAAATTAAATGTTCTTCATTTAATTCTCTCAGAGGAGGAAATAAGAGTTTTACAACCAGCTGCCAAGTGCTCTGCAGCTAAAATATCAACAAAGTATGACAGGCACAAGACGGAAAAGCCTCTGAGGTTTCCTTTTATTGACTGGGGAGTCTCTTTTTTTATCTTATTATCTTTCAAGCTAAACTTATACGAGCTGAACAATTAGGAAACTGAGTAGCATCATTGGCAAAGACCATGCTCTCACCACATGGCTGGCAGTGATGAATACCTGAGAAGACCCATTGCTTCAGCGTGGTGCCATCTAACGAAACAGAGTACTTGATCTCATCCCATACAACCCATTCAGCCAGAGGTGATGGAGATCCAAACACCCTGCATCTCCTATAGAGATTATCTGGCAATAATCTAACGTTTGGGTCACACAGAGCTGGGTCGCAGATTGATAATCACACACTTGAAGATCACAGGCTATGAAAATTATTGCTTGTGATGGCTGGAATAAATTATGCAAAGCAATGCGTTATCTGGGAGCCTGCAACGCCCAGGACACGCACACACACACACTCTGGTGATCTATCGCTCTCCATGCAGATGTTCTGCTGCAAAGACACTTTAATTAATACATTGAAAATACGTTTCCTGCCTTGTCTGAGCCGGAGATGAGCAGGGAAATGATGCTGAGTGGGGGGAAAGCCCCCCCCTGGAAAAGAAATGATGAAGGGAAACGCAGTGGCTTAAAACCAGTCAGAACCACGTGATGTCTGAATTGGGACCCAGTTGCACATTGAGCTGGTATTGGAGGGAGAGTGAGTGGCAGGGGCTGAAGGTGGTCTCCTGAAGGCGTTATGGGGTTGTAGCTGTAGCACAGCTCCTCACTACCTACCACTGCTATTCCTCCTGTCAGGACATTCCTGCACCCACTCTCCATCCCCAGCATCCTCAACGCCTCTACAAGCAGCACCAGGGAGGAGCCAGGCTAAGGCTTTGTGAGCCACTGTTCAAACCAGAAACCCAACCCAATGCATGAAAACATGGCTCTTCCAGAAGGGCCACTGAAATAAAAAAGCTCAGTCAAGACACCATCGACACCAGCAACATCTGGATATAAACACCTCCTTTCCAACCAAGAGAAATAATTTAAGAAAGCAATTTCCATCTCTCAATGCAAACTGAAAGGGTGGGATGTTTGGCTTTGTTAGGAAAAGAATTTTTGCCTTTTATGCTTTTCTCCTTTTCTGTTTTATTCTTCCTAACTCTCCTGCCTCACCCATGAGACTCTCCCATATGGACCGGTGGTACCAATATATAAAAATGAGCAATGATTGCCCAGCTGTCCTTAGTGTCCACTCCAAGAGACACAGCCCTGTGCTCCCATGAGCTGTATCCCTCCCCTGTGCCGCTGTGGGCATCAGAGGTGGCCTCATCCATCCCATAGCAAAGAGGAGCCTTAAAAAAACCCATGAGAATGTGCTTGAAGAGACCCATAAAATGGTGGGAGAGGAGCTGGAAAGGCAGGTCAGCAATTCAAGTTTGCATCCTGATGGCTCAGGACAAAATCCCACAGGGAAGGGAAGGCAGAGGGAGGTGGGGAGTTGAGGCAGGAGGAAGGATGAGCCAGGCAGCAGGCAGCCGCCCCAGAGGTGGCACATGCACAGGGACACCACTCAGCTAGAAAGTGCTGCCCAGGTCACAGCTGATTTGCTCACAGTGGGGTTGTTGCAACCATCTGACATGTCCTTCTTGTGAAGTGATGCTTTGCCATGGCCCAGGATTAATCCTGGGTGGGAGAGTGGGAATCCAGAGCAGTTTTCTCCTGGGGAGGGGGACGTGCCTGCAAAAACATCAGAAGCTGAGCAGGATCTGATGAAAGGAGACAAGTCACCATCCCAGGGACAGTCCTTACCAAAGGGATGCACAGGTGGGTGTGTGGGATGCAGCTCACCTGGGCACTTCATTCACACTCCATCAGGACTCATGGAATGAGATAACCAAAACCCCTGGCTGAATCTAATCAGCATGGAGGGTTCCAGCCTTAAGCAGGGAGAGGCCCAGATATATTCTCTGGAGAAAAAGAGATGTGAAATTAGTCTTGCCAGGCTAGGGAGTACTTTTAAATTGCAGCAGAATTGTTTGAGAGATAGCTCTGCTCTCCACAGGAGCTTCTCCCTATCCTTGGGATTTAAGCCTGTTAATAGTGGAGTATGATGATATTATCTGTTTGTATTGCACTTTTTATCACAAACAGTTCTTAAAGTGATTTGCTGTCGTGTCCTCTGGGAGCCGCTGAAACACAGACCCTGCAGGAAGCAGCAGCAGAGCAGCCACCACCCCCCTTACAAGTGTGGGAAAGGGACCATTTGGACAAAGAAAATCACGTCTTTGGTTCCTCAGACCCTCACAAACCAGCAAGGATGTGGGGTTTGTGGTCCTACCCAAAAGATCTGTGCACAAGAAATTCTGCTCTGTCTTTCTAGAGTGGTGGGATGGCAAAGCAAACTCTGAGCTTGACCAGATTAGGACCAGAGGCTCCCAGGAAAAGCAGTGGCTCCAGCCTCAAGTCTGACCCACCCCTCTCTCTTCTGCACCAGACCCACGTTCCCCTCAAAGAATGCAGCCTGCTTGCACCCCCGCTGCCCAGCCTGAGCCACCATCCCTGGTCCTCACACAAGAACACGTGGAAATGCATATCTCCAGCCCTCCTTCTGGAAAGATGCTCACACAGGAAAACCAGGGGCTATTTCTGTAACCTCTGCTCAGAAAACTGCCTGACCCACCAACACTAGAGCATGGACATGGGGAAAGTGGTGTTATGGGGAAAAGGAGATGAAGGGCGTAGGAACAGGGGAGGGGAAAGGAAGAAAGGAGTGAGACTAGGAGAAGAAAAGCAGAGGAAAGATCTACCCTCGGTGAGCAGCAGCCAGGAAGGGTAGGAGAGGGAGGGACTCATTGCAGCCACTCAGTCCCTGCTGCCATGCAGAGGGTGCAGGCAATGTCTTTCCCCAAGGATCTCTCTCCCTGAAAAGCTGCAGACGAGATTCCAGCAGCTGATAGCAGTGGCAGCAGGAAAAGATGATGCGAAGGCCCTTTGTCAGATTGGGAAACGCCTGCGTTTCTCACCCTCCCGTTGACTCTGAGGCTCTGTTCTCCAGCTCCCAGCCCACAAACGGGAGCACTGGTGGGGGTACAGAACTCTGGCTGAAAGCAGAAACTGCCTACTGTGTTTGGACACAAAATTGAGCTGCTTTCTTCCAAAGCGAACGAGGGAGGAGCCCAAACCCTGCAGCCTCCAGGCCAAAAACCCCAAATAATCCACCAACCCAGGTTCAAAGACCCCTGACTTCGCAGAATTAACCCAGGCTGCCCTGACCTCCCCCCTTGGCCATTGCACGGGGGTGCTGGGAGCTTTCAGGCAGCTCCCTGTGGCGCCGGTGCCACAGCCACCTGCACCCAAGGTCTGGCAGTGCTGTGACACCGTTCCCCGCGTGGCTGGGAGGGCAAGGCAGCTCCTGCCACCGCACATTTGCCACAGCATGAGAACGGCAAGAGAGGGGTGCAAGCCCCCCAGCGGGTGGCGCTGGCAGAGCTTCCCAGGAGAGCCATCACGGCTTTGCTTGGCGTGAGGGCAGCTGTGTGTGCAGCTCAGGACTAGCAAAGGCAGGACCAGCTTCCACCTGAACCACCTGGACACCCACAGTTGCAGTGTAGCTGCCTGCGAGCATCACTTGGTGATGCACATAATCAGGACAAGTATTTGTGTGTTTTTCCCTTTGAGGCGGATACTTTGCAGAACTGTTTCCTTTCCTAAAAGCCAAGTGCAGACGCTGTGCCCTCTTCTCCTTCCTCCAGCCACTTTTTAATCAGACACACTGGGCACAGGCACGCAGCCCTCAAGAGGCATTGTGGAGAGGCGAGAGCCTGCAGCTCCGTGCTGGGAATATCAGTGGAGACACAAAGCGATTTCACTCGCAGCTACATCGTTGCCTGACTGACACCCTGTAATAAAGAGATTCACCACATAATTACTGTGCATTTGGGATGCTGCACCAGTATTTTTTTAACCCGGTGACAGCTTTCAACAGTACTTAAAGTATATGTTTATATTAATATCATTAGTTATTTTTGTGTATTTTACAGAAAAGGTTTTCCTTGAAACAGTGAAACAGTAAACAAAAGCTCAGGTGTCTTCCAGAGACAACTCTTCCTCTACTTTCAGTTGAACTGTTGAAGTGAACTGCAGTAAACAAGCAGCAGCTTGACTTGATGCTAACAAAGGGCGCAGGACCAGGCGCTGCTGTTGAGACCCTCTCACCACTACGGGCTGATTGCAGGAGCCTGGAAAAATCTCTTCTGCACTTCGTGTCCTGCTGTGGCAGCACAGACTTGCTACATCTTCATACATGAGACACTGTCGGTGGCTGAGACCTGACCTCTGTTACACACCTAGGGCTGGGTACAGCCAGGACAGGAGCACAAGTGCTGTTGGACTCAAGTATCTACCCCAGCCTTGGCAGAAAAGATGTTAAACCAGGGTTATTACAAATGAGAGAAGGAACTTGGCATTTACTGGCAGGGAAAAACAATAATAAATGATGTTTTTTATTAAGAGATATTACCTAGAAAGTTTATTTCTACTCCAAGGGCTTCCAAGAGCCAGCAATGCAATAAAGAGGAAAAAAAGATGGGAAGAGGACAATTAGAATAAGGAAGATGATCAAATAAAAACACATAAGTACATATGCCTTAAGTCAATAACACCTAGATGTCACAGTTGGGTTTGTGCTTTTCTGCAATGAAAGAGAGGCCACATTTCATAAACTGATATAAATTATCCTGGAATCAAAATGAAAACGGGTACAAAAGAGGTGGTGGAATATTATCAGCCAGGAATAGGAACATGGGTTCTTCCATCACTGTCAGCAGCAAGCTGTGGCTCCAGCAGACGCGCAGAGCTCAGCCCCGGGGCTTTCTGCTCCACCACGAGGGTCTGGGCTGGTGCCAGGAGCCCCTGGAGATGCTGTGGTCTCCCCTCCTGTTTCCACAGGTCTCCAGACCCACCTGGCTACCTCCTGTGGCTGCACACAGCAGCGTGGGGCAGGGGCAGGCTGCCCTTTGCCTCCCACCAGGCACGGGGGCAAATCCCTGCCCTTCACAATGATGTATTTTAAAGATTCGTTTGTGAGCCGCGGGTAAATCCAGCCACCAGCTTTCACGAGGCCTCTTGGTCCTTCTCCTCAACATCCCACCACCACCAGCAAGCCTTTGTAAATCAGAAACACCATTTCTTTTCTTCCAGAAGCATGATCCTGCCTAAGAACTCCTCCTCCCACCGACACACAGAGCATGGATGCAGCAGAAGCCATCAGAGGTGATTTGTTCCAGCCCTGCTCTTTCCACAGGGCAATGCCAAAGAACCAGATCAGCACAAAGTCCTTCAAGGCAATCCTCTTGCACTCATGCTGGGACTTCACTAACTGAGCACTGACAAAGGATTGCTCTGAGTATTTCCAGCAGCCAGCCACTGCCCCATCACACCACACTCTTGGAGGTACCAGTGTGGTGGCTTCAGCCCTCTTTGTGAGCCCAGTACAGCTCCTGGTGGTGCCCCTCCGTGCCATGGGGCTAACACACCACACGGGAATACTCCTCTGCCTCCTGCTTTGACCTACAACCACTTCTGCCTGTGATGCCATCCCAGGGCTGCGTTGCATCTCCACAGTGGCAGTCACCCATCATTAATTAGTTGACTCAGGCATTTTTCCTGAGCTGAGGTCCCAGCTGGTACCAGAAGTTGTTGTCATCTGCCCTTACCTGTGCGACCTTGCATGGCTGGCACTCAGATTTAATCACTTGTTTTCTACTCATATTGAGATCACTTAGATCTTCTGGTATGACATTACGTGTCTCTGTATTGAGGATAATTCCCAGCATTGCATCTCCAGAGTATTCCATTAGCATAAGACTAATTTTTATACCAAGGTCATTAATTAAAACATCATATGATGAAAACATTGTCATTAATGAAACCTGTGCTTGAGAAACCTGGTGAAGTGTCAGCTCTTTGCTCAGTGCTTCCCTGCTCCACACTGCCCCACCTTTTATGCCACTAATTCCTACCTCCTCCCATTTAATTAACAGGACACGAGACAGGTGAGGCAGCCTGGCTGTGAAACTGCCCAAGAAGTGACATTTGGGGTCATAATGGAAAAAGATGACACGACTTAGGGAAGAGGCTGGTCTGCATACACACATCTTGCAAAGGTGACCCACCTCTGAAGGGTGCATCTCGACAGCCTTGACTCTGTGGGGATGAGGGGACCACACAGATGCTCTCAGGGACAGACAGAAGCCGTCTGCAGTCCCAACGATGGCCCAGCACAGTGTGACCCTCTGTTCCCACCTCCTGCTGGTCATTGCCTTGTGGGGGTGCGGAAACCATCTCTGGATTTAAGGGTCTGAATCTTCTTAGGTCTGAAATTGTTTAGGAAACACCCTGAAACCTTTCTCTTTCCACAGTGATTCCAGAGCAGGATCCTCAGCCCACTGCTGGAGCACCACAACCATGGAAAGGAGCAGCATTACAGCATTGTCACTGTTAGCACTCACTCAATATCTGTGTGTGTATCAAAAAGGAGGCCTGCAGAGAGGATACTGAAGTGCAAAGAGGCAAGAAAGAAAAGGTCCTCAACGGATGGAGGAAGCCACGGTATCCACGAGGAGCCGTTCCGGAGCTCAGCCCATGGGAAGGGCAGCACACACATCTTAGTTGCCCAGAGACTCCTTAACTTTTCTCTCTGGCTGAGTGGCAGGCAAGAAGTAACCTCAGTGATTGCATTTCTTTGTATGACCCCATCTAAAACTTTTGGCATCAGATAAACAACTCCCAAGGGTCAATTAACATGTCTTGAGATGATTAGAGTCTGACACTGATGAAACCCAGCAGTAATTAGCAAATTAAAAAAAAACCAACCCTTTTGATTAGTACTCAGCATAATTCCCTCCAATTATTCAAAGTTCATGACTACAGGGGGTGGAATATCTCCAGGAATATTTATTTATATCCCTATTTTTTTCCAATCAACTTTGTGAATCTAGTTAATCATCAGCACTTGAACTTGTTAACTTGGAGAGTTTCAGACCTGTCACTCTGTCTGATTGCTGGAGACAGCCTAGGGAAGAGTTTGGGGAGCACAGAATCCAAATACCTGTCTCAGGCAAAGAAAAAGCCACCGAAAAAAAACCAAGAAGAAAGGAAAAAAAATCCCAACTCACTGCAGCAGCAGAGAAAATAAAAATACAGCATTTTCCCTCTCTTTGTTTAGAGTCACAGCTTGGTGCTGGCATGTTTTGCATCAGCCTGTCAGGCAGTGCCTTGGAAAAGCAGGCAATGCACCTCCTTCTGCACACGGACAAAATCCTCTCCGAAGAGGTGCTCGTGCCTGCAAAGCCCAAGTACCTGGGCAAGAGCAGCCAAGGCAGCCAAGCTTCCCCTGAAAATATGCTCCATGGTAATGCAGGCAAAGAATGGCCTTGAGCTATTAAGCTCTGTGGCTGCAGGTGCAGCAAATCAGTGCCCCAGCCAGCCCCCAGCTGTGGCTGAGGCAGGGCTGACCTGCCCACCATCCATGGCAAGCAAGGGCAAGCCACTAAAAAAGCTGGAGTTGCTTTGGAAGTTGTCATTGCCTGCAGGGAAGCTTTGCTAAAGCATTTCATGCCTATCTTCAGATGGCATGAAAACAGTTTTCTTGCCCTAAATCCTCCCACATCCTTTCCAGCAAGAGGGAAGGGTCTGGAGACCAGGAAACCTTCCCTATCCACCCCCAAAACTGTCCCGTTGATCCATGCTCGTGGCTCTCTGTATGCAGAGCTGGGGTGGGGACATCCCCACATTGCTGTCAGGGGAGTGTGGATGGGCCATCCCACGGCTCCATCTGCCCCAGAACTCCAGAACTACCACTATCTCCTTGCTCTCATCAGTGCCCCAACAACTATGGGAGAGGAAGATGAACAAGGAGCCAGAGATGCCACTGCCTCAAAAGATCGAGGTGGTCAGAGCACCGTAGGACTCTATTGGGAAAGCATTGCAATGGAGTCAGCGCAGAACTTTTGGATTAAAGCCACACTTTGCAGAGTGGACAGGCACCCTCTCAGCTTGGGCAGAGACACTGTCCATCCTGCTGGCACACAGGGGCTGACCCACATGGGCAAGGGCTGGGGCCGTGGAGCTGTAACTGCCTGGAGACTGGGCTTGCCGGGCTCTGAGCTGCAACTTCTCCACCCTCTGCTTCATTAAAATCTTCTTCCCTGCCTGAGTGAGCCCTGAGGGATGAAGAAGAGTAGTCGAGATAGGAAGACATTCGCTTAAACCTTTCAAAGCCATTTTTCATTGGACTTTTCTATATTCATCACTGCAGACTAACAGAGATTTTCTTTCTAGTTTAGATGATTTTTTTTTTTAATTTAATCCTATCCAGCGAGAGCCCTCTAGGGAGCTCCTAACCCTGCTTTAATAACATGCTCATTAGCGAGGTTATTCAGGGAGTGGTTTCTATTTGACACTCCAGCATCTTTCCAATTAATGTTGCTTTAAAACAAGCAAACCTTAAAAAAGAGAGAATATCAAACAGCTCAGAGTCAGCACTGCTGGAAGTCTGCAATTTCCTCTGGATTTTCATCTCTCTTCTCTCCAAAATTTGGTTCTTGGATTCCCAGACATTTCCTGAGAGAGAACTAAATAAAAAGACTACAATGCCCTGCCATCCTGGCAGCTCAGGGACCTCAAACCAGCACCAGCACACCAAGAGGGACACCAAAGGTGGTTTTGCTAAGCTGGATTATATCCTGCGTGATGTATGCTCTGGGTCACACATGTGCAAGGTTGTATCCACGCACACAGATTGGTTCATGGGCCAAGGGATGACAGAGTGACATCCCTTGTCATCTCTGCAACTGGAAATCCCTCTGTCAGTTCAACACCTCTCAGCACAGGAGGTCTTTCCCTTGGTCCTCACTTGAGGATAGCAGCATCTGTGCATGGCACCATGGGATGCTGCAGCAGCTGGAAGGATCCCGGGTAGAGAGGCTGCATGAGCAAAGGGATATCACCACGTGTGCTGGAGCAGGCACACAGAACACCTCTGATATCTCTTAGAGGTGACCTGGCTTGCCTATATATTTACAGATTGACTTTTTCCTTTGGCTTAGTTATTCCATAATGGGATGATCCAAGGGCTGAAACAGCTCAGAACTGAGCTCATGTCCACCAAATGGCCTCACACATGGTATTTGCCAGTTGTGTGCCTCAGTTTCCTTTCCAGGAAGGTTTGCTCTGGACACACATCCCACAGCCAGGTAACAAAGAAGACGGGGAACCTGGCACAGCAGCTGCTGCAGAAGGTGAAGCATTGCAACACCAGGACATGAGTTACTGAAAACAATTTCAAATGCTCAGTTCGCCCACTGAGGCACTTCCTGCGCTGCCCCATTGCCCATTGCAGTAACAGGACCCATTAATTTCATTTTAGATGTAGAAAACTGAAATCTGTGTCGGAAGCGGGGAAAGCAGAGGCATTGCAAAGAAATACCACCCTTGGCAAGGCCACAGCTACAAAGGAAGCTCAATAGGGATGAATTTTGTTCAAGGGCCTGTTGAAGGGGCCAGCACATCTCCACTGACCAAAGAGAGATGCAGTCGTTTGCACCCTGGCTAAGCTTGGTCCTGGAGGGCTGAGAGCAAGCGCTGCTTGGGCCAGGAGTGAAATCAAAGCAGTAGAATGGCAAGAGAAGAGACAAGAGGGTTAAAAGCCTGTGAATTCCTCAAGCTAGTAAGAATATCAAGAAGAGATTTGCACAGGGCTTCCCTCCATGTTGTCCTCAAGTTATTCCCCACCATTTGGATGGAAATAAGTGGATAATTGTGTTTCCTACCACAGCTTGCTGAGCACATGTCTCTGCCTCTGACACAGGGAATAATGTCGGCATTACCCAGTTGTGTGAACAGCTAAACTCTGAGTAAGTCTCCTGGCATCCACTGCTCTCTATTATCCCAAGTCCCCCTTAGGCTCTTCTCTTTGCCTTCCCCAGTCTTACGCAGAATTTTGGCTCTTTCCTTGTTAATTAAATGACAGCCGTCTGCAGCCAGAGCTTGAATTACACCTGCCTAAAGCGATCTGCAGTGATTGGAATTGTCGTATCATTTTGATTGCAAAGATTCCCACGCAAGTCAAAACAAGCAGGGAGCACAGGCATATGCTGAGCTCTGTTACCAGGGCTGTGAGACAGCTTCCCTTCTGCCGACACGCACCCAAGGCCTATCCCAAGCTCTTCTTTGCAAGAGCTTAAGGGCAAGGCTGAGCAGAATGATTTATTATTTCTTTTCCCCTTGGGCTGTGGCTCCTTGCAATGGTTTGCAGCAGGAGCAGAAGATGCTGACGCTGGCCAGAGCTGGTTGTGGGACCCGAGGTAGTGCTAGAGATGAGGCACAGCCCACGTGTATCCGGCTCCGCTGTTTCAGGATTATTGCTTTACATCAGGCTTGCAGCAGCTGGTGTTTCCCTGGCTTGTTTTATGGCTGTGTTGGAAGAAGAAAAGCCAATGAAAGGGATATAACTGAAATAGGGCAAGTTAGAAGCAGGCACATAAAGATGAAAGAGTAGAGATCAGTGAGGCTATATGGAAGCTCTCCCCAGCAAGCACCGTGCCAGGATTTCCCTGGGATTGTCCGCTCCCTCTCTCCATGCTGCACTGCAGTGCTAATGCCAGTTCTCCTCTGCAGTCGCTCTCTGCTCCCCCATAAAGTCCCAATCACAAACACAAGGAATGTCCAAGACTTCCCAGTGAGTTGAGAGAAGTCTGTCCTCGCTCAATACAAGCAGAGCTCATGGGAGCCCACGATGGCACAGCTATGTCGGGAGTGCTGGGACAGGACTTGTGAGCAGCTCGGGGAGAGGAGGGTCAGGCGTTGGCTGAACACCTCATCCCCTCCTTCCATCAGCTCTCCCATCAAACAGGGCACAAGGTTTTCAGTAAATATCAAACCAGCCAGTAAATCCACAATCCAAGAAGAAAAATAATTGGAGGAAAAAGACTGAATTTGGGAAAATTGCAATGAAAATCCCTGGGGGAGGGAGGCAGAGGGAAGACACTGCCCTTCAGCAAATGAAAGTTTCCACTGTGGTTTCAAAGGGCAGTTTTCTTTAAGAACAGATCTCACTTACAAAGTGAAGCAGGGAAAAGGCAGGAAAAGTTTTTTAAAGATTGAATAACCTAAAGCAAAATATTTTAGTTCAGGTCCAGTGAGACAGCTGGGGTCCCCAGCTGAAAGAGACCGAGGGGGACATGAACCAAATTCTTCTCCCCTGATTTATTGGATCAGGTATCAGCCTCACCAGCTCTGCTCTCCAGCCCAGGGCCATGCCATGGGCACCTACAGGACACTGCTGGGGGAACCTCTCCCTGCTGCTCAGTCCTGCTACAGTGTCCTCACTCGGTAATTGTGGTGCCCCTTTCTGTTGCTACAGAAACAGCCATGATGTCATCCCCACGGATGAGGAGGTAGCGCAGCAGCTCCCGGGAAGGGCAGAGAGGTCACACAGGATTGTACCCTCCCTGCACCAAACCCCAGGACCCTGTCCTCGGGCATGCAGAGGGGTACCAGGGAAGGCAAGAGCTCAGGAGGAGAGGTGAACGGCTTTGTGTCCCCAGGAAGCACATTTTAAGCTTTCCATACTGAAAAGTCACTCTTTTTTTTTTTTGAGGTCTGCAATAGATTCTTCGATGTATTTGTTTGGAGCAATAATGACATCCAGTGGCTGGTTAGCTTAGTCCTCAAGGGGAATTGTGCAAGAGCATCCCCAGCCCTGTCCCTGTTCAAGGGTGTCAAAGTGGGACAGGCTGGAGCTGACGGAGTTGTTCAGAGGTCACTCCAGTCTTCTCTTGCACCTGGAAGGAACAGCACCAGGATGAGCCCTAGGGCTCCTCCAGCAGCTACAGAACCTGCTCCCAGGGCATGCTCCTGCTGAATCCTCCCAGCAAGCTCCAAGGCTGCTTCTTTTGAAGTTTAAAGTTTCTTGATTTCAGAAAGGGAGCAGAAGGACAGCCAAGAGCTCTGCCTCTTCTGGCCACCTCAGGCACGGCCCAAGCTCGCTGGAGGAGCACCTATGGTGAGCACCAACCCACAGAAGCGAGTCAGGCAGCGTGGGCACTATATGCTGACTTAGTTTGTGGCCTTGAGTGACAACAGCTGAGACATCTGAGGCCAGACTGAGCTATTTCTGTGCCCAGGGAAACCAGGGGATCCTGAAACACTGGGACACCATGACAGGGTACCTGAGCCACAGGAGGCCAACACAGGCCAACTTGGTGGGGTGTTGCTGTGGCCCCGAGCACTGTGCCCCACAGCTTTCTCAGCAATTGTCCTGAAAGGCATCCCCAGGCACATAACCTGAGGGGATGGGGACAATGCCTGGGGCACATCTGAACTCCAGCAACCTCAGCACAGGGGAAGCACTGTTGTCTGCATGGTGGGGCAGGACCACATCTCCTTGGTGTCAGGAGGGTGGTCTGGATTCAGTATCTTCTCCCAGCCATGCTGTCCCTCCATCAGCCCTGGCCAGGCTGCGTGTGTGGCATTTGCAGAAGCATCAGCTGGAGATCCTCTTGGCAGCCCTCCCCCTGAAAGCTCAGGCTCCCAAACAGGCACAAAGCCAACCCAAAAAAACCCAAGTAGCATCTCAGGGCCTTTGGCATGACACAGGGAGTTCTTGTCCCTTTTACCCAAACCAGGGGCTGGGACAGCACTCTGGGGATGTGACGCACAGCGTATCAGTGGGATTTACATGGGATGAAATGAGCCTCATCATCTCAGGCTCAGCCACCACAATGGCCTCATCACATCCCCTGATGACAACAAAGGCAGGAGAATGGTTTATTTGAAGACAGAGCCCAGCTGTTGGGTCTTTAAGGTCTCTGAACGCATCCCTTGCAGAAAGCTACTTTGGCAAAGGCTGTCAGGAGCACTTTCTCCGTTCACCCCTGCCAATGATTACTGGGTCAGGCGGAGGTTTCACTCCAGAGCTGATGGCTTTACATGCATGGATGTCCCTGGTTCCCCTCAAGGCTCCAGCAGCAAATGCAGCTCAGTTCACATGTGCCCATCCAGACCCTGAGCAAGCCACTGAGACGTGAAGAATACAGTTACACAAGCAGAGCAGCAAGCACTAGTGCCTCTGCCCTGGTAGCTCACAAGATGGGCTGAGCTGGCAGAGGGGCTGGCAGAGACCAGGCTGCCCAAGCTGCTGTCTGCAGCCGAGGATTCCATGGGGGCTGCACTCACCACGAGGGCTGTGGCACCCTGCACTGCTGCTGGGGTGGTCTAGGCAATTGGGATCGATGTGGGTGCAGGCCATGGCACCGTCTCAGGAGTCCTTGGCAGCAGTCATGAAGCTCTCCCTCACACGTGCTGTGGTAAGTGTGAGGTTTGCCCCATGGCTCTGCTTCTCCTCTCAGCTTCAACTGCATCTCAGGAAGAGCTACCTTTGCCCTGGATTGGCAGATGGAGGCATTCATCTCAAAGGAGACTGGGAGAATGTTGAAGTCTATTAAGCCAGGGGCACTACTTGCAGAGGGTGAACAGGCATCTCCCACCACATTGGAAGATATGCAAAGAGTCTTGAACAGTCAAGGACCCAGAATATTTGTTGATTTAAGGAATTATCTCTTTTGAAGCCACCTTAACAGGACACCATCTTATTTCATGATCTGTTCTCTCCACAGTGGCTTATGTTTCCCCGAGTGCACGAGCCTGCAAGCACTCACACACCTTCACTTCAGTGAGCTGGCTGCTGCAAAAGCTTTGCTCACGTTCCTCACTCCTTGGAGAGGATCACTGCAGGTGCCCTGCACCCAAGCATGAGTGCAGGGATAAAAGTGCCCCCTGCCATTGTTGTTAGCAGGGCTAGTTCATGGTTTAACAGCTCTACCAGCCTCTAAAATTCCTCTCTCCAGCTCACAGAGGAAAGGGACTCTGCAAAAATGGTGCTTCTCTGCTAGGTTTTTCATCCAGGTGGTGAATGAACAGGCTTCTTGTTCTTTTCTGCTCTTAAGATTAAAAGCCAGTGCACAGAGTCCTGTCTGCATGGGAGATACACTGTAGAGTCCAAAGTGTCTCACTCCTGTTGTTTCTGACAAGGCACCGGTGTTGCCAGCAATGCCAGGAGAGAAGTCCTGAGGCTCTCCCCTTGAAGTGCCATGTGCCAGTGTGACAAGGAACCCTCCTCTGAAGTGAGTGAGAGATCAGCCACAGCTGCTCCACGTGTTAGCTTGGCCAACACATCAACTGGATGGGACACCTTTATCTTCACAGAGCCTTGGCCACACACTGCCTGGGTCCAGGAGCCTGGTGGTCCCAGCCAGCTCTTCTTGGCCAGCTGCTGGTGCACAGGAGGCAATCCAGGACAGAAAGTTTGCTGTTCAAGCACAAGAAGACTCCTCAAATGTTTGGTAGGGATTTTTTTCCAGGACAAGCCAGCCTTCGTGAGCGTGCAGCACGGTGCAAAGGCAGCCTTCAGATCACTGCTATTGCTCATTTCTGGTCTGTGGAGAAGGGAACGAAGGGGAAAGAAAAGGCGAGGAAGGGAGGGAGAGGGAAAAGCTATTGCAGACCCAAAGGACCCTTCCAGCACACCACTTAATAGGCTTTCTCCTGTTATATTAGCACTAGACAATCAAACTGTTCAGCACAAGGTTATTTCCCTCTAGGATAGAGCGGTGACTTGGCGAATGCTTAAGGAGATCTAACAGACATGTTATTGCATTCCTGAAGGCTGAGGGATCACCAACGACCCGTGCTGGTCTCTAATTGCCTCTCTGCTGCTGGGCACGCTGGATTTGGAATGAGACAAACCAGAGGTTTCAGCTGAAGTCACCCTCAACCTTGCCTTTGTCCCGAGGAGGAAGAGACCCCACTCCCAGGCCGGTCTCCAATATTTGGCATTCCTCTCCCAGCTCACCTGTGCAGACACGTGGCTCCGCTGGGCTGCCATTGAACAGCTGCCACTTCATCCCCCTGAGAGCTCTGTTTCCTAATGCAGGCATCCAACCTTCCAAAGTGCTGTGGGAACAAATACAAACTGTACCGACAGCACCCGCCGATTACCTGCAGCAACCCCTCCTTGCCTGAGCTGGAGCCCCGCTGAGCACACCGAGTGCTCTGCCCACTGCCACGGCGCGTCCCAAACCCCAGTTTTACTGCCAAAAAGTGGGGTTTGGTTATGTAAATTGATATTTTTCTCTTCCAGCTCACGCCCACGAGGTACAGTTTTGCCAGTCACTAATTAAGGAAAATAATTTCTTTCCTTCCTTTAGGCGGGGTTCTTTACACCCTTATATCTACCTGAATCCTCTCTACTTTCCTCCACAGATTTAATTTCCTTAATCGTTTGCCCTTTAACTCCTCACCCCCACTCTGGTGCCTTACTGCCATGTCCCAGGCTGTGTGGGATTCCCCTGTGATGTTCCCTGTGCTGTACAACACGAAGCAGCTCCTGGGCCTTACACTCAGAACTTCCAAGTGGCACATCACCTGCCATAGGATCTTTTCTCACCTTCTTTCTCTCCCACCATTTCTCTTTCCCTCTTTCTCTCTCTTTGTCTCTTTCTCTTTTTCTTTCTCTTTCTTTGTTTTTTCTCCCTTTCTTTCTTTTTCTTCTTCTCCTTCTCCTTTCCCTTTTTCCTTTTTTCCTTTTTTCCTTCTTTCCTTCTCCTCTCCTCCCCTCCCCTCCCCTCCCCTCCCCTCCCCTTCCCCTTCCCCTCCCCTTCCCCTCCCTCTCCCTCCCTTCCCCTTCCCCTTCCCCTTCCCTTCCCCTTCCCCTTCCCCTTCCCCTTCCCCTTCCCCTTCCCCTTCCCCTTCCCCTCTTCCCTTCCCTTCCCTTCCCTTCCCTTCCCTTCCCTTCCCTTCCCTCCCCTTCCCTCCCCTTCCCTCCCCTTCCCTTCCCCTCCCTTCCCTTCCCCTCCCCTCCCTTCCCTTCCCTTCCCTTCCCTTCCCTTCCCTTCCCTTCCCTTCCCTTCCCTTCCCTTCCCTTCCCTTCCTTCCCTTCCCTTCCTTCCCTTCCCTTCCCTTCCCTTCCCTTCCCTCTCCCCCTCCCTCCCTCTCCCCCTCCCTCCCTCTTCCCTTCCCTTCCCCTCCCCTCCCCTCCCCTCCCCTCCCCTTCCCTTCCCTTCCCTTCCCTTCCCTTCCCTTCCCTTCCCTTCCCTTCCCTTCCCTTCCCTTCCCTTCCCTTCCCTTCCCTTCCCTTCCCTTCCCTTCCCTTCCCTTCCCTCCCCTCCCCTTCCCTTCCCTTCCCCTCCCCTCCCCTCCCCTCCCCTCCCCTTCCCTCCCCTTCCCTCCCCTTCCCTCCCCTCCCCTCCCCTCCCCTCCCCTCCCCTCCCCTTCCCTTCCCTTCCCTTCCCTTCCCTTCCTTCCCTTCCCTTCCCTTCCCTTCCCTTCCCTTCCCTTCCCTTCCCTTCCCTTCCCTTCCCTTCCCTTCCCTTCCCTTCCCTCTCCCCTTCCCTCTCCCCTTCCCTTCCCTTCCCTTCCCTTCCCTTCCCTTCCCTTCCCTTCCCTTCCCTTCCCTTCCCTTCCCTTCCTTCCCTTCCCTTCCCTTCCCTTCCCTTCCCTTCCCCTCCCTCTCCCCTTCCCCTCCCCTCCCCTTCCCCTCCCCTTCCCTTCCCTTCCCTTCCCTTCCCTTCCCTTCCCTTCCCTTCCCCTCCCTCTCCCCTTCCCCTCCCCTCCCCTTCCCCTCCCCTTCCCTTCCCTTCCCTTCCCTTCCCTTCCCTTCCCTTCCCTTCCCTTCCCTTCCCTTCCCTTCCCTTCCCTTCCCTTCCCTTCCCTTCCCTTCCCTTCCCTTCCCTTCCCTTCCCCTTCCCTCTCCCCTTCCCTTCCCTTCCCTTCCCTTCCCTTCCCTTCCCTTCCCTTCCCTTCCCTTCCCTTCCCTTCCCTTCCCTTCCCTTCCCTTCCCTTCCCTCCCCTTCCCTCCCCTTCCCTCCTCTTTTTCTCTCATACCTCATTTCCTTTGAATGCTCTCATTCCAACCCACAGCCACTATTCCTGTCCCATTGCCCTACTCTTCCTACATTTCATTTTAGGCCTCTAATTTACCCAGACCAAGTTACATTATCAAGAATAAAACTGTCCACGTAGTTAAAGCTCTGGGTCTCAGAGACAGGGGTTTATCTCCCAGCCCTGCCACATTCTATTTGCACAGTAAGGTGCTTAGATGTGACAGCAGTGAGTCCCACAGAAAATCCCTCCTCGGCTCATTTATAGCGGATGGTGTGGTGCATTCGAACATCTACTCCCTACAGGTGCACAGTTGCTCAATCCCACATTTTCCCACTCCATGTGACTCTTCTGTGGAGTTTAGAAACCTCAATACCTCCCCAGCCTGGCGCTGCTATGTTGCTAGCACAAAGCTGAGCTTCCCCTGTGCTGCATTGAGCCATTCAGAGCTCTTTTAAATGACATTACCTCTTCCTTGTATATTTTTGATCCAAAGCACGGGAGAAAGCTAACAGAGGGAAATCAGCATTTTAACTTGGTGATGTGGCAGTTCATAAGCAAGTCAGCTTATACGTGGGTTTAGATGATAAAGAAATTGGCTAGTGGGAAGAATATTTACAGGATTTTTTTTCCCAGCTTTGGAATTAAGGAAAATAATCCTACTAAATTAAACAAAAGTGATAATAATATAAAAGAGCGCTTCTTAAACATAACAGCTTCCTTCCTTGCCAGTACCACAGAACTCAATGTTTCCAACACATGTATAATGCATTTTTAATGTAAACAGCGGGAGGCATAATTCCAGCATAGGATGTGAAATAGAATGAGAAATTGTTCAGGAAGAGAACTGGGGAAATTGCTAACGCTGTACACAGAATGAAACTTTCTCCAAATCCCAAGCTCTGTCTGCAGGGCATTACAGCATCGATGCCATTATCACTGCACACCATGGACAGCTTATTGCTATTAATTACGTTAGCAAAATAAAGGATCCTTTCTGGCCGGACTGGATGGACAAAGTTAAGCCATGCTGGAAAAGCTGGATAAACCTCATTAAGGAGAATTTGGCACTGGGAGAGATAAGGTTGTGCATGCACTGAGTTCAGGTTACTTCAAAGGGAAAAATGGCTCGTGATAATGGATTTCTCAGGAGCCAGGACATGAGGAGCACCTTACTCATCCTGCAGGCAACTGCTCACAGAGGAGGGGAGGTCTTCCTGGGAAAGGGCCCTCCTCTCACCTTGCCACCTTCTCGGCCACGTGCTGTAACAGTGCTGCACCATAACTGTAATTTTGGGGCCATCAGCCTCTGTCCCTTTGTTTCAGGGCTTCTTGGTTAAAGAGAACGTGGCGAAAGGGCTGTGACCCCAGGCATTCACACAAAGGAATGGCAGATCCCTGGGGAGCTGCTGTTTCCAGTGGTTCCCAGTTTGTACAGATGGCTGGGCTGCACATTCTCCTCTGTTTGCTCCATCTTGTGCTGGCATTGAAGACACGATGAGGGATGAAGGAGTAGGTTTATTACGCATGCAGACAAGAGCAATCAGGGAGGGATGGCAAGGACACTTTGGGACAAGGCTGGAATTCAAAATGATTTTGACAAGTTGAATGAAATGGCCCCAAATACTGAGGTGAAATCCAAACTGGGGACAACAGCAAGGCACTGGGTTTCTGCAGGAGGCACAGACTGCTCAGTCCAGGGTGGGAATGAATGGAGGCAGGGCCTTTCTTCCAGAATGGAGCTGGGATAATGGCAGACACCAGGCAAGGGTCTGTTACGAGAAGGCACAGAGTCCTGCAGTTCTGTACCAAATGATGAATGGTCCCTCTCCTTATGCAGCCTAAGAAGGAGCACAGGAGGGGTGAGAGCCTTCCTCTCTCCCCCAGCTTAACTTTTGAGTCCTTAAGGCCTTTGAAAGATTGCCTCCAGGAGGAAGGGATGGCTCTGTTCTCTGTAGCTGTGGCAGAGAGGACAAGATGTCATGGGTTTAAATTGCAGCAAGAGCAAATCAGGTTAGACACGGAGGACTGTCTAACAGGGTCCTGGGAGCAGATAAACTTGGGGTGCTGGGGAGACTCCACGTCAAGGGCCTTAATAGCACAAGAGCTGTACATTTTTCTCTCCTGTTAGCGTACAGGTCTTTCCTCCCTTCCGTGGTGTCTGAAATGCCATCTGTGTGGCAAGAGGAAATTGGGAATTGCACCCATCCTCAAGGAGAGGAACTGGTCTGGGTTCCTCTGAAGCATTTTCCCTATCAAAGCTGGCAAGACCAGCTTATCATCCTATGTACTGTAACATTGCCTAGGATATTGGGAAAAGATAGCAGTGATGCTATTTTTGAAGGCAATATTGAACATAAATAGACATGGCAAGGTGCCAGCTTCAAAACATAACTGTTTCCAATAAAGCTGGGCGAGGCATTCAAAGAGTCTTTTGAAAAATCCATTAAGGCTCCATCAAAACAAGGAGCTTTTCAGGATGACAGACAGATAGGTGCCTCCTTCAGCTCCTTCATTGAAATAGAAAAATCAGGCACGTTTTCTCTTCATTTTCTTTCATTCAGATTCAGCCCCTCCAGAGGGGGAAAAAAAAAAGAAATCATTAAAGTTTCTGTTGCAGGGAAGAAGGCAGCACCATTTCAAGTTTTTACAGATCTTCTATTGATCAGGCTTAAATCCGCTGCGCGCTGCCTCCAGTCGAGCGCTCAGCTCCGCCACACTGCTGCTGACATGGAAGGAACTTAGCAGGCAAGCAGAGAGCTCACCAGTCTGTAACCCTTATCCGGTGCTCAAAGCTTCAATATGCAGCAGCTTTTCAAGGCTGAAAAGCCCAGG
This sequence comes from Dromococcyx pavoninus, assembly GCA_033558185.1. Lineage (NCBI taxonomy): Eukaryota > Metazoa > Chordata > Aves > Cuculiformes > Neomorphidae > Dromococcyx > Dromococcyx pavoninus. The sequence continues at coordinate 46,118 of JAUMJL010000357.1, read as the reverse complement.
CTTTTGCCTTTCCACCAGTAGGTCTTTGAACACCTCTGGGTCTTCATAATAGCAGCGTCTGCTCCATCATTTCGGTTTCTGCATGAGTCACTGTTCCACTCGTACTACTTTTCCCTTCCCGTTCTGCCTCAGAGATAAGATTTCTGTGTCCCAGAGTAGAGATTTGAGAAACCTCAGGCAATGGATTCATGTCCAGAAAGAAACGAATCTTTTCTATTACAAAAAGGGAAAAGGAAAGCGGGGGGGGGGAAATGGGTTTGTAGTAAGACTGTTCAGAGACCAAATTGGTGCTTCCTTAGGAAGTCCCTGGGATGTAAAGTACCAATTAACGTGCACATGATGTGAAATACTAATAGGCCAGGGTTTTGACTCATCCCCCAGTACAACCCAAGCAAAGAGTTTCAGTCGGCAACATAAGTAGTGATTTGAAGAGGGAAAAGGAACCCCTTTCATTTTGATCTGGATGTGCCTCCAGCCATAGCAGAGGGCCAGAGGAAGAAATGCTAGTCAGGAAATGCCAAGATGTGGAGATGTGAGATAATGGTGCCTGTGGTCAGCTGAAAGCCCTGGGTCAACACAATTCTTTCCCAGTCATGAATCCAACAACCTTTGCAAACTTGCACACATCAGCAAGGACCTCAGCCTGAAAAGGAACAATATACACTTCAGTTGTAGATCCCCAAGCACTGGGTCACACTAATCAACCAACCCACTCAGTGCCTCTGGCAGTGAGGTATTTTTAAAAGACTATTTTAGGAGACAGGACAAAGACCAAGTTGTTGAGAAACCCACCAGAACTGGTCATGTGATTAAAGAAGAGGCTCGCTCTACGTCTTTGCAAGAGAGCTGAAGGCTGGGTAGATGAGGCCCTCCTCTAGGAAAGGTCCTCATGACCAATCCTTGACCGTTCTCTCAAACTGTCCCAGGCAAGACAGCCTTGGTCCCCACATTGTGCCTGGCTGATTGATGCTCTGGACCAAGCAGGGCTGGTGCTCAGGCACTGAGGACAAACCACAGCCATTTTTTAAGCACTCTCTGTTACAGCTGCAGCACAAGCAAATCCATCAAACGGGAAGAGGAGTTCAGTTGTCACTGTCACATCCCACAGGAAGGTTTGGCTGACTCAATTAGAAGGCGTACATGAGTATTGATTATTGCCAAGTAGAGATACTCTCTCTCTCTCAACTATGTGGAACACTGTTAGTTTATTTGCCACCCCCAGGTTATTCTTAATTTCAAAACAATGTAATTGTTGTTGTTCCAAATGTACAATACAAATTGACAATATAACACAGCTCGTATTACCGCAGTCCCTACTGGCCTCTGATGAGTTAGTAATTCTGCCATCTGATTTCCTCATTTTTTTCCTTTTTGCTTGTGGATTCCACACTCTCTAGAAATGTGTTTCTTGTTTGTGTTCATCGCCAAGCCACCTCACAGACGCAGGCTGTCTCTGAAAGATTTTAGTTGCCCTTTGACTCCACCGTAGAGGAGGCTGGACCCATTCCAAAGATCTCCTCCGGTAACAGCAGCAATCAGTCACCCATTCCCAGAGAAACTTGTGACCAAGGCACTGGTGTGAGGTGAGGGTGGGTTCCTGGGAGCCAGCCCTTCTCTGTATGGTGGGACAACTCTTTCAGAGGGGACAGTAGAGCCTGTGAGCTCCCCACCTCAGTTTACACACAAAACACATAGGCTGGTGCTAAGCAAGGAACGGATGTAGCAAGCAGGATGTATCCTGGATGTCTTTCAGGATAAATGAAGTGTTAGATCCCCACCAAACACATCTGCCCATAGAACTGTTTCTTCAAGTGGGAATTCATCATCCCTGCCTCTGGAAATTAAGCCATTTGAATAACTTGCTATAAACCTATCAGCTTAAAGAAGGTCTCCCACAGCTGAAAATGGAGATCTCAAGGTCTTGCAGCTCCGTCAGAGCAACCAGAAAGGTCCAACTTTCTACACAAGCCTTGTCACTCTCCTGTCCTTGCACTGCAGCCTGGGAGCCCAACTTCTCTCACAGTTCCATGCAGTTTCTTGCATGGAACTGGCAGAATGCACTGACTGCATTGAATAAGGGTAGAGACCCAGAGGTCCTGGGATACGACCAGAGGATATTAAAATTCTCCATCTTCCTCTTGCCTGATGAAGGAGGGATGAACCGTGCTTGGGCCAGTTTGAAATTAAACTATTTCAAGTGTGTAACATCTATTACTCTCCTTGGGGATGACTCAGGATGTGAGCTACACATTTCTGGTGGAATGGTACTGGATAGGACAGCAGGGCCAGCACTTCAGCTCTATATTTATGGGTATTATCTGAAAAGCTTTATTGGATACATATTTTGCATCCCTCTCTCTGCAGAATCCACTTGACTTTCACAATCTTTTTGTTATTTTGCTTTTAGTAACCAATTTCATATGTTTATATATATATATGCTATACAGAGAGGATTTTGGTAAGAATTACTCAAAGTATGGAGAAATTGTAGGTACTTCCCACTTAACAAAGGGAGGGAACATGGAAATCCAACCCTGTGTGCAAGGCCAAAGGGGCTGGAGAGGGTCTGGCTCTTCTATCTGTTGCTGCATTGAGCTTCCCTCCTCTACAGGAGAGCTGCAAAGCACTTGCCTTGCCCAAAGGCCACCTGCCAAAGCTGCTGCTTCTCCTGACTCCCTGCCAAGAAGTGCTGCTTTCCCCAGTTATGCCACCTGTCAAGTGCACCCGAGTGCTCTCCCTGAGGGCTAATTACGAGAAGTGCCAGGTTCCCTGAAGACTAAATGCCAAGGGGTACTCCTACAACCAGAGCAAAGGTGCCTCAGCTTGCATTTCAGAGAGTGAGGTCTTCAGCACGTGGTCCCAAATGTCTGCTTGTCAAGCACTGAGCACAGATTTTCCCCTGGAACAGTGCTCACATGGGCCAAAACATGGGACCACTACGTAGCCAAAGACAGGATCCATCTGCGTTCAGATACACAACAGGGTGATTCAGTGCCAGCCCTAGTTCAGCACCTTGATTTTGGACTCTGTACCAGGTGCCCTCACCAGAGTGCATTCTCCTTTCTCCAAGAAGTGAGAGGTCCTAAGATTTCCTCCCAAACAGGGAAAAAAGAAGTAATATTTTGAAAGTTTCATAAAAACAGCAGGTCCCACGGGTGGTTTGGGTCAATCAAATGTTTTCCTTTGCTCTCTTTCCCCATGTAAGATAAAATGAGGATGAAAAACTGACATGAAGTGAAATGACTGCAACTTTGTTTGAAAAATCATCAAAGCGGAACATTGTAACCTAAAAGTTACTTTTGAAAAGAGAGTGATCAAAACAATATGGCCTGATATGTCAAAATAACATTTCCAACAAAAATTGCTTTGACATTTTTCTCAGGCGCTCTTCATTGCACGGTTCCCAAAAGGACCATTCCCGGCGATAGCAGGAAGAGATCATCCAGGAATTTTCTCCTCTTATACTTCTTTTTAAAGCAGTGGCAATGTGCATTGGCCTCTCCTTCTCTCTTCCTATACCATCTTTGAGATTTTTAGTCTTTTGTACAAAGGCCTTGTCATTATCGTTGGCCGTGGGGAGCACGTGTGTGAGATACACAACACCGTAGACCCTCGCAGATTTCACAGCTCTATCATTTTTGCCTGCAATAACAGGGGATTCGTCTGAACTGACAGAGATGTCCCCAAGACAGCAGTGATTTATCAGAAGTGCAGGCACATGAAGGAAAGCAATCCTGACGTGAAGGTCGCGCTATACGTTTCGGTCCATTCATATTCATAAGTCCAATGTGCATCTGTTTGCTGATGCACATGTAGAGAGGAGATATTTTAGATAGGATGGTGTGTGCTTATGCACTTGTCAGCATAGCATTGAGATGTCCAGCACGTAGTAGAAATATGTATAGGAGATGATAGCTGGAGCATGATTGTGTGATCCCTCAGCTCAAGATAGTACATGCTGAACTCCGTCCACACAAGCAGGATGGTACAGACCTGAACAGAGCATAATGAATGCCCTTCTTCATCATGCAGGTGTCACTTCTCCTGACTCAGATTCAATTACACTCATGGAGCTGATTGCAGATTTCAGCCTACTCTTGCATATCAAGAGCATATTCAGTGTTCCAGGGACTCGATGAAATAAAATGTCAGCACGTGGTCTTCCTTACAGCCCCTGGGTCTTGTTCATCCCTGGTGGAGCTACATAAAGAATGAGTCTGGCCTATTTTGTCAGATGCAGGGATATCTGTGGAATAGTATGTTCAATCCTTTATGTCAGGCCATCTATCTCTTCCCAGTAATTACTTCTCTGTTTGCTGGCTTTTTTAAAAAATACAGAATTTTACAGCAACCCACAAACAGAAGGTGGGGAGAATGAAAATGTTTAATTTAAATGTTTATCTACTCAAATTAAAGTTGGGGAAAGCACTGAGCATCTCAGGTGCTGGTTAACCTATAAATGAAAAACAATGAAGACAGGAGTGAGGAATATTAAATGAAGTGAATCCTTAGGGGAATTGTATCTTGGCTCATAAATAAGTCTGGGCTGCTGCAGGAGGGGAATGGGAAGGCTGGGCCGGGGAGAGGGGACAATCAGTGTCTTTCCATACAAAACCAGGGAAAACCTCAGTGGGGCTTGGGTAGGTTGGAAAATAGCACCACTTACAAAACAGTCTACGTCAGATTCATCCCACGTAACAGCAGTGATGGCTTTTGCCTTCAAAAACAAATAGTTCCATGCTTGCACAGAGCTCACATACCCCTCATCTGGTAGCAAAGATGGATATTGAGACATTTTTCTTAGTTCTGCTCTCTCCAGCTTCCCTGTGGGAGCTGATGCTGTGGGACCCACATTGCATTGTTGTGTAGGTAAGTAGAAACTCCTCTCAAAAGCTCTAACTTGGCTTTCAAGTCAACAGCAAATAAACTTCTGCAAAGAATGCTGAGTTGTAATGCAGGTCCCAGCTGGTTTGGGGAACATTGTTCTGTTGGAAACCATATTTCACGGTATGTAACTGTGACAGGGTTTTCTGAAGAAGGCCAAACATGTGGGAACATTTCTCACTCCCTGGAAGTTTAATCGTTGTTCCTCAGCACAGATTTACAATTTAATTGAAAAAAATTGAGAGCAAGAGAAGAAATTTTGATTAACAATGCTCTTAATCATCAAAGCTTTCACTGGGTGCCACCTGGTTCCACCAACCCAATCCATAACATGTGTTAGAGGACTGACAGTAAAAACATTCAGAGAGAAGAATAAACAAAAAATGAGGCAAATGCTGGTCTTTCTGGCTCAGGAGTAACTCCACAACATAAGCAGCTCTTCCACATTTATGTGGCTGCAGAAGCTCAGCTTGGCCCAGTGCCTTCTCAATATTGAACAATTTTTCTGCCTTCTAATCTTTAGGACCTTTCCCCAACAAGCATCCGTTCAGGCTCCTATTTGTAATGTTTGCATGGTATATCAGGAAACATCTCTAAAAAGAGACATCACTCCATGGCAATGGAACTCTCTCTGGGAAATTATCTGCTGTGCTGCAGGCTGTAAAGGGGAGATCTGTTACCATTCAAGAGCTGCTCCATTCAAAAACTGCTGAAGCAAATAGCAAACATTCTCTGAGTCAACTCTGAACCAAAGTCCCAGCCAATATCAGGGAGCCCTATTCTGTTAGAAGAGCCTCTTTTCAGATAAGACTTTCACCCAAGGTTATCCGAACACTTGCAATCAAGTGGCATTTTGTGCTAACATTAATCCAGCTGTCCTGGCCACGTTCCAGTTTGAGTAACAACGTTCTGCCAACCTAAATTCCTCCCGAGGTTTCAGCAGGATGCAATTTTCTTCTCCCTTTTTGTCTTGTGTTTCTGGGTAGTTAATTCTGGACAGCATAAAAGACTGACAGCTTTCCACCCCAGTGCTGGCTGCATTTCACTGATGGGGAAAGTGGACCTGGAAGTGAGTAGGACCAAAATGCTGCGTGAAAACACATTATTAATAATAAATGAGTTTTAAAACACATTTGTAATTTAAATTGAAAGTACAATTTCAAACGCAGAGCAGGAATACTACTGAGATCTCCAAGATTATTGGCAATTCCAGCAATCAGAACCACAAAGTGTATTTTAAGTTGTAATCAATACACTTATGACACAAACAAAAGGGAGATGTTATATAAGGATTGTTTTCCACCAGGGAAAGTCCTGACAGCCAGTTATTGCAGTGAGGAAAGGAACTCATCCAGATGGACTCTCCGTCACACTAATGAAGCCGTCTCATAACAGAGACCTCATGTATCTGCTGTGACACTTAGCAAATCCGGGCATGAATAAATAACCAAAGTCCAATTGAATTAACCTCCAGCTGATCAGCACTACTAAACAAATTATCCTAAACTCTGAATGAGATTAGAAGGACTAGCACAGGCCAAAATCATGTGGTAGGAGTGTTAATTCAGTTTAATAAGTTTAAAACTAACCTCCCTGTGTTCTCTGATCTCAGGATTTCAGGGCAAACTGGTTCCAAAATGCTCTTGGAAGAGACAGGAAAGGAGGCTCACATGAAGTGAAGTCCAAAAACATGAGTTCAGCCTAGAGTCACCTAGAGAAACAGAAGAAGAATTGCAAGCACAGAGCAGAGAAAGGCTTAGGTAGAGCATTTCTGTCAGAGACAGAGAGAGTAGGAAAATGACATTGATTTCCTTATGGAATATTCCAACCTCATTGCTTAAAAGTTGATAGTACATCTACTTTCCTTGATGATCATCATTGCTGGACAGAAATAGGAGATAAACACCTGTGAAATGAGGGACAGTATTTTATTTGAATGCTATTTTCTTGAGTATATAATTGTATTTTTCTCCTGAGAGTACATTTATAGCGTCCATCAAATGCACAATTCAATTATCACAAACTTCAGCTCATTACTCAGAATAGCACTAACAAACAATTTTATACTTATTTCTTTATATGTGATTCATAAAATTCTTTATGTGGTCAGTTAGTTTTAACTTCAAATTTCAGCTTTAACAGACTGAACATTTTGTAGGTTTCTGGAAATGTCAAATCTGCTTCCAAGAGAAAATATTTATTCTGTTACTCTCTAGAGACAGGAATGGATATAGTAAACTCTGCAGGTTTTCTGAAGTGGAAATAACTAGGATGTGAAGCACTTCTAAATACCAATTCATGCAGCATATGCATGTGCCTCACAAGATCCTTCAAATCACAATATTCCTCATAAATGTGTTTCTAATCTTGTGTCATATGGCTTCCAGTTTCCTAAAATCTCACGCTTTTTCAGGGACAGCAAGTGAATCAGGTTAGTACAGGTAGATGAAGACTGAGATCTGAGAGCCTCTACATCCCACGGATTGGTACCTGCCTATGTTCTTTTGCCTTGTCATGGTGTGTCTTTATGAAGGTCTGACTTTGATTCTTTATTGTGATCTACAACATAACTGACGTTTTATGTGCTAAACTTCAGCACCAGAGAGGATTTTAATTTTAAATTTAATTTTGACTAGATGGTAAAAAAAATTAATGGACTATGAAAGGGGAAGCACTCAGACACCAGGCACTTCCATCATCTCTATCTTCAATACCTATAAAAACCTCAAAAATCAGACGGGGGACAATCTTCACCTAACATTCCAGAGTAATTCAGAATAACCAGCAATCATTTTGTTATTGTTTCATTGGCAAGGCACAGAGTTGCCCACTTCATCAGTAAGTGCCTCAGTGTTTCCACATATTTAGGTTTTACAAAATGAATACCTCCTGTGATTCTGAAACTTATGTTATACAACCCTCAAAATCGAATCATGACCCATCTACCGCCTACTTTGCCGTTATTTATGCAGTATATAAATGAAAAGTAAATATTTATTCTCATTCTGCACTGTGTGCACTGACTGATATCTCCCAAAGTTAACAGCAGCATTATGAACTGCAAATGATGATACATTTTCAAAGTTGAAAACATTTGGTTATATGCCTCTTACATTTTCAAGTATTCCCAATGCAACTTCATAACTGTCTTGAACATAATGAGACAATGGATTTTTCCTCTTTCAACTGTGTAATAATGAACAACTATTAGAAACACTTTATTATTTGCAGAGTTTGAAGGATCAGTGGCCACAGAGAAAATATCCACTCTTCAACCAAGTTTTTAATTGTTTTCTCACTTGAAAGAGGAGCTAATTTATTACTGGCAGCACACAAGGCATTTGTCTCACCAAGAGATATCATTTTAACTATGGGTGAATTCTAGACAACAACACTACTTAATTTGTTGTCACAATTAAGTGATTTATACAACTGGCTATACTATTAGCATCACACTAATACTCTGACACTCTCTTGCTGCTTCTGCAAGAGCCATGCTGTTATTTTCTGTGTTTTCACACTTCTTAGGAACACAGTGGTATGAATTTTGTTCTCAGAAGCTATGCTACAATTATTTTTTACTTCATTTGCATACTGTCTTTCATCTGACAGACCACCCCGAGCAGCTGAAAAACTCCTGCATATAGTGAGCTTGATGGTAATTACTGCTGTCTTCACTGATCCATGGAAATAATTTCTTCAGCCATTCCGGTAATACAAAGATTCTGCTGTTCACAAGGTGGATCTGTTGATGGATGACACCAGGCGTTGTCATGGTCGTGATCTATGTGGGGCTCTTATTTGACAAACGAAAATTATGTAAACAGTACTCAAACTCAATCCTGTCTCGTGATGAGTCTGTCTGCTCTGTACCCCCTGGCTACGGTGTCCAGTACAGCCAGCTGCTATCTCATGATAAATATCTGGAATAAAATTGTCATTAGACAGCACCCAGTTGACTGTGTGATGTAATCCTGACTCTTTTAGGTAGCTGGAGCTCATTGAGCTCTCTTAGTTAGTCTGCAGCTACTCTGCAGATGTTTTTCTCACATTTCGAGAATGTCATTTTCATTTTAGTGGTTGCTGAAATAATTCCTGAATATTTTTTGGAAAGAAATGTAGGATTTGCTGTTTTTAAATGTACTGAATACATGAAAGCTACTGCTGTTCCAGATCAAGCACCCAATAAATTGTTTACAGCAATATTCTTCTGTAGGTATGACTTGCCACACTTGTGCCAAGCTCTGCCATCTCAGCAGTAGCCCCCTTCTGAAATTCTCCTCCAACACCAAGGGAGTTCCTTTCTCATCCCAGCCCCGTGGATCTGAAGTCCTCCTTCTCCAGCAGCTCAAAAAAAACCACAACTGACACAAGCATAACAAGGTCCTACAAGGGCTGGAGTTCTCTATTTATAGGTTGCTAAATCTGACTAAAAATTTCCAAAGAGCTCCAGTCAAATTGTTACCTAGATGTTTCCAGACCCAGCCAGACTGTTCTGGCTTACTGCCATGTTTTCAAACCCTACCCTGTGCATTGAGCTTTCACAGGAAAGTATCCCAGTGTGCATATGTGGGCAGTTACTGTTTACACAGCCATTAAGGAACATTCACATATTGTTTCCATACTAAGTTGCAAATGCAAGAAAATAAGATAACAGCCTCAGGCATGCAAAGACATCCAGCATTTCCATTTTGGATGTGCAGCTGAGGGCAGCTCACATAGAAAGGGAAAAATTTGGGTTTGAGCTTTCTCTATTTTTCTCTTACAAGACTATTTTTTTTGGCTCAATTCTATGTCAGGGGAAAAAAAAAGTTTAACCAACAACTAAATAGCTTCAGTGGTTTGGCAATGCCTGATTGATGGGCTTAGCTTTTCACTTACTCATGCAAAGCATGAAATAAGAGATGTCCCATACAGTAAGAGCTGTATGGACAATTTATGGATGAAGGAAACCTCTTAGACTTGTCTGTCATAATAAGAAATGATAGTACTCATTATCCAAGGGAGCACAGAAAAGGGACCAATGCACAGAAGAGCCAGAATCCCCTCACCTTCCTTCAAAATATGAGAGCATAAAATGAGAGCCGTGGAGCTTTAACTCTGAGAGTGCTGCTCAGCTATCACCTAATCCTGGACATGTCTGAACTCCTCAGCTGCTCACTCTTTAATCTCAGGCTTCCCTGCAAACCTGCTGTCCTGCTTCTGTCCATGTGCAGAAGCAGCTGGGTTTTGGTCATGTTTGGCTGGCCCATATCTATTTCAGGCTGAGATCTAGAAACCAGGAGATAAAACAGGCAACTTCAGCAGCAGCAGGCTTAACTCCTGACTGTGGGCAGCCAGGTTCAAAGCTGCACTTCCACTTCGCACCAAGCAATGACAAAGCCTCTCCCCACTCACTGCAGAGAGAGCCAGCCAGGGAGACCTGACTTCTGGGGCTAAAGCCAGTCTTTGAGAACAGCCCCAGTCATGCTCCTCTACCTGTTCCCCCAAGGGCCTCAATTCAGCAGTGTTTTCTGAACACTGCCTCTGCCAGACTCTATCTAAATGCAGTGGGAACTGCTTGAAAGCACCAGGAGGTGGATTTCTGCTATGCTTCCTACCCCTTTGACACGACAGCCCCACGGAGAGTGCTCACACAACCCTGCACCACTCACAACCTCCAACACTGCTCTGATATAATAAGGGAAAGAGGAGAGCTCTGATATTGTCTGACCAGAAGAATGTACTTAAAAGCAGTTCTGCTCCACGTACCTGATTTATAACAAGGGTGAGAATAATTCCCAAGCAGCTCGCACATCAGGGAGCAAACTAATTCCTTTCCTTGCTCCTTGGCTGCGCAGCCCAGAGCCCAGCAGCACCTGAGGTTCCAGCTCACAGTCTATATTCTGCACCATAAAAGATACAAGAGAGAAATCTAAACTAGAGAAGTAATAACCTGTAAACTAATAAACCAACCCAGCACTTTGATAGCTAGGCACTCCCAAGAGCAGGGATTATTAATGGATGTCTTGAAACACTCTGTGTCTAGTTTTTGAGAGAATTGGGAAATATTTCTGATCCTCTGTGGACCTTACACATTTGTTCTATAAGATCAGTTCAGATAAACGCAAGGATTATTATAAAAATCAGCTTCCCTTCAGTCTACAAACATGGAGGCACTTAAGCAGTTTAAAAAGAAGAGTAGTAAGAAACTGCTGAAATAAATAATAATAAACGTACAAAGCTGCAATATTATGGGTAGTTTTTCTTGTCAAAGTATGAGGCTGCACAGTCATTGATTTTCTCTGGTAATTGAGATAGTGACATGCACGACTGGTGTTTCTTCAGCAGCAAGTGCTCGGGAGTTGAAGAAGGGATCCTGAAATCCTGCAGAATCTCCAGCCGAGAATTCGATGGCTCTGAGCTGCTGTCTGTCTCGATTCTTTATTTCCCTCGAACTGTAAAATGGGTTACATTAATAATTTATTATGTTGAAAGACAGTTTATGATGCTAGATGTAATAATGTTTGCAATGTGATGAGGCATCCTTGGAGGGAAAGTGCTACAGATAACAGGAGTGTAAGTATGGATACATGTCCTTCTCAGCCAGAACATGCTGGGAAGCAGGTGGCAGGCAGACAGACCCCCTTGGGAAGGGTCTCGTTATCTACCATAATGTGCATTCTCAAAACTCTATCCCCTGACCCGGTCATACAGACAATAGAGGCCGTCTCCTCAGTTCATTTTTTAAATGTATTTATTTTCAGTGATGAAGATTCAGTGCTCAGTTACCACCTGCCATCTCCTTCTTCAGTTTCTTATATCCTACCTCACCCCATGCCAACATGAGATAGTCAATTGAAATTGCTGAAGATAACTCTTTCACCCCTAACTAATGAAAACAGTGGAGTACGATGTTTCAATGTAAATCTGAACTAGTGAGGACCCTCTTTGTCCTCCTGTCACATGAAAAATCAAATGCAGGCTAGCAAGGATGGCAGGAAGAATCTGGTCCTTTGTGTTTCATGAAGTAAAACTATTCTCCGGAGAAGGTAGAGCAGGAATAAACTTCTTCATAAGTCAAGAGGCTTTACTGACAAGAGCTGCTATTATCTTCATCAAACAGGCAAAGCCTTGAGTGACTCTGTTAAGCAAGAAAGAGGAATTTTTCGCAGTACTGGAAAACAGACTATTTGCCAGATTGCACGGAGTGCAGAAAAGGTATAAAACCTCTACGTTTGAATTAACCACGAGAGTAACCGGCTGAATTAAAAGCTTTTCGTGGACCTCTGCTGCTCTCTAGCGGTGCCTGAAAGGAATCTCAGCACAAAGTTTACACGCTCTCCTCAAGTTCTCATAAAATTTTTAATGCAAAGCAAAAAAAATAAAGTGTGGAAGTCCTTAAGAAGTGTTACCTGAACACTTCTTCGAGCCCACAACTCGAGCAGCACAGGTGGGATATTTTGTGTGTGCTGGGAATGACAGTAAAGGAGAGGTAACATAAAGAAATGAAAGTTTGGAGTGTATTTTAGATGCAGCAATTGCATAAGTCTGGAAGGGTTCAAACCTCTGAGAAATTCCAGTTTTCAGAGCTTTGTATAACTTAGTGTGTATATATATAACTTCGTGTAACTTAAATTATTACTTATGAGTACCAATATTTCAAAGGGGAAAAAAGCTCTGAATTAACTGTGTGTAATTAACAGAAACTAATGCTTGCACACACTGCTCACAGGACATAAATGTTTCTCTCTGCACTCTTCGTCTAATGGGAGGTGTCACTGCACATGCCAGGGTGGTTGGAACTGGATGGTCTTTAAGGTCCCTTCCAACCCAACTCATTCTATGATTCTATGACAGAACACTCTGACGGCCCAAAGCAGCCTTTTTTTCCTGGGAAAGCACACTCAAGGGCTTAAAGCATGGCTCAGCACCACCCAGTGGGTGGGAGTAGTTGCAGCCCACGTGGAAACGGGGACAGAAGAAAATAAACATCAGAACCTGCTGTCTCCAGGTTCCCCCTCAGGGGTCCGAGGAGGGGTACACGCAGCCACGGGTGGGTTCCTGCCCTGTGACATTGCCCCCCATGATGGGAGAAAAGCATAAAACAGGCAAAGACCAGGCGGGGCCGGCGAGGGGGGCTGTCCCTGAGCAGAGCAGGAGCGGTGGCAATGGTGTTACCATAAAAGCCGGCCAAATAAAACTCCCAGAAACTGATTTTTGCAGCACCTGAAAGCAACATTCCTTTATTGGCACCAGGTGAGCGAGGGACTTTCTCCTGCAAAATGCTCACCCCAATTTGGTGAAAGGTACACTTATAGAACTAGGATTATGTTTATTCAACATATTTCCTTGAATCTATTTACATATTCATATTGTTTCTCAGAACTCAGGCATATATATCATAATGTCCTTTGCACTTGTGTAGTCGCTTCTCCTGGTGGTCACTACTCCATCCTTTTCCTCAAGTCAGCTGTTGATCGAAGAGGAAGGTTTGCCTCTCCCCATTACTTTTGGCTGAGTTTTACTCTACAAGGTATCATTCTGGCACCAGTTCCTCTTAAATCTTCTTTTCAAGGTCTCTGCTATCTACCAGCTACAAATGCACATTCATCAAGTTGCACCAGCGGGGGCTTGAACTAGATATTAGGAAAAATTTCTTCAGCAAAAGGGTTTGCAGGCACTGGAACCACTATCTAAGGACGTTGTAGAGTCTCCATCCCTGGAGTTGTTTAAAAGACAGGTAGATGAGTTTCTCAGGGATGGTTTAGTAGTGGACAGGTACGGTTGAACTCGGTGATCTCAAAGGTCTTTTTCAACCAGGTGGGAAAAAAAAAAAGACAAATTTTGTGGATAACCCTAGGTTTGCTTTAAATACACAACTAGAGTTGGGCACCACTGCAGCGGATAGCAAATACACAGAGTTGGATGCTGATTTATATACTATTCTTACCTTGATTACATAAGGTATAAAGCCTTTCAAATTTTCCATGGGGTCTTCACATCCTCAGAATTCCATCACTTAAGCCCTCTCAGTTCTTGTTTCTCAACAAACTTCTTTCTTCTTGTCTGTTTCAGTCTGTCTCACTTTGTCCCTCGCTCTTAATTACCGAAGCCCAGCTCTTACACAAACACACCTGCTTATGTTAATTTTGCACCTTTCGTCTAACATGTTCTTCTATTTGATCAGCATGACTAGGTTTTAATCTAGAACTGCTAATAACTTTATCTTCACTCCTGGCAGCTCTCAGCAGCAGCTCAGAAAACTTCCAACGCTAAATTTCTCTTTGACAATTCTATGATTCTGTGACCACTTTTGGCAAACCAGTTCTTGTTACCCAGCACAGTGTGCGGGCTTGACCCTTCCTATCTCATGCGCTGCAAAGTGCTATAAAGCTGCTAAATTGAGGTGTTTCGCTTAAACAACCCAACTACCCCAAGGCCTTTCCGCTGTGTCTTTAACTCGCGCTAATGGCGGAGGGAGGAAGGGGAGAGGGGGCGCCGCTCGCGCCATCGCCCGGCGGAGGAGGCGGAGGCGGGGAAAGGCGCCGCTTCCGCCGAGGGTCCCTCCTCTCTCCGCCGAGCGCTGTGGAGCCCGGAGTGGGGGCGGAAGCGGGAGACGGCGAGGGAGGGGCGGCCACGCTTAAAGCGTGCTGAGCGCGGTAAATGGCGGCTCCTCCGTGCGGGGGCAGCGCGGGGCGGCTCAGCCTCCCCTCCGGGCCGGGGCGCTCCTGCCCGGCGCACGCACCGCCGGGTGCTCTGAAATCGGCTCCACCTGCGCATCGGGGGCCGGGGCACCTCTGCTGTGGGGACGGGGGGGACAGCGCGGGGGTTCAGCCTGGAGGAGAGAAGGCTCTGGGGAGACCTCGTAGCGGCCTCCCGGTACTGAAAGGGGCTGGAGGAAGGCTGGGGAGGGACTTTTTCCAAGGGCCTGGAGAGATAGGGTGAGGGGGAACAGCTTTCAACTGTATGGGGAGAGATTTAGATTAGACATCGGGAAGATATTTTTCACGATGAGGGTGATGAGACACTGGCACAGGTTGCCCCGGGAGACTGTGGCTGCTCCATCCCTGGAGGTGTTCAAGGCCAGGTTGGATGGGGCTTTGAGCCCCCTGATCCAGTGGGAGGTGTCCCTGCCTATGGCAGGGGAGTGGAACTGGATGGGCTTTGAGGTCCCTTCTAACCCAAACCATTCTATGATTTTAAATGAAGGGAAGGGTCTGGGGGTTGGAGCTCGATGATATTTAAAGTCTCTCCCAACCTAAACCATTCTATGATTTCTATGGCCCCTGGTCTCTTTTTTAATCTACCATTATTTTATTGTTGTTTTATTGTGCTTCTTTTTTCCACAGCAATGGAAGCGAGTCCCATCGTGATGTCCAAGCAGCGCGAGGAGGTGGTGCGTGGGGTCCCCACCGAGGTGGTGTGCACGGCGTTCTCCAACTCCGTCCTCGTGGTGGTCACCCAGTATGGCAAGATGGGCACTATCGTCTACGTGGACCCCAACACGATAGGTGACAACGTGGGCAGGCCCTCGCTCACCACAAAGGTGCTTCTGGGCAAGGATGAGGTGAGAGCTGGGTGTACAGTGCACGGGCAGCAAAGATAAGGGGGAAATGGGGTAGGTGGGGCTGTGTGAGTTGGCAGGAGTTGATGAATCACAGCAGTTAAGTGGTGTTTGCACAGTGTTAAGATTAATTTTAAAATCTCTGCTGAGGGAAGAGGGGATCATCACAAAAGTATGTGCGCTCACCTGCTCTTTGACATCAGGAAAGTTTAACTAACCGTGAGTGTTTTGGGGATCTGTTGTTTTGTGTCCTACAGGATATGGATTGTTTTGCCGTGTTTATGGAAAGTTTGGTAAAGGTCCTGTTGATTTAAGGGTTGCAAGATAAAATGTGCAGCTGTTGATAACCTTTTTTGGGTTTCAGTTCCAGTGAGTTTGTTTTCAAATCGCTTTTCTCGCCCCAGCCCCAGTTTGTGCCAGACCTGTAATGGACTTAAGTTGCCCTCTCCTAAGGTGCCTGCCAGCACTTTCCCTTGATAAAGTTTAATTTGTTTTACCTCAACAAAATGAGTTTTTATCGATCATTTCACAAAGCTGGAGAGAAAGCAGAAGAAAATGTATTTCACAAAGTGTCAACTAGTCAAGCATTAAAACAAAGTTACAGAGCTACAACATTATGGGGCTTTCCATCAGGGCTGGAGCTGTCAAATATTACTTACTAACCTTAACTGGAAAAACTCTAGCAACACAAGTTGTTCTTAAGCACTGGTCTTCCTTCTCTTGATGGGAGACGGCTTTGCTTTCCCTGGTGTGACAGCTGGCAATTCTGACCAACTCCACTCCCAAGCTAGCTTTGTGTTTTATTTGGAAATGGAAAATGCCTCTGTTCACTTTCTTACATAGTATTTTTAAGTAATTTTACCAGCATAATCAATCTAAAATTTAAGAAAAGGCTTTCAAAAATTTGCTACCTTCCTGCTTGTCACCATCAGCGTCTCCATGCAGGATGGTGCACATTTCCAAACCACACTGGTAGGTAAAATCAAACAGACTCATCCTTCTGATGAATGCATAACTCTGAGTGTAAATAAAACCTAAACAAGCTGAATGGTTCAAAGCTGCACCAGGGGAGGATTAGACTCGACATTAGGAAGCATTTCTTTACTGAGGGGGTGATGGAAAAGGCTTCCTGGAGAGGTGGTTGATGTGTTACGAGATGTTTGGACAATGCCCTTAACCTGCTTTAACTTGGTCAATCCTGGATTGGTCAGGCACTGGAACTATGATTGTTGTAGGTCCCTTCCAACAAAAATAGTCTGTGCTGTTCTAGTCTATTCTTGTTAAGGAAACCTCATTAAGAAGATTATATCCCTTTTCTTTCATGCTTATTTCTGTTTTTCATTATTGTATTAAAGTCATAACGAACGTGTCTTTTACACATGGCATCCAAAAACTCTGTATATAACACCATTTTGGTGTCTCTAGAAATTCCAAAAGTAACAGTTTTTTCCAGAGCTTGTCAGCAGAACAAACCCTCTTCAGCAACAAGTTTTTAAAAGGAAATTGTACTTGGAGACTTCCTCAGAAATCTGGCCATGATGGAAATAGAGGCATTTTGATCAGTGGCATTTTATATAATTTGATATTTGGTGACGTAGTTTGGGTGGGAGGATTAGCAGAAGGGAAGATTCTCTGTACCAGCTTCCCAGGTTTTTAAAACCAGTGCAAAACTTGGTTGAAGTGCAGCTCCAGGTAAGTTGTGTTCCATGGTGGTTTGGGTGGCTGTCACTCAGGGCTCCAAACTTTTCCTTTTTAAGCTGGTTGAGAAAGTGCTTCCTAAATTCCTTGTACGGTGGCTTGAGGTTGCTGACCATCCACACGGTGTGACTGTTCCCAGTTGTGTTGGAACCACTCAGCACAATGCACACTCACCCCGTCGACAGGTTCTCAACGCGCTCCATGTCATTGCAGGACTCTTCCTCTCCAAACTCACGTGGGAGGGCTCTCCCAGCTGTAAGAGTGTACATCTGTATGCCTTTGCTTTTCAGCCTCTCGTCCATGTTTGTGCCAAAAACCTGGTGGCGTTTGTGTCTCAAGAAGCTGGGAACAAACCTGTTCTTCTTGCCATGGCTTTAAAGGACAAGACCATGGAAGGAATACAGGCTCTACGGGAAGTGATCCGAAGTTGCCAAGTGTGGTGAAGTTGTGCCATCTAGATTCAAGGAAATGATCTTGAGTCCATGACTCATCACCACTTATTTAAAAGGACAAGAAATGAAAATGATGGAATGTCTTTGTGCTGGTTTTGGACCTACTGAGGAATTTCATGAATTTTTCTCTACTGTGTAGAACATTTGTGGGTTTGTTACTGTGACAGGTTTGCAGTCCATACGGTCAGCGATGAGATGAGAACAATTGTCTCAACGTGCAGGAGAAGTGTTCTCTTTATGACCTTGGGTGGGATGTGTGTCTGGGAAACGGCCTGGCTCTGCGTTTGTGTCCTGTGGAGCAATAGATGCCAAGCTCTGTACCGCAAAGGGAAAACGCCCAGTGCAGAGTGAATAAAAGAAACATTGACGAGTCTAATTTTACCTGTTTTCTTTTTCGCTCTCTGAAAATCTCTTTAAATTGAAACACAAGCCTCAGTAACAAATCGACTGCAATTGCATAATGGGAAAGATTTTCCTCCCTGTTTTTAAGGAAATGAGTCCTATATGACTGCTTTTGTCCTTATGTCAGTGCCTTTCCTGATGTAGCCTGAATCCATGCTCCACTTTCACTCCAGTTTTAAAGACAAACAGATAATTATGCTCTGCAAATTTCATGAGTGTGGATGTCAAGGTGGAAGACGGGAACCCAAGAAGAGAAGAAGACAAAATAACAGCTGCTTGTGAGTTATGTTGGAGAGGCAACACCTACCTAGCCTGGACTGCCTGCCATGAGCTGTCCCTCTCCTAATGCAGCCATCGTAGGGGACATGGGGACTGAAGTCATACGAGTTGGTGCAATGCTGAGTAGACAAACTTTTGACATTTGGTTGGAAAGCACATTTGTTTTCACCTCTTCTTGTAACAAATAACACCCACTGGTAAATTTTTAAGCAAGCTGTTACGCACTGTCACTTGTGAACTTGACAGAGCAGACAGAGGCCAGGGCTTGTGTTTAGATTGTGGGCAGGGAAAGAGCTGGGTTGTGTTAAGACCTGTTGGTATCTGCAGGATCAGCACAGAGCCTGTGCCTGCCCTGCGTCTATCCAGTTGCTGGGTCATTTCTGTTGTTTAAAAAATTCCCCTACATGTAAAAAAGCAGAAAATGCATTTCGAAAGGACTCTTTTCTCTGAAGTAAGGGTTATTTACAGTATTTAAGGGATTATGAGAAATGAAACTTTTTCTGAAAGTACTTTCAAACACTGCAGGCTTGCAGCTGCCCTTGACAAGAAATTTAATCTAAAAATAATTTTCCGAGCTGTGCTTCCAAGAATCAAAGATTTGCATCTGTCAGAACTCCAAATTTTCCCTCTTTTACACTTTTTTATTTTTTTGTCTAGGAGGGCTGAGAGAGGCATGTGGAATTTGTTAATGTCGGTCCCGGTTTGCGAGTAGGGGTTCTTTCCTTAAACAAAATTAAACATGTTTCCCAAATCCTGGTGCTCTTATGGTGTCCATACCTCCAGCAGCTTGTGGAAACCATACATTTATTAGCAAAATGAATGTAAATCACATTTTCTACTGTGGAGATATTGTGCCATGGCACTTGCTATGCCTTGAAGACCTGAATGTTCCAACCTAAAAGCCAACCACAAGTTAGCCACCGTAATTGCCTGGTTCTGTGTGCCACCAGGTCTGCACAGGGTGGCAGGTAAAGAAAGGACATGGAGATCTCTCTCATTTGATGCTGAAAGCCAGGACAGACGTCTTCCTGCCTTTCCATGGGTGATGAATTAGACCATGAGCAATTGGTCCTTCGACTTTGCTCCTCTCTGCTCTGCAGTAAACCAGGGTGAAGACCTCCTCCAAAAATCAAGTTTGCGAGAGCCACCAGCAACCTGCCTTTCAGTCATCACTATCCTCCAGGTAGAGGTTAATTCCCAAATGCAGGAAAACGTGCCTTTGTGACCCAGGGAAAGCTTTCACCCACAGCCACAGGACATGCATCGGGCTGCACCCTGGCTTTCCATCTGTGTTTGCTTTCCGGGCGTGGGTGCCAGCGTGGCCGACTGGAAAGGTAAGTTCAGTGGCTTTTCCGCAGGAGAGAAGGCCCAACCTGCTGCTTGTGCTCCCACGGGGCCTGGGGTGCAGTGGGGTGCAGGCAGGGCCCGCTGCCAGCAGGCGGGCAGGGCTGGGAGGGTGCCCGGAGGAGGAGTCTCTCCCACGGGTGCAGGTGGAGGAGGGCGCAGGGGATGCAGAGGCAGGTGCCTGGCAGCCAGACCTGCTCCTGGAGGAGCCCTGCAGGGTGAGTGGGGCCCGGGGAGGGGTCTGCGGTGGCTGAGGGCACCCACTCACGGAGCAGAGGTTGTCCCAGGTGTCTGTCCTGAATAACTGTGGGAGCTGCTGCAAGAACAAAGCTCACGGAAGAGCCCTGTGCGTGCATCATGAACTCTTCTGGACGGGCTTTCAGGAGGGCTTAGTGCTGCCCTGCCTTGATTTATAGCCATGTTCTACAGGTCCTTCCTCCTGGGTGGTGTGGGGGTGGTACAGAGAGGTTTATCAGATAAATAACCCCTGTGTCCCAGCTTTATCTGGAAGCAGTCGGGAGGACAGGCATGTCTCCTGCTTTGGTGGGCCTGAAACTGGGAAGGGGCTCGGGGATTTCTCCCCCTTTTCCAGTGCACACAGCCAGCCGTGCAGAGGCACTGCTGGGGGGCTGTGAAGGTTTGCCTTCCCTTTCTGACCATGGGGGCTGCTGACAAGGTGGGGACTTGTCCCCCGTGCTTTGGGACACTGGCAGGGGTAGGAGCTGGGAGTCCAGACCCTGGCAGCCTGCAGCTGGGGCAGAGTCCATGGCAAAATGAAAAATCCCATTTGCAGGTCACCTGCCTGAACACAGGTTTCACTGCTCAGTTTATTTTCTGCTCACTTAGCATCTCTAATATCCCAGGGAGTGAATGTAACAGGTACGTACCTGTGTGTGGCAGGTATCTGCAAGGTGTCCAGTAACAGCCAGACTGGATGTGGCACTGGCACAGCCCCATCAAGGAGCTGAGTTTTGCAGCTTGTATTATCCTCCGTGTCTTCTCTCTGTCTTTGTTTCTGAAGCAAATGGCCCTGTAGCTGCATTGAATTGCCCAGCTACCTTGCATAGCCGGGATCTAATTACCTCTGGAGCTGGGAGCCCTGTCTCCAAGCGGCACCAAGGCTTTTGTGTTTAATGACTTGCTCCCTCACGTTCAGAGTGTGACAATGTAGGGGAGCCTGCCAGGACCAACTGCTGGTGCCACCGTGCTCGTATCACGATGGCTACAGCCGGGCTGGGAAAGCTAATAGGAGTCAGAATGTCTTGGGCCAAGCAACCGTGGCACAGAGCCGGGTCGAACACAGAATAAACGTGTCTAGTGATGAGCACAGCACTCTGCTGTGTCCTGGGAAGTAAGCTGGATTGCATCCTCCCCTATTGTGATGTTTGGGTGGAGGGAAAGCGTGGCCAAATCTGGTGCCCAGAAAGAGCGAGGAGCAGCAGGGAATGGCGCACAGCTGGGCTCTCAGCTCCCTCCCTGTGCCGCAAGCTATCTCTGGCCTCCTGTTAATGTTTACAAGGCAGGTCCAGTGGCGTTCCAGCATGTCCAAAGACCAGATCCCTCCCTGTCTCTCCCTGGGATCCTGCTTCCTGCTGGCCGGGACAGGGCCACGGGACAGTCGCAGGGAGGAAAAACCTTGCCTCTGTAACACTATCGGCCCCGCTGTCCCTCCGGTCGTCTCCGGCTCCACTTCCCCGCTCGCGGGCGCAGGTACTGCGGGGTGAGCTGCTGGGACCTTGCCAGCACACCACCAGCCCGGGCATCTCCGCTTACAGGCGGCTCCTGCCAGGCAGAGGGGGGGAAAGGTATTTTTAGGACTGTTGATCTGACACCAGCTGCGTTTCCTCTCCTGTGAGGTTGGGGTTCAGGGAGAGGGCAGGAGAGGAAGCCTCAGGGTGAGCTCCTGCTTTGGTGTGTTTTCTGGGTTTAATTGGACTGAGGTCATTCCCTATCACTCTTATCTGTGGCAGATATTTTCTTGCCTCTCGCCAGCTCATGCTTACAGTTTTACCCCAGGCAATAGTTACCCAGCAGCTAAAATCTTTGTTTATTAACAATGCACTGAGAAGCATCTATATTATTAGAGCCCTGCTCGCAGATCGTTGGTGGTGTTTTTTTAAAAAACTCTGTTGTTATACTTGGGAAAAAGCAGCTTTCCATAGATTAGCAGAAAGAAAGGCCAAACATAGCAGTTTATACATCTGTTGGCCTTGAGATATGAAGCTGCCCCATAAATAAAAGTATATTATTAGGTTGGTCCTTGCTATCTGGAGCTGCAGGGCACACAGTGCCCATACGCTGCAGCCACCCTCTGCACCAGGAATGCTCGGCACTGTGGGGCGACCAGCTTCGAGGAGGAAAGACCTGCTGGGGAGATGCTGGATGCATTTTAGCATCCCCAAAGGGCAGCAGCTCTGCCTGCAGCACAGCAGGCTTGCTCTCTTGTGCTTTATTTGGGTGTGGTTGGGACCACTGGCAGCCCTTCATGTCTCAGGGTTGGCATGGCCAGCACACCAAGGCCCCCACGGTCTCAAAATTACCGAGGCTGGCCAAACACCCTGGGTGATGCCAAAACTCACTTTTTGGGCAGGTCTGAGGTTTGCCCCCAACAGGCCACACACAAGGAAAGGAGCCAAATTTCGCAGGCCACACCACAGGGATCCCAGTGTTTCCTGGGCTTCCAAGGAGGACATCAGCGTACTAATGGGTTGTTGGTATGGGTGCTCATTATTGTCATGGGTGAGGGATGAGTTGAACCTCGGTGTCTCTGGTTCCTGATAGAAAAGGGTCCTGACCCACAAGTGTGAACTCACAGGGACTCAAGTCCAAGCATATCTTTCCCTTTCAAGTGAGGTAGTGACCCCTGAGAAAACAAGAAGGAGCAAGGCTGGGAAGGAGAATCATGTGTTTTGGGAGACACAAGGACCGCATGCACCTCCTTGGAGAAAAGAGAAGAACGTTTGCATCTTCCTGCTTGGAGAAGCAGACCCAGCCATGATGGATAGGCTGGCTTGGGTGAGGGACACCTTGGAAAAAGTCTGGGGAGGAGACAGACCTCACAGGAAGTTTGTCCATACTGTGTGGGCTGGGAAACCTGCTGGGACCTTCCCCTTCACCAGCTTACCTTGCTCCTGCCTTCCTGTGCCACTCCCATTGCCTCTCCCTCCCTGCAGATGAGTAATGCCACGCGTGCCTTGCCCTCTCCCACGGAGCCCAGCACCCCGGGGTCTGGCACAGCGGCCAGGCTGGCCTCAGCTCTCCCATCCCCAGACCTTGCCCTGCTCACAGCTGCCCACAATGACTCCGAGGATGGCCAGCAGCTTTTCCTGACCACAACGGCGGCGCAAGTCATCTCTGGCATCTTTGTGTGGTCGGCGCTTATCGTCACCTTCCACCAGGTACGGGCTGGAGCGGAGATGGGCCTCAGCGCTGGGGTTGACGCAAGGACAAAATTATCGATTGCCCCCAAGTTTATGGCAAATCACTCAGCTCTGGATAAATATTTCCTCCTGTTGCTGCCCAGAGGGGATATCTCTGCTGTTGGGAGCCTGGTGCTGGCAGCTCGGGATGGTGGACTTTGCCCACACATTCCCCAGGTGGCTGCCAGAGCCAGGAGAGGCTACGGGGCATCAGCGCTGCCTGGAGGCAACACCCAGTGGAGTTTGTCATCTGACAGCCCAGGGTCTGTGCCTTTGGGGCACAAACCAGCAGCTGCCTCAAAACATACTGCCAGTGGGCAAGTTTTTCTGTGCTGCACAGATCCACATTGATGAAGGCAGCCCTGGGGAAATCTGGGGCCTCCAGGTGCTGGGATGGGCTGCATGGGGGCTGGCCCAGAGGAGGGCACGCTCCTCACACAGCCCTGGAGAAGGGACCAGATTTCCATCTGGTTTTGTGTGAAGGGATTCCCCAAGGGACCGGGATGGAGCCTGTCTCCTGTGCCTGTTCACTGCAATGGGTCTGTGGTGGAAAGCCAGCAGTTCTTGCACCCCCAGGAGGAGAGCTGACATGGGATGAGCTTCCTGAGGGCTGGGGGTACTTCTGGTTCCCCTCTTGACTGGTGGTAGCCACAGGTCTGCATGCTGGGCGCTTTGCAGATCTACACACACCTGAGGAATTACACCATCCCCAAGGAGCAGCGCTACATCATCCGCATCCTCTTCATCGTGCCCATCTATGCCTTTGACTCCTGGCTCAGCCTCCTCCTCCTCGGCAGCCACCAGTACTATGTCTACTTCGACTCCGTGCGCGACTGCTACGAAGGTGAGCGAAGCCTCTCTTGGCAGGGCGATGGCAAAGCAGGGCTCTGATCTCGTTGTCCTGTGTCTGGAGCGTCCTGCATTGCATGAAGTGGTAAACATCTTTTACTTCCCACTCTCCCCTCCTCTATGCAGAGGTTTTCCCCTTCCTTCTGCATTGGCAGCAGGGAAGGGATGCCCCACGAGCAGACGCAAGCTGGTGCTTTTCCACCACCTGCCTGCAGGCTTGCAGAGACCCTAGAGACCCACGCTCCAGGGGATAAAGGTTTTCTGGCTGTCTTTTGGGGTAGAAATGGAACTTCTCTAAAGTGGAAGGTAGATTTAACTAAAAACTGGGGAGTTGGGATGTTTTGAGGTGCAAGGGAAGCTCATCAGGATTGAGGCTGAGGTTGCTGTTGGTGCTGTCCCTCAGGAACAGGGGTGTGGGTATGTGTATTGCTTCAGATTTGCAGTATATGCAAATAAGTGTTGGAGATGTCTAAGAAAAATGTTGAGGACCTGCTCCTTGTTGACCACCAGCTGCTTGAGTTGCCCCTTGCCACTTCTTTATGTCCTTCTGTGCAGATGGTCTCTGACCATTGCACTCCTGCCAGGCCTTTTCTGGGCGTGCATGGCTCCATGAGCACTGCTGGGATGTCCAACTGCTGCCATGTGTACACAGGGGCTGTGTGTGCACGGAGGAGCTGCTGGGTCTGCAACAAACACTCTGCACGTGGTGCAGTGCCTCTAACTCTGCTTGGAAGTCAGGTGGATTTGACCTGCTGCTCCTCTTGCTGGGCCACCAGTGTCCCAAATCCTGATGTGGTGCCGGGTTGGAGGAGAAAACATCTGAGCAGGAGGGAATGTGAAATGTAGCAACCCCCTCCCAGATCTCCAGTCAGCCCTGCTGATAGTACCTGCCCTTGCCTTGCCAGCTTTCGTGATTTACAGCTTCCTGAGCCTGTGCTTTGAGTACCTTGGAGGGGAGAGCACCATCATGACAGAGATCCGAGGGAAGCCTATTGTGTAAGTCCCAGTGCCCCACGAGTTCCTCGGCCCTCCACCCACTTTCCCCAACCAGCAGCCCCAACTTCATCTCCTTGGCTTCTGCTTTCAGGTCCAGCTGCTTTTATGGGACCTGCTGCCTTCAGGGTATGTCCTACTCCATCGGGTTCCTGCGCTTCTGCAAGCAGGTGGGTGCAGCAGCTCTGCTCCCCTCTGCAGCGAGGGAGCAGGGCTCTCTGAGCAGCAGCAGGGCCCTTCCTTGCTGCCCTGCTGAGAGGGCTCTCCTTCATCTCTCTCCTGAGATGCTCTTTTCAGTTTTTCTCCTCTGGTCGAGGCAGCTCACCCAGCTCGCCGGCACCTGGCCAGCAGCAGGGCGCTGCACTCGCTGTCCTTGCCTCTGACTCACTGCTGAGTCAGGGTCTCCTCCCACTGCAGAGCTGAGATTGCCATCTCTGTCCAGTCCCAGGTTAGCCTGGACAGCTCTCTGACTCTCCAGGGCTGTGCTGCGGGCCAAATCCTGGCACCAGTTTGTCCCTACGCCGCCCGCGCTGCCTTTCAGGAGCTGCCTCTTGGGAGCCTTGCTCCCTCCCATCCGCAGACCTTGAGGTGGTTCGTGTTTCGCCCTGCAGCGCCGGTCACTCCTGTGATGGAGAACTGCTCTCTCCTCTGTCTCTGTCCGGGGAGCAGAGGGGTTGGCTCGTGTGGAGGGGCTGGGGGTGGCAGGAGCTGCAGGGAGGGCAGTGGGATGTCCCAGCTGCCCGGGGTGCCCCGTCTCTCTCTCCTGTGCAGGCCACACTGCAGTTCTGCATCGTGAAACCCCTTATGGCGATCGTCACCATCATCCTGCAGGCGTTCGGGAAGTACCACGACGGAGACTTCAAGTGAGGATGCTGGGTTGGGCTGGGAAGGGTGAAGAGGACAGGATGGGTCCCCGCTCCATCAGAAGGGACAGGGTGTCCTGCCAGCCCCTGCTCCAGGGAGCTGCCCCATGGGTAGTGAGAGCACAGGGAGCACAAAGCGCTGGGGAATGGAGACTCGCTGCGCCCAAATAAGGAAGAGACGAAACTCCTGAGACCCACACTAGGTCCCACCAACAGAGGAAGAGCTGAGACTGGCACCTCCTTTCTCCCTGCTTCTCCCTCCCCTGCTGGGCTGTGCTCTCCTCTGTGGCAAAGCCATCACTTGTGTCCCCCTGTTTCTTCCCTCCGGTTGCACTTGCTTTGCTTCCCACAGCCCAGGGCTGCAGCTCTCTCTGTCTCTCCCCACAGTGTCCGAAGTGGCTACCTCTACATCACCATCATCTACAACTTCTCCGTCAGCCTGGCACTTTACGCCCTATTCCTCTTCTACTTTGCCACCATGGACCTGCTGCGCCCCTTTGAGCCAGTACTCAAGTTCATCACCATCAAGGCAGTCATCTTCCTCTCCTTCTGGCAAGGTGGGTCCCATCACGGATGCCCAGCGCTTCTCTTCCCATAGCCCCACCCGACCCAGGGACGCAGGACCAGAGCTGATCCCTCTCCCTTCCCCTGCACAGGGACGCTGCTTGCCATCCTGGAGAAATGTGGGGTGATCCCTGAAGTTCAGATCATTGATGGGAAGGAGGTGGGAGCTGGGACAGTAGCTGCTGGCTACCAGAACTTCATCATCTGCATCGAGATGCTCTTTGCTTCCATTGCACTGCGCTATGCGTTCACCTGCCAGGTGTACAGAGAAAAGAAAGAAAACTCAACAGGTAACTCTTCCTCTTTTCTTCCTTCAGCAATGAATAAGGAAAGAGGAGACATCCCCCCCTTACAGCGTTGGTAAAAGCCACCAGAGAAGTTTCCTTCTCCCTTTTTCCTCGTGATACCCATGACCCACAGCAGGTAGACAGGGAAAGAGGCCCTGGTGTGGATGGGCAGAATTAGGGGATTACAGCACATCTGCTGGAGAGGTTCCATCCTCTTTGAAACAAGGAGCTGTGGTTGCCTCTCATCTCCTCAGTGCTTGCCACCAGGAGCTGATGTGGCCCATGACGAAGCCCTGATTTTGCATTTTTAAGGAAAAGCATCACTCCAGTCTTGGAGCAGTTGGGCTCATCGACTGATATCCCATCACCCTCCCACTCTCCCTGTTTTTCAGCAAACCTTGCCCCGATGCAGAGCATCTCGAGTGGGCTGAAGGAGACCATAAGCCCCCAGGACATCGTGCAGGATGCGATCCACAACTTCTCGCCCGCGTACCAGCAGTACACCCAGCAGTCGATGCAGGAGGCGGAGCGCAAAGCGCCGGGGGAGAACAACGGGCACGTTGCCTCCAAGGTGGAGGGACTGAGCAGCAGAAAGAGCAAAAACATTGAGAAGAGAGTGCTGATTGTGTCAGATGAGGAGCTGTAGGAGACAACAGAGAGGACAGTGACGCTGGAGAGGTTTAAACCCGTGCAAATGGGAGCTGTCTCAAGGCTGAGACAACTTGGTCTAATCGGAGTACCAAGAAGCCAGGAACTCTACCCAAAAAGCCAGTCGCTCGAAGGGAAGATGCAATAACCCATGGAACTGTTCAATGAAATAGTGCCACTTTCTACTGTCCCTTCTCTACTGGTGGCAGGGACTGGGCTGACTCTGCTCCTGCAACTAAGGAGCCCTGTGTTGTGGTCTGGTTTTGCCACCCCACTGCTGGTGTTTTGATGCCAGCCCCGTCGGGGGATGCCAGGCAGGGAGCTGGGCTGCAGGACAGACCAGTCACCCTCGCCCTCCTCCTACCTCCAAGTAGCACTGAGGCCTGAAAGAAATGCTTTTCTCAGCACAGTTCTGCTCTAGTTTCTCCCTGTTTTGAGTAAAAAAATGATCTCGAAGGGCCCCGTGGAGAAAACCAGCCCAGGAAGGTGACTTCGCTTCACCTCAAAACCTGGTAAGAGTTGAAAGACGTCATTCCTTATTTTTACATCTTCTCCCCTCTCCTTCCCCCAGAAAAGCCTACAGGATTGTGCAGGAGATCTTTACCAGGGAGGAAGAGTAAGTCATCCTCTTCTCCCTCCAGCTGGGGATGCAGCTGTCTGAGTAACTCCCCCAGGAGCGGCTGCCGGACCTCACTCGGGGCACACGCAGGGTCTCGCAGCTGCGTTTTGCCGGTGTCAGAAGCGCTTGTTTATGTCTAAACTGACTTATCTCTGAATGGATCAGAAGTTAAAAGGGATTCCAGCTTTCTTATCGGAGTCTTTTATTAGGGAACCAGACTGTGACTGGTGTTGCTAGGAATGCATTTACTGGGAACTGTCTGTTCCTCCTAACCCTTTGCTATTTATCGTCCCTAGGCTTTCCCCAACCTGTGGGAAGGCAGGCGGGAGCTGAGCCCAGTTGGGAGATTGTGGTGGGGCCGGAGAGGTGCTGGGAGCTGCTGCTGCTCAGGGCAGGACTACTGGCAGGGAAAGATGCTGCATGGAGGGATTCTCCCCAGTGATGGAGAGCACTCATCCTTCTGCTAAACTTCCCCTCTGATTTTTTTTTTCCTCATTTTTTTCCAATTTTTGTCCAATTTCTCCTCCCCTGTCAATCAGATGATCCCTGGTAACTAACTTGGGCACTGCCCGGGCTGTTGTTTGGAGGTGGGAGCTGGGTAGTGAAAGGGCAAAGGCAAGTCTACAGCCTCAGATTTGCAGTCGCATGGCAAACAAAGCAATGGGTAAGGCTTAGAGCCATTTTATACACAACTCCTACCAGGGCTTGTTTTTCTCTGCTCTTAAACTGCAAAATGTAAATCACGACAGGAAATTATTTTATTTATGAATTTTTTTCTAATAAACAGCAATTTCTACCATGGAGCGAGCAAGTGTTTTCACTTAGCTCAGCAAGCAAAGCCCATGATCTGCCTGTTCCTGCTCTAATGCTGATGCTCTTAAGATCAACGTCCTCCCTGCCCCTCGATGCTGGCCCAGCAGAAATACCTGCACACGCAGCATCCTGCACATTTTGGCATTCCTATAGGATTTCTGCTCATCTTTTTCACTCCACAAAGAGCGTGTGTGTCCCCTGCTTCCTCTCCTTGCACTGCACCTCTTCCAATTGTCGATGCAGCAATTCAGAGCTGCTGGAACTGCTTCAGCCAAGCTAAGCCCAAACTCCAGCAGCAACCAAACATCCTCTATTATTATCATTGGAGAAATCTTGTGCTGGAAGCCCAGACTCCACACAAGCACCTCTAGCTAAGCAAGTCTTGCAAGCCCCTCTGTTCCAAAGCACTGCTGCTCGTACCTGCTCAGCCAGTGACACCACTGCCACTTTTCCTGCAACGAGGTCCATAAACATGAGCATCCAGGCATCCATCCAGGGTCCTGCACATCCTGGCAGCAGGATCCTCCTGCTTGCAAAGTGCAGCTTCAGTGCTCAGGGATGTGGCTGCTTGGCTTTGTTAACGCAGCCAGCACCAACACAGGGACAACTCTCAGCTCAACACCTTGCTCTTCTCCACCCCTCTGGGAGAGGGCTTGGCCACAGCTGCAGGAGCAGAGTCTGCTCCGGCTCCCGGGGCGAGGACAGACTGCAAAGGTGACGATGGCACATCTGGCAGCGTGCTCACGGCCGCTGACATAAAGACTTGCACAAGGAACACAGCAAGAAAAGTAGTTGCACTTCATTGCACAAATGATCAGCTCCGGCGCATAATGGGCTGCATTCATTGCTCTTACCAGCAGGTGCAATTCCCACTGCAGACAGTAACATTTGCCTATTTATGTCAAGCCCTGATTACTGTATTATATGTAAAACAGGTCTTTCTTGCAAGCAAAACAAGGGAGGGGGGAAAAAAATCAGCTGTGACTCATGCAAGTCAGCAGTGTGATACCAGCCTGGAGGAGCCGTGCTGGGCTGGACACCAGCTGGCTGCTGTGCCGTGCAACAGCAGGCAACGCTCCCCTCTCCAGCAGACGCCAGCTTGGCCTCCTGGTCGTTCTTCTTCTTGGAGAGGGGAGAGAGGCAAAAGCTCAGAGCCCAGGCTGGGCGCTGTCACGGCCCTCAAACCGTTCCGCTGTCAGAACGCATCCAGGGGGAACAGAAATGCCGACGGCGGTGTAGGCTGAACGCGTTCCGCGGCAGACACGGTCCTGAGCTCCTCTCTAACACGTCTCCTCCACTTCTTCAACAAGGACATGGGGAGAGCTGGCAGCGAGCACAGGGGTGACCTACACAGGAGCCCGGCTGTGCCTGGAGCCGTGCCAGCAGGCAGCTTGGGAGGAACAGGCTTTTCTCGCTGCCAGCAGCAGGCTCGGAGGGTGGTGGTCGGTAGATTTGTTTTCCAGTCGTCGCTTGTCCTCAGGCTTTCCCCAAGGACAAGGCTAGGCTGTGGCTATCAATTCTGGGGCTTTTCAGGCTCGTGGCAGGGATGCATCCTCACAGGGCACACGCTGCCATCGCACCCGTGAGAGCCGGGGCCAACCACCCTGCCTCTGAGCAGAGGGGAAGGAAGGTGGCTGTGATCGCCACAGCAGAGCAGGTGCTCTCATGCACACCTGGTTACCTGGCAGCACCCAGTCGGAGGCAGAGAGACTTCTTTTAGGGTGCTAGCACCCACCAGCGAGTCCCTGGGCCCAGCTGCTGACGGGCATCAGGTTGCCAGACCTGCGTCAGAGATCAGGATCTGTGCTTTTACAGCCCTGTTCACAGACTTCCCCCTTCAGCTCCCCAAACATGGTGAAGGTTTTCTTTTCACTGCTGAACCTCCACCTGGCCCGTTCCTGATGCCCTTTTCCTCCAAACTAATGCTCCTCCATCCCTCTGACGGACACAACTGGCCCACCTCCCTCTCCTCTCCCTCATCACTGGCTCCTCACTGCTCTCTCCAGGCAGGGGGTGGAGCAGATGATGGTGATTTTCGTGCTCAGCAGGGCAACTGCAATCACCCCCAGGCTTCACCCACATCCCTACTCAGCCAAGCCTGCCTGGCCCCCCCTTTGGCACCCACTGACCATCTACTATCTGCTGATACACAAAGCCTTTTCAGCCCTGCTTCTCTCCACTTTGTCCATACATAACCCTACCCTACCCAACTTTGGCCAACATCTCCATCTGCCTCCAACTTAGTGCCTCAGCCCAGCATAAGCCAAGTGTTTTCCTCCTTCAGTTGTCCCCTAAAGAAAATTGGCCCCTTGGAATGGGGGATTAAAGCTCACATGGCTCCTAGGAGCTCACCGACACGAGGCACAACCTCTTTAAAGCCCAAAGAGGAAAAC
Organism: Dromococcyx pavoninus; assembly: GCA_033558185.1. Lineage (NCBI taxonomy): Eukaryota > Metazoa > Chordata > Aves > Cuculiformes > Neomorphidae > Dromococcyx > Dromococcyx pavoninus. The sequence continues at coordinate 15,065 of JAUMJL010000357.1, read as the reverse complement.
CAGAAATATTAAGCGTTTAAAGGAGTTTATTCACAAGAAATGGCCTAGGAAAGCTGTGAAGGGGTATTTTGCAACCCAAAGGAGGAGAAGGGAGTGTTTCCCTCCAGCACTGTGACCTGTCTCACAGCACAAGGTCTCCAAGCCAGCTGTGAGCATCACAACTGCAGACAGTGCCTGCTGAGCGATCGGTCCCCACCTGCACTACCACAAATACCCTCTGATTACACACAAAGGCGCAGCTTGGGCTGGAAGAACAGATACGTGGTCAGGGCATGGGATCTACTCAACAAGTAGCTTGGACAAGAGTTGTCCCTTGAGCATGTTCCACATACAGAAAGGAAGCACCACAGCAAAGCTTGAAGATGGAGAAGCTGGCTGTGCTGGGTCAGATTTTTGCAAAGCCCGACCCTGCTCACGGGCAGCGCCGCCACCAACGGTCAGCGGTACCGGGATGGGCAGGCAAAAAACCCAAGGAAAACACTCCACTGAAGATCAATTCAAGCTCCAAAATGCTGACCATAGACCAGGGCAAGTCTGAAACCAGAAAATGCTTTATTGGAAAGGTACAAAAAAACCAGTCACTGCAGCTAAATTTACAGCAATAAATTACGTTGTGGCTGTCAAGAGAAAGTAATGGACACATACACAGGGCTATTCGCCTTACAAACAGGAATCCACATCGCTTGGTATATCAATAATTTATTTTATAATAAAAAAGCAGCACAAAAATAAATATTGAAATGAAATTACTGAGTAACCACAGAGGATAGAATGAGCTGGTGATAAAAAACAACTTAAAACAGAAAACTTCTATCATTAAAAAAATGAAAGCAAGTATCCACCATCTACAGAAACACCCCAGCAGACTGAAATACAGACGAAGGAAAACAAATCCACATTACAAAAGTTTTTTGTTTTTGTTTCTTTTTTTTTTAAATAAAAACAATCATGACAATGAAGTTTAAATGATTCGAGAGAGAAAAAAATGCCACCTTCTCCTCCTCCCCGGGTCTGAGCCGTCCAGTGGCCTGACCACTCCAGGCTCCCGTGGCACCGTGCCCGGCCCTGCCACAGCTCACCCACCAGCACCTCGTCCCCTCCCCGGCCGTCCCTGGAGCTGTGGTGTCACCCAGGTCTCTAACCTTGCGCTTTGCGGTCTCCTCTGGCAGACGGTAGAGTTGGGCAAGAGTGGAGAATGTTGACTTGCTTGAAAGGGATCTGGAGCTGCCCTGGAGGAAAAGGTTCCCCACTCCCAACAGAGAGCACAGCAAACACGTCTACAAGAAGAGAGGTGGCCCTCCCAGTCCCTCCCCAACACCTCTTGTCTTGTCTTCTCCTGCCTCCTGCCCAGCCCGCGGTTCCCATGTCACACTGTGGATGGGGAGCAACCAAAGAAAGGCCAGGCCCAGGGGAGAGGATCCCAGCACTCAAACCCAGAGCACCCGCTCCTCAGTGGGGTGGGGAGGGGACAAGTGAAGAGGGGCAGAGAAGGGAGCCCCAGCTTCCAAACTACTGCAGCAGAGAGACAAGCGAGAGGCACGGCCACGGCGGAGGCGCTGCCAGAGCCGCCGGGGCGACTCCGCAGGCAGCAGCCAACTCCCCGCACGGCGCTCGCCCTGGGTGTCAGGCCTGCAAGTGCAAGACAGAGAGAAAAAAAAAAAACAAAACAAAACAAAAAGACAACAGAAAGAAACCAAACCCCAGAGGAATGCAATGCGACAACCCCAAGCTGGAGGGCCCTCCAGGGCGGAGGGTGGAGGAGCTGGGTCTCCAACACGGTCGACAGCTTTTGGGTCATTCCTCCCTCCACGTTACCTTGCAATTCTGATCCCTCTGTGGAAGTTTAGCCAGGACATTTCATTCCCCTCCAGGTCACCACCCAGGGAGCCCTGGACTGGCAATTTCTTTTAATAAAGATTTACAGTATCAAACTTGGAAAAAAAATTATTTTTTTTTTTACGAAAAAATCTGTACGATAAAATGTATATAATTATATATTTATATATATATTTCTCTCTCTTTAAATATTTCCACGTGGTCCTTATGGATATCCAATATGGATTACCTACCATGGCTATGGTATCAACAGCTTTAACAACACCCAGGCCTCTTGTTCTTTACCAAGTGACCAGAGATTTAAGTGCCTACTGGCACTAAACTAGAGGTCATTTGGACAAGCCTTTGGCACCCTTCCAAGAACTGGAAAAAAAGAAATACTTGGCCGCAAGGGAAGTGCCACGTAAAGATATGTTTCTCAACTCATTCCAACAGCAAGAAGACCCCACAGAACAAAGTTCGACCTCCATGCCCCCTCGGTGCAACTGATCTGATTTCCTCGGTAGGGAGGGGGTCAAGGGCAGCCAGAGGGTGTTCCTATCTAGCCAGGAATGTTATGGAGCTCTGGAGCTGTTTTAAAGACTGGAAGCATTTGGGCATTTTCAAGTCAACTGGCCTTTTTCACTAAAGTTTTCATTTAAAGCCCCAACAGTGCCAGGAGTCTCCATTTTGCCTGTTTTCGGAGGCACCTGTAAGGTCTGGGAAAGTTTCCAATATTTGTGAGCTGGAGAACATGAGAGGACCGGGAAATGACAGTAACATCTTTCTCTTCCTCAGCTTCTGCTGTGGGAGTCAATAACTGGTACTGATACACAGGACACTGATCTGCCTGTTGGAGATAGGGAGGGAGTGGAGGAGAAATGAGGTAACGCTAAGTGTCATCCAAACTCTACGTGCCGGAAAATCACTTGAAGGAAACTCCCTGCTCCCCTCCAGAATACGTGGATCTGGCAGGGGTAACAAGCCTTCAGGAAGCATTTCACTTGCACCCTTTCTGGCTCAGTAAGGTCACGGATGTCGATGCTGAGGACTGAACGAGAACCCAGTCTGAGGTTTCTCTTTTCATTAACCTATTTCACAAAGGACCCTCCTGGGAAATCCAGAGACTCCAATGACAAGGTGAAAAAAAAGAAAAAGCAAGCTAACAACTTCTTCCAAAGACAAGTAGGGCTTCACTACATTTCTACGAACTTGCTGCCGTTCACGGTAAGGCAAAGCCTCAAACAACAAATTACACCGGGTGTCAGATGCCAGTTCACTGTCCCCTCTGCAACAACAGTGGCACTTGATTATTCTCCTTCAGTCCAAAGCACTCATGATCCTCCATGATCTTTGTTTTCTGTTCTGGAGCCCAAATTCTCTAAGCTTTTCTCCTCATCTTAAACTTCAGCAATCTCATTCTCTTCTCACCTGCGTGACAACAGGCATCGTCCATTCCACAAGTCTCTGTCCTACCCTGCAAAACTCACAGTCCCTTTTCTTTCCTATTTCAAAAAGAAAAAAAAAACAACAACAAAACACACAAACACCAACATAGCTATTTTTTTTTTTTTACAGTGACCTGGAAACATTCATCTTTTCAGCGCTGCTGCGCCACAAGAGAATCTCTCCTTTCAGATTCCCACTTCCTGCCCATTACCGAGCCAGAAAACTCTCTCCCAAACCATTACTCAGAGCCATACAAACAACTTCACAGTCCCAATTCTTCCGTCCCCTGCACGCACTGATTTTCATCCTGTCCTCCATGTGCTCCTCAGGATAATTCACCCATTCCCAAGAGAAAGCATCAAGTTTCAGGGTCACATTCACACAGGTTGTCTGAAACACTGAGGGTTGTACACTGTACTCTTTGGATCCCAACTTCAGCAGCCGACATGCTATGGAGAGGAAAAGACTCTTCCAGCTCCCATCTGACCTCCCCATAGTCCTTCTCTGGTCATCAAAGACTGGTGAGCCCAGCTCTGCAGCTGAGATGTTCATCACCAACCTGCCAATGCTTTTCTCAAAGAGGAGGTTCTACAACTTCTCTCCTCCCGTCTGAACACTATTGCCCTCTAGTTACACTTCAGTGCTTTAAAAACACCTTTCCTAAATACTCTGCACAAACCACTTCTCATAGTGCTGATCCCAGCAGAACTATCCCACCTATTGCAGCCAGTTCTGCCTCCACTCGGTAATACCTGCAGCATTTTGCCTCCTCATCTCCCCCCTCTCCTCCCCATCACACAGCTCTTCACAGCATTTACTGTGCCTCCTTCCCTTAAGCTTCAGGGAATCCAGGAAAAAAAAAAAGCTGCTACTTCAAGACTGCGGATCATCTGGAAGAAATAAACTGCATAAATATACCCAATTCACAGGCACACCTTAGGGAAGGAGCTATCAGGAAACTTGGGCTTGGAATAAAGGAGGATGTAATGTAGTTTTTATAGGCCACACAGGTAATGGGGCATATTAAAATATGTAAAATATATATTTTTCCATATTTTAACAGCATGGATTGAAAACAAAAGGTTATTCCTAAAGGGTGTGGTCAGACCCAAGCATTAGTCTCCATCGTCCTCCCGCTCCCATCCACTCATCGCAGGACGAAATCTAATCCAAAAAGCCTATATCCCTGCCCTTGTAATATCAGATGGAAGTGGGAAAGATAGGGGAGACCCTTCTTACAGGGAGTAGGATGCCACTAAAGGAAACTCTTTTTTTTCCATACATTCATCTCACATGATGATTTCTACGGTCCATCTGTTTCCAGGCTCTTGAGCATCATTCACAAAGACTCCGCAGGCTCCTCAGGCATCTTCTCCCAGCTGGAAAGCTGCCCACTGCTGAGAGAGGTTTGGGGAGGCAGGGGGAAGCAGATCCTGCAACTTGTACTGCATACAGAGCTCTAATCCTGGACACAAGAGGTTGATGGAGCCACTGAGCCCAGACAGAAGCAGCCAGTTAAGTTCCCTTTGTAGGTTTGGGATTTTTTTTTTCTTTTCTTTTTTCTATTTTTTGCACTTTTGGAAGAGAACTGTTAAAATGCCAATTCTTGACGTGACCAAGAACTCCGGAACAATGCATAAGAGCCTTATCCCCTCCCCTCTGAAAGGCTGCTGGTTCCCCCCACCGAGGGCACTAGGACGCTGCTGAAAACGGCACAGAACTGGATGAGATTTCGGCTGATTTCACAATGGTGATGACACTGGTGGTGGCAACTTTGGTTGGGGTAATAGGCCCTCGCGCCACAGTACGAGCAAAGGTCTGGAGTGCTTCGTACTTGGAGCGCAAGGCGTCCAGCTCTAGCTTCATGCTGCTGTTTTCTCTGGCCAGCTTCTCCACCTCTTGCTGCAGCTCAACCCGCTGCCTCTCCAGCTCCTCTTTCTGAGTCACACGCTTGATGCGGCAGCTGGCAGCGTAGCCCCTGTTCTTCAGCGTGCGCCTCCGCTGCTTCAGACGGATGACCTCCTCTTTGGTGAGACCCCTCAGGTGCTGGTTCAGCTCCCGTACGGACATTGAGACGAGTTCATCATCACTCAGCACTGGGGCATTCTCTCCTGACTCCTCCTTTACCTGCAAATACCAACAGCACAGGGGTAGCAGGAGCCCTACGTGAACCGATGTTCGGGACGGCGAAGAGAGACAGGCCACCCCTCAGCAACGTGACACCCCTACCTGGAAGACAACCCTTGAAGCACTGTAGAAAGCACCTGCTGCACTAAAACATCCGGGCAAAACAAGGCAGACATTTGAGCACTGCTGTCCTCTGGGTTTGGGTCACCCTCTTAAGTCAGAGAAAGCAGTGAGGTTTACGCAGCCAGCGAGAACTAACTGCAAGATTTTTAAGGAGATAAATGTAAAGCAGACTGAAGCCCTTTGTGTTCCTTTGTCAGGACCCAGAATTCATACTGAATGCTAAAGACAACACCTTTTCTCAGCATTACGCTGGGACAGCAGTGCAGCTTCTCAAAAGCAGAACAGCCACTTTTATGCAGGGATTAATTCATCATTTTGTGGCTTTTCGTTGAAGACTGTTCATCCAAGTAATGAACAAAAGCAGCCCTGCTTGGTGTCAGCCACAGCCTGATTTGGTTTTCCTGGTGAACAGGTCAGACTGAAGTTACGTGAGAAAGACACCAACGCCTTGTTCCTTTTTCTCAAGCAAGTTTGCTGCCACAATGACTTTCAGGACGTTTAAGACATTATCCTTTTATCTCTTCAGAAGTCCTATTCCAGGATACCTGGAATGAAGAGCTAAGATACTGAAAAGAAACTCTGACAATGCACACACAACCCACGCGTAGATCACCACCGAGCCGCTATGTCTGAGGCATTTACTGTCTCACGGATCTGATACAGCAGCTGAAGACACATCCTTTCCCCAGTGCCTCCCAGTCCTGACAGAAGTACTTCACTGACAGACCTGGGAGAACTGATGTCAGGATGCTGCCAATACCAGCTATAGTCAAAAGTCTCTTGGATAGCAACAGGGATAATCTAGTCTCAATGCCATCCCAGAGACTTCAGACCTCCTTCTCGGTACAGCCAATACTCTTCTACCCTAATCCTTCCTGTAGATAGTGGGAAATTGTATCGACACCCATCTGTAAGAGTCTCTCAGAATGAAAAAGAACAGTCACGTACGACCAACGTCGCATGGAGCACAGTTCCACAACAGCCTCCCCCTGCCACCCAGCATCACCCACTCAGACCTCTTTCCTACCTTTAACGCCTTGTTCGGTTTGGGATTAGTCGTCATAACCTGAGCACAGTCTTCCGGACAAAACTGCTCAGAAATTGCAACTGGAAAAACAAAACAAGATTTTCAGGTTACAGGAATCTCAGAGATGAAGGCAGGATGAAGATACCCAACACACAGTCCAAATCTCCAGCTCAACCACCATTAAAAGAAATAACCACACAGTTGTTTAAAGCACTGGGATGGATTCAGAAACCAGTTTACCCCATTCAGATACAAGAAAGAGAAATCTGTGTTGACAAGTGCATTGTTTCTTAATGTTAAAGACCTCGTATTTTGTCATTAACCACACTGAGATCAAGCAGGGAAGACAGGGCAGGGAGAGGGGAAAGGACACCAGCTCATGTCTGTAAACAACAGTTATGCTAAGTACCATACACCGCCTCGCAGTGTGCTGGCTTCTCAAAGGGAGCGCAGAGCGTGGCCTCCCAGGCCCAGTCACTCGCTCACCTCCCTCCAGAGGAATCCCAGACGCTCAGAATGGCCTATTAGGGACTGAATTAAGAGTTACCTCCGCTCATAAAAGGCACTGAAAAGCCACAAGACAACAACTCCCTTCATTCTTATTTTCATTATTATTAACCCAGCTTGAAATTGAATCAGCAACCCAGAAAGAAGCTGCCTGGTTTGTAACCTGCTTTCAGTGCTGTCCCCACCCAAAGGAGACACTACCAGAAAACCCAAACAACAGAAACAAAAGCCCCTCCAATAACAAAGCAAGGCAGGAGTTGGCCTCACCCAACGCACTAAGACTGTTGCTTCCCCATCCTCTTGGTCTCAGGGTGTGAGAGCTGACCTGCCTGATAATTCTAGCGACGCGCAAGCATGTCCACTGACAGAGAGACCATCCCCTGCTGAGACGCTGCCCTTCACTCTCACCTTAGCCAGCAACTACACCTCTTTGATCATTGCCTTGCAGAATATCATCTACCTGCCCACACCTCCACCCAAAACCTTCACCCCAAGGTGGTCTGTCAGGTACCTACCGCGAGACAGGCGACCGCAGTCGTGCCACCATCACAGCCTCTGCCTATTGCTCCCCCAGCGGGGAGGGTGCGAGGTGCCGGTCCCCCCCTCGACACACGGCTTCGAGGGTTGCACACCCAGCCGCGCCGCAGAGCGCACAGCCTGTCTGGTGGGAGTCCTCTCTCTCTCTCTCTCTCTCTCCCCTCCGCCCCTCCAGCCCAGCCCAAACCCTCCCCATTTCCACGTCTGCATCGTGTCACACATCCTAATCATTCATGAAAAATCCAGCCAAAGCATCCCAAGCATGATTCCCTTCTGATAGTTGCCATGGTGACCTTGGGAAAGTAGCCAACCCGGAGACAGTCACCATGGAAACAGAGAAGCCCAAAAGCAATAATGACTTCAGGTCATGTCTGTGCAAAGACATCACGAGGTCGTCGGAGAGTAAACAAACTCATTCATATCAGCAAACAGGGGGTGGTGGAATTTGGGGGAGAACAAAGGTGGGGTGCGGGAACCAGTGGGAGCCGTGTGGGTGAAGGTGCTGGCTCAGCCCGCGCTGCTGCCACTTGAATTTTATCAGTTGAGACACCTCATCGTCACACGACTTACGTAAAAATCAAGATGAAGAGCATGGGGGGGGGAAATAACCCTGTAAGTGCAAAGCCATGAGATACTATCCTAGATATTAGGGAGTGTATTTAGGTGCCTCCTCTATTTTTAAGCCTGAGACAGCACAGCTCTCCATGTCTGGAGGAGGGACAAGGACAGCCGCACAGCGCACTAGCCAAGATGCTCTGTGATGAATGGACCACTTAACAGCAACTGGTGTGCGCTGCATTTTCTAGAGCATCACTGAGTCTTTCCTTCCCTTTCTCCAGCTTCAAACCCCACCCTGGGCACAAGTCTAGCAACCCCTGCCTCTTCACTGGGGCCATTGGAGCTGGCTGGGCATGAGGCAGGAGAGCAAGTCCCACTCCCCACAGCCACCTCTAAGGGGTGGGGATGCACCTGACCTCTGGCTGCTGCCACACTACGTGCTTTGCACAAGGGCTGACTGCAGGCAGGTGGGTGGACAGGATCTCCTGCAAGCACAGGCATCTCTTCAATCCCCAGCACTGCCCTTTCACCGTCCATTGCCTCCCCTCCACGCCAGGCGTTCACCGCCTACCCCTACCTCCAGGCCGGAGGTGCAGACGTAAGCGCTAGCGAGGAGGAGGAAGGAAAAAGCTCCTGGTCTCGGCCAAGTGGTCCCGTAGAGTTCAGGAGAGCTGAGGCGCTGCCAGTGCGTAAAGGAAAGGGCCGGCAGCCCTGCTGAGGCACAGCCCATGGCCGCGCAGGCAGTTGGTGCCATAGTTATGCAGTGAGTCACCCGCTGTTTACAGAGTTTGAGAGCTCACATTCCCACAGCATCAGAAACTCTTCCTTCCCTCGCCGTGCCCCCCTCCCTGGCCGCCCCCAGCCCTACAAGGAAAGGGGCGCGCGGCCGTCCGGCTGGCGCACTCCGCGCTGCTAAAAGCGGAAAAGGAAAGGCAAAAAGGAGGGGGAGGCCGACGACAGACCCGTCACACCCACCCATTACACAAAAAGCCTTTTGATCCTCACCCAGCCGGGCTTCAAAGCACTTTCTACGCCAGCCGATGGAAAAATTGAACAGGGCCGCTTGGCTGCGCGGAGACGGAAAGAAATGTAAAATATGGTGGAAAATAAGAGGCGAGAGGTGAGATTGCCTCCGTCAGGGGTCAGCATTCGGGCCCAAGCAACGCTTCAGCTCCACGTGATGAAACCCCTCCTGGTCACCTGTTGCTCCGTGTCACCAAAGCAACATCTCCTTACCCTGCACATTCCTCAGCAGACGGCACAGACGCTCTCCTCGTGCTCGGTACAGGGTCTTCTGCTGCACATTTGTCTTTCCCCTGCACAGGGAAGCACCCTGAACGGGACAGCATCCCTCTGAGACAGGCCAACATCTGTCCTATTGCACCAAGGGTGATGTGCCAGAGCCACTGCTGACACAAAGATGAGCAAGGAGGTTGAGGCACCGTTAGGACTAGTGATGCCAGGCCCTCTTCAGACAAGGGTGGGAGACTGGGGTCTGCCCCGACCCTAAGGGCAGGATTTGGTAGTGCAAGTCAGAACACTCAAACAACCTCAAGTCTCACAGTCTCAAGAGCACCAGGGCGAGTGCTATCTCTGCATCAGATGAACCCACAGGTGTGGTCCAGGCTGCGCTCGAAACCAATCCACCACCACCTGCAACCCTCACCAACAGTCCTCTGCAGCCTCGTGCTACCTCTGCAGCTCCCCACCTACAAAAGCCTTCCCATCGGGACTATTTGGGACCGCTCAGCTGCCAACAACAAGCAACTAAATTTGACATGGCACCTCTCACAGTCAGAAGGCAAAACTCCATGACAGAAGTCGTAAACCATCCCGCATATATGCAGTATTCATGTCCCCTAAAAAAGCCATACGGGGGTCTTCTGGGACCCTGCCTGCGATTTGATTACTACAACCATTTTAGTCTTTACCCTATTCCTGCCCTTCTTTTCTTAATTGCGCTTGCTGCATCACGTCTAAAATTAGGAGCTCAGCTTTTTGGAACAAGGACTGCATTACATTTCTAATCTGCAAGCTGTACCACACACTTTGAACACTACATAAATAAAGCAGCAAGTAGTAAGACACCAGCTATAAGGGGCAAAGGCTTTCCAGTACAGCTCTGTGCTTGTATTTAAAGCAAGTGTTTTGACTGAGGGTTACATAAAGAGCCGTTGTAATTCTGCAATAAAGTTACCCATTGACAGCCTTGTCAACGCCCTCTCTCTCTTTCAGATGACTCGTACCCCCTTGCAACATCCTCCCAAAATACTGGAGGTCTCCAGCTGATGTCCCAAGCCTGCTGGTCTCAGCTTGGACCATCTAGAGATCCTCAGCTCCTTTGCTTTGAAAGGGAAAGACCGCAGAAAGCCTGAGTCGGGCCAAGGTAGGACAGAGCTTTCCACACAAGGCTTGCAATTAAGAAAGAAAACATGCCAGAATGAGATTTCAGACTTTCCACGCTACAGGGCTTTCAAAGCACGTTACTCATTAAGGAATTACTATAAAGTCATTGCTGATGCCCGACAACCGCGGATGAACTCGAATTTTAAAACACTTTTTACATCAAAAGACAACCCTGGCCAGAACACGAGCGCCTGGCACACAGTCCCCATGGTGTTTAGCTTCCATCCTCAAACATGCACAGCAAACTGAAAACATGCAACCCTCACCTTCAGCCAGGCCAGCGATGACTTCCAGAGGGCAGAAAAACAGTGTAAGATTCAAGCAGCAATGGGGAACTCTGCCATCGCGTCTCAATTCAGCACTGACAGTTACGCAGGGAATACTCAACTCATTCCCAAACACAGCAACTTTAATCCCAGGGAGTTGTTTTAGTAAAGTCACACAAATTTCTTGCTTACCCTCAAGTTATTATTCCCAGCTCCAGAGTGCTAGCCAAACGGACGTGCCTAACAAAGATAACATCAGAGCTCACAGGTGAAGGGAACTAAAGATGTTTAAATCCTCATCGCTGTGTCTCTGCTGCTTGGAGGCACGACACGGATTTCCAGCACATTGCAGCATGGCAGGCAGAGCACCATCCCTCTCCCTATCATTCAAAAAGCCATTCTCCTGCTCTGACAATCTTCACAGATCCTGTAAGGCAGACTGACGCTTGTCACTCATTTGTAATGAGAGCAGGGAGGGACGGGTTGATGGTGTGAATCAGAGAGTAGAAGCATATGCGAGGTAATATATTTGACATGAAGAGAGAGAAGACACAAGGAGGGGGTGAGTCACTGTTTACTGTTCTAGAGGAGCTCCACACAGCCCTCACCCAGCTGGCCAGCTTTCCATTTCCCTTATGGATCGGAACCAGCATCCAGCAGCAAAGAGGAGATTCAGGAACCTTCAGAGCGCATTTGAGAGCTGCCAGGACACAGCTCTCTGAGGCACTCTCTGGGGAAGCCTGGACACAGATCAGACAGTCTTCAGTGGTTTGGTAAACAACCTAGTCAGATGCTGCAGAGCGCCTGTGGTTAGCGAGCAGAGGATACACAGTGTGCCAGGAGGGTACACTTGTGTGTCACCTCAGAAAATCCATGGAGGAGGTGGCTGAAGGGGAAAGGTATGCGGCAGACAGCCCCGGTACTGACAAGCACACAGCACTTCTTCCATCACGCGCTTATAAAATGCGGTGACAGAGCTACACCAGAATTACGCCTGAGCGTCACTAACCCAGAGATGCATCTACTCCAGACAGCAAAGCTGAGCCACAGAGCAACTAATAACTTGCTTGGACGCACAGACAGATCCTGGGGCAAAGCTGGGATTCCTGACTTGACTGCTCCTGACCCTACATGCCAGCCTCCGAGTTGGACATTTTCACCAACGGCTAATAATGGAACACAACAGCATTGCTATTCAGGGTCCTGCCATATCGCAAAGCAGTGGGATTTGCTACGCAACCTGTCCCTCGCTCGGGAGCTTAGCGGCAGGGTAATCGCTCTCATTACTGCCTTTCCACCCCCAGCTCTTGTACTGGTGGTCACAGAGCACTGCAGCACTTGTGTTTGCTTCATGTTTGGAAGACTCTCTGCCCGAGTTTGAAGATAGCCTGAAACAACAGCTCAGACAGAAGTGGAAAGTGCCTGTTCATCTCTACAGGGTGCTGAGCCTGAAACTTCCTGATAATTGAAAGTGCTAGCGCCGCTCAAGTATTTCACAGCTGGATGTTTACAAAAATGATCAGTGAGCGAGCTTATCCCACAAACCCCAAATGCCGCGGGGGCCAGCGCTCCCAGCTGTCCTTTCTTCGCTTCCCAAACATCTCACGCAGCTAGAGATTTTCAATACCAAGTTCTGCAACGCATTCCATGCCATTAATCATCTTCCAATGTCGATGGAAATAAGAGTGTATCAAGCTGATCTGTATTTTTCCTTTGCAGGAGGCACACAATGGTACTGAACCCCTTTGCTGCAACAGATTGCCGAGACAGGCAATGGCACAGAAATGAGATAAAACATGACAAAGCACACTGTCCTTGACAGGCAAGCAAAAAAATAAAGCTAACAAATTCCTGCCTCTGGTTCAAAAACACTTGAGGGTACGAGCCTGACGTAATACAACCAGGAAATCTAACACAGCTCAAGTGCAAAGCCCCTGACCAGCCCAGAGCCCACAGAAGCAGGCAGGGTGTCCTGACAATGAGAGCCACCACACGCCCCAACCTTGCGGCCATCACCCCATTGCTGCCGGTCTGTCGGGGCACGAGCAGAGTTAACACTGGTGCCGCACAGTCCTGCGTGCTGCCATTGGGCAACGGCAGCGTCCATCACCTCTAGGAAGTGACTGCACGAGGAAGGCTTCTCCACAGGCTGCACCGCGTACGCACGGAAGGAGAGAGGGGAAAGCAGAGGAACGCGTGTCTGCTTCATCAGTGATAAAACCCTCAAGGTAAATTCACTTGCTGCTAAAACCCTGACAGTACCACACTCCAGCGTGCGAGGCTGGGGCGCAGAGCTCCAATTCTCCACAGAGAGGGCTTACAGAGACAGAAAGTGCAAGAAAAAGGCGTGCAGCTCTGTGGGGCAACAGTTTCCTCCAACCGGCTACCCCCGCCTCCGCAGTCCCAGCTCAGCTTTGGGACGGCGCTGGCAATGGAGGGGGCAGCCAGGTGAGAGCAAAAATGGAGGCCTTTCCCTTTTCTGTAACGACTTTGCCCAAAGGGGGCTCGTTCCTAATTTGAGACCTCATGGCCTGCTTTCAGCAGAATCTGTAAAATAAATCCTCCACGGAGCAGCCCACGGGGGAGGGGAGCAGGCTGTCAGCCTGAGGAAGAGGAGGAGGAAGGTCTTTCTCACACAGACCCTGACACACTGGAAGAGCGTGGAGATCTCTGTTCTCCTCGCTCATGGCCTGGATGTTCCCTGGCTTCGCAGAGAACTCAGAAGAGGTTCCCCCACCCACTCCATTTCTGACCAAACCCCCCCAGTGTCCCATGACAGCATCCACTCCCAGAGTGTCACCATCCCCTCTCCTCCCACGGGAATGTCCACAGAGAGCACCAATTTCAAGGCTTCCCCCCTCCACACCTCCTCCTGCCAGCTTCAAGACCACGCACCCTCTTCCAAGCCATGTTCGGGGGAGATAAGCCCCCCGTTAGTCCTGAACCCCCCCCATCACACCCAACGGGCAGTGACGAGCCCGGCTGGCGCTTCCCGCCTGATAACATGGGGCTCATGGTGGCCACCACACAACGCTGCCCGCCGTCCCGGCTCCCTCCGTACTACAAAAGCTGCTATTTTTAGTCGGCGGAGCGCGCGGCGTCACAACAGGTTTCCTCGCATGTATTTTAAGAGCCATTCAAAGGCAGAGGCAGGCTGTGCTCATCCTTGGGGGGAAACACAAAAACAATCACAACGGAGAGGGAAGCACAGACTAGCCAGGGACCCACAGCCCCGCGTCCCCATGGGTGTGAAGGGATCCAGTGGCCACACCCAAAAGGGATCCCATCCCTGCATCCCCGCGGGTGCAGGAAGACCCACTTGAAGGGACTCCAGCCCCACATCCCTATGGGTGCAAGGCGACACTGCAGCCACTGCTGAAGGGACCCAAGCCCCATATCCCTATGGGTGCGAGCAGATCCGCCAGCCACTCCCAAGGGGGCCCCAGCCCCGCATCCCCAGCGGTGCGAGGGCACCTGTCGGCCCCTCCCAAGAGGACCTTCAACCCCATCTCCCTATGGGTGCGGGGGGACCGCCAGCCCCACGTCCCCCGGGGTGCAAGGGGACCCATCGACCCCACCTGAGGTGACCTCCAACCTCGCGTCCCTATAGATTCCGGGGACCCAGCGGCCACGCACGAAGGGACCCAAGCCCCGAGGGGATCCCAGCACCGCGCCCCCGGGAGCGCGGGATCCCGGCCCCGTCCCGCGGGGCTGCTGAGCTGCTCCGTGTTGTGTTCGGTGTGCCCGCGGGGCCGGCCAAGCCCCCGCGCCTGGGCAGACGCGGGCGGTGCCGCCCTCTCCCCGATCCCCGGCCCCACGTGCGCGCCACCCGGCCCGGGCCGGCGCGAGGGGCGGCGGCACCACGTGCCCGGCGCGGCGGTGGTGACTCAGCACTTTTATCTCAGCCGCCCCACCCGACCGGACCGGACCCGACCGGACCGGACCAGACCGAGCCGAGCCAAGACTGACAGAGCCTCCCCCGCCCCTCTCCCGCCCCCGCTATCGGCGGCAGCGCGCGGCCCCCCCCCCGCCCCACTCCCTCCCCCAAGCCCCCCGCCCCCGCCCCGCTGCTCACCTGCGTGCCGGCGGGAGCGCGCGCGCGCGCCCGTGTCGGGGGCGTGCGGCGGCGGCGACGGCGGCGGGGGAGGAGGGGGGAGCGCGGCGGGGGCGGCGGCGGCGGCGGGGGCGCTGCGCGGCTCCCTCCCTCCCTGCCAGCAAGTCCCGCGGACAACAACAAGCGCGGGGCGGCC